>OU342744.1:235731526-236331526 GCA_910589775.1 Avena eriantha | reverse complement strand
AGGGTGAATCGGGGTTTATATCAAACTCTCGGGAATCTACTAGTAGTTCTTCTCCTTATCCTCTTCAAGCAATCTATAAAGAAAAAACAAATTCCTTGTGTCCCCAACTCATCGTGTGGTTGTCAAGCACAAGGTTTAGTGTAAGTAAAATAAAACTAGAATTAAATAAACAAGGAAAGTAAAAACAATTAAAGGAAATATTTTTTTTGTTTTTTATATGATTTGCAAGTAATATATATACTCCCTCTGACCCAAAATAATTGAATCAAATTTGTTAAGATACAGATGTATCTAATACTAAATCATGTCTACATACAATAGAATCTAGACAAATCTAAGTCAACTAATTTGGATCAGAGGGAGTATGTTTTATTTTTGAAATTGATTCAGGAAATAATTATAAAGCCAAGTAAAAGGTGTTTTTTATGATTAAAAATCGGACCGAGGTTCATAGTTTCACTTGTCTACTCTCTCTTATATTGTTGTGGACACAAAACAACTTACATAATGATTTATATGTGATTGGAAATATATAGAGTGTTTGATTCGCATTCATACGGGCATCACGTCCTAATTTAAAGATGATGCAACACATCTCACTTATACTCCTCTAGAAAGGGAAAACACCATGTTATCTAGATTTAATTACAATATTATAGCTTTAGGTACTTTGACATGATGTTTAGATATCAAATATGCTACATTGAGGAAACAAGAATCATCTACTACTATCACTAGATGGTTGTAGCGCATGCATCTACTTTCTCCCTAGTGAGGTAACAAAATAAAGGTAAAAACCATAGTGGAACTCATATTTGTTGTCACTACACAATCACTACTACCATGTCACTCCATCCAATGCACATGTTCTCCCACACACGCTCTCACATACAAGTATGACCAAGAAAAGTAATTAAGAACGGGAGTAATATGCATCTATTCATACATCAAACTCAGAATAAGAATTGCAATCTCAAATTTCATATCATAAGAAGATCCACCACATAGAAATTACACATAGATGTCCGTGATCATGTTATGCAACTCACATGGATCTAATACAATCATATCACAAGAGAGAGATATTTAGATCAAGCTACTCCCATAAACCCGTAGTCCAATGGTGGACTACTCCCTTCTTATCATGGAGGTGCTGGTGGAGATGTTGGAGAGGGTGGAGATGCAACCGAAGATTGGTTCTGATGGCGTTCCCTCCCCAATCTTTGCTGGTTCTATCTCTATTTCATGGTTTCTATGTTTTCCACTTCCTCTATTTCACAAATGCCTCGGGAGGCTTTTTATAGGCAGCTTTATGTCAAGACGGAGATCCCTAGATGAAGACGAATGACTACGGATGCTCGAAGACCTAGATGGACCAGGTGGATCGTCTAGGGCTAGGACCATGCCACCTAGTCCATCTTAGCTCTTGTAGCTCCCCTCTGCTTCTCGAAAAGCCCAGGGTATTTTCCTTTGATAAAAATGCTTTAGAAAATATCCTAGTCCAATTGGACTCTGTATCGGTCACTGAAACATAAAAATATGGAAAACAGGGTTTTTTGCCCTGTAGGGTTATAAACAAAATAAAGGGGATCATTGAGAAATCCCCTTAAATCAATGCAATGCATGTTTATAAAAGTAAATAACATTCAAATATGTTGGATATGATGGAATAAGTGATAATAAACTAGAAAGTTCATGTATGCATTTTACATGCATCACCATTCTGGTCATGTCTACGGTTTTGATATATGTAGCTCATGTAAACGGTAATCATAAGAGTGTGGTTCCAAGCATTTAGTTGTGTTAAAGTAAAACAAAATATACTACTCATACAATTGACATATTCTAAGTTGAATGTCTCATGCCCGTTGACCACAAGTACTAAGATAACATCCTACTCAACTTAGGGCCTCAAAGAACTTTGTTATTATATGCATATCGTTCCAAGAAAGGTGGCAATCAAGGTACCTCTTGTCCCTTTGTACAAGGAGTCCCTTTTGTGAGGGGTTATCCATACTTAGATGACAAGATAAATAGACAAATGAACCCCTTAGAAACTTATTTTTATTTATTATTTGCATATATTTCTATTAGAAATGCTTCATTTGATATTCATGCTGTAAAATTTCCACCATGATGCATAACATGGATTAGGTTGGCGGACCGAGCATTCCTCTAACACTTATGCATACTCTAGAAAACTTTTAGGTTATCCAACTTATTTCACACCACCTAGTATCCACAGGCAAAAGAAAACATGATATGAATATTTAGTACAAAGTTGAAAATGTGCCCCATGTAAGCATGGTTCTGCTAACACTCAACTCATCACATGTCAAGTATACAACTCACATATTTCCAATCACAATGTTAAGTGCAAATTAAGTGAGCAATTTTACTCTTGAGTGGAACTTTCCCATGAGCTTATGAGCATACCCAAAATAGAAGATTTTGAAACATAAGAGAGCACATGTAATATACTTGGAAATAGAATTTTTATATATAGGTAGATATGGTGGTGATGGCTCCCAAGTGCAGGAGATCAATTAAAGTACTTTTCAATAAAGTCAGGTTGTCGAACCCACGAGGAGCTGAGGGTATTGGTTAGCAAATTTGAGAAGGAAAATAATAGGAAGTGTAGTAGATTTGGTGTTTTGGGTTTGTAGTTTGCAAGAATATAAAGTGCTGAAAGAAAATAGAAATAAGTAAATGCTCTCAACGAGAGAAATCCCAATCATCTATGCCACAAGAGGACAAGATCAAGTGTGTGTGTGAACTTATATGTAACAAGCATTCCCGAGGGTGGCATGGATTTGCTAAGCATAAAGATGTCTACACAATATGGTGAATATGTTGTCAAGTTTCATTCGCTTAGGGCGGAGCCTAATTAGGTGCAGCCATAAGTATGAGCTAAATACACTACTTATGATGGGCCTTAGAGCCATTCACATGAACATCTAGGAATCATTAAGACATAAATGCCCCACCATAGCAATAGGTTCATTGGTCCCCAACATATAATCCCTCCAATGCAACTTAAAGTATTAGAAAACGGTTTCTATCAATTCCTTCCCTTCTAACCCCTATCATTGCATCAAAATATTCTCCTATAAGCCCATATAGGTGAAGTAATATCCATACAACATTCACATAAAACCATCATAACACAATATAAAAGATAAAAACTAGACCACATACTCACTACATATTTATATGGAAATCATAGCCAATTCATCCTATGCCCTCAGGAACATGGAGATCTACTCACAAGTGGCAAACATGATATGGATCAGTATCATATGGGATACAACACAATCTGAAAATATAATCTCTCCACCAAATAAAGACAAGATGCCAATCACAAACATGTAAATATCCCTTAAAACAATATTAAGGGTTCAATCAATCATAAACTATGAGGGGAACGAGATGGATCTTGGAGATGGAGATGGTTATGATGATGGTGTTGGTGGAGATGTTGATGGAGAGGCCTCCCCCCAAGCCTAGGAGGAGTGGTGATGAAAATGGCGTCGATTTCCCCCTCACTGTAGGCTCCGGTGCAGCAGGATCTTCCCCCTCCTGAAGTAGGATTGGACTTTCGCCTCCGCCATCGCCTCTGTATGTCATGGGGAAAATATGGCTTAGGTTTTTTGGCGATATAGAGGCATCTCTCAAAAGGAGGAGCCGAGACGATGCTCGAGGGCTGAAAGAGCATGGGTGGCTGATATATTGCAAATGTATCTATAATTTTTGATGTTCCATGCTTGGTTTTATCCACTTTCTTGTGTTTGGTCCACACTTTGGAGTACTTTTCATATGATTTCTTGGACTAACCTATTAACAAGAGCCACAGTGCCAGCTGCCTGTTTTCTGCTGTTTCTGGTTCCAGGAAAGTCAGAAAATGAATATTCTCGGAATTGGACGGGACGAAAGCCAAAGTGCCTATTTTTCCGAAAGTCATCAGATGCCAGAATACGAGACGGAGAGGAGCCAGGGGCCACCACACCACGTGGCCGCGCGGGCCAGGCCTAGCCGCGCCAGGGGGTGTTGTGGCCAGCCCAGGCACCCCCTCCACCTCTCCTTCCGCCTATATATTGCCCTCGGGACGAACACCCTAAGTACCCGATCAAAAATCCACGAAAGAGTCTATAGCCGCCGTCACTCCATCCCTAGATCGGGAGGGATCTAAAGCTCTTCTTGGCACCCTGCCGGAGAGGGGAATTCACCCTGGAGGCCTTCTTCATCATCATGCAAGCCTCCGGTGTGATGCGTGAGTAGTTCATGTAGTAGCTAGATGGCTCGTGCTCTTCCTTTGTGCTTTCATGTTTAGATCTTGTGACCTCCGTTCATGATCAAGATCATCTATTTGTAATTATGCATGTTGTGTTTGCGGGGATCCGATGGATATTAAGATGATATATCAGATTGATTATTGATTCTATCATGTCTTTGTTATTTGTGATCTTGCATGCTTTCCATTGTTAGTAGCTATCTTGGCCAAGTAGATGCTAGCAACTCCAAGAGTTAGTATTTATGCTCGATAGTGGTTTCATGCCTCTGGTAATCTGGGGAAGTG
Source organism: Avena eriantha (assembly GCA_910589775.1). Classification (NCBI taxonomy): domain Eukaryota; kingdom Viridiplantae; phylum Streptophyta; class Magnoliopsida; order Poales; family Poaceae; genus Avena; species Avena eriantha. The sequence goes on along the minus strand of OU342744.1, from coordinate 236,326,950 downwards.
ACAGAAATCTCTAAGGTACTAGATGTGCTATTGCTACTAGGGAGAAAACAATAATCCTTTGTTCATAGAACAATCGTATTGTTTACATTACACGCAATTCGTAAAGCAATAATCTGGTGCTTGCAACTTAATACTGGAGGGGGTTCGGATGATAACCTGAAGGTGGATGATTAGTCATAGATGCAGTTGGATGGTGGTCTATGTATAATGTTGTAATGCCGAATCAAGTTCCAAAGGAGTCAAGATGATTAGTATATGCATGTATTTCTTTCTCGATGTTTGTCAATTGCCCCGCTGTAATTTGTTCACCCAGCATGTTATCTATCTTAAGGAGAGCCACCTCTAGTGAACTATGGATCCCGGTCCTTTCTTTTACATACAATCTACAAACTGTTTACTGCTTTGTGTTTACTTTCTACAAACTATTACTTCCTTCCACTTCGATACGTTTAATCCTTTGTTTTCAACTAAACCGATGAGATTGACAACCTCATCACAAGTTGGGGACAAATTTCTGTGGTTGTGTTGTGCAGGTCTCCACGTTGCTACTAGCACCGGTACTTGATACGTCCATTTTGCATCACTATTCTATGTCTTAATTCACTATTATTGATTGATATATTTCGTATTGAGAGGTGATACTTATGTTATTTCATCTACTTTTGCATGGTTGATGACTTTTGGAGCATGGATCACTGCAGTCAGGATTCTGATGGAAAAGGTGTTGTTTGGAGGCAAAATTCGCGAAGACCAGAAAATCCGGGAAAATATACGAAAAATTCTATTTTTCTAGAAGACTCAGGATGCCAGAAGATGGAGTGGAGGTGGGCCACAGGGGGGCCATACCACCCCATGGCGCGGGCAAGCCTAGGCCACGCCAGGGAGTGGTGTGGCCGCCCTGGCACACTCCAGCCTCTCTCCTCTAGCGTATATCATCCCCACAAAACCCTAAGACTCGGGGAGCAACCACGGAAAGATTCCGCCGCCTCTGCGCGGTGGAAAACACCGAGAGAGAAAGATATCTCCGGCAGATAGATTTCTTCCGAGGGAATTCCTTCCCGGAGAGGGGAGATCATCGCCATCAACACCACCATCAAGCTGGACTTCATCGGGATCATCATCATCACCATCATCATGACCATCAGCACCCTCATCACCATCTCCATATTGCTGTAACAATTGAGTTGAATCTTGCATAGTTCATAGGGGAAACTTTCCCGGTGTTGATTACTCTTTGTAGTTGATGCTATTGAGTGAACCATTGAATTATTGTTTATGTTCAGATTGTTATACATCATTATTCCATCTCTGATCATGATCCATATGATGTCTTGCGAGTAGTTCGTTTTGTTCTTGAGGACATGGGAGAAGTCTTGTTGTTAGTAGTGGAGTTGCGTTGAGAAAGGTTCAATAGTTTGATATTTAAGTTGTGGTGTACTTCTTCTAGTGGTGTCATGTGAACGTCGACTACATGACACTTCACCTATATGGTCCTAGGGGAATGCATTGTGTATTTGGCTACTAATCGTAGGGGTTGCCGGAGTGACAGAATCCTGAACCCCCGTTAGGAAACCATTGCACAAGGGACGTAAGGGTCTTAGAGTTTAAAGCTGTGGTTATGTTGCTACCTTAATTACTTTCTTGTACTTATGGATGTTTGCAAGGGGGTTTAATCACAAGTATGTATTTAGTCTTGGATGGGGCGGTACATTAGCACAGGTTCACCCACACAACACTTAGCAAGCTAGAGAAGATTAATCGACTATATGAAGCGAAAGCACTTGACAGTCTTCCCATGTGTCCTCGAGAACGTTTTGTCATCTATAGAAATACAACCGGCTTGTCCTTTGCTGCATAAAGGATTGGGCCACTTGCTACATTCATTCTTACTGTCTTTTATTTACTCGTACTTTGTTTACTTGCTTTATCGAAAACCCCTAAAAATCCATTTGCTAAGTATTTGCAGAGAATTCCTGATCCATACCACTAGCCAGCACCTTCTGCTCCTCGTTGGGTTCGACACTCTTACTTATCAAAAATACTGCGATACACCCCCTATTCTTGTGGGTCATCAAGACTATTTTCTGGCGCCGTTGCCGGGGAGTGAAGCGCTATTGGAGAGTGGAACTGGTAAAGGAAACTTCTACTGTGAGTATTGTTTACTTCTGCTAGTTGCTTTATTTTCGTTATGGATAATTCGCTGAGTTTCTTATTTGGTAATGCTACTGCCACTGCTAAGGTAGTAGATAAGCCACCACCTGCTGAGAAAGATGTTTTCAAAATACCTACAAGAATTATTGATCGTGTTATGGATAACTACTATGTTGGGGATGGAACTGTCCATCCCAGTAATCATTTACTCTTTATACACGAATTATGCGGGTTGTTCAAGTGTGCAGGTATTACTAAAGATCAAGTAAAGAAAAGTTATTCTCATTATCATTGAAAGGAAGAGCTAAGGAATGGTATAAGCTGCTGAAGAATGGTCAAGCTCTGGAATGGGAGGAAATGGAGCCTCTCTTTTATTCAAAGTTTTATCCTCCTAGTGAGATTCATAAAGATCGGAATCAAATATACAACTTTTGGCCTCTTGATGGAGAGAGTACAGCTCAAGCTTGGGGGAGATTGAAGTTACTAATGCTCAAATTTCCCATTCATGAGCTCCCCAACAATATTATTATCAACAACTTTTATGCAAGGCTTCCTCTACATGACAAAGATTGATTGGACGCTTCTTGTGCTAGATCATTCACTCGCATGGAAGAAGAAGTTAAATGGGACCTTCTAGATCGTATTCAAGACAATGCTGAAGCTTGGGAGAATGACAAAGGTAGAAAGTCAGGTATAAATTATGATTATGAATGCATTGAATCTTTTATGGGAACTGATTACTTTCATAATATTAAAAATGCTTATGGTCTAGACTCTCAAGCTATTGCTTCTTATTTTAAGGCTTTTGCTTCCTACATTGAAGTGCCTAAAAAGAAGTGGAATAAGTATCATGAACCTTATAAAGATGTTGCTAAGAGTATTCCTTCAAGAAATACTGAAGTTTATACTGCTAATCATGTTTTACTGAACCTTATATTGAGAAAATGCCTTTTCCAGCTAAGGTAAAGGAACATTCTATGATGGCTAGTATGATAGAGGAAAGTATGAATAAAGCTATTGAACGTGATAAACAAATGGTTGATGAACCTATTGTAGCAAATGTGAAAGACTTTGTTGCTAAATATGAAAAAGAGGTACACCCTATCCTTTGTAAGGATACCTCTAATATTGTTTCACATAGTAGTATTATGAGAGCTAGTATTCCTGTGTTTTCTGTTAGAATAAGTGATCATTGCTATGATAGTCCTTGTGATAGCTATATTGTTAAGTTTATGCATGATACTGAAAGCTACTACGAGAGGGGGAAAAGTGTTCTTATGCATCTCAATAATATCAAGTTTCCCGCTTTATGCTGAAAGCTTTTATATTGCACTTCTTTTGCCTTCTTATGCAAGTTGCCTTTGGTTCCAATAACTTGTTTGTTTACAAATTCCCCTTGCATATGAAGTGGGTGAGACTTAAATGTGTGTGTTTTTGCTTCTTAATGCTCTCTTTCACTTCAATTCATATCCCTATGAGAGCTTTTTCAAATTATCATGCCCATCTTAATGGCTATAAAGAAAGAGGTTTATGGGAGACAACCCAATTTGTTTTTTATTTTAGTTTGTTTTTGTTTCCTTGAGTCTTGGAAGTTATTACCTCGGTAATAACCGCTCCTTATCCGTTTTTTTTGGTTTTTGTGTCAAGATCAACCTCTAATGAGAGAGAAGTAAGATTTGGGGAAGTTGCTGTCCCGAACCAGATTTTCGTGCTTCACCGTAAATATTCGTGAGAGATCTCAGTATGTCGGATTGAGCTGTTATTTTGTGTGCTTCTGCCCCAGGTTGTTATTTAACTTTCGTTAGTTTTGCACTTTTTGATTTGAGAGACATAAGATTTTCTAAAAAATTGATCTTTACCTGCTGGTCTGTTTTGACAGATTTTGCCACTCTTGCATTTGCTTCTTTATTCGATTTCCTTTTTGAATTATTTTTGGGTTTTCGGAAGGAGTTGCTACAGTAGATTTTGTTTTGATGGTTTTCATTTGAGACTGGACTCAAAAGGTTTTATCACTTCACTTATACTAATGTTGCTAATAAGAACTATGTGAAGTTTTGTGTGAAAGAAATTTCCAGGAAGTGGAGACAATGGTGTAATAAGGAAGAGAAGGGTTTTATGACTCAAGTAATAAGTATACGAAGATAAAGATATCGATGATATTCAAGAGATCACTCTGGAAGGATCCACTAAATACCAAATTCAGAGACCTGCAGAGTCTGTTTTCAAATAGGTAACAGTTCTGGTAAGAAAAGTTCCGCGAAAATACAATCCAACTATATTTTTGCAGTTTTCAGTCAATAAGGAAAGCTACGAAGCGAAAAAGGGACAGAACCGGAGCCAGGGTGGCCCACACCACTCCATGGCGCGAGCCCACCCCTGGCCGTGCCACCAGGTGGTGAGGCCACCCAGGAGTCCATCTCCGACCCGTTTTGTCCTAGTACCTTCCTTTTGATATGAAACTTCGTAATATATAACCCCCCGGATCCCCCGAGGTTCGTATATCGTGTTTTCGTCGTGTTTTTGTTTCGATCTGTTTCTGCCAGGACATACTCTTTGAAAGCTTAGAAGCACAATGGTGTCCGCCAAGGATAAAGGGAAGGAGCCCATGGAGGAAGACCTCCAAGACCCCGGGAAGGAGAAGGAGATCAAGAGTGAAGGTGAAGAGGAGGCAAAGCACACCGGCACTACCGTTGCAAGCATTGGAGTGGTGGCGAACCCTGCCAGGATCAGAAGGACGTCACGGATGTCAACTGGAGGGAAGCTTCCGCGTCACTGCTTGGCACCAAGGACTCCTTCTCCGAATACCAAGAGTACCTTCCATACCTTTACCCATAACCATGCAGGAAAAGAAGACTTCAAGGAGGAAGAGTGGGGAAAGAATAGCAAGAGCTGGAATTCTCAACACGACATGATCATGAGCCGCATTGAGCAAAACTTGGAGCTTATTCGTAATCTCACCTTCAAAATTGAGGACTTGGGGAATCTGATCAAAGAGCTCATCGAGAGGATACCACCACCACCAAAGGAGTAATTCGTCATCAGGTTTGGCATCCCCTTGGTTTGTTCCAAGCTTGGGGGAGTGCCACGGTATCATATCACTATCTTCTATTTTTTTACCTTATTAGTAGAGTCATATCATGAGTAGAGGAGTTATTTTGTAGTATGGTTTGCATTATGGAAGTGTCCCCTCTCTCGTTAGATTTGTATCCCTTGGTGTGAGTTGCCGTTATGGAATATTAATGAGAAGTTCTATCATTCACCCTTTTGCATAGCTTATGTTAGTTTTCAATTCGTGGTTATATGATTGATCTTGTTGTTAGTATTGGTAGCACTTTGGGATCATTGAGTTAATTTAGTTCGTTTTGGCAAACCTGGCTCGATCAGTAGCAACACCCTTTTTGAGAGTTGAAAAGAAAAAGATAGAAGTACTCGAGAGAAAAATAATTTCATCATCTTTCTTTCTTGATTTGCTCATAAGTCTAGTATTCTCTAGTTAAGATCTTTTGTGCTTCCAAGGAAGATTGCATGTTTGTCTTTATCATTTGTATGTTTGGTTGTTTCCTGCAACTCTTGTACTTGCTACCCAGCCTTGCTAGCCAAAAACCTGTACTGAGAGGGTATTCTTCTCGTGCATCCATCTCCTTTAAATCAAAACCCATGCCATTTGTGTCCACCATACCTACCTAGTAGCATTATTGCTATTCCAAGTAAATTCTTGTTTTGTCTACCTCTCAAATTAAACTTGTTATGTGAAAATTAGTGATTAAAGCTCTCACGAACTTGATGGCACACTTTACTTTCTTGCATTTAATAAACTTGAACCATTGGGTCCTTCTTTGTTGCGTGTATGCTTGCGCTTTATGAGTTGAAGTTAGCCGAACCATGTATCATGGGGACCACTTTCAACACTTCATTGGTACTTGTACCTAGTTGATATCATGTTCTTTTGCTTATGGATCCCGGCGGTGCGAAATAAAAGTGGAACTTGTAAGATCATGGAGTTTATATGTGTGTTAGAGAAACGCCTGGGCCGCTAGCCTAAGCCATGCCTAATCATGGTGGAAACTTGCAGCATAACTGTAGTGAGCATTGCATGAAGCATCCTCAATAAAAACCTATGCAAATAGCAAATAAAAAGATCGCTGAGATGCTCACTGTCTGCTTGCCTTGTCATTTTGATTATGGGATAGCTCCTATGTCATGTGCAAGGGGTACCCCGTTGGCGGTTCTCAATGACACGCATGTATTTACAATGACAAGAGCTTGCTCGTGACTGAAGTTGAGTAGCATGAGGATCGGTACTCATAAGTAAGGAGCATGAGATTTCAACTTATAACTTGTCAAGCATGTCCTCTTAGTTGTGTCACTTTAACCTTAATCACCTAAAGATGCCTATGATAGGGGCAATGAGAGCTGGAAGCTAGTAAGTGTCATAATTTTTGGGAGCTCTTTATGAGACTTGCAATCCCTGCTTCCCTCTTTGAAGGGCCTTTCTTTTTTACTTTGTAGTTGAGTCAGTAAACCTATTCCCTTCTATCTCAGCAAGTATTCTGAGTTGATGTGTTTCATTCATTCATATGATGATTTTGCATTCATGTTTATTATGTTCGTTGTTTTGCACATTACTCTTATCTTGAAGTTTACTACTTTGAAAGCTTTCATTGAAAAACCAGCTATTTGTGAACTCCAGCAAATTATCAACTATTCTTTGACCAAGAGCTAAGTTTGCCATTACCAATTATTGATTCACTTTATGTATCTTTATTGTGTTCCCTTTACTCATTGCAAGTTGAGTTGTATAATAGTGAGTTGTCTTCTATTATGATCTATGTATTTGATGAATGTGATGCTTCTTGTCCGTATTCTTTTATCGACTCTTCACTCCATAAACCTGAGGCCATTTTTATTGAGCTCAGTTTCGCTTGGGGACAAGCGAAGTCTAAGCTTGGGGGGAGTTGATACGTCCATTTTGCATCACTATTCTATGTCTTAATTCACTATTATTCATTGATATATTTCGTATTGAGAGGTGACACTTATGTTATTTCATCTATTTTTGCATAGTTGATGACTTTTGGAGCATGGACCGCAGCAGTCAGGATTCTGATGGAAAAGGTGTTGTTTGGAGGCAAAATTCGCTAAGATCAGAAAATCCGGGAAGATATATGGAAAATTCTATTTTTCCAGAAGACTCAGGATGCCAGAAGATGGAGTGGAGGTGGGCCATAGGGGGCCCACACCACCCCATGGCGCGGGAAAGCCTAGGCCGCGCCAGGGAGTGGTGTGGCTGCCCTGGCCCACTCCAGCCTCTCTCCTCTGGCGTATATCATCCCCATGAAACCCTAAGACTCGGGGAGCGACCATAGAAAGATTCCACCGCCTCTACGAGGCGGAAAACACCGAGAGAGAATGATCTCTCCGGCAGACAGATTTCTGCCGGGGGAATTCCTTCACAGAGAGGGGAGATCATCGCCATCAACACCACCATCAAGCTGGACTTCATCGAGATCATCATCATCATCACCATCATCATCACCATCAGCACCCTCATCACCATCTCCATATTGCTGTAACAATTGAGTTGAATCTTGCATAGTTCATAGGGGAAACTTTCCCGGTGTTGATTACTCTTTGTAGTTGATGTTATTGAGTGAACCATTGAATTATTGTTTATGTTCAGATTGTTATACATCATTATTCCATCTCTGATCATGATCCATATGATGTCTTGCGAGTAGTTCGTTTTGTTCTTGAGGACATGGGAGAAGTCTTGTTGTTAGTAGTGGAGTTGCGTTGAGAAAGATTCAAAAGTTTGATATTTAAGTTGTGGTGTACTTCTAGTGGTGTCATGTGAACGTCGACTACATGACACTTCACCTATATGGGCCTAGGGGAATGCATTGTGTATTTGGCTACAAATCGTAGGGGTTGCCGGGTGACAGAAACCTGAACCCCCGCTAGGAAACAATTGCACAAGGGACGTAAGGGTCTTAGAGTTTAAAGCTGTGGTTATGTTTCTACCTTATTTACTTTCTTGTACTTACGGATGTTTGCAAGGGGGTTTAATCCCAAGTATGTATTTAGTCTTGGATGGGGCGGTACATTAGCACAGGTTCACCCACACAACACTTAGCAAGCTAGAGAAGATTAATCGACTATATGAAGCGAAAGCACTTGACAGTCTTCCCATGTGTCCTCGAGAATGTTTGGTCATCTATAGAAATACAACCGTCTTGTCCTTCGCTGCATAAAGGATTGGGCCACTTGCTGCATTCATTCTTACTATCTTTTATTTACTCGTACTTTGTTTACTTGGTTTATCGAAAACCCCTAAAAATCCGTTTGCTAAGTATTTGCAAAGAATTCCTGATCCATACCACTAGCCAGCACCTTCTGCTCCTCTTTGGGTTCGACACTCTTACTTATCGAAAATACTGCGATACACCCCCTATACTTGTGGGTCATCAGTAGTGCGCCCTGCCAAGGCTCAGCTAGCAACACCTTTGGGGTGTTTCCTTGATCCTACTGGTTCGATTAAACCTTGGTTTCATAACTGAGGGAAACTTGCTGTTGTGCTCATCATACCTTCCTCTTGGGGTCCCCAACGAGCTCTACATCAAGACCGAGCCATCAATGGCGCGCCTAGGGTGTGTGTGCACCACCTAGCCTCTTTCGGGCCTCGTGGCTCCTCTCCCTTCAGTCTTTGGCACAGGTGAAAAACTCATCAGGTATTTTTCCTTCGATTTATTGACGTCCAGAAGGTCCTGAAACAGCAAAAATATCAAAAAGGAGGTTTTCTGCCTCCCAGAAATTAAATTCCAGTGAAAGGGACTTTGTAGGGAAGTCCCCTAAATCATCTAAATATACATAAATAATGATGGATCAAGGTAAATATGATTCAAAACAGTGCATAAAGGTCCTAAAAATAATGATGCAAAATGCAAGTATCAACTCCCCCAATCTTAAACCTTTGCTCGCCCTCGAGAAAATAAACGAGTAGATCATGATCATGCATCAATGAGGTTATGGTTGACAAGAAAATACGAGCATGGCATCATTAACTTATGCATATTCACTTGTCCAGAATAAATATGAACTAACTACCATGCAAATGTTGGCAACATAAATAGACATTATCATTTACCCTTTACTTTTGAACAAAGACTAACCATTACATGTTGACCAATTGAAATGGTCTCAAAATTATCATACACTTCGCTATTTGCAATAAATTTGCATGGATTTTTACTAGCTTTTAAGTTAACCTTTGGATATGCCTTTGCAATAAAGATAAGTTTCTCATAAAGCAAACAATGGAAAGAGAATTATTTAAACAACCACATAGACATGACTATTTTGACTTTTGTCAAGAACTTTCACCACTTTTTGCATGGCATCAGTTAACGATATTGCTCTCTTAGTAACCAGTATAAACCTTATTCATGGGTCTTTCAATCATGTCATATGCTCTAAACAACCTTTGTCTTTCACTTTCTATGGCTAGCCGAATCCTCGGGTTCCTACCTTTCAAACACTTTTCCATAGAGCATATGTATTAAAATACCCATGACAACCATTATGTTTACTCGTAGATTACGAAGTAGAACAAGGGTATCTCATGTCCCCTTGTCATCCTCCTCTTTCCAACTATTTAATTTATAAGACTTCCTATGTCACCACAAATTCACAATGTTCCTTTTTTAAAGTGTTGCTTCCCTTGCATGGATCTTTCCTTATTTGCAACTTCAACTTATTGAGTAATTTTATGCTTGTCCAACATGCTCAAGTTAATTTAGGTCAAGGCAAGATGTAACTGAAATTTCTACATATGGTGCGCACATCTGCATGAGTGTTACCCATAAATCCCAAACAAGTGAATCGTGGATAACACCATACTTTATATTTCATTCAAAACCACTCAACCAAGGATACATGATAATTCTCTAAGAGGTCTTCAAACTTTAGGAAAAATCGATACCTAATGGATGCAAGCAAAAACCTCCTAATGATTAAGAACTAGATGCAAATACGATAACTAAAAAGCATAAAGTATGGTGGCACTCCCCAAATCTTAAGTTGTTGTCGCCAGTCTACTGGAGAATGGCCTTTAGGACCTCATCGTTGGTGGTGCTTCTGACCTTCAACAAGGCTGCGTGCAACCTTTTGGTTACTGCCACTTGATCTTGTAATCCTGGACCTCTTTTTCCAGCTTTTCTCTAATCTCAATGCAACCTGCAGAGGTTGCTTGCGTGTCCGGACGAACTTTGTGTTTACCGCCTCCTTGTAATCCTGCAATAGTGCAATGTGACAGCAAGAGCTAGAAAAGCGCCTTGCTTCATCAGAAATTTGTAGATGCAGTGAATTGACCTGTGCTTGAAGATTTGGGTTAGTCATGTCCATGAAGCGAGGTTCTTCAATCTCCCTTATCCTTGCAGCTCCATCTTCAAGCTGGTTTATCCATATGACATTGTTCCTCTGATCTTCCCCTCTTCATGGAGCTTTGCTTCTTGGTGGAGGACTCCACTCCAGGGTTCTGATGGGTGCACACGGGAATCCTCCATCTGGGGTGCTCCACCTTGAAGACATGTCCTCGCGCAAGGTAAGATTTGGAAGAAACAGGTAGAAAATATGGTTCGCTCGAAAAATACTCGATGCAGGATTAGATCGATAGAGAGGAGTATATATAGATGGTTTTTAGGGTAAGACGAAGCGTCGAGGAAGAAATGGAGGCGAAACGTACTTCAGAAGAGGGAAAGACCTCGGGTGGTGTGCCCTGGGGTGGGTGCACCACCTGGTCTCTTTCCCTCCCCGGGACTCCATTTCGTCCAATTTTTTCGTGACACACATTAATTTTTAAAAATAATGACTCTCCTAAAATATGATGATATTCCGATATTGTTACACACCTCTTTTGGAATTTTGGTGATTTTTGGTACCTGGCAGGGGATATTTTTTTGCAATTATGGCCTCCCGACTTTGGAAATTCATTACTTAACTTTTTCGGCAAATGTTTGTCTGGCAATATAATGTTTAATATGTTGTCCATTAACGACATGAGGTTTACCGTTGAAGTCTCCATGAAGATGAATGGCTCCGGAGCGGTACACCTCCTGTACAACTAATGGACCCTGGCACCTTGAAGAGAGTTGAACAATAATACTTGATCTCCTACTTTGAATTCCGTTCTTTTTATTTTCTTATGATGCCAAATTTTTACTTTCACTTGAAATAGTCTAGCACTTTCATATGCTTTATTCCTCCATTCATCTAACAAGCTTAAGTCAAGAATTATTTTCTCTCTAGAAGTTTTAAAATCAAAGTTGAGTTGTTTAACAACCCATAGCTTTATGTTCTAATTCTACTGGAAGATGACATGCTTTTCCATAAACCATTTTATAAGGATACATACCCATAGGATTTTTAAAAGTAGTTCTATAAGCCCATAAAGCGTCATTAATTTTAGTTGGCCAATTAGACCTAGCTTTATTAACTGTATTTTCCAATATGAGTTTAATTTCCCTATTGTTTATTTCCACTTGCCACTAGTTTGAGGATGATATGGAGATGCAATTTTATGATTAACACCATATTTGGCTGGAGTTTTTCTAAACACTCCATGAATAAAATGAGAATCACCGTCAGTAATTAAAAATCTAGGTACTCCAAACCTAGGAAAGATGATGTCCATAATCATCTTCATTGTTGTTGCATGGTTTGCACTTTTTTGTTGGAATTTCTTTAACCCACTTTGTAACATAATCCACTTCATCCAAAATATGAGTATGCTTTGTTTTTTTATGTGGGAAATGGTCCCATGAAGTCAAATCCCCATACACCAAATGGTTGAAGAGGCATTGAATAATTCATAGGTATTTCATTTATCTTACCGATATTTCCAACACATTGGCACTTGTCACAAGCTTTAACATAATTAGCACAAACTTTAAATAAAGTAGGCCTATAAAAACCAGATTGTAATACCTTTGTAGTGGTGCGGTCTCCTGCATGATGTCCTCCATAAGGGCTGCCATGACAGTCCCTTATGATAGCGTGCTGCTCAAACTCAGCGACACAACATCTAATAACACCATCTTCACTTTTCTTATAAAGAAATGGATCATCCCAAAAATAATGCCTAAGATCATGTAACGCCCCAGTTTTAGCTAATGTCTAATTAGGGTTTAATGTGCATTGCATGAGCATCATCTTTTAAAATTGCATGCAAAGAAATAAAGTAAAACCCTAGCTATTTTCCCCTGTCTCCAAAAGCGATTCAAAAAGGTTTTGAATTTTGAAAAGTGCCAAAACTATGGAGCCCAAATTGATTAAGAGGGCCCCACAATATTTTACTAGTTTTATAAAAGCTTATGGTATTTTTGAAATACTCAAAACAAATTTGTATTTGAAAATACAAAAGCAAAACAGGAAATAGAAAAAGAAAAGGTTTTGTTTAAAAAAATTGGAACTAGAGCCAGCAGCCGTAGCCCAGCCCAGTACTCCTCGTGAGTCTCGCCTCTATAATCATGACTCTGCCACACCCTCCCTTCTATGCATTGGTTCTCAGAAGAGTGATAATCTATGCATCCACATCTCGGGATTCTATCCTGAGCATTTTCCTTTTCCCTTTGTTATTTTCCGACCTTTGGCTACCAATTGGTAGCCAAGTAGTAATGCGCATTGGTGTTTTGTAATGCAAGATACTCTTGTGGTCTGTCATGACAAACCATCTCGGGATGTGAGGAGAAACAAACTCCGGTACCTTGTCATGTCTGGGACCAGGTCAAAGTGTTGTAATCTGCAGATAAAGAGGCAATTATTAGCTTCTATCTGTTCTACCTTAGAGTATCACACCCTTTTACACTAAGAGGTCGTGCCGAGTCTCATGACCCTCTTAATGAAGTGATGCTCTTACACATATTTACCCACCCTTCCTTCAAGGCTTTCGTGTTTGAGAATGATGTGTGTGCGTAATAATGTGGTTATCTGAGATTCTTAGCAATCATTATTGCTTTGGACCTCAACAAGGACATTTGTGTCATTCTTAGCGTGATTGGTTAACCCTATCACTAAGCAAAGGATGATTGTGCTACCAAGTCCGTTACTCTAGTACACTCTTCTCGGTCAAAGAGTTAGGCTTCTGCCGAAGCTCCGACACTATGTCTTCTTGCCTTATCAAGCAAGTTTCCGCTCGAACTAAGTGACATATCGGTGGTTCATGACATTCTGGACGTCTTTCTAGAAGTGTCGCCATGTTGCCACATGACCGTGTTTGTCAAGTTCTTGAATAAGCAAGTTCTCTGAACTACTCCTTTCTCCAAGGATCCACACTGGATACTCCTGAACTAGTCGGTTGAGCTTAAACAACAACTTCGAGAGTTGTAAGACAAAAGTTTTGTCTGACTTTGTTTATATTAAAGGGATGTCTAGTTTTGTTTGTGCTGAAGAAAGATAGTATTTCCTCTGTGGATATATTATCTTCCACCATCTTTGATTTGATTTGGGTTATCGTCAAATCAAACTTAGTTCTAAGGACTATCTTGATGGTGTTAGTACTTGTGATGTTTCACTTGAGTACATCTTCATGTCCCTTGGTCTGACCAATACTTGTGCCTTGTTCACACAACATATGAGTTCATCTAATTGGAGTATCTTGATAAGTTTGTTGTTGAGCCCATCAACAATGTCCTTATTTTCTCCATGTCAGACTAGATTCATATAGAACATTTGGCATTAATGTCGGGAACTTTTGAGAACCATCTTTGGGTTATCTTGAAGTATGTGTTTTTGATGTTAGAAGTAACCTTCTCAGATTCACAGGCAATTGTCGAAAGATGTCGCTGTGGATTTGAGTAGAGTTATCTTTGTTTCCTAAAGGACACAATGTATTTCATTGCAAGTATTCGATGTATGAGTAGTTGTCCTTCGACAACTTGCTAATACATGCGTCTAGCAATCTAGATCATCCTATTGGAGCTTAACACTGAAGTCCATGTCTTGAGAATCTAGTAACTTTACCTTCGTGCTAAATGTTGCAAGCTTTCTATTCATACATGCTCAGTCTAAAGTATCTTTACACCTAAACAAATCTGAATCTTATGAAGATATGATGGTTGGTGTTCCTCAAGGCTTTGACATAGGTCTCTTTGTAAATCCGGCAAGATTGATGTAATGGTTGACACAACTAGTCGGAAGATCTATTGTCATATTCCATTGAATCAGCAAATAACAACCACCCTTCAAGAGGGATCTTCTATGATTCATTATAGGAGTTGTGCTTATGTTTCCTTTGTATCTAAGTCCGACCTTTACTTGATGTCTGCTTCCTCAAACATCAAGGAGAACATTTAAAGTAGTGTTGCTAAATGTCCCTCGGTCGATCCTCCAGACCCTTTTACGTTGGCAAGCTTTTTGTTGTGCCGAGTAATTGAAGTCTGAGAATGAAGTTTCTTTTACCTCGTGTCATCAGGAATCTTCTTACTTATTCATCTGGTGGTGCAAAGTGATATCACGATCTTTGGCAAAGATTTTGATAACCCTGGATGAACAAAGAGTTTCCTTCGTATCTCGACCATGTTCATAGAGTGACAAAGATGTTGGTAATCATTAGTTCCTCTTGTTACATGTTCCTTGTGACTGTTACGAGTCCTCACCACAAAACAACCTTTCTGTCTTGGCCTTCTATTTAACGAAAGAGTGATCCTTTTGTATCAAAAATAGCTCAACATCTTGGTTATTCGTATCTCTGTATCCCTGTAAGCTCTACTTAAGCCATTTAGTAGAGTTTAATCTATCAAAGTCTGTCATGTTCTTTCTGTTGTAAACTTTAACTTTCAGAAGCTTAAAACTCTTCTGAAACTCCATGGTCTCAATCCTTATGAAGACCAGTTATCTAACAACTCGACACCATCTCCTTTTGTTTCCTCTGTTACCTTGACGTGTTTCATGTTTGTCATCTCAGAGTTGTTTTGAACACTCCTTTCATGAGTTGACCATGAGATACTCTGTTTGTTCTTTAGTGTGTTTCCCTCATGGAGAATAGAGCCACTCTAAGGAAAAGATTCTCGGGTCGAGATTCTCGTAAGGGGGATAGAGCTGTAACACCCTAATTTTAGCTAATGTCTAATTAGGGTTTAATGTGCATTGCATGA
Source organism: Avena eriantha (assembly GCA_910589775.1). Lineage (NCBI taxonomy): Eukaryota > Viridiplantae > Streptophyta > Magnoliopsida > Poales > Poaceae > Avena > Avena eriantha. Next base: position 236,311,651 of record OU342744.1, on the reverse strand, counting down.
GCATCATCTTTTAAAATTGCATGCAAAGAAATAAAGCAAAACCCTAAAACCCTAGCTATTTCCCCCTCTCTCCAAAAGCAATTCAAAAAGGTTTTGAATTTTGAAAAGTGCCAAAACTATGGAGCCCAAATGGATTAAGAGGGCCCCACAATATTTTACTAGTTTTATAAAAGCTTCTGGTATTTTTGAAATACTCAAAACAGATTTGTATATGAAAATACAAAAGAAAAACAGGAAACAGAAAAAGAAAAGGTTTTGTTTTAAAAAAATGGAACTAGACCTAGCATCCGTAGCCCAGCCCGCATCACAACTCCCTCCCCACTCTCCGTGCCGCTCACATGTGCAAGCCAGTAGCCTAGCAGCGACCTATCTTGGCCCACCCGGCCCGTACCGATTCGACGCGTCTCGCTCGTTGTCTTCGCAGACGACGGCGAGAAGCTCACTGTCCGCGCGACGGCCGCCGATCTCCCCTACATTGCGATGCCCACCACCGACCGCTGAGTCGAGGATAAGAACAACCTTGTTTCCCTCTCTCTCCCCATCCCCATTTCCCTCTCTATCTCTCTCTCACTTTGTGCCGTCCGCGCGCAGAGGCACCCGAAGCCTTAGCTCCGACCACCGTCTCGCGTCGTTGTTTCCGGACTCCTCTCACCGTTCTGAGACCACCACCACGACCTCCTAGCTCGACTCGTTCGTTAGCCCCCACTTGTGTGAGCCAGTGTGCTCCGAGGCGTCCTAATCGGACCCTCCTTCCCCGAATCCGGCCGTCGCCTCCGCCACCGATTCCGGTAGCACCCAATCTGACCCCGCCTCTACGACCTCACCATGAGCATTAAGGTGAGATGGAGGTTCTCCAGAGCCTATCCATCCTCTCCCTCCCTCTCTGTACCGCACTCCCGCTGTTGCTCCACCGTGCGCTGCCATAGTAGTCGGTCCCGCTGTTGCTCCGGTGACCCAATCCGGGCGGCACCGCCGCTAGATAGATCGCCTTGCTCCCCTCTTTCAAGCATGCACCCGCACAAAGCCCCACACACTCTCTATCGCTGTCCCCCGCCACCGTCTAGCTGTTTGCCGGCGAGGTGACGTCATGGCGATGTCACACCTACGTGGCGCTTGCATGGCCGTGGGTCCCGCGTTGACTGCTAACCTCCAGCGTGGCCAGCTGACCTGGCCCTGGTCCCAGTTGTCAGTGGGTGCGGCTAGCCCACTCTCAGTGTTAAATAACCCAGCGCCTGTGCTGATGTCAACCTGACGTCAGCCTGAAGCAATAAAGCCTTTATATTGGTTTAATAATTTCAGAAAAGGATGTAATCTTGTCAATTCAATATCTTTTATTTTATAAGTTAGAAAAATATGTATAATATATCAAAATGTTCAGAAAAATGAGATCTTTACAATAGCATCAAAATCATGCATTGTTGAACAAATTTAATTAGAAGATCAAATGAACCCCCGTAGGTGATTCTGGGGTCTCTCCTGTATTAGGGTTTGGACCGTTTGGATCCTGCTTAAATTGCCAAGCATGCTTTATGGTTTCATTCAAATACAATTTAACTTGTCATATCATCATCCTTGCTTGAGAATTTCATCGATGCCATGTGTTGATTGTTGTTCTCCCTTTCTTTCCGGTGTTTGGTTCTTTCCGGTAGAATACGATATCAAGATCGAGATCAACACCATCGAAGATCGACGAACAATACTTGACCAACTATAATCCAGCCAAGTACAAGGCTTCCGAAGATCTATATCTGGGTATCAATTAACAAGGCAAGCATATCCCCACACATAAAAGAATCCTATGCTTTCAAAGTATTTCAATTCTGCCATGATGCATACGATTCTACTGTGGTCTTTTATCGATAGATAGAGTATCCTATCTATTGCATTACTCCCTTTGAGCCTATATTACCTAATCCACTGCTCCTAGCATAACTAGGTTTGGCTTGTGTGCACTACTAGAGGTTTTATCTGTGTCTTGCTTAGCCATGCTTAGCGATCAGTGCTGGTTCATCCAGAAGATGTATCAGATACAGAGAATCTAGTATGACAAGAGGACGAGGTATACTGATAAGGTAAGTTCAGTGGTAAAGGTTAAACATGGTAAGGCTTCTATGGGAGGCCAGAGTGTGATGTGGTTTTTGTAGTCCCATGCTCGCCACCACTAGGAACCGAGTTCTTGCCTTTGGACCAAGACGAGCGTACATCCACACGGGGTTTATGGGGACCTCACGATTAACTAACTTACCTAGTAGATTTCATGAGTCACATAGTTCGGGCTTTCCATTTGGAATACGCATCGAAAATGTTTTCGGAAGAGGAGGAGAAGGAGGTACATCATAACAGGTAGGTAAGCATGACCGGGGATGCTTGGGGTAGATGGAGCCCCTGATAAGCCAACCTCACCCACATCTCTAGGGACCGGCTTCGGGATTTGACCCGTTACGGCGGAACCATCCTTAGGGCGTGACTCATGGTCTCGGCGAAGCAAGGTAAAATGGTTGTGTCCAATCACCCTCTTCCAGCACACCAACACTACTAGATATCACCTTTTATCCGAGGGTGACATTACCGTTGGCTATTTTTGTTTACCGTGGGCTAACCTTAAATCCGATGGTGTACCGTCGATTATGTCCCGTCGGCCTTGCTCGGTCGGCCATTGCTCAAGTAGCCGACGGTACAGTCGGGTACTTGGTTTGCCCACAGGGATAATCTGACAGGGTGCCGTCGATGAAGTTGAGGCCACCAGCCGCTCCAACACCTCTCAGCGAAACTTACAACCGATTGGTCCCTATCGGGTGTTTATGTTCTGACGGTTGCTAGACCCCGTCAGTTTTCACTATAATTGACCGTGCATTGTCCCATCGAGGATGATTATATTTGAGAGGTCATCCACACTGTCATTTTACGAATTTAACAACAGGTTGTATAGTCCCATCGGTATATGGTATAGCCAAGAGCTAGGTCATCAGTCATTGCTATGCATCACAAAATGTGATTCTTGTCAACAATATTACAGAATATTGGCATTTAAAGATATCTCATAACTATCAACTGGACACTCCACAAAAAGAACATGTTTGGGATTAATAATAACCTCGCAGAGTACATGATCCATCTAAAAAAGGTCGAATGCAAAAGAAAATGGTAACTAAAATATAATGGTCCAATCATTTCAAAAAAGCTAAATTGAATGGATCTTTAGAAATTTTCCCAATCTTCATCATCTTCATCACCTCGCCCGTTGCCATAATGATCATCACCATAGCCATAACCATCATCACCACTCTCGCCGTAACCATAACCATAGCCATTGTTATAGATGTCATCCACATCATTAGTATCTCCATTAATATCATGATCCTTCTCATGGCTAGGACTTCCTCTAGTGTTACTTCCCATTCCCTAAGAATGATAAGGTAGAGTGTAAGAAAAATGAAAATACAATGCATTGCAGATGAAACATGTGGTACAGTTCAAAAAATGCACAGTACACTAGTTTAGAATCATCACTGACTATATCTACAATAATCTGAGTGAATTTAGCAAGAATTATATAACATGAACATCACAGATAGAAATGCAACAATATTAAGGAGCTCTTCTCATAACTTAATAGTGCTCTATGCACATCAACAGTGACGGAGCGTGCAGCAAATCAAACGGTGGGCCAATTGCCTTTAATGCCAACAATTACATACAAGTCTTGCGAAAATGTAACCGTTAAATCAATAGAGATTTTTCCACATAGAGATAAACTGATAATATATTCGTATAATAGCACACTCCAGCACTGATTCAGATTTAATACTGTACTGTAAAGCAAAAAGGAAATGTGACAGGTTTGTCTATATGTTGTTCTTCAGTTTAGCCCAGTTCTTCCACTTCAAGTTCAACCAATGCCAATGGTTCATGTTCTGGTTCAGGAGCAGAGCAATATTCAGTGGCTGCACTCACATTGTCACTTTTTTATTTGTAATATGTCTCCATGGTTTTATTTTGAGCCGAAGCTACATAGTAGATTTATATAAAAGGTACTCCCTCGGTCTTAGAATAGATGTCGCAGGTTTGTTAAAATTTAGATGAATATATAAGTAGTATCCAAGGACATGGACGATGCCATGGGCTATGGCCACCACCTTACCACCATGTTTTGAAATTGGAGCTGCAGCTTGGTTCAGTTCAGGCTGGTTTGAACTTGTAGGAGAATAAACAAAGAGCTATCCAACTAGGCCACGGGGATTGTATGGGAGAAGGAAGACCTAGAGAAGGTGAATTTGGGGGAATGGGAGAACTGGAGCCGAGCTACAGCAACACACCTGTACCATCAGTGCTTAGGAAGAGGATGACGACTCGGTTGAGGACTGTCCGGATGAAAGGATAGGCTTGGGCCACATGCACTAGTAAGAATATTTTGCACTTTGAGAAGACTGGGCCAGATCCAAGTATGGCCTCCGTGACGCTTCACCCGTGCACATCAAGCACCTCATGCTTGCATATATTGTATGCACATAAGCCACAAGAACTAGGAAAATAAAAGGCAAGTTGTTGAGTGGCTTAGAAGTTTGAGTTATATCTATGCACCAAAGAATCACAGCGAAATTAGACCGTAAGTGTGAGGTGCTATTCCCCATCCCTCTTTTTATTTTAAGATCTAAATCTTTTTGGGTCTTTGTATTATGACACTAATGACTTGTTAGCTAGTAATAATTGATTTATTTTTTGAAGAACTAACCTTTTCAGTTTCATGTTGATGGACAACATCTCGCTCTCTTTCAAATCCAACTTCAGAATCTGAGGTGGCCTATATATCAATCATAAAAGATACATCACTCTAGTTTTATAGCTGTAAATCTAGCATTGAGATGTGTTATACTTACCAAGTCATGTGCAACTGATTGCATTATTCCATCATAGTGCACTCCTCCTTTCTCAGCCAAAGACTATAAATATAAACAAGTCAACACAACCCCATTCACTCATAGAATATTTAAAAGAGAATAAAACATTACCCGCACAACTAGATCAATGCCTCGGAGACACTTGTTTTCTCGCATCAGACAATCATTATCTCTTTCTAGACGATCCTCCCTAGCTGACTGTGTCAGCTGTGAGACCGACACCCTTCTAGACTTAATCTTGGACTTCTCTATTTTGGTAAATAACTCATTGGAAATTCCTAGCCTACCATGTGGCATTCTACCTGCTGCATCATAGATGATTTGTGCATCTAATTCTGGGTGCTCCTCTTCCCAGTTTTCTCCATGGGTATTTGTCATTGCATAATCAAAATCTTCCTGTGCCAAATAATTATGGTTTAGCTTTGAACATTGAACATCATGACTAAAATAATGTAAGCTAGAAAGATTCTACTAACCCAACATTTAGAAATTCGTTGGCTGCATATCTTCTCTTGATCAGTCCCGTGATGCAAATTATGTGTGTGATGCCATGCACCAGCAATTCCAGGATCTTTACCAGTTTTGAGTTTCTGCGGTTTAAGAATGATAAACATCATCTAATATAAATGGTCCATTCTTCCTCAAAAGTAATAACAAAGATGTGCATGCAAAGTAGTAAAACAAAAAAATCATGAAACAAGAGTACCAGATGTTGACGCGTAGAAACAACACTTCTTGCACCACTAAAGTGGAAGACTGTTTTCCCATGTGCCAGTCTGTTCTTCGAGTTGGTGAAAGATATCTTTCTAAATGCAGCAGTACTCCAATGCTCACAAAGTAAACGCCAACTAATAACGGTACCAAAACCAGGTGGCTTAGCAGAAATTAAAGCTTCCTTAGTTGGCCAACGGTTACCCTCCTCATCCACTTCTGTAGGCATCTGTCCCTTCTTGTTTAGTCTTTTGATGGCTGCAGCCTTTTCCTCATGTAGCATCTGCCTCACTTTATTTGTAAAGTTCTCCTCCAAGGCAGCATCTGCTTGCTCTTGATTTAATGGGTCACACTTGAAACGCCACTATGAGAGAACATGCAAAATATTAGATCTTTTTGTGGGAGTAAACATAGGAGTATTTGAGAACACGCAAATATTTCAAAAATTCACAGACTGCACCTATCAAAAAATCAATAATGCACCCCCTCCTAATATACCATTTGAACTGCCTATTATACAAGCAAGTGACGTTGCAAGATGAACTTCACTTCCATGCAATTAAAATAATTTAGCAAGCCAAGATCCTGTCATGTTGTAAATATTCTAGAACATGATCATTTTACTGTAAGCAAAACAATACAATGGCAGTAAACTCAAGATTAATTCACACACATAACATTAATCTGGCAAGAGCATTTAGCTTTAGCCATTACATGTATAGTAAGAGAATAAAAATGTTGAGAGGATCAATGGATGTAGGAATTACTTTATGCATGTCTATGAACAAAGCAGAGAAGTGTAACTACTGGTACCCATTGACCTATTTCAGAAGGCTCAAATAATATATGAAAACCTTACTCATAGGTGGATATACTTGCCCAAAATTCTTCAACAATTCTGGAAGCTGCTATTCTTACTCCTGCACTAGGGGACCACTTGTAGTCCTCCCAACACAATACCGGTTTCTGATCACCAGCTGAACCAATTGGCTCCGGATACATCTAGCGTACTAATGCGCCTTGAACCGTTGACAGTTCACGAGAAGTGTATGGATGCTTCTCCCATAGACTGTTACGAATACAGAGTAAACAAAGTTAGTATATGGATATTGCTCCAACAAGAACTAAACTATTTGAAATATTTAATACTAACATGCCATGAGGAACTATAAGGGGTCGGTCAATTTCCTCCAGTCTGTTACCAGCTTCTGTCTTTCTTCTAGGGGTCCTAGCCTTTTTTTTCTGCTCAGTTGACTGAGATGATCTATTGTTTCCCACAGAGGCAGCAGAAGATGATCTGTTTGATCTAGTTAGTGAGACAGGCCTCCTATGGCTCAGTCGGCCAGTCCTGCTACAATTTGATAAAATCCATGCTATTAGTTATATATAAAATTTCAAGGAAACCATTATCAAAGGTATGCAAATGAAATGAAAGGTAATAGTCTGTAACAAATAAATAACCAAGAGACATAATTTTTATTCAGTAGTAATATAGTTTTATAATATTAACTAATACTAAGAAATAAAATGACACTAAAGCACAAAAGTTGTAATTCTTAGTAATCATCATCATCATATTGAGAGTCATGCTCTATTGTGCCATCCTCATCTTCAACCTCATCTGTCTTTTCTTGTTCTTCCTCTTCTTCTTCTTCTTCATCACTACTTTCTCCTAGTTCCTCTTCTGGTCCTTCATCTTCTTCTTCATTATCATCATTGTTTTGATTTTCTATTATTTCAATTTCAGCAAGATCAACCACATCATCTGACTGATTTCTAGAAACAGCGAACTCATCAACAAAGTTGCCAATGTCTATAGAAAAGCTACCCTGCTGACCATCTTCTTGGAAAAAATCATCTGTACTAGATGGGTCATTCTCATCAAGGTTACTCAATCTACTACTTGGCTGAATCTTGTACACGACCCGCCAATCACGAAGATCTCGCTTGGGGGATGCATACTTTAAATAATAAGCTTGTGTAACTTGGTGAGCCATGGCAAACGACTCAAAGTTTTTAAGCCTAGAAGTTGAGTTTATCTCCACCATACCCAATTTTGCATCTGACCTCATGCCCTTGGTGGGGTCAAACCAACAACATTTGAAGAGTACCATCTCTATTTTTCTGCCGGGCATGAAGGATAATTTGATGATGTCCTCAATGACACCATAGTAGTCAAGTTGTTCACCATCTGTGGTGAAGGAAGACAAACAAACCCCCGTGTTCACTGTTTTCAACCTTCGACAATTTTGCTCATATAACTCTGACCTAAAGCGAAAGCCATTCACGTCATATGAACTATAGGAATAGACTCTTGAGCTACATCCATTAGCTAAATTCCAAAAATCTTCATCAGAATCCGGATCACTTTTACACTACATAAAGGGAAAACACTTCCGTTACTAAACAAAGTAGTAACCGAATGCAGAAGATATAAGGCTAGTTAATCTATGCTTACATCAATCTTGAACCACTCCACAAATTCTTCTATCATAAATTTGTCAAGGCCCACAGCTGTCAAATTGGGGTGCTCCGAGTATTTTTCTTCAGTAAAAGCTCTGTAGATGGCCTATGATTAGATTTTTTTGCATAAAGTAGTACATAAAGGATAAATTATGTACACTTACTCTATAAATCTGTCAACGGCAGAACAATTGGTAAAAATATACAACCTAGCCGCATTCAACTCTTGCGGCGTGAAGTCAAGAGCATTACCCCTTCCACGAAGGTTTCCTTGGTGTTGAAACACATCTAAGGTACACCCATCATTGTGCACCCGTGTTCCTCCAATATTGTAACGAGGATTTTTCTTCCATATAGTGCGGACATGGTCGCCGAAGTACAAAGAAACACAGTTTGTGATCTCTTGTACAATGCAAGCTTCGACAATTGAACCTTCCACTCTTGCCTTGTTACGCACTTCTAAGCGCAGATGGTGCATTGCCCTAGAACAAATTATTAGAAATTTGAGTGATACATGACATGTATATATTATAGTACAATGTATGAATTAATGTTAGACTCTTCAGCATACCTCTCAAAAACATGCATCCAACGATATGCCACAGGGGCTCCAACCCTTGCCTCGTATGGGAGGTGCACCATCAAGTGTTGCATTACATTGAAAAAGCCTGGTGGGAGCATTTTCTCAAGCTTGCATAACAAAACAGGAATCTCATTCTCAAGTTCACGCATTCGTTTTGGCTCAATTTCTTTGGCACACAGCTGTTGGTAAAAATGGCTTAACTCAGCTATGACCTTCCATTCCCTTTCTGGGATGAAGCCTTGTAGTGCAACTGCTATAAGGCGTTCAATGATGATGTGGTGGTCATGGCTTTTCAACCCAATGAATCTTTTTTGAGCCAAGTTAACATCTTTACTCCAATTGGCAGCATACCCATCAGAAAACTTTACTTCTTTAAACCACTTGAAGATGATGATTTTATTATCCTTCTCAACACAATAATTTTCTTTTGGTTTTGCCACACTCCCTTTGCATCCTTTGTTAGATGAAGCTTTGTTCGATCACACTATTTAGCAATATCAAGACGAGCTTTGATATTATCCTTAGTTTTATCAGGAATATCAAGGCAAGTGTACAATAATACCTCAGAAACATTTTTCTCATTGTGCATTACATCAATGTTATGGCGAAGAAATAACTTACTAAAATACTCTAGCTGCCACAAACCACTTATACCAATCCAATTGTGATCCACTCTGAACCCTTCAAATGTACTCTTACCAGTTGCATCAGGGACAAGACTTTGAAGTTCTTTATACACATCATCTCCAGACATGGGCTTTGGTGGAGGAGTTAAAACTTGTTTTTTCTTACGAAAACATTTCACACTCCTACGAAATGCATGGTTAGGTGGAATAAATATCCTATGGCAGTCAAACCAACATTCTCTGATTCTTTAATGAAAATGTGTTTATGTCAGATCCACATATAGGACATGCAAGGAAGTGTGTCAAGTGGCGCTAAGAGTCAGTTGGTACGTGTGGGTAAAGTTGTACACCCCTGCTGGGTTAAACCTTTTCGAAAAGCCGTGTTCACGGTTATGAATGCTTGGTGACCGAATTCTAAGATCATAGAGAACATTAACCTATTCGTAAAACTTGAAGGTTTCAACGTGTTCTTAAGGATGCTTCCTCTTGGGTACGAGGGGGTGATCCTAGTTGTGAGATGAGGATTACTTTGGTGGATATCAAGATGATGATCAACGATTCAGAGATGTCGCTCTCTTATCCCCTTTTAAAATATTTTGATTAGATGAGCTTCTTCTCCCTCTTGATTTAAAAACAAAGATGGCTTTATGCAAAACAACCCCACCAGCCATAAGTCTTGTGGAGTACACCCTGTACTCACCCTTGCTTGTTGATACTTTTGTAGCAGAATAAGTGTTCCCTGAAGACGAGTTTGGGACAACATCGACACCGACGAGTAGCCTGGGTTTCCCGACCGGCAGCCTGGAATCTATGGATTGGGACGTCATCGTTATGCTTCAGGACTCTTAGGCCATTTGTTAAGTTTGCTATACTTAATAGCATAATTTGCCTTCCATTGTTTGATGTTTGTGGTCAGTGACCTCTGCTTGTAATATGTTGGTTCTTCGCTTAGTTATGAGCTTGCTGTAATAATTTTTGTGTCGCAGGGTCAATGTTGTGTTACCGATTTCTCACAGAATATCCTTGAGCTCTAGGTTAAGCTTATGTCAGGCTAAGGTCTGGGGTTTGTATAACCCTAATCATGGGGGTGTTATAGATCATAAAAGAATTTATTTATTTATTGGTATGTGAAATGTGGTGGAATAACTTTTCCAACTATAAAATTAGCATAGTCAACAAACCAGGGTGAAGCTACTCTAGCAGCAGACACATTAATGTTTGCTAGTTGTTCATTTGCAATGCTATCATTAATAGGAATAAGATATACCGAAATGTTTTCCATTCTAGATAAATGATCAGCTACCAGGTTGTCCTCACCTTTCCTATCGATAATATGTTTGTCAAATTCTTATAGTAAAAGAACACATCTTATAAGTCTAGGCTTAGCATCTTTTTTGTTCATAAGGTATTTAATAACAGAATGATCAATGTTTACTATTACCTGAGAGTCTACAATGTAAGGTCTAAACTTGTGTCATGCAAAAAGTACATCCAAGAACTCTTTTTCAATTGTAGCATAATTTCTTTGGGCGCCATTGATACATTGCAAATGTATCTATAATTTTTGATGTTCCATGCTTGGTTTTATCCACTTTCTTGTGTTTTGTCCACACTTTGGAGTACTTTTCATATGATTTCTTGGACGAACCTATTAACAAGAGCCACAGTGCTAGCTACCTGTTTTCTGCTGTTTTTGGTTCCAGGAAAGTCAGAAAATGAATATTCTCGGAATTGGACCGGACAAAAGCCAAAGTGCCTATTTTTCCGGAAGTCATCAGATGCCAGAGTACGAGATGGAGAGGGGCCAGGGGCCACCACACCACCTGGCCGCGCGGCTCAGCCTGGCCTGCGCCAGGGGGTGGTCTGGCCGCCTCCGGCACCCCGTCGGCCTCCCCTTCCGCCTATAAGATGCTCTTAGGATGAAAACCCTAAGTGCCCGATCAAAAATCCACGAAAGAGTCTGTAGCCTCTGTCATCTCCATCCCTAGATCGGGAGGGATCTGAAGCTCTTCCCGGCACCCTTCCGGAGAGGGGAATTCACCTTGGAGGCCTTCTTCATCACCATGCAAGCCTCCAGTGTGATGCATGAGTAGTTCATCCTTGGACTACGGATCCATGTAGTAGCTAGATGGCTGGTTCTCCTCCTTTGTGCTTTCATGTCTAGATCTTGTGAGCTCCGTTCATGATCAAGTTCATCAATTTGTAATTCTGCATGTTGTGTTTGCGGGGATCCGATGGATATAGAGATGCTATTTCAGATTGATTATTGATTCTATCATGTCTTTTTTATTTTTGATCTTGCATGCTTTCCGTTGTTAGTAGCTATCTTGGCCAAGTAGATGCTAGCAACTCCAAGAGTTAGTATTTATGATCGATAGTGGGTTCATGCCTCTGGTAATCTGGGGAAGTGACAGAAATCTCTAAGGTAATAGATGTGCTGTTGCTACTAGGGAGAAAACAACAATCCTTTGTTCATAGAACAATCATATAGTTTACTTTACACGCAATTCGTAAAGCAATAATCTATTGCTTGCAACTTAATACTGGAGGGGTTTCGGATGATAACCTAAAGGTGGATTATTAGTCATAGATGTAGTTGGATGGCGGTCTATGTATAATGTTGTAATGCCCAATCAAGTTCCAAAGAAGTCAAGATGATTAGTATATGCATGTATTGCTTTCTCGATGTTTGTCAATTGCCCCACTGTAATTTGTTCACCCAGCATGTTATCTATCTTAAGGAGAGCCACCTCTAGTGAACTATGGATCCCAGTCCTTTCTTTTACATTCAATCTACAAACTGTTTACTACTTTGTGTTTACTTTCTGCAAACTATTACTTCTTTCCATCGATACGTTTAATCCTTTGTTTTCAGCAAAACACAGTGAGATTGACAACCTCATCGCAAGTTGGGGATAGAGTTCTGTCGTTGTTTTGTGCAGGTCTCCACGTTGCTATTAGCACCGGTAGTGCGCGCTGCCAAGGCTCAGCTAGCAACACCTTTGGGGTGTTTCCTTGCTCCTACTGGTTCGATTCAACCATGGTTTCATAACTGAGGCAAACTTGCTGCGGTGCTCATAATACCTTCATCTTGGGGTTCCCAACGAGCTCTACATCAACACCGCACCAGCATTTTTCTGGTGCTGTTACCGGGGAACGAATAAGAAGAAACTCCCACGTTAACACCGAGCCATCAAGCATTTTTCTGGCGCCGTTGCCAGGGAGTCAAGGACATCTTCACAACGGGAGTCCCTCATAACCAATCTCTTTACTTTGTTATTTTTGTTTTGCTTAGTTTCTTTTTGTTTTTTTGCTTGCTTTGTTATCAAAAACACAAAAAAACTAGCTTTACTAGTTTGCTTTCTTAGTTAAAAACACAAAAAAAATTAGTTCTATCTTAAGTTGCCACTATGTCTATCCTTGTTCCATTCACTATATCACCCGAGGAAATGATTTTCACTTTTAAACAAGGAATTGAGGAAAGTTTTAAGGAAGCTTGGTTTACAATCTCTAATCTACATAAAAAACTCAGCCTAAAATGACTCAAAGCTTGTTCCTTAGCAATTTTTTCCTTGGAATTGCTCTTTGCTATAGATATGCCTTAGATGCTGTTGTGGGAGGAGATTTCCTCCAATGTCATGAGGATGATGCTATTAATGCCATAAAGAAATTGATCCTTACTTACAACTTGCCTAGCTAAACTAATATATTTCTTTTGCAAGAATATTTGCTAGATTGAACACTCTTGAGACTAGCACTACTAGCTTAAAAGATTGCTATAATACACTTAGGGAGCATCACAATTATGTCCCAATAAATTCTGAACCATCAAAGTGGCTCCCTACAGTAAAGATTGAGATAAACACTGAAACCTTTCAAGCTCGATGTGATATAATGTCTGAATTCTGTCTTATGACCAAAGATATTTATGAATCTCTGAATACTTGGGGGCTTACTGAAGGAGGAAAAGAAATATCTCTTGCTAATAATGCTACCATATTACCTATTGGAATAGCTGAAGGAGTGTTTACAAAGAGATCCTTGGGAAAATGATTTCTACTGATTATCTTGTTATTGAATGTGCAGGAAAAGGACAAATTACAATTGGAAGGTCCCTATTAGAACTCCTTGGAGCAATAATAGATGTGGGAAAGGGGATCATGCATATTTCTTCTCCACCAAACAATCATATTTTCCCCAAGGTTAAGAATAAAAGTAAGAGTGGTAAGGGCAAGAAATTTGGTTTTAATGCTTCTTCATTTGAGAACACTTGATTCTTTTTGCTTCTTATGCCTAACCTAAAGGCGTTAAAGAAAAGTACTTATTGGGAGATAACCCAAAAGTTTTAGATGAGTCTTGGAAGTTATTACTTCAGTAATAACTGCTCCTTATCCTTTTTATTTGCTTTTTTTGCCAAGAGTAACCTCTAATCAGAGAAAAGTAATGATTGGGAAAGTTGCTGTCCCGAAACAGATTTCTGTGCTTCACCGTAAAAATTCGTGTAAAATCTCTGAACATCTTTTGGAGGCATGAATTTTTTTTCTTCTGCCCCAGGTTATTATATAACTTTCTTTAGTTCAACACTTTTTGATTTGAGCAACAGAAGGTCTTCAAAAAAATTCGCCTTTACCTGCTAGTCTATTTTGACAGATTTCTGCCATTTTCTACATTTGCTTCTTGTTGGTTCCTTTTTGAGTTCTTTTGGGGAATTTTGCTTTTTTAGGGAAGTGATACAGTAGCTAGTGTTCTAATGAAATTTTATTTGGTGTTAGAACTGAACCTTAAGAATTATTTATCTTGGGTGCACTAATGTTGCTAAAAAAGATTGTGTGAAGTTTTGTATGAAGGAAAAATTTCAGGTGTATGGAAGGAATGAGTAATGAGATGAAGGATGGACTAAAGCTCAAGCTTGGGGATGCCACGCATGTCACCCCAATAAATATCCAAGAAGTCCAAGAGTGAAAGCTTGGGGATGCCCAAGGCATCCCCTTCTTCATCAATAAAAATTCCAGGTTTCTTCCAGACGCTTCATTTTTATTGTTTCATGCACAGTTGTGTTATTCTTGGAGCGTCTTCTTTTTCATTTTCGTTTTGGTTTTTCGTTTGCTTTTGTTTTCTTAGTTTTCTTAATAAATTGGTAGGACCCCCTCTTTCATACATTGGTTTGCAAATAGTTTGGTTTGGTTTGGAAAAGAGTAGGAAAGTTCATGCTTATGTGGTAAAAAGAGCTCGTTTTTGACTATGGCCTATGCTTTGTCATGCCATGCTTGATATTGTTTTGGCTTTATGCTTAGTATTCTTTTCTGTAGCATGACTTGTTATAAACAATTGAGATTTCTTAATGTGCCTTGGATGAAACATGCGTTGTTTTAGCATATTAAACCATAGTATAGTGGTATTCTCCTTTGATGCTTTATTCGGGTCGACTTGGCGCATGCTCTCACCATGTTATTACTATCTCAAGTCACCATAGCCTTTATGATCTTTTAGTTTTCAACTTGTAGTATCACTTTATGCTTTGATCAATGATGTTTTCTCGCTATGCATGATTATGGCCATTATTGCTCTCTTAGTTTGTCGCTCCCAGTCTTTTCCTAGCCTCCACAACCAAGTATGAGTTCCACTCATGCATACAACTCCCTAAATCAAGTTATTCCAAAGAGTCCACCATACCTACCCATTAGCTTATGCTATTCCAAGTATATTCATGCTTTTGTTTACCTTCCGAATTAAACTTGTTATGAGAAAACTAGTGATTAAAGCTCTCACGAACTTGATGGCACACTTTACTTTTCTTGCCCTTAATAAACTTGAACCATTGTGTCGTCTATGTTGTATATGCTTGCACTTATTTGTTGGGAATTAGCAGAACCATGCTTTTATGGGGAACGCTTTCAACATTGCACTTGGTACTCGTACCTAGTTGATATCATGCTCTTTTGTATATGGATGTCATCGGTGTGAAATGAAAGGGGAGCTTGTAAGTCCATGGAGTTATGTATATGTGTTAGAGAAACTCCTGGGCCGCTGGTCTAATCCATGCTGACATGGTGGAAACCTGCAGCGTAACCATAATGAGCTGTCTATGAAGCATTCTTCTTATAAAAAAAGAGTCTTATATTGAGAAAAAAGAGAAAAAAAGAAATTATTGTAGCACCCCAATTGTCTAACAATTGTAATGCTACTTGTCCTAGTAAGATATTGGCTACTTTATATATATTATTGTTGCATCATAATGATATCATGCTCATGTCATCATGCCACCGTGCATTTGAGCATCATATAAAACCCTTTTTCTTTTGGCTCTTCTCTCACATGCATTATTAATTGTAATTGCCTCTTGATATTGTATTTGGCTATGGATATATTGTCTAAATGCCCAAGTTGAGTTGGGGGCATATCTTTTATTTCATTTCCATCACCTTTCTTTTCCACCACTTTATAATTCCACCATCCTACTAGACCATGAGCTTGTTTGTCTTTATTTTGGATTTCTCTAGCTCATGTGCAATAGGGTGGATCTAGTCCATTAAATTCCTTTGCTTGGTTTAATATCCACTTCTTGGATAAGCATAGAGTAATGCCATAATATTAATATTGTTTTCACAAAATATATCATGGCATTATTTTTTTGCATGGGCCATGCACAATTCTTCACCACCTTCCTCTCCTTTGGTTTTTCTTTGGTTTTATTGGTTCCTATCTTTGTGGAAAACATTTCCTACCACTCCACCACCCTCATAATCTCACCATCTCTTTTTCCTCTTATTTTTTTTCAATTCTCCATGCATGCACCATATGAGGCCTAGTCCCTCATTTTCTTTCTTTTTCTTTTCTTGCTATTCTCTTCCACATCATCTCATGTGACTCCTAGCTATCATCATGTTCCACTTGGGGGTGATCTTTTGCTTAAGCCTTAAAAATCTAAACCCTAAACAAACCTACACCTAGTTTCTATTTTTAATTTTTCCTAACCCTAATTCTCTAAACCCTAACCCTAACCCTCTCCCATCTCTCTCACTTGCCCTCCCTCTCTCTCTAACCTGCTGAGCAACACCCTAGCTAACCCTCTCCCTAACCCTAGATAACCCTAACCCGATCCATGCCCCATCTAACGTAGCCTAGCTACCCCCTCCCTCTCTTCTCTCTCCTGACCCAAGGGTCCCCCTCCAGCAAAGCCTCCCTGCCGTCCTCTCTCCCTGCCTTGGTCCACCTGCAGCCCCAGCCAGCTCGCCATGTGCTCGAAAAGGAGGAGGAGGAGGAAAAGGTGGCACCGAGGCCACCTTTATCTTGCCGTGCCCCAGCTGCCCTCCTCCCTCTCTCCCTCCTTTTTCCTCCCTCCACACGACTCTCTGGCATCTCCCAGATCTGCTAGAGCTGCCCGTCTTCTTCTCCTTCTTCCTCCCCGACGACAGCCCCTGCCGCCGCTCGCCGCCAGACCCACCTCGTCCCCGACGTTCCAGCCGGCGAGCTTGTCCTGGAGGTGGCCTGGAGGATCGTGGATGTTCCGCTGCACCACCCCGTACACGCTGACTTGGAAGAGGAGCTCCCCAGCACCGCCAGTACCCTCGCCGCACTGCAGCAAACCCTAGATCTAGGCGCCAGCGATCTCGTCGCTCCGCCGCGTTTCTCCCCGATCCGACCACACCAGGCAACCCGCGGTGAGCATCCCCTTCTCCCTGGCATGCTCCGCCTCGCTGTACCGCCCTAGCGCCGCCGTTGTTTTTGTCGAGCGCTCTCAGTGCGCCAGAGCTCGCCACCGTTTGCCGTTTTCCCGCGCCACAGCAAGCTTACCTAAGCCCTCGCCCCTTCCCTGTCAACTCCCCGCACCCTACCGCACCGGCTAGCACCCTCAGCACGCTCCCCCCGCGTCCCAGGATCGAACCCCGCTCGCGCCGCGCGCACGAGTTGCCGTCAGAACGAGGGAGAAGAAAAACAGTAACCCGGGGTCATGGTCATCTTGCAAAAAGCCCCCCACCGTTTTGATTCCCGCAACCCGTGCTCCTAGCGGCCCTACCTGCCAGTCACCCTGACCATTTTGCAGAAAACCCCTCAGCCTTTCTCAGCCACAACCCGTGCTCCAGCCCCCAGCCCCACCTGTCAGCCCCTGTCTCGCTCACCGCTGACACGCGGGCCTACGCCAGTTGGCCCACCCCGCAGTCACAGTGGCTAGCCCGAGACGCGGTGACAAAAGGTTTTCCCCGCGCATGGTCCAGTCAGCACAAAGGCCCACCTGTCAGTGTCTGGGGTTGATTTTGCCTGAGTGAGAAAAGTATTCCCTGAGTCTGTTTTAAATCAAATCTTTTCCAAATTAATTTAAATTCAAATTCTTTTCAGATTCAAATAATTTTTAAAATACAAATCCAAATAATACATGTAATATATGTTTTGGAATCAGAAAAATGTGAGGAATTCAAATATGCCCTTCAAAATAATATTTGAACACTTTAAATTTCGAGATGATTAAAATTACAATAAAAATGCCCTTTTCCTTATTTAATTAATAACTTTTGTTTTATAACTCCAAATTTGACAAATAATATGTCTAAATCGATCAGCGCGACGAGCCCGTTCTATTTATGCAATCCTTGTTCTGAATTGAAGCATGCATCATGTTGTCATTTAAAATCTGAACCGTTTATGACAATAAAACTTGGGCAAATAAATAATAAAGTGCTTTATTTCTTGTATCCACACCTCACCTTTGCCATGCTACTTAAATGCCATGCAAATTGTGCATCATTCATCATGGCATGCTTGTTTGCTGGTCGCATTTTAATTCATATGCTTGTGCACTTTATTTATGTTGGCCCTTGTTTGTTTGGTTCTTCTTCGAATAGACGCCCAACAGGAGAATTACCAGGAATCACAGGAGTATTACCCAGATCCATCTCTCGCTTCAACTGAGCTGCCAGGCAAGCACTACCACATGCTTGCATACATACAGTACCTATTGCCTCTATCTTATTCATGCATCATTGATTCGCGATTGCATTAAATTGAATCCCAAGTACTGCATAGCCTTTACTTTTAAACCACACCAAGCCTGTTCTGGTCCCATGAGCCATTATTACAGGAGTTGTTTGAGCCATGCGAGTCGTAGAAAAGCATGAGTAGGGTATGTGAGTGTCTGATGGATAATGAGGTACCTAAACAATATAACCTGAGTAGTATGGGATAACTAATGAAAGAGGCACCGGTGAGCAATATCTGCTATTTGGTTTTTCATGCTCACTTGTGTCCCGTAGGACCCCGAGTACTTGATTCCTGTTCCTTGACTATTCGCACTATCCACATCCGGGAGGCCTTATGGACCCCCTTGAGTCAGAGCTTGATTCATTCTTATTTCTTGGGGCCACAATTAGTTTGGGGCTTTATTACTATTCTATACTTATGCCATGTTACTGCTTTATCTAAGATTGTGCGAGGAGCACCTGTACTGTTTTGGATCGTGGAATGTTTTCGCGGTATCGACAAGCCCAGTCACATTTTTGGGTTCCCAGTCGTTTACAGCCATTGACACAAACCTTGGGTCCATCTCGGAGCCGGCCAAATTCGTTGCGGGTAGCTTAATGGGGTGGCCCCCTGAAGTATTTCTGAATCCTGTGATTGCTTTGTCGTGAATGCCTCGTTGGGTTTTGATTTGGTTTTTCCGAGGTTGATCGAGTGTGTGTTGCTATTCGTGCACCCCTGCAGGGTAAATCTTTCTGAAAGCCGTGTCCGCGGTTATGGACGACTTGGAGCACAGTTTCTCGATCATAGACAAGTATAACTAAAGTACCGCTTTTAAATTGACTAAGTACTTGACTAGTAAATAGTGCAATACTCATGGAATGGTTAATAAAACTGCCAACGGATGATGGGGGTTGTTCGTCCGCTTCCTCGTTGGTAAGCGAGGAGGAGGATGGATCTTTTAATTATACTGTATAACTGTTGTTCTTAATTCACGGACTTTCGTCTATCATTGGTTAGACGGAAGGTTAGCGAGTATCTGTAGTATTGTTAGATATTATCTTTTGCTGCAATTGCGTCACCCCAGGTTGTGTCCCCTTTAGTGGCATAAAGACTTGCTGAGTACCCCTAGGGTCTCACACGATAAATTGTTTGATTCAGATGAACAGGTGTACCCGCAAGATGGATACTGGGTGGAAGAGACAGATGATTTTGGCAACGATCATTCGGTGTAGAGATTCCGGGAACGGGGATCCGTGTGATCTGTGGGCGGGATGTGTTTATTTATGGGGCACCTTATGCCAATTTGCTTCTTATCCGTACTCGGATCTTGTTTTCCGCTTCCGCCTGATACTCTGATGTGTGATGTATGAGGAGCTATCCTAAATTATTATATCTATCTAGGACAATTGGATCTTGTCGTATGGCGTTGCCATATTTCTATTTCTTTTAGATGGAATGGCTCTGAGTATGTAGTTGTATGTGGCTTGCATACATACTCATTTGTGTATGTAGTAGATCCCTTCGCCTGCCGATTACGCCGCTCGTTCTTGTCCCGTTGTCTGAAAGTGGTTAGGACGGCCGAAAGGTCTACCGTGAGTGGCCCTAGGCCCCACCGTACTATTTTAACCACTTTCGTTCAACCAAGCATTAACTAAGAGCGTAATTCACCGAGGTAGTTACAATTATGGAAAGAGGAAAGAGAGAAAAAAGCACCATATTCCCATGGTAAATAAGAAGATTACTGGGATGCTCGTTGTCTGCTTGCCTTGTCATTTTGATATGGGGATTCTTCCGTATCATCGGGCAAGGGGTACCCCATTGGCGGTTCTCTATGATACACATGTACTTACGATGACAAGAACTTACTGGTGACTAAACTTGAGTAGCATGAGGAGCGGCCCTCGTATACAAGGGATATGAGATTCCTAACTTATACTTCGTCAAGCATGTACACCATAGTTTGTTCAGTTTAACCTTAATCACTTCAAGATGCTTATGATAGGGGCAATGAGAGCTGAAAACTATAAGTACCATAATTTTTGGAAGCTCTTTATGAGACTTGAATCCCTACTTCCATCTATGAAGGCCTTTCTTCCACCATTATATCGAGTCTCCACCTTCTACCTTTATGCACCTACTTTGAGAGCATAGTGGCCATTCTTAGTTCTATGTGCATTGTCCCAAGACTAGTTGATTGATGCATAACTTGATATTGCTTGTTTTAAACTATTTGTATTTAGTCACTCTTATGAACTTTGAAGGTATCCTATGCATTTATATTTGCTACTCTAATGAGGGACAAGTTGAATACTATTATGCTATGTTTTCTTTATGTGAAACAAACAAACGTCTTGCAAAGCATTGTTATTCATGAATCTTTTGTTTGTACCTTTTCATGTTGCATCATAGTTTCTTTGTCTTATTGCTAGAACTTTGTATTTCATGTTATGATTCAAGTACTTTGATCCCAGCTTTGAATGTTTTACAAATACTTTGATCAAGTCTTTGATGGTGCATGTCACCTCAAAAATTATTCTTTCTTTTTATCACTTACCTACTCGAGGACGAGCAGGAGTTAAGCTTGGGGATGTTGATACATTGCAAATGTATCTATAATTTTTGATGTTCCATGCTTGGTTTTATCCACTTTCTTGTGTTTTGTCCACACTTTGGAGTACTTTTCATATAATTTCTTGGACTAACCTATTAACAAGAGCCCCAGTGCTAGCTGCCTGTTTTCTGCTGTTTTTGGTTCCAGGAAAGTCGGAAAATGAATATTCTCGGAATTGGACGGGAGAAAAGCCCAAGTGCCTATTTTTTCGGAAGTCATCAGATGCCAGAGTACGAGACGGAGAGGGGCCAGGGGGCCACCACACCACCTGGCCGCGCGGCCCAGCCTGTCCTGCGCCAAGGGATGGTCTGGCCGCCTCTGGCACCCTTCGGCCTCCCCTTCCGCCTATGAGATGCTCTCGGGACAAAAACCCTAATTTCCCGATCAAAAATCCATGAAAGAGTCTGTAGCCGCCGTCATCTCCATCCCTAGATCGGGCGGGATTTGAAGCTCTTCCTGGCACCCTCCCGGAGAGGGGAATTCACCCTGAAGGCCTTCTTCATCACCATGCAAGCCTTCGGTGTGATGCGTGAGTAGTTCATCCTTGGACTACGGATCCATGTAGTAGCTAGATGGCTGGTTCTCCTCCTTTGTGCTTTCATCTCTAGATCTTGTGAGCTCCGTTCATGATCAAGATCATCTACTTGTAATTCTGCATGTTGTGTTTGTGGGGATCCGATGGATATTGAGATGCTATTTCAGATTGATTATTGATTCTATCACATCTTTGTTATTTGTGATCTTGCATTCTTTCCGTTGTTAGTAGCTATCTTGGCCAAGTAGATGCTAGCAACTCCAAGAGTTAGTATTTATGCTCGATAGTGGGTTCATGTCTCTGGTAATCTGGGGAAGTGACAGAAATCTCTAAGGTACTAGATGTGATGTTGCTACTAGGGAGAAAACAACAATCCTTTGTTCATAGAACAATCGTATTGTTTACTTTACACGCAATTCGTAAAGCAATAATCTGTTGCTTGCAACTTAATACTGGAGGGGGTTCGGATGATAACCTGAAGGTGGATTATTAGTCATAGATGCAGTTGGATGGCGGTCTATGTATAATGTTGTAATGCCCAATCAAGTTCCAAAGGAGTCAAGATGATTAGTATATGCATGTATTGCTTTCTCGATGTTTGTCAATTGCCCCGCTTCAATTTGTTCACCCAACATGTTATCTATCTTAAGGAGATCCACCTGTAGTGAACTATGGATCCTGGTCCTTTCTTTTACATTCAATCTACAAACTGTTTACTACTTTGGGTTTACTTTCTGCAAACTATTACTTCTTTCCATTTGATACGTTTAATCCTTTGTTTTCAGCAAAACACGGTGAGATTGACAACCTCATCGCAAGTTGGGGATAGAGTTCTGTGGTTGTGTTGTGCAGGTCTCCATGTTGCTACTAGCACCGGTAGTGCGCCCTACCAAGGCTCAGCTAGCAACACCTTTGTGGTGTTTCCTTGCTCCTACTAGTTCAATTAAACCTTGGTTTCATAACTGAGGGAAACTTGCTGCTATGATCATCATACCTTCCTCTTGGGGTTCCCAACGAGCCCTACATCAACACCGCACCAACATTTTTCTGGTGCCGTTACCGGGGAACAAAGAAGAAGAAACTCCCACATCAACACCGAGCCATCAGCCATCAAGAGTTTTACTAGCATAATATATCAAATTAAGTTTCTTATCAACTCTTTGGCCTAAAAACAGCTCCTACAACATAGTCACTAGCATCACACATGATTTCAAATGTAAAATTCCAATTATGAGGTTGAATTATAGGAGCGCTTATCAAAGTATTCTTTAAAATATCAAAAGACTCTACACGATCATCATTGAAATAGAATGGAACATCTTTTTGCAATATATTTGTTAGAGGCTTGGATATTTTTGAAAAGTCTTTGATAAACCTTCTATAGAAACCAGCATGACCAAGAAAGCTTCCTATACCTCTTGTATCCCTAGGATATGGTAGCTTCTCTATGGATTCTATCTTGGCGCGGTCCACTTGAATGCCTCTACCTGAAACTCGGTGTCCAAGAACAACACCTTCTATCACCATGAAATGGCATTTCTCCCAATTTAGGACTAAGTGTTGGTCCTCACAATGCTGCAAAACTTTGTTAAGATTGAACAAGCAGTTTTCAAAAGAGGCACCATACACAGAAAAGTCATCCATGAATACTTCCATAATTTTCTCAATATAATCAGCAAATATAGCATTCATGCATCTTTGAAAAGTAGCAGGAAGATTGCACAAACCGAATGGCATTCTCCTATAAGCATAAGTACCAAAGGGACATGTGAAAGTACTCTTCTCTTGATCATCCTTGTGCTCCGGAATCTGTGAGAAACCTAAATAACCATCTAAATAACAAAAGTGAGAGTGTTTGGATAATCTTTCAAGCTTTTGATCAATGAATGGTAAAGGATAATGATCTTTACGAGTTGCTCTATTAAGTTTCCTATAATCAGTGTGCATCCTATAACCAGTAAAAGTATGTTGAGCAACAAGTTCATTTTCATCATTTGGAACCACAGTGATTCCACCCATTTTAGGCACACAATAGACATGACTTACCCATTTACTATCAACTATGGGATAGATAATACATTCCTGAATGAGTTTGATCACCTCTTTTCATACCACTTCTTTCATTCTTGGATGAAGACGGTGTTGATAGTCAACAACAGGCTTTGCATCCTCTTCCAAGTTAACCTTATGCATGCATAAAGAGGGACGTATACCTTTCAAATCATCAAGTTAATAGCCAATGGCTAGCCTATGAGCTCTCAATACTTCAAGAAATTGTGATTCTTCTTCATTTGAAAGGTTAACACTAATAATAACAGGATATATTTTCTTATCATCTAGGAATGCATATTTCATATCTTTAGGCAATCGTTTAAGTTCAGAACTAGGATCTTCTTTAGGTGGTAATAGTTCTCCTAGATTATCAGGTGGAATATGTAATTGTAGCTGTTGTGGTTGTTGAGATAGTATTTGTTCTAGAGCTTATTTCTCTTCATCATCAAATGGTTCTTCTTGATTCAACACATATCGTTCCATCGCGTCTGATGAAGCAACTGCCACTAAAGCAAGAGTCTCCACTATATCTTTAGACAATTTTTCCTTTTCTAAATGTTTATTAGTAAACTTTGAAAAGTTAACCTCACGTCTTTCACCAGCAAATTTAATGAATACTTTTTCTTTTAGCAAATTAATTTTAGCACCAACCGTATGTAGGAAAGGTCTACCAAATATAAAAGGACAAAATGCTTCTTGGGAGCAACCAAGCACAATGAAATCAGCAGGATACTTAATCTTTCCAATTAACACTTCAACATCTCTAATAATACCAAGAGTACAAATATACTCTTTATTAGCAAGTTGGATAGTTATACCCGTCTCTTCCATGTTGATGGGATCAATATCTGGCTTGATTTCAAGATATATAGAATATGGAATCACAGTTATACTTTCCCCAATATCACAAAGTCCATGATAACATGAAGTCCCAATAGTACATGATATGATAGGTTTCCCAACTCTAGTGGTGTTACCTTTTATTACCTTGGTAGAATCTTCACACAAATAAACATCACAAGGTGTTTCTTCATTCAATTCTTTAATGGCCAAAATTTGATGTTGAACTTGAATTTGTTCATATGGTTCATGACATCTTCTAGCACTCTTATTAGTGATAGTAGTGAGTAAATTTTCCTTCACATTTCTAGGACAAGGAGGAGTATCAAAGATTTCTTCTATCTTAGGAGATGAGACTTGATGAACATGTTTCACAACTTTAGAAACATATGCAGAATTTTTAAGAGGTTCAACAAATACATGAAATCCTTTCTTTGGAACATTAAGATGGTTAGCAAAAGATTTAGCAATTTCTACTAAAACATGAGGGTCAACAGTAAACCTGTTCTTAAGTTCCTAAAATAATATAGAAGTAGAGAAATTCTCTACACATAAATATTCATATTCAAAACCTGGTTTATTATCTTTATCGAGATCCCAAGCTTCAGTATTTTGAGAAATGGTTTCCAATAAATCCGCTGCTCCCTCTTGAGTTTTATAGTGAAACTTCCCGAGAAGAATTATCCAGGAAATCCCTATGATGCTGGGGCAACCTCTCATAAATTTTTATTAAGATAATACTTTCAGGAATACCATGACGAGGATTTTTATGAAGAAGACCCTTTAATCTCCCCCAAGATTGAGAAATACTTTCTCCATTATGTGGCCACAAGTTAATAAGTATGGCAACAATCATCATAAGGTTATTTAGGAGTATAATATTTAAGATAGAAAGCCTTTCTCATATTTTCCCAATTAAGACGATATTTATCATCCAGAGATCTATAGCATTCGCGAGCTTTACTAGATAAAGATAAAAATAATAGCTTCCTTCTTACTTCATTCTCATGAATACCTGCAAGTCTAAATAGGGAACATAGTTCTTCAATTTCATATAAATTCCCCATAGCAGTTTGGCTTCCATCACCTACAAAAGTTACTTCCCTAGCTTTTTCAACAATACCAATAGGAATTTGATATTCAACTTTTGGTTCCGTAGGCTTCTCAACCTTCTCTTTATCTTTGTCATGAAGGAACTAAAATAGTGTGAGTTCCAATCCTTTATAGTTTGACAAAGCCATGATAAAATAGCAGTAAAAATATAAAAACAGATTTCAAGTTTCCTTACCAAACAACTTACCAATAGCACAACGCTCCCCGACAACAACGCCAGAAAAGTGTCATGATGGCTCCCAAGTGCAGGAGATCAATTGTAGTACTTTTCAATAAAAAAGTTTGTCGAACTTTCACGGGGATGACCCCCGGGTAGGCCAAGCTAGGATCAACTGGCCGGCTCCAGGAGCACCTGGCTAGATGGTTGCAAGACAAGGGACCACAACCAGGTGGACCACTCCAACCGATATGCCGTCAAGATTTCCCTGCTCCCCCATGTGGAAGGATGGCTAGAAGAACCAGCTGGGTGGCCGCTTCCACCCAACCGCCTCGGATTCGGTGGAAAGGCTACGGAGGGGGTGATGCTCCTTCCTGAGCGCTCCCCTTAATCCTTGCATCATCAAACAAGCTGCGTCCCACCCCTGCCGGTGCTACAAGACAACTGTGCCAAAGTGCCAAAGCTAAAGGCTGACGAGGCGTTGTCGGCTGACCGCTGAAGCTCCAGCTGACCGTTAAAGCACCGAGTGATGCCTAAAGCACCAGCGCTGGGACACTCTAGCATTGTCCCCCTTATCTAGATGCTTGACTGGGTCCTGGCTCACCGGCTGGACCCGGCTAGCCGACCCACTTTGTAAACCCAAAGCCCAAACAGTAAACCCTAGAACCCATAGCGTAACCTACCTCTCCCAACCAGTATATAAGGGAGGGTAGAGCTAGGGTTCTATAAAGGCTCAAGTAGATTTAGATAGTTCTTCTTACTCTGTCACTCGATAGTAGCTAAGGAAAAAACTCCAGGAGCACTTGTACTGGGTGCTCATCCCAAATATAGTTGATTTTTGCTGGAGTAGGAGTGTTACCTCGCTAAGAGGGCTCCGAACCTGGGTACATTGTTGTGTTTGCGGTATCAATGCCCAACCTGTTGCGAGTAGCCACCGATAGCATCCTGATTGTCCCCTCTCATGCCATCCCTGATGGAACTGCCCTGTTCCACACCACGATAGTTGGCGCCTAACGTGGGGCACAGCGCTTCGGCTAGGGTCATCTTTCACACGGGACTTATGCTCGTCACTGGTGAGCGAGTCGCCTTCGGCCTCGTCCTCACTCTCAGCTCCTTTCACTATGTCATCAACAACGCAACATGCTTTGCTAGGGAGACCTTTCCCAACAGCGGCTCCGTCATGTACTTCGGTGACCACTGATGTCTGGATTAGTGCACCAACAATAGAGTTATTGTAGTACTTGTAGCAGCAAATATTTAAGAGTTTGTCTCGACGGGAGATCGACGAATGGAAACAACATGACCCCGCAGCCACGTTGTCAATGCGACCATGTTTCGCACCCAAACCGTGGTTTGGAAATAGCCTATTCTATAAGTTACTAGAACAACGATAATTAAGAGAGGTTTGACATATCTAATAATAAAGAACTTTTAACAAGAACAAAGTAAACTAAGAGGGAAAGTAAACATGAATATGAACTGAATTAAAGAGATTGTAGTTGTAGCATTGAATGGAATGAGAGAGGGCTTGTAGGTTTCGGTCTCACTAGTACTAGATGGGCAGATATATGTTATCTATAAGAGATTTCTCAGACAAATAAACGTTCCCCAATTGATTACCGGGCTGTCACACTGTGTGCACTATGCATGGTTCTCACGCGTCACCGCACGGCAAAAGGCACTGCCGGACAAAAGGATCACATAAACTCATCTTAGATCACAATAAATTCAAACTTAGCGCACTAGATCATACCTCAACCTAGAATTAGATCAATCACTCACACATGGATGAACAGCAAAACATATATATATATATAGTAATGTCACAACCGTGTTCAATCTTACAATTACCAAACACAAGAGAGAGAGGGAGATGGAGATGATGATGGAGATCGATGTGTGGTGGTGGTGATGTCTTCCTTCTCCTCCTCTTCTTATTGCTTGGATGCCTTGATGGTGATGGTTTTGAGAGAGATCTAGATCTCGGAGGTGTGGTTGACGCAGAGCTTTGCCGCAATGGAGATCGGATCGGTGGTGGCGGCGGCAGGGCTCCGCCCCTGAAGGGCTATGGCTTGGTAGCTCTTTCTTGGGTCCTCCCTCCTTTATATAGGCGTTGGGGTGCCCTAGGGTTCCCCCCATATAGCGTCACATGACTTAGGGAAGGTTCTAGAGCTTTTCTGGGGCGAAATCCCATCGTTTTCAACCCTTTTTACAACTATACGAGTAGAACTATACGGCCGGAATTATTGCTCCAGTCGTATAGTTGCTTGGTAAACCGTGTGTATGCTTTACTATTTTTGTCGCCATTTCTTCATACAAACTCCGTTTTGGGTGTTCTTGGGCTCGTTGAGTTCCTATCGTCAATGGTTACAAACCTGTGGTCTTGGATAATTATTTTGAAAAGTTGGAAAAATTCACTTTTCCAAGACCTCAAATGGCTATGTCTGGTCCCTACAGCTCCTCCATACTATGCTCTCTTTGTTCCTTTTGCCTTTGTTTTCTCCATAATCATCATCAACACCTACACACATGTAAAATACAAGGAAGAGGGATAAAATTCTACCTAAAATACTAAATTTCCAAAGCTCATATTGAATTTAATAAAAACAAGTAATCATGCATATCAGGCATAGTAATAGTTAGATGGAGCATGATATGATAAGAAAATGACACAATTTATATTGCTAAAAAGTGTTGTATATCACAGTCATCAACTTCCCTAAGCTAGATCTTGCTCGTCCTCGAGAAAAAGGGATCGATAACTTAATGGATGTGATCTTGCTTATCATTGGAAATCAATGCACCATATACTTGTTTTTCCTGCAAGCTCAAAGTAAGAGAGCACATAATCATACAAGGCAATATAAGCTTAGTTATATTATTCCAAACCACTAGAGATTAGTCAAAAATTTCTATGTACCATGTCAAAGTTAAATCTAGGTTGCAAGTAAACTGTTGATCCTTCCATACGCACTTTTATATATTTTTGTATTTTTATTTGTATAAGGCAAAGCTGAAAATGGTTAGTTGTTAATCATAAATAGAAAAGGAGTTTTCCAATGCATCCCACTCATGCCATCTATTAAACTCTCTCAAGTGCAAACTTCGATTGTTGAGTTCATAGAAAATATATTTCTTAGTAACGAGACCATGCCAAAAGAGTGGTATATGTTCAATCGAGACTGTGCAGGCTAGGAAGACACTCGTGACCATTACCAAGGTTTCCCTTTTCGGTATAATGATTTCTCATAGCGGTCAGAGGAGTATTCCGACTTTTGCTTTTAACGCAGGCTCATGAGAATACCAATGCATACCCAAATATAGTATTTTTTTCTTTTTTTGCTAGGAAACTCATAGCCAAACACCAAGAGTTTCCCTCTTTTTGGATTGTCCAAAGGCCAGCGGAGTTGTTAGCATCCCATGTTGTGTGACAGTGGTGCAAGACACACATAAAGCAATATCTCACTTTGATTTCCAAGACAAAATTTTGGCATATGTAATTTCGAAACATTGAAACATTATTTCTTATTTGCCAACTCAATCAGTAAGCATCTATTAAGACCATCATTTCCAACACTATGGGGTCGTGCTACTCCATAACCATTCACTTAAGACAATTCTGAACATTGTCAACTAGCAAGTTTCGAATAACTTCTTTATTATATTTTTTTTCTTTTCAAAATGTAGAGAACATGACAATGTATATTTAGAGGATCAAAATATTTTTCACAAGCTAGATAAAAGTTGAACAAGGTGCATCAAAGTTATGGCTTGTCTCCTATGGGGCCTAACATGGGCAAGTATATCCCTTATATAAATATGAAAAAATCCTCACCTAAAGAAGCATTCAAAAACAGAGAGATATACAATAGCATGAAAAGTTTTTAAGATAAATAACTCTACACAAGACTCTACGCATGCAAAATAACTTCCCCAAGCTAAATTTGAGAAGATCATGAAAACAAAAGAGAAAATACAGTTATCAAAAGAGATTATAAGACGTGGTTACCTCCCCAAGCTTAAGTTAAAGCAAGGGTGACACACTTTACCGTTGAGGTGCTTTTAACCTCTACTTTGATGGACAAAGAACCTTTGCGTCAATGAATGTTTCGTGATCCGATGTATGCATTCCTTAAGTATTTGGTAGGAACAAGACTAGAAAGAAGACAAAATATTTTTGTGTTTTTGAAGACACGGGTTTAGCTCACAAGTGATAAAAATACAAGTCCTACTGAGTCGGTTCATCAACCTAAACACCACGCTTAAGTCAACAAACAAATTCTAGAAGTGCGCTTCTCCTAGATTGTGATGAAGTGTAAGTGAGACAAAATATGAAACACGAGTGTGTAACCCCTATGTGCTTAGTTAAAAGAGATTTGAGTTGGAAACTTTTACCGTACAGTGGTTGTTGAATTGTTGAATTGAAGCAACCAAGTGGATCATGCGAGTGTTTGCACGGTTGGCACAACTGTACACGTTATCACACAAGGTTCAAGTCCCTACAAAAATAACACACAAAATAAATGATACTGGTTTGGTGTACGAACGAAGTTTGTTCACCCAACTAATGAAATAAAACTAAAAGGAAACATGAACTACTAAAGAGAATTAGAACTTAAGGAATTTCTGAGATAACACTTTATTATTTACATATGCTCGGATTCTCTAAAACATGGGAGAAGCTCCCAGGTGGTGTTTCGAGGTTTTTAGAAGGAGGAAGAACGAATGAAATTTTGAGAAATTGTTACCTTCTAGTTGCCGTTTGAGGGGTTTTCCCAACTATACGGGCAAAACTATATGTCCGGAACAATGTGTTCCTGACGTATAGTTGGCCTGCTGTCAAAGTTTTAGGGTTTCTACCCGGCGGCGCAGCTATACAGCCAGAACTATACGGCCGGAACAATTTTCTCCTGCCATATAGTTGGTCTTCAAACTCTCTTTACCTGGAAAAGAAATTGTACGGAAACATCAATATCTATATGACCAAAACTATACGGCCGAAATTTTTTTCCTGTTGTATAGTTGGTCGTTAAACCATCAGTACTTATGAAAGAAAAATTGTCGATGGCAAAAATATCTATACTACTAGAACTATACGGCTAGAATTTTTATTTCCGCCGTATAGTTGGTCGTTAAACTCTCTGTAGCCATCAAAAAATTCCGTTTCTTCGAGAATTATTTCTTATTCTGAAACTTAGTGAAACACCATGTTTTGACAGTAAAATGACAGATTAAAATTTCGACCATCATTTAGCATGTATAAAACGTGATTTAGGTACAACCGAGTTTATGCAACACATAGTAACAATAAATTCTACCTTTTGAAAACTTGAACAAGATTACTCTAATAGAAAGACATGCAAAGAATAAAAGTGCTAATGCAACATGAATGCAACTAGACTCAAGACACAAAACTAAGAAAGATGCCTAATGACTTCCGGGTTGCCTCCTGGGAAGCGCTTTCTTGTAACCAAGTAGCTAGGCTTTTATACTCCACATTTATTCAGCAATGGAGGCAACTATAGGTGTAGTTTTTCTTACCTCCAACGAGTGTCTGCAGGATTTATATCATCATTTGCTCTAAGATGTACTCGCTTGTGGTGCATCGGTATCTTGTAGGTGTTCTTGTTGCCACATGAGGATGGATGCACCAAACGCGGTAAATATGTATTCTTTCCTTCCTATATAGAGGGTGTTAAAGATTTATTATCAAACTTTGAATCTTTACCTTGATTACTATTTTGAGGGTGTGGCTCATAATGTCCTTTTGGATCTAGTAGCTTGGTCTTTGCCACCGGACTTTTCTGCACCTCATTAGTAAAACAAAAGTCATAGAAAATAGATATGGGAGGCACGCAGGGTTTCATCTTTGGCTCATCATAATTGATTTCCCTGAAAAGAGTATTTAAACAGATACTACTAGAATCATCAAAAACTTCTTCAGGGCAATTATTAGGGATTCTAGAATAATTTAAGTCCTCATCATCACTAAAGTCAGAAGAATAATAAAGATCAGGAATAGGTGGGGGATCAGGAATAGGGGGGGTCAGGTTTGAGAGCGGCTTTCAATTTATTCCATTCCATGATTTGTTTTTCTTCTTTCTTCTTGATGCGTCCCCAATACTGTTCATGAAGCTGTTTCACATAATATGCAAATGTCAGATGTGTGGGATATTCAACACGAGGCTTCTTATTTTTATTTTTCCTGGTTTTATACTTCGTGGATTTACCCTTCTTTCCTGCTTTAATGATGCAACAAGTGGAAGATATGGGAGTAACAATAGAGGGATGTTCTCCATCGTTAGTAGCAGTAATTCTAATATGATTAAAATAATCAGCTATTAAAGGCATTGCTTTATAAAGAACATCTCTAACTAAGGTATCATCATAAGGAATTTTCCTCTTCTATTTTCATCTTTAAGAAACTCATTGACCAAGTTCTCTAGATCAGTTGGGAGAGGTTTTTCTTCATGCACAATTTCACATTGCCATTGATGAAAATTATTATGTATATCTCTTAAGAGTTTCCAAGCTTCTTCCAAAGTTTTTCCAAGGAATGCACCATCACACATCATATCTAGCTTATCCTTACAAGAGTGATTTAAGCCTGCATAAAAGTGATTCAACAATAACCAATCAGGTAAATTATGATGTGGACAATCATGCATTAATTTTGAGAACCTACTACAAGCTTGTATTAAATCCTCATTGTTGCTCTGCTTGAAACTCAGGATATGAATCCTACACTCATCAGTTTGCTTTTGTGAGAAATACTTACCAAGAAAAGCTTCTGAGATACCTTTCCATGAATTAAAGTGTCCCGCGGGATGCAATTTTAGCCAATCTTTAGCTTTTCCTTTCAGCAAGAACATGAACAGATATAACTTCAGCTGATCATTTGTCCATCCATTTGCCTTCAGCGTGAAACACAATGAAGTAAATTTGTCAATATACTCATATGGATAATTGTCCGGATCTCCTACAAAAGTTGTTTCCATGATCATATTTATCCACATAGGATTAATCTCATATTCATCCACATAATTAGCGGGCTAAACATTAGGAGCATGTAAATGATCAACACTCGGAGCACCATACTCCGCAAGACTTTTAGTTTCCATAGTTCCTATGTTTTTGAATTTCCTATAACTAAAATAAATAACAAGACTACTAACAAAAGGTAAACTATTTTTTTTGTTCTTTTCAAATAATCAAAAGCAGTAAGATAAAGAGCAACAAACGGAAATAAACTATGTGCCAGTAGGAAGGTAATAACCCGAAGCTTAGCTCCCCGGAAATGGCGCCAATTTGATGACCAACAGGGTTATTGTAGTACTTGTAGCAGCAAATATTTTAGAATTTTTCCCGATGGGAGATCGACGAACGGAAACAACACGACACCGCAACCACGTTGTCAATGCGGCCACGTTTCGCACCCAAACCGTGGTTTGGAAATATCCTATTCTATAAGTTACTAGAACAATGATAATTGAGAGAGGTTTACAATATCTAATGACAAAGAACTTTTAACAAGAATAAAATAAACTAAGACGGATAGTAAACAGGAATATGAACTAAATTAAAGAGATTGTAGTTGTAGGATTGAATGGAATGAGAGAGGGTTTCTAGGCTTCGGTCTCACTAGTATTAGATGGGCAAATATATGTGATCTATAAGAAATTTCCCAGACAAATAAACGTTCCCCAATTAATTACCGAGTCGTCATACTGTGTGCACTATGCATGGTTCTCATGCGTCACCGCAAGGCAAAAGGCACTTCCGGACCAAAGTATCACATAAACTCCTCTTAGATAACAATAAATTCTAACTTAGCGCACTAGATCATACCTCAACCTTGGAATTGAATCAATCACTCACACATGGATGAACACCAAAACATATATATATAGTAATGTCACAACTGTGTTCAATCTTACAATTACCAAACACAAGAGAGAGAGAGAGAGGGATGGATATGATGATGCAGATGGAGATCGATGTGTGGTGGTGGTGATGTCTTCCTTCTCCTCCTCTTCTTCTTGCTTGGATTCCTTGATGGTGATGGTGTTGAGGGAGATCTAGATCTCGGAGGTGTGGTTGAGGCAGAGCTCCGTCGCAATGGAGATCGGATGGGTGGTGGCGGTGGCAGGGCTCCGCCCCTGAAGGGCTATGCCTTGGTAGCTCTTTCTTGGGTCCTCCCTCCTTTATATAGGCCTTGGGGGTGCCCTAGGGTTCCCCCAATACCGTCATATGACTTAGAGTAGGTTCTGGAGCTTTTTCTGGGGCGAAATCCCATCATTTCCGACACTTTTTACAACTATACGGCCGCAACTATACTGCCATAATTATTACTTCTGTCGTATAGTTGCTCGTTAAACCGTTTGTATGCTTTAGTATCTTGGTCGCCATTTCTTCATACGAACTCCATTTTGGGTGTTCTTGGGCTCGTTGAGTTCGTATCATCGAGGGCTACAACCCTGTGGTATTGGATATTTATTTTGAGAAGTTAAAAAATTTCACTCTTCCAACACCTCAAATGGCTAAGTCTGGTCCCTGCAGATTCTCCATACTATGCTCTCTTTTTTCCTTTGCCTTTATTTTGTCCATAACCATCATCAACACCTACACACATGTAAAATACAAGGAAGAGGGATAAAATTCTAACTAAATACTAAATGTCCAAAGCTCATATTGAATTTAATAAAAACAAGTAATCATGCATATCAGGCATAGCAATAGTTAGATGGAGCATGATATGATAAGCAAATGACACAATTTATATTGCTAAAAAGTGTTGTATATCATAGCCATCAACCACCATGTCTATGTCGCCACCATCGCTGAGGCCTTCCGTCGTGGAGTCGTTACTATCGCTGGCCCGACGCCTGGCTTCGCCACTTCACGCGCAGCCAATGGTAGCATTAAGGTCATGATGGTCGGCTCATGTGAAGACCGTCGCCCACCTCTGGAGCACAACGTGGGAGGCAACAACTCCACCTCGCACGAACAAGATCAAGATCTGCTGGCCACCTCCATCCAGCACTTTCGCAACCCTGTCATCCCTAAGGTGGATCCGGCCATGGCTATGGATGCGCTGGATGCCACACGCCAAAACCTTCTGGAGGAAGCCAACAAGGTCGCCGCCGCCCAGCGCTGGCTAAACGCGACCATGCGCGAGTACAACACCGTCCACGGCTTCGCACGCCTCGGTTCAGAGTTGGACCGTGCCGCTGACCCGCATACTCCCGCGGTTCAGCCGGTTTATAGTACTCCCGCCAAGAACATGAGGGCTGCGGAGGCGGTCGCCGCTGAGCTGAGCCACCTTGAGGGTGAAGAGTTCTGTCACCAACAGGCCCGCATCTAGATCCTCGTGGCCATGGCCAACAAGCAGCAGGACCTAGCCTAGGAGGAAACAGCAAGAGCCAACCACCTCGCCGGATGGTGGCCTAGGCACCCGGTGGAAGCAAGGCCTCCTCTCCAAACGGAGCAAGGCAGAACAACCATCCACATGGCGGATCAGCAAGCCGCGGGCATCACCCGCATGATGCAGCAATGGTTAGCAGCAGAAACTGCGCTCCGGCTGATGGAGACAAACAAGGGCAATGTCCCCAGCCAGCTGACGAAGCCAAAAGAAGCCTCACACCGCCCAAGTCCTGCCTAATAGGGTGACCCGGCCAAGCGAGCCGGAAGCGTGTGACAGGTGCGCACACATCGATCTTGTGATACAATCGCGTGCGCTGGAGGAGGAATGTCCAGACGGCCCAAGGTGTTTCAGACTGCATCTGGAATGAACCGTTTCCAAAGGGATTTTCTCTCCCAAGGGACACGCCAAAGTACGACGGCTCGGTCAAACCGGAAGGCTGGCTGGTGAACTATGTCACCGCGATGGGAATAGCCAGTGGCAACCGGCAAGTGGAGGTGTGCTACGTCCCCCTCATGCTCCTCGACTCGGCCAGAACCTGGCTGAACATTCTCCCCAACAATAGCATCAACACCTGGGTCGACTTCAAGTAAGCATTCATCCGCAACTACACTGGCACCTACTAGCGGCCTGGGCGGCCCTGTGATCTCGCCCTTTGCATCCAAGGCAAGGATGAGTCAAACTGCTCCTACCTCACCCGGTGGACAAGCATGCATAACTCTTGTGAGAGAGTGCACGAGCACCAGGCCATTGACTTCTTCATCAACGACTACAGAGACGGCACCATGCTCAAGCATAAGCTTAGCCAGGTGGAACCCAAAACCATGGCCCAGGCCATGGCCATTGCAGACAAATACGCCATCACCGACGCGACGATGAAGAAGGCCATCGTGGTGGATGACCAAGGGCAGATCATTGTGGATAATTCCATGGACAAGCGCCAGCCGGATAGACATCGTAACAACTCCAGGAAGCATGGCCACGATAACCATCATGGCAAAAGAAAGGACAACCATCTTGACAACCGGTATGGGTCCAAGCAAGTGGCAGCCATCCAAGAAGATCCGACTGTGGGCGGCTGCCGGAGGCAGAAGCCCGATGACTGGCTGCCATGACCCAAGTACACCATCGAATTGATGCTTGATGGGACATTTAAGTTTCATAGTGGTGGCAACAAGCCGGCTATGCATACGATGCACCAATGCAGCTGGACTAGAAAGATGGCCAAGGTCGCTCGACTACCACCACCACCACCTCCGCCAGCCGGTGGTCCACAGGACAACCGCGAGTGCCAGAACCGCCAAGATTAGGACGAAAGTGATTACCCTTGCTGGGTGGGAAACTACCACATTTTCACCATTGAGCCGGAGACCAATTACAGCAAGAGGCGCCATGAGGCGGAGGTGAACATGATCGTTCCCCTAGTTCCTCAGTACCTAAAATGGTATGAGCAATAGATCACGTGGAGTAGGAAGGACCAACCGGCTATGCTACCTCACCCGGGCATCTACGCGATGGTCTTGGATCCCATCATCGTGTCCAAGAAGCACTTTTGCAGATTCTCACGCGTCCTTGTGGATGGAGGAAGCAGTGTCAACCTCCTGTACCACAGCTTGTTGGACCGGCTCGGCATCAACGAGTCTCAACTAGAGCGGTCCAACACCTCCTTTCACGGAGCTGTCTCGGGTCCGTCGTATTCGCCCATTGGCAAGATCCGGCTGGATGTCATCTTTGGCACGGAGGGAAACTTCCATCGCGAGCCTATCTGGTTTAGGTGGTCAACCTCTCCAGCGCATAGCACGCCATCCTCGGACGCCCCGCGCTCACCAAGTTCATGGCGGTGCCACACTACAGGTACCTCAATATGAAGCACCCCATACCCAAGGGAGTACTCACCATCACCAGTGACTATAGGCGGTTGGTGGAATGCGCCACAGATGGCTCCAAGCTAGTTGAGGCCATGATCACCGCGGAGGATAAGCGCATCATCATGCAAAACATGGTGGCCCTGTAGGCGGAAATGCTGGCTGGCGAACCAAAGCCAGCCAGAGAGGCACAGTTCAAGCCATCCAAGGGCACCAAGAAGATATTGCTCAACGAGGCCGAGTTAGACAAGTTTGTCCTGGTCGGACATGGCCTTGACAACAAATAGGAAAGCGCGCTTGTCGACTTCCTTCGTGAGAACCAGGATATCTTTGCATGGTCCCCTAAGGACATGCCTGGTTTTTCGAGGGAGCTCACCGAGCACTCTTTACATGTTAGGCCGGATGCAAAGACGGTCAAGAAATCCCTACGCTGCTTCGCAGAAGAAAAGAGAAGAACACGGCTCCTTGCAGTCGGATTCATCATGGAAGTTTTCCACCTAGAATGGCTGGCAAACCCAGTGTCAGTGCTGAAAAAGAACAAGACTTGGCACATGTGTGTTGACTACACCAGCCTCAACAAGGCATGCCCCAAAGATCCATTCGCCCTGCCAAGGATAGATCAAGTGATCGACGCCATGGTTGGCTGCGAACTATTGTCGTTTCTAAATGCGTATTTAGGTTAGCATCAGATTCGGCTGAACCCCGCTGATCAAATAAAGACATCATTCATCACCTTGTATGGGGATTACTGTGATACCACCATGCCTTTTGGACTGAAAAATGCAGGGGCAACATACCAGCACTACATGCAGAAATGCCTGCAAACGCAAATCGGCAGAAATGTACATGCCTACGTTGATGATGTGGTGGTCAAGATGAAAGAACGACGAACACTCCTCGATGATCTAAAGGAGACCTTCGCCAACCTATGTCAGTTCCATATGAAGTTGAACCCGGATAAGTGCGTGTTCAGCATCCCAGCCAGCCAGCTCCTTGGTTTTCTCGTCTCAAAACAAGGAATCGAGGCCAACCTAGAGAAGATAGGTGCGATCGAGCGCATGCAACTGTCGTAGAATCTGCACGATGTGCAGAACTTCACCGGGTGTCTGATCTCCCTTAGCCGGTTCATCAGCCGGCTGGGAGCAAAAGTACTCGCACTATACCAGCTCATGAACAAAACGAACAAGTTTTTCTAGACGGCGTAGGCGGACAAGGCCTTCGGTGACCTCAAGCGCATGCTCTCCTCCCCACCAATACCGGCGCCCCCCGCTGCAAAAGATCCAATTCTCCTGTACATTGTAGCTACCAACTGGGTCGTCAGTGTCGTACTCGTGGTTGAGAGGCCGAAAGAAGGAAAGGCACAGCCGGTCCAGCGCCCGGTGTACTACCTGAGTGAGGTACTCTCGCTATCAAAGCAGAACTACCCTCACTACCAGAAGCTGCTGTATAGCGTGTACATGGCCACTAAGAAATTGAAGCACTACTTCCAAGAGCACTCCATCGACGTGGTGGCGTTAGCGCCACTCTCAGAGATCATCGGCAACAAGGACGCCATGGGCCGAGTGGTGAAATGGGCAATAAAGCTCGCCGCCCATAGCATCCAGTACAACCCAAGAACGGCGATCAAGTCTCAAGCCCTGGCGGATTTCCTTGTCGACTCGGCAGAAACTCAGTACCTGCCACCATGCCCGGACTCCATGCATTGGAAGCTGCATTTCGATGGCTCCAAGATGTACGGGGACTCGGATCCGGAGTTGTCATCACCTCCCCAAAGGGGGACCGACTGGAGTACGTGTTGCATATCCACTTCCGCACATCCAAGAACGTCGCTGAGTACAAAACGTTCGTCCATGGCCTCAAAGTCGCAAAAGAGATCGACATCCGGCGCATCCTCTGCTTTAGTGACTCGGACCTGGTGGTGCAACAAGTGTCGGGCGATTGGAACACCAAGGATGAGACTATGGCACTGTACCGCTTCTTCGTGCAGCAGCTATGTGCCTGCTTCGAGGGATGCGAGCTCCACCATGTTCTTCGGGCCAACAACAAGGCCGCCGATGCACTCTCCCGTGTCGATTCAACAAGGCAAGTGATGGCACCGATTTTTGCCATCTTCCACTTCATTTAAACGTTGTTTTTGGTCAAGCAATTACCAAAGAAACTATCGACTCTTGCCAAAATAATGACTAATAATTGCAAAGATATGCAAATCCCTTCTTTGATTTATGTTCTGCATGAAATCACGGCTTTTAAAGAGAAATAAGGAGTCATAATGAAGGATTTTGAGGAAGTACACGGCCAAGTAAT
Source organism: Avena eriantha (assembly GCA_910589775.1). Lineage (NCBI taxonomy): Eukaryota > Viridiplantae > Streptophyta > Magnoliopsida > Poales > Poaceae > Avena > Avena eriantha. Next base: position 236,272,517 of record OU342744.1, on the reverse strand, counting down.
TGGAGAAGCATTCTAGGGCGTCAGCACACTTAATGACCACTGGTACGGGCTTGGTCCGCTCATACCACCCGCCCATACCAGGTGGCGACGGCTTTGTCTTGTCAAACCCTAAAACTTTCATGAAGACACCTATATACTTCGAGACTCCAGCCGAGCTAGATATCCGCCATTCTCATATTGCATCACAACACCACCAAAGGAGATCCACACCATTGTTCATCACTTCCACCATCCATCCATCTATCCACTAGCCATAGCCATTACTTTGTACTTTAGATTCCTTGTGATTTGGTGACCATTGTAAGAATATATGATTTCAATCTAAGTATTTGCAGGATGTTTTCTATCTCCGATCTATTTGTTATGAGTGAGTAGTCCTCACGGGTTGCGGGTTGGGGAGAAACCTCGCAGCAATTATGTGCATCTAGATCAAGGGAGAATTATATTTTGTTTGAATTCGTCATTTGTATCTTTAGTTTCTTCGTCCTCTTGTCTCGATCTATGGACTTGTAGGTACCTAGGATCACATAGATTGATAAAGGCTTGAGGTGAGATACTTGGCTACCGGCGATCTCATAGGAACCTTAGTGACAGAAAGGGTAGTATAGTCTTCACTTAGCGCCCCATTCGGGATCAACAACAACATCACCACTTAAAGCTTTGATTTGTGTTTACACTTAATAATCGCTTGTAATCCGTGGCTTCGGTGTACTCTCGGTTGGATTAAAAGTCTATTTTTATGCCTGCTACATCACGGGGGCTCTAGAATATTAGGATGTGTTGCCCACAAGAGATTATCTCAATACAAACATTATACATGACTATGCTTATTATTATCTTTTATCCCATTTGATGTGCATCTGTAGGTGGATCTTCAACCCTGGCCTATCTCCATCCATTAATGCAAACCCGTTATAAAGTAAACTAGATTGGTCCGGTCAGCTAAGGTAAAATGAACACACAAAGTCTTGTAGATGTGTCCTTTTTTATTACCTTTTAGTAGTGCTTTCCAAGGTTCGATTAAACCTAGGTCTTCTAGGGAAAAAACTATTATACTACATCCGTGAATTTGGATCGAAGGTATTAGCAAGAAATTCCGCCTGGAGTCTCCCTCGAGCACCTCCACAAGCCATCCATCACGCTGTCTCCAGAATCTGACTCCATCATCCTAGACGCGGACCCGGGGACTGCCGGCTCCAAACGACCAGAAGCTGTCGGAAAGGACCTGAGGACTGTCGCGTCAAACCCGGGGACTACCCCACCAATCCCGAGGACAGCCACACCAATCCCGTGGACTGCCACATCAAAGGCCCCGACACCCCCAGCCGGCTCTAGCAGCCTGGGGACTGCCGTCTCCGCCCTTCCACCCGGCAGGACGCCCAACGAGCCCGAGCCGATCGTATGCAAGGAAATCAAGCTGATCATGGAAACCGTGTACACCATCCGTGAAACTCCCGCATGGGCCAAACCATTCATGAACTCCCTGGCCAAGGGAGAACTACCTGACGAAGTGGTTGAGGCAAGGCAGGTAAAGCGCAGAGCAAGCGCGTACACCATCATCAACAACGAGTTGTACAAGCGTAGTGTGGGAGGAATTTATCAGCGCCGTGTGATCCAAGAAGAAGGAATCCGGCTGCTGGTAGACATCCACCAAGGCGAGTGTGGCCACCACGCATCATCATAAGCCATAGTGGCCAAAGAATTCGGCCACGGTTTCTACTGGCCTACCGTGCTAGAGGATGTCGAGCAAATGGAAAGCATGCAACGAGTGCCAATGTTTCAGCTAGCAAAATCACACTCTGACTACGGCCCTCAAGAAAATCCCCATCATTTGGCCGTTTGCCATATGGGGTCTGGACCTGGTCGGCCCCTTCAAGACAGAGCGATCCGGAATAACACATGCTGGTGGCTGTGGAAAAATTCACCAAGTGGATTGAGGCAAAGCCAATCAAGAAGATGGATGGACCAATAGTGATCACGTTCTTTACAAATTAAACATCATCACACGCTTCGGCTACCCCAACAACATCATCACTGACAACGGCTCGGACTTTGCCAAAGGGGCCTTTGCGTGCTTCTATGGAGAAAAGGGCATCTGCCTAGACCTCGCCTCTATTGCGCAACGCTAGTCAAACAGGCAGTGCGAGCGAGCAAATGGCCTGGTCCTAGCCAGAATCAAGCCCCGATTGATCGAGCCACTAATGAGATCCCCGGATGCTGGATAGAAGAGCTAACAGCTGTGTTGTGGAGCTTGCGCACCATGCCAAAACGTTCGATCGGCTAAACAACATTCTTCCTTGTCTAGGAAGTGGAGGCAGTGCTGCCAACTGACATCGAGTTCGATGCACCTTGCAATTTGTTATACATAGAGCAGCAAGCCAAGGAAGCACGTGAGGGTAGCGTCGACCTCCTCGAAGAGTAACGCGGGCTCGCCTTCTCTAGATCTTCCATTTACCAGTAGAACATGCGCTGCTACCACGCTAGCCCGTTCCGCCACGTCTCGTTCCGAGAGGGCGACCTAGTGCTGCGACTAGTACAAAACACTAAGGGGATGCACAATCTATCTCCACCAAGGGAAGGGTCATCCAACATCAGTCGAGCGCTGTAGAACAACTCATACTACCTCATTGACGCTCGCCAACTAGCCAAGAACAAGATGGACTGTTCTGATGAAGAAACTAAACGCCCATGGAATGCGAACCTGCTTTGCCCATTTTACACATGAACAAGAAGTCTATATATCTTACCTTTGTGTAATGAGCAAGCTAAGGAGCCTCGACATAGTCTCGGGGACTCCATAACCATTTGGCATTTCTAGCCTCATCATTTGGCATTTTCTGGCTACATCTTTACCCTGTCTCTAATGATCTCTCCCAGAGACTCGCCAGCTGGACCACATAGATGCGCATTCCGAGTGGCAAAGTACTATACGTGGCTCTAAGGTCTCACTCTTCGGTTCCAGCCGCACACTGCAACCTGGCTACTAGTATGGCAAGAGCGAAAACCTGAGGACCCCTACACGAAAAGTCATGAGGAAACCAAAAATATCTAGACGTTTCAGTTGCGCTCGCTCGCTCGACACTAATAACAAAAATTCGAAGTATCATGCAGTACGCTCACTAGCTACCCCTTTGGTTCTGGCTGTAGACCACAACCTGGCTCGTAGCCGGCAAGGACACAGCTTAATGATCAATGCTCACTGAGAAAAGGGCAAAGTTGTTGGCCTAGCGCGATACGACAAAGTTTCCAACCCTAGTGAATGAACTGCAAACTAGGGCTTCCCTTATACATATATAACACACCCACTTATGTTTTATTTTTTGCACGAGTCAAAATCCATGCCAAGCGCTAGGATCGGGTGCTAATCACCCCCCACAGAAGGCAGAAAGGAGCTTTGAACCGGTTGGATTCTCCAGCCGGCCTGAACTTCGGGGACTACACCCAGTGGGTGCGCTTCCGTGCCCCCACCCAAAGACACGCAAACGACAACAACAGAAAGGAGCTTCAACCCGGCTGGGTTCCCTAGCCGGCCTGAACCGCAGGGATTACACCTAGTGGGTGCGCTCCTATGCCCCCACACAGAAACCCGCAATTGGTGAAGGCAGACCAAACAGTCAAAAAAGTGCAAACAAAAGAGCACGAGGAAAATATTATAACACACAAGGGGAGATGAAGCTCCATTGAAATTTAGAGTACCACAAGTTGTTCACGCATGCAGATAAAGGACAAATTTAAAGCAGTACAAATACTCCTAGTATCCCAGGGATCAGGCCTAGGGCTCAATAGAAGGATCAGAGGTAGGTGCTAGAGGCTGGCTGCTAGCAGTGAAGTTAGTGATGCCCGGGTCAAAGCTTGGCACGGCAGCTTGCGACGGAGCCGGAGCTGAAACCTAGCAAAATGGCTCTAGCTCAGCCGGATCACGATAGTCCCGGTCTAGCAAGAGCGGATATCAGGAACCTCGGCAGGAAGCTGGTCATAGCTGGTCCCATGCTGAAATCCTCGGGAAAGGATCCGAAGATCCTCACCCGGATATCGGGACTTGAGAGGCACAAAACAACCAAGACAAAGGAGAAAAATCTTGGAAGGACGCTTACCTCCAAAGAAACACCAAGTGCTTTGGCCTCCCCAAGCCCCTGCTCCATCACCTCCACCAGACGGCGTGCCCGGTCGAGGGAGATGGGTGCCGACTCGGTGAGCTTGGCGAGGGCATATCCTGATGCAAGGAAGGCTGAGGCTGCCTTGTAGCAGGTCACTAGCACCTCCTCCCCCTTGTTGACAGTGGCCTGGGTGACCCTCGCCGCTACCGCCTCGGCCCCGTCACCAGCGCCTTCAGAGCCGGAGGAAACCGCCCATCTGTGGCTGCCCGTCGCCGCCTATGCGGAGGCATCCGGTGCCTCCTCCACCGGCTCCTTGACTTGGTAGGCGGCCGAGCCCATCTGAGCATTGCTCAAGACCAGGTCTGCGCCCTCCGTCAGCCGGAGTGGAGGAACAGCGGTGTTGCTCGTGGTTGCTAACATCTGAGAAAGTCTAGATGCGGCTAGGGCATGGTGTAGAGGCAACGAGGTAACCGGCGGAGACGGCTTCAGCGCGGTCACGGTGGCTCCAGCTGGCGCGGCAGTGGAGGGCGCAGCCAGCCCAACCGGCCCCTCAGCTACAGCCGGAGGCAGGGCGGACGGGTGGTGATGACGGTAGAACTGTCCAGCAACATCGCCTTGCTGGACAAAGAAAACAAGGCTAAGCATGGTGAAGGACAAGTCAGCATATTTACCGAGAAAAGCGAATGCGCATACTCGGGAACGCTTGGCGCGGCCGCCGCGGGCCTCAGCCGACGCAGCTTCTTCATCCTGCCGGCAGCTGTAGCGGCGTTGGGTCGATGCCGCCCATTTCCCTCTGGCTCTTGCTGCGGTAGCGGGAGAAAAGGGCCCGTCCTCACCATGTGCGGCTACACGAATACAGATAAAATTTCAACATCCATCTAAGAAGATAAAATGCTGAATATGCGCAAGGTGAAAGCACACACCGGGTGGATCCTCGCATCCCTCATGAGCTCGGATGGGGAAGCGCTTTGGCTCCATTGCCGGGTACTTCAACGGCTTGAGCTTAGTCGAGAAGCTGGGGATCTCATTGTCACCCATGCCATCCTCCGCTAGTTGTGCCTAAAAAGCTACTCAAAGGGGCAAATAAGAGATGAGAAGAAATCCTTCGGGAAGAATCCACCTGGCCAGAATAGAAGACTAACCTTAGGAGGCAGGAGGTCCCAGTGATACGGCTCAACGGAGTAGAGCCACCCCTCCTCTAAGGCCTCCTTCGAGATGGTGGAGATCTAGTCTCGAAGGGCCTCATACGACACCTCCAACTGGGAAACCCGCGTGGGGTTGTTGGGGCCGGACAGGTGGCACATCTTGTGTGACTGCCTCTGTAGCGGGAGCACCCGGCGGGCCATCTAGGACAAGGCAACATCCCGGCCGGTCAGCCCCTCCCTCTCCTTAGCTCCTTTGCACAGGTGGCCATCTAGTCAATGTCCGCCTGAGTGCCCGACCCTCTCGCAGTCTAGGCCTTCTGAGTGGAGGCGATGTTGGCAAAGCCCGGCAGCCGGATCTAGTCGACCTTGGTGCCGTTCCGCACGTAAAAGTATGAGCGCTGCCATAACTTCACCGTGTCGGGGATGTCGAGCTGCGACATGGTGGACAACGGCTACGGGTAAATCGCGTAGCAGCTGGTCTCCATAAGTGGCCCATCCTTCTGCACAGGCTGGGCCTTGAAATTGAAGAACTTGAGGAATTTCGCCGCGTCCGGGTGAACCCCCAAGTACGATTCGCAACATCTAGCATGATGTGACAGCTACGGAATGGCGTTCGCCCCCAGATGATGAAGCTGGAGGTCAAACATGCTGAAGAGCTCCAGGAGGAAGCTTCTCACCGGCATGCCGAAGGCATGGGCGAAGTGTGCTAGGAAGGCGACAAACTCATCGGGCTAGGGGTTTGGGACCCGCTCCCCCTCTGGTGCGAGGTGGTCCTTCACCACCCGCTCCGATGAGATGAACCTCCCCCGCAAGTACTTGCAAATGAGCTCCTCGGTCACATAGGAGCCGCACCACCCGATGCGCTGCTCTGGAAGCATGTCTTCGGGCGAGGTTTACGTGGTGGAAAAATAGGGTCCCGTTGTCGCGAGGACGTGTAGCGGCGCTGGCGACCTAAAACTGGCGGCGCAAGCGGCAAGAGAAGCAGAGCGCCAGGAACAATAGAAGCAGGCAACAGGAGGAAGACGATGTTGGGAAAACCACATCCCCATGGCCCTATTTATTGCCACGGGTCGACCGTGCCCCTGCACTCCCTTCCGCCACATGGCAGGCAACAGCTCCCCCCATGACGGTTTGGTTACGGATCGAATGCACCAACACATTCGCCATAGAAAATCCCGCAGGCGTTACTACGGGAGGCAAGGCGTGCGCACGATCCCCAAGAAACCACACTGATCAAGACGAGTGCATGGTTACCAAAAACTATCGCCGCAGAGCAAATAGTCAAGGTGACACGACATGCTTTAGAACCGCCAAGCGTGGCTAGCATAAGTAATGACCTCAGCGACCAGTCAATTCATCTCCCTCCTCCCGCTACGGTAGTCGTTCGATGCAATCACCGCTCGCACCCAGTGGGTGGCCACCGATTCTGTAGCCGGTAAACTCCAGCCGGAAAACTACAAGCATCTCAAGCTAGAAAACGACAAAAACCTTAAGCTAAATCTACAACCAGTTTTTCCATCACTAACTATTTCAATTCAGTTAATGAGCACACAAGAACTTCTCCACAGGGCGAAGTCCCAACGCGCTCGGGGACTATTGTCGGGGGGATAACCCCTGGGTAGGCTAATCCAGGCTCAACTAGACAGCTCCAAGAGCGCCTGGCCAGATGGTCGCAAGACAAGGGACCACAACCAGGTGGACCGCTCCAACCGGAAGATTCTGGCCCATCTAGCCGAATGGCCAGAAGAACCGGGTGGGTGGCCGCTTCCACCTCGCCACCTCGGATTCGGTGGCAAGGCCTCGGAGGGGGTGACGCTCCTTGTTGAGCATGCCCTAACACCTTGCATCATCAAATAGGCTGGCGCGCCACCCCTGTCAGCGCTACAAGACAAATTTGCCAAAGTGCCAGAGATGGAGGCTGAGCGAGGCGCTATCGGCTGACTGCTAAAGCTCCAGCTGACCGTTAAAGCACCGGGTGACGCCTAAAGCACAGGCATTAGGACATTGTAGTGTTGTCCCCCTGTACTAGAGGCTTGACTGGGTCCTGGCCCACCGGCTGGACCCGGCAATTCGGCCTGCTTTATAAACCAGAGCCCAAATTGTAAACCCTAGAACCCACATTGTAACCTACCTCTCCTAGCCAGTATATAAGGGAGGGTAGAGCTAGGGTTCTAGAAAGTTGTAACATCCCTGCATAGAGCTTGGAAATAAGCTGAGATGAGGTGTGCGCATTGCATTCATGCATAGAAAATCTAGATAATTTTTGCGCTTTTAAATAAAACTTGTCAAAGTGATTGAATCTTCTCTTAACTTGGTGGAACTGAAGTACATCATCAATTTGATTTTGATAAGTTTCAATATGACCTTTGCTAAAACCTTATTTTAGGTTAAATATAATTTGATCTATGGGTAGATCAAATGTAATAAACCTAAACCACAACACATTATTTGATAAATAAATATTGGTTATTATAGAGATTCTATCATGGTATTTGCTGCAACAACTCTTGCATACCCAATCAAGTATATAACCCAAGTAAAGAAACCCCATAAGTAAATCTTGATAGACTGGACCGACATAGTTATTCCTACCATGGATATCATGGTAGTTCTTAAACATTGACTCTTATCACAAATAGAGTAGAAAAGGAAGTCAAGCCAAGACCACCCATCACATACCCTTAATATCATATTAAGAGATGACATTCCTATTTAACCAAGTCCTAGTGTCAATTGATCATCAATATTGAGTGAAAAATTCTTGACCTAGAACTTATTGACCTATTATATTGACCTTCCAAAGACCTTAAGTAAATTAATAAGAAGGGTGAACTAGTTATGGTAGAGTGTGCCATCATCAATGGAATGTGATCCTTAGTGGAGATCAAACCATCTGATGTTGGAGGAGTTAACTCACTCATGAGTTAACTAGAAGAAGTATCTAAACCTAAGAATTAAATAACACTTGAGAAGTTATAAGAAAGCTAGTAGTGTTAGAGTATTGATGACTACAAGTGCACAAATTGTTTGTAGCTAGTTTGGAAATAAATATATCGATCCCATAGGCAGCATGAGTCTGAAGTCTAATAATTCTTGAAACAAATATTACACTAGTAATGCTTAATAAAGTTTTGAGTGACAAGATAAGATGCGGGTATTGCATAAAAAGGTGTTTTTGGGTTTTGGGTATAAGAGCAACAATAAGTAAAGTAAACTACTGAATACAGAAAGTAAGTATCACGTATGTAAGAGACATTGGAACTACAATAGGGAAAAAGGCATTCTCAAGGAGTAGCGGATTCACCACTAGCATTATAAGGAGCTAAGGTAAAGATTATTACCATGAACATACTCAAGGGAATATGCCCGAGAGGCAATAATAAAGTGGTTATTATCTTATTCCATGTTTATGATCAATGTTTATTTTGCATGCTATAATTGTATTAATTCGAAACATTAATACATGTGTGTTTAATAAACAAAATACAAAGTTCCTAGTAATGCCTCTCATATAAACTAGCTCATTGATTAACAAGATGATCAAGGTTTCCTAATCATGGACATTGGATGTTGTTAATAACGAGGTCACAACATTGGTGGAATGATGTGATGAACATTCATCCGAAGTATATCATTAAGATCAAAGTCATTATGTTTATATTGCTATAACATAATACGAAGTAATCTTAGTCCTTAGACCATGAGATCATGTTAATTGCTAACACCGGAAGAGTATCTTGATAACATCAAACGTCACACCGTAACAGGGTGACTATAAAGGCGGGTTTAGTGCTACAAAGGTGTTATGTTGTGGCTCATGGATCAAGAGTGGGATTTTTCCATCCCAATGACGGATAGATATACTCTGGGCCCTCTCGGTGATATCACATTAAGATAGCTTGCAAGCAAGTGATGTGATCACTAGAATGTTATATCAGTCGAACAAGAAAAGAGTGCATGTCCGTAATGAGATCAAACTAGCTATTTGGATACCAATGATCGAATCTCAGACATGTATTATATCATGGGACAAAGGGATTTAGTTACTAGCGTTAAAGGTTCTCATAATCACAGAAGTCATCGTTGAATGTGTAGGAGTCAGTATGGATCTCCAGGCCCCGCTTGTGATTATTGATCTGAGAGGGGTCTCAATCATGTCTACATTATTCGTGAACCGTAGGGTGACACACTTAAGAGATACCCGACACCATTTGGAGCAAATATGTTTTAGATAAAGATTTAAGAAAGCGCTGGAATTATTTCAATAGACACCAAAACTGTTTCAGGTGAAATTGCTGAAATTGGTTCTCCATGTAATATTGAAATGTTGCAGGGGTTTTATGTGAATGTTTGTTAATTAAGGTAATTAACTAAATTCTGAATAAAATTAATAAAAGAGTTTTATTAAATGGGAGAGCATTAAATTTGGAGAAATTTAATGCATTTAAAGTGGGGACTTTAAAAGAGAATGTGAAGGGGCAAATTTATGTGGAGGGAGTTACCACCACATGAATGAGGAGGTGAGGGGTCACCCCTTGGGTGCTGGCCATGGGGAGGGGAAACCCCTCCTCCTATAAAAGTCCCCCCTCACACCCCTTCTTCCTCACACCTCCTCGTGAAAGATCTCTCTCCCCCACTTGGTGGTGCTGGACTTGCTGGAGCTGGATCTGAAGGACGTGCTGGAGCCGGACCTGCTGGACTTCATCACGATCTTGAGTTCGGCAAGTGTACGACTACATCATCCACGAGTTCCATCTCGTTAACAAAGCTTTGTTGTCTTCGAGGGTAAGTTCTCCATGGATGTATATCCACCCGTTGCTTGTATCTAGTAGATAGATCTTGGCGTATAGTTCCCATCGTAGGAATTTTTTTGTTTTCTATGCTGCGAACCCAATAGTGGTATCAGAGCCTGATCTATGCATAGGTCCTTTGCACGGGTAGTACACATATGTTTATATGTGGGCGATGATGATCATGTTATTGCATCTTCTATGTATTTTGGATATTGGTGGCATAGTGGGATGAAGCGGCCCAGACCAACCTTACATGTCATCGTACATGAGACCGGTTCCATGACTGACATGCAACTTGTTTTGCATAAGTGGCTGGCGGGTGTCTGTCTCTCCTACTATAGTAAATATCTAATTTACAACAAGTTTCTAATAACATGGTTATCCTCGTTGTGGTTCATGTTCATAGGTAAGACCGGTTCTATCTCCGAAAGCCCTAAGCCACGTAAAACTTGCAATTGATAAATTAGAGGCGTCTAGTTTAGATCGTTGCTAGGCTAGTGTCTTGATATGGTCTTGTTGTAAGTAGATGTATGATAGATACTCTTACAACACACTCAACGTGTAAGTTCCATAGACCTTGGCCTTACACACAAAGGAATGATAGAGATCATACCACGATGCAAATGATAGAGATCAAATGCATGGACCATATCATCTCACTTTACACATTAGATGTTTGCATCTTATATTGTTAGTTTGGCGTTTTAATAGCATTATAAGATGAGCCCTCATTTAAATATCAAGATAAAATGTGTTCTTCCTTAAGTATGCACTGTTCTATGGATCGTGTTTCGAGACATCACGTGATGATCAGGTGTACTTGACTCTACGCTTTCATAAAACGGGTGTAAGACAGTTTTACACATGCGAATACTAAGGTTCTTACTTGGCGAGCCTAGCATGTACAGACATGGCCTCAGAACACGGACCGAAAGGTTAAGCATGAGTCATATAGTTGATGTGATGCTAATATTGATGCTTGCCATTGAAGCTACACCGACTCACATGATGATCGGACTTGGTGTAGTGGATTTAGTTCATGTAATCACCAAAAATGCACGAGGGATGTCGTTTTTGAGTGGGAGATCATTTCTAATTTGGATTAGTCGAACTCAATTTGTCATAAACTAAATCGAAGTGAATTTGCATAATTTGTTGTAGTCATTGGCGTCTGTTCACTACCTTATGCTTAGTTTTAGTTGAGATAATAGAACTATAGAATTCTGGATATTTACTTTATGAACTCGTATCACATTGTTTTGAATGTCAATTTAAAGTTTATAAGTCCTATTGCAAACTTTCAGCAAACTCTGTTTACTTCATGAAGTTTTATAAGTAGTATTAAATGAAGAGTAAGAATTCTAATGTTAGTATCTAAAGTATCATGTTTGCCTCCATGATTCTTGATATTCAAAAGTTGTTTTAATATCGAGGTTATCTAGGAGCTAGAAATTGTTTCAGAAACCATCATGTGTGGAAGATATTGTGATATCTAAAACAATGTTTATGGTTGCAATATGATACAGTATAATTTAACAAAATACACGTTCTCATATTGTATGAGAATTTGTGAAGGTTGGAGACGCTAGGCGTCCTAATCTCCCAAAAAGGTTTTGGGAACTAACATTATACTTGCGATTCTTCCTTACAAGCTATAGTAGCTTGATCATGAAAGTTGTCATGATAAGGATGAATAGAAGATGGAAGTAAGATGTTTACTACAGTAATAGATTACTAAAGAATGGATTTTTGAAAGAACACCAAACATTTGATGATGGTGATCCACTTAAATTGCAAGTCCAAAGGTATTAGTATTTCACTATATACACTTTGTACTATGTGTCATGTGAATGACACCACTATTGATGTTGATGGATTCTTTTAAAAGGAAAAGGAATTGCTGAAAGCGAATCTATAAAATATTTGGTAGAACAGAAAATTTGGAGATGTCCAGCTTAGGTATATAGAAGATATACATGTTATGGCTGTATTCTTTGCTTGTTAAACAATGTGGTTCTTAGGTATTGGATACCGGTATTGGATACCAAATTGGTTGGTGTGAAGTGTCATACAGGACAATGCAATTCATGAACTGCAATGGCCTATGTAACTAGCAAGAGAATAAGTGATGATGATCATCGAAAACAAATAAAGTGTTATTGTGCTTTTCGTTAACATCAAACCTAGTCTTCAAGATTTGTTTTAATAATTGTTATTTTGTTCCGGTATTACGAGAACAATGGTTGTTCACATAATTACCATATTCCATAAAGGATGGATGAACTTTTACAAGTCTAGTTGGAGAAATTACATCCATAAACATTATTGCTAAAATGTCGCAAGACAAATGATTAAAAGATCACTTATGAAGTGACATCGCTGTTTTAAATTATATTGGAAAGAAAACATGAAGAAACTCCATGTTGATGGAATTTTTGGAGTCTTTGATTTTGATCAATTGATGCTTGTGAAACTTTCCTCGATATAATTGAAACTCCGTCCATAGTCCAAAGAGGAACAAATGACTAACTTATTTGATATTATACATATTGATATATATAGTCCATTATATGTAGCCATATGCGATGGATCTTTTTGCTTCATATACTTTCTCCAGAAATTTAAGTGAATAAATCTGTATATTTACTTAATAAGGAAGAAGTATGAAACATTTGAAAATTGTTCAAGGACTTTCAAGATGAAGTGAAAAATCATTGTAACAAGAAAAAAATAGTTAATGATTTGATCATAAAGGAAGATATTTGAGCTACATGTTTAGCAAAACACATAAGATTTGAGGAATTGTTCCATGATTTGTGTTTCCCGGTAAACCATAGGAGTATGGCATATTCGAGAGATGAAATCAAACCATGTTTGACATGGTAAGATCAAAGGTGTCATTTATAAAACTGCCATTATGTTTTAAGGATTAAAGCTTTAGAGACTACTGCTTTTAGACTGAAAAGAGCACCATCATGATCCATTGAAATGACACCATATAAGTTATGGTTTGGGATAAAACCCGAATTTTCTTTTCTTAAATTTTGGTATGCTATGCATAAGTAAAATGTTTACAACCAAAGTCAGATAAGCACGTCTTTGTAGGTTATCCCAAAGAATTTGTTGGGAATTTCTCCATAACACCGAGGACGAAAGAGTTTGTTACTTGGAACGTCAAGTTTCTTGAGAAGGAATTTTTCGCGAAAAGTTAAGTGGGAGGACAATAGAACTTGGATAAGGTTGTTGAACCTTAGCTATATGTGCTAAGTAGGGCAGCGCCGGAAAGTGTCCCGGTGGCGGCCACAATGCTCATGGCTCCCGTGATTAGAAAGGTTGTGATCTCAGAGATTAGAGTTCCTATTGAACCGTGTGGGTCGATAAGAATCAAATAGTGTGATTTGATAAGCAAATCATTATTGTTTTGACAATGATGAACTGAGTACATGCAAAGAAGCGATGATGGGCCCTGAATCCATAAAATGACTAGAAGTCATAGAATCCGGGATAGTATCCATACACGAGAAATCAAGTTTCTGAACTTGGAAGACCCTCCGGAAAGGCGTGAAGCCTATCGGTCGTGTTTGGATCTATAAAGAAATAGACATGGATGTTTAACATCTATGAAATAGTCGACATGTCGGAAATAAGTTTACGACAATGTTCAAGGAGTTGACTATGACAAGATTTGATCTTTCATAGCGATATTTAGTCTTGACGGATTAATGTAGCAACCACTACATATAATTTGATGTATGGTAGTTGAACAAACAAAACAATGTTCTTCTAATAGAATGGTTACCTAGGAAGTATACAAGACACGGTCTGAAGGGTTTTGTTAATTCAAAGGGTGCTAAAGGGCATGCAAACTTCAATAGTTGAAGTAAGCATAGCGGAGTTGGAATCTTCAACCATGATGAAACTGTTAAAAGAGTTTAAATTCATCAGAGATGATGAAGATGCTTGCATTTGCAAGAAATTAAGTGGGAGCGCTGAGACATATTTCTAATACATTATGTAGAGAACATATTGTTGATTGGAAATGATGTATCTTGTATTGACACAAGTTAAGAATTTCATTAAAATAAGATTTCGATGAAAGACTTGGTCAAAACCAGAATATTTGGCATCAATATCTATATGGATAGATTGAGGCGCTAATATGGTTGTGCCAGACATACATATATGAGATATTGAAAGGGTTCAATATGGAAACAACAAGAAAGTTTCTTGCTGCATGGAAAGGATTGTATCAAAATTCAAGTGTTTCAACACTTGGTGAGTAAAATCGCATGAAGATTTTGATCGATTATACCGTGATATGTATATATCCAGAATGTCCTATTCTCTAAATGTTATGAGCACATACCAGAATGATTCTTTAGATGATCATTGGACAATAGTAAAGATATTCTTATGATCTTTGGAATTACTAAGAATATATCATGTATATGTGACAAGTAGTTAAAGGTAGTTCATTGTAAAGTGTTACATTGATACTAGTTTTGTCACAAGATACAAATTAAATTTATCTCAATTTAGACTATGGGTGGCACAATGTAATGGAAAGGATGTTCCATGATGGATTTGGATAAGTTCCAAAGTTGAAACATTGTGACGGATACTACAACAAAAGGCTAAATATAAGACTGCCATAGTAGCAGCAAAGGAGGGCATTTGTGTTAAGAAGTTTGTTATCAAACTAGGTGTGGTTCAAAGTGGGCTAATACTATGAAGATATATTGTATAACAATAATATCAATATATTTTAACCCGAACGAACTAAAAGGTCTCACCAAAGGACCAAATTTATACAATGCCATCTCATTTGAGAATGAGTGATGCGTAGAGACGCAAAGACATGCAAATACACACGGACTTGAAACTGTCAGATCCGGAGATTATGTTAACCACTAGCAATCTCGTATATGCAACACTAGGAAGCCATAGGTGTTCAATACGCAAAGTTTTCAAACTAGATTATTGACTCTAGTGCAAGTGGCAGACTGAAGGGAATATGCCCGAGAGGCAATAATAAAGTGGTTATTATCTTATTCCATGTTTATGATAAATTTTTATTTTGCATGCTATAATTTTATTAATTGGAAACGTTAATACATGTGTGTTAAATAAACAAAATACAAAGTTCCTAGTAATGCCTCTCATATAAACTAGCTCGTTGATTAACAAGATGATCAAGGTTTCCTGATCATGGGCATTGGATGTTGTTAATAACGAGGTCACAACATTGGGGGAATGATGTGATGAACATTCATCCGAAGTATAGCATTACGATCAAAGTCATTATGTTTATATTGCTATAACATCATACAAAGTAATCTTAGTCCTTAGACCATGAGATCATGTTAATTGCTAACACTGAAAGAGTATCTTGATAACATCAAACGTCACACCGTAATAGGGTGACTATAAAGGTGGGTTCAGTGCTACAAAGGTGTTATGTTGAGGCTCATGGATCAAGAGTGCGATTTTTCCATCCCGATGACGGATAGATATATTCTGGGCCCTCTCTGTGATATCACATTAAGATAGCTTGCAAGCAAGTGATGTGATCAATAGAATGTTATATCATGGGAACGTGAAAAGACTGCATGTCGGTAATGAGATCAAACTAGGTATTTGGATAACGATGATCGAATATCAGACATGTATTATATCATGAGACAAAGGGATTTAGTTACTAGCATTAAAGGTTCTCACGATCACAGAAGTCATCGTTGAATGTGTAGGAGTTAGTATGGATCTCTAGGTCCCGCTTCTGATTATTGATCTGAGAGGGGTCTCGATCATGTCTGCATTATTCGCGAACCGTAGGGTGACACACTTAAGGGATACCGACACCATTTGGAGCAAATATGTTTCAGATAAAGATTTAAGAAAGCGCTGGAATTATTTCAATAGACACCAAAACTGTTTCAGGTGAAATTGCTGAAATTGGTTCTGCATGTAATATTGAAATGTTGCAGGGGGTTTTATGTGAATGTTTGTTAATTAAAGTAATTAACAAAATTCTTAATAAAATTAATAAAAGAGTTTTATTAAATGAGAGAGCATTAAATTTGGAGAAATTTAATGCATTTAAAGTGGGGACTTTTAAAGAGAATGTGAAGGGGCAAATTTATGTGGAGGGAGTTACCACCACATGAATGAGGAGGTGAGGGGTCACCCATTGGGCGCCGGCCATGGGGAGGGGCACCCCCTCCTCCTATAAAAGGCCTCCCTCACACCCCTTCTTCCTCACACCTCCTCGTGAATGATCTCTCTCCCCCTCTAGTATTATTCCCCCATGGTCTCGGATTAGCGAGATACATGTTCCCAGCGGCTTTATCTAGAAAGGAGTTGCTGCTTCCGCTGCTTTGCTAGAGCAAGGGACGGAGGTTGTCGGGGTACCGGACGTGTGTGCGATCACGGATGCACCGCTCCTTTGCGGTGCTGGACTTGGTGGTGCTGGACTTGCTGGAGGTGGATCTGAAGGACGTGTTGGAGCCAGACCTGCTGGACTTCATCATGATCTTGAGATCGGCAAGTGTACGACTACATCATCCACGAGTTCCATCTCATTAACAAAGCTTTGTTGTCTTCGAGGGTAAGTTCTCCATGGATGTATATCCACCCGTTGCTTGTATCTAGTAGGTAGATCTTGGCGTATAGTTCCCATCGTAGGAAATTTTTTGTTTACTATGCTGCGAACCCAACACATTCTCAACTATGTTTGTGTGGGAGGAACTCTGTATTTGGATAAATAGGCAGCAACCGCTTCTCACATCATCCTCATAACCACAACATTCAGCAATCGACATCAATCGAATTACTGTGCTATTAAGGGACGTAATCCCGTAGGATGTATCCGATGGCATGGATAGTGTTCTGTGAGTTTCCTCGATTTACCAAGTTGATACGTAAGGAGTGCCAACAACTTTATAGTCACTATAAGTGCTACCACACCTCCGTCTACCAAAAAGTAGTTCCCTCCATCAAGTCCGCATGAGAGGCAAGTATGGAGAGGTCAACTTCTCTCAACATCAAGAGGAAGACAATCTAACACGTGGTCATAGCGATGAATTTCATAATAAACTTTATCTTATTTCAATATCATACTAGGGTTTATCCATCTCCCCAAGAACTAATGATCTACTCAGACATGGAGGCAATCAACATCATGGTAATAACAATGGGATCTATCATAGATGAATAGTACTTGTATAAATCCGCAACGAGTACGGAAATTAGAACAGGATCTAGACAAGATGTAGATCAGATTGATGGAGATGGTGGTGATGTAGCGGTGGATGATGAAGATCGATGCCTTAGCCTCCCGGATCTGCGTAGGGCGAAGATGGATCCCCGGTGGACAAGTTCCCCACTAGATGCCTTCCGGAGGTGATGTTTCTACGATTTTTGGGTGTTCTGTATGTCGTCTCTCTGATCTAGTTGCACGGGGTGAAACTATTTGAGGAGTCAGTGGCGGCGCCAACCATACGGCGAGAACTATATGGCAGGAAAATATATTCTCGCTGTATAGTTGGTCGTTAAACCGTTTGTCTCTTGATTGCTTCGAGTTTTCTTCTGGTATTATTAATATTTCCCAAATAAGCGATTTATGTTGTTTTGACTCCTTTTCTCCTCAATACAACTGCTTCAAAAATTGTGTCCAATCTATCCATCATCTGTCCTGATCCTGGTGAAAACAAATATAAAATGTGCGTGGGAGCACCATAAAATACCAAGATCCTACATCTACAATGCAAAATAAAAATATAAAACATGATGCAAATATGCACTCATCAACTTCCCCAAGCTTAGACTCTTGCTCGTCCTGAGCAAGTTTTATCTTAATGGATGTGATCCTCATATTCATGAAGCTGAGTCGATAAAATAAATGAGGCGGTTGCAGCATGTGTTTATCATATACGATACATAGGAATAAGTTCATGAATAGTACCTTACTTGAACCAACTGAATAGTATTATCACGCTTCCACACCTTTAGTGATCAATAGTTCACGAAAGATGAATCTCAACATAATGTAAAAGTATCTGGTTCAACCGAGTGAGTTAGCGAGGTAGTCCCATGTGTTTTAGGATTAACATATTTCACCTGGGGTTCGAAATCTCGAAAGTGTCTCCTCGTCATACTATAATATAGTGGTGTATGCCTATTTGCTCTTTGCACATTCGCTCTTTTTCTTCTTTCTTTTCTTCTCTTTTGTTTATATGCTCACACTTTTGTTTAAGTTCTGTGCAAAGCAGCTACCCATACATTCTACTTCATGTAGGAATTCAAAGTTTAACGATCTCAATTATCAAATTCCAATTGTATATGAAGCATCTTTATGACTTCAATATTCTACCTCGACTTGTTCTCACTCTATTATTGATGGCACTCTTTATTTCCCTTTGTTTAAGGTTTTCTTTTTCAACTCAACAGATTAGATAATTTTTCTTTCTTTGTAAATCAAACCATGTACTTACAACATATTGACCAAATTATCTTTTTATGTTCCATTAATACCAATGGTGTGGAAGATTCCTATTGCTATCATCAAGTGCAAGTAAAATTATACTCAAGCCATTCATATATCAAATAATACAAACACAAACTCAAAATCTCTCCATATATAATAATAATCTCGGAATTTCATAAAATGGATCGACTTATTCCTGAAGGGAATTCTAATGCTGCAAACTTATTTCTAGTTTGAACTAATACAAAAATAGTAATAAAAACTTATAAGATAGATTACAAGGTCTTAAAGATCTCCCAAGCTTGGAATCAAGCCAGGCAGGATCAAATAATCGCTTGCGATTATTTGATATCGTGATTATTGTAGATCACTGTTGCGCCATAGCATGTAACACCGCGGTGTGTAGCTTCTTGTTGGTATCCTCCAGAGAGGTGATGCGGTTGTAGCACGTGCGCAAATCAGATTGCAAGGTGTCCACCTTATCTACGAGTTTAGTCACCAATGGGAGAAGATCATCTTTCTTCTCTATCTCCTTGAGATAGTAACGGACTTCGACGCGATGAAGTAGCTCCTGCTTCTGATATATCTCCAGCACTCGCACGCGATCCTTGGTCTTGGGAGCAACTTCCTCTTCCTCATCCATGATTGATGGATCGGGGAAGTGGAAACCATACCTCCAGCCTTCTTGAGGTTTCACCCTCATACGAGCACCAATAGTAGGTTTCAAGAGTGGTGTCGTCGCTCCATTGCTAGTACCTGCACCAAGATTAGGTAATTCCTTACGCTTGTGCGGCCTAGGGTCCGTGGCGATGAACTTGACTATCTTCATGCGCTCTTTTCCATGCGTCTTGCGACCTTCTCACTTCTCGAGCCCTCTTCATTGCCGCCTAGTTGATCTCCGGTGGATCATAAACATCCGACAGATGTAGATGTCGCTCACTTCATCGGGATCGTTCTTGTAGTAGCTTGGCTTGATGTACTCCTTGTGCTTCGGGCTAAACCTCTCTATTTCCTCGTCATCGTCCTCCATGGACAGGCTGCTAGAGCGGTCCCTGGAAGGAGTGACAAGACCCAAGGGGAAGGAGCGATGAGACCCAATGGTTTTCCACGGCCTGGGGCAAGATAGCGCATTGCTAGATTGGTTTCCTGGAGATTATGATTAGAGAGAGAGACAATGGTAGTATATAAGAAGGTTCAGATGTTGGTAAAATTCACGAGAAATACCAAATTGTCGCCAAAGAAAAGAATCTCAACGAAACAGGGAATAAAATCACGGATTTGGAAGAGTCCTGCCGTGTTACGACCAACTATACGGGCATGGCCCGTATAGCTCCGGCCATATAGTTGGTTCCGGGCAGATATTTCCAAATATCTCGAGTCTAGGTCAGTTAAGTAAAGACTCGGAACCGACAATAATGTTTTTTAATAACGAAAAGGCAAATGAAAACGTCTGGTGGTTTAACGACCAACTATACGGCCGGAATATTGGCTCCGGTTTTATAGTTGCGACCGTATAGATACAAACATCAAAATCAAAAGTGCCTGAGATTTTTACGACCAACTTTATGGTGGGAATTATTTTATCCGGTCGTATAGTTGTGCCCATATAGTTCTAGACATCGAAAACAATTTTGCAAAGAAGATACAGAGAGTTTAACGACCAACTATACAATGGGAGCTTCCTCTCCGGTTGTATAGTTCCGCCCGTATTGTTGGTAAAAACCCCAAAAAACATTAGAAAAACACAAGGAATTCAAAGGCAGAATTTTTAGGATTAAAATTTGTGAAAATAAAACACTAACCGTTCTTATTGGAGTAAGAACACTTACCGTTTACTTATTCGGGGATGAAAAACTCCTCCAACAACACATGCTTCTTCTCTTTTGAAGGAATTGACTTTAGTTCAGTGAATAATTCTTGTAAACGAATATTTATAGGACTAAAGTTCCTCTCAATAAGATTGGTGTCTTGCTGGGCAAACATGGACACTGCATTCAACGTTTTTATTTCTTGCCTCTGCATAATTTGCAACTCAAATTCTTGAAGTGAAAGAATCCAATGGATCAGTCTTGGCTTATGGTCTTTCCTTTCAAGGAGTTCTTTTAAGCCATCATTATCTGTATGAACTCTTACTTTTGCATCAGCTAAATAAGAGAGAAATTTATCACAAGAGAAAAATATAGCAAAAAGTTCCTTTTCTTCCTTAGGATAATTCTTTTGAGCACCATTAAGAGTTCTACTAGCATCATGTATAATATTAAATCTGCGACCAATGTGTTGTCCCAGAGTTACTCCTACAGCATCATTACTAGGTTCACATATTAAGTCAAAAGTCATATCCCAGATAGAAGGTTTAATAATAGGAGCACGGGATAAAGCATTCTTTGAGTTTATTAAAGGCTATAAGACATTTATCATCAAAATTAAATCTTAATCACTTTTGTAGGAGATTAGTCAAGGGTTTAGATATTCTATAGAAATTTCTAATGAACCTTCCATAAAAACCCACATGACCAAGGAAACTTCTTATACCCTTAATATCTCTAGGTTGTGGCATTCTCCCTATGGCCCGAACCTTAGCTCTATCCACTTCAATTCCCTTACCTGATACCTTGTGTCCGAGGACTATACCTTCTTTGACAATAAAATGGCACTTCTCCTAGTTTAGAACAAGATTAGTTTCTACACAATGCTGCAAAACACTCCTGAGATTTTCCAAGCAACTAGTAAATGAAGTTCCATAGACAGAAAAGTCATCCATAAACACTTCCATTATCAGTTCTATAACATCTGCAAAAATAGCAGCCATGCATCTTTAAAAAGTAGCTAGACCATTACATAAACCAAAAGGCATACGTCGGTAAGCATGTAAACCATAAGGACTAATGAAAGTTGTTTTAAGTTGGTCATCCGGATGAACTGCTATTTGAGAAAAACCAGAGTAGCCGTCCAAGTAGCAAAAATGAGTGTGGTTTGCTAACCTTTCTAAAGTTTGATCTATGAATGGTAAAGGATAGTGATCTTTACTAGTTTCTTTATTCAATTTCCTAAAGTCTATGCACATCCTATGCCCAACAGTAGTTCTAGTAGGTATCAATTCATTGTTTTCATTGGGAACAATAGTAAAACCTCCTTTCCTAGGGACACAATGAACATGACTTACCCATTCACTTTCTTTAACATAATAGATTATACCTGCATCTAGTAGGCGTACAATTTCTTTCCTTACCACTTCTTTCATTTCAGGCTTCAATATTCTATTAAATTCTGCAACTTGTTTAGCACATTCTTCCATGAATATTCGATTAACGGTTATCATGGGACTAATGCCCTTCAAATCATCCATTGAGTACATAAAGGCCTTGTGATGCTCCTTGAGTATTTTCATAAGTTCTTATTCTTCTTCTCCTGAAAGTTTAGCACTAATAATAATAGGATTTTTTTGTATCATCTAAAAACCTATATTTAAGATTATCTAGTAGAGTCTTCACCTCCGGGGGTGGTAATTCCTTGTCCCCTCTCTTTTCTGGCTCTTCAAAAGCCTCATCAGTTGGAGGCCCTATAATGGAAAGTGAATCGACTTCATCTTCTAGTTCTTCTAGGGGCTTATCCTTCATAACTATTTCTTCACAATTTGAGTCTTCATTTATTTCTTCTTCTTGATTACTAAAGAAAAGAGCTGCCATTTTCTCAATAGTCTTCTCTTCCTCTTCTTCTTGTATTTTTGGAGGCCTGTCTTTAAATTTGGAAAAGTGTAATTCCTTTTCTGCTCCACCAAGCTTAAGAGACACTATCTCCTTTTTAAAATCAACATAAGCACCTATATGACTCAAAAAGTTCCTTCCAAATATAATTGGGTAAAGATTGTCAACTGGCATATCAACAACTACAAAATCGATAGGAAAATATTTTTTGCCAATTGTGACAGTTGTGTCTTCAACTACTCCCATTGGAATTCTAAGATTTTTGTTCGCTAACATAATTGTCATATCAGTATTTTCAATTGTAGCCGATTCTATTTCTTCTTTTATTTCTAAATAGAAATCATAAGATATAACATTAACTTTGGTGCCTAGATCAGATAAACCATAATGCGAGGTTTCTTTAAATATGGGGGGGGGGGAGGGAGAATAGGCTTATCCACATCTTTTACCTTTGTTTTACCTTCAACCAATACGGAAGTCTCTTCATCATGTTCAACTATGTTACAATGCGCGTACATAGACATAATTGCTTCCTTGGTTACCTCTTCATCTTTGGTTTCTTCCAGATGTTCTACAACTTCTTGTATAATTTCATGTTCCTTCTTTTATTGTGCTGCTTTAACCTATTCATATTCAATAATATGCTTATGTGAAGTGTTAGGGGAAGGTATCTCATATGTTGGCTCTAGGGAGGCCAGTGTTGCTTTAACTTCTCTTTTCTTCTTAGGTTCGGGTGGTAGATCATACTTGACCAAACCCTCTTTTGGAGCTTTAATATGTTCTGTAAAAGATTTAACAACTTGCACCACAAGATCTGAAACCAAATAAAGTTCTTTAGATAATACTTTAACATGGAATTTTTTATTATAGTCATAAATACAATCATGTTCTATCTCTATGCCTCCTTCACTTTGTAGACCAAAATTCCATAAAACTCTATGATCGCGAATTCTATTAAGTAGAGCCCAAGCTTTAGTTATAAGAAGATTCAGAAAGGCTCCTTCCGAGAAAGAGTCTAGTTCAATTTTATTAGGTTCAATTAAACCGCCATAAAAGATATGAAATAAATACCATTCGGGAAAATCATGATGAGGACATAGGCGAAGTAAATCTTTAAATCTGATATAAGCCCTTACTAGTCCTTCATTAGAACGGTACTTCCAAGTCATTATAAGATGTCTGATTCCAAAAGATTTTGATAATGGATAATATTTTGCTAGAAATTCACAAGCTAGATTATCCCAAGTAGTAGTGGCTTCTGGGGGTAAAGATCTATACCATAAGAGAGATGAAATAATCAAAGTCTGAATAAAAAGTTTAACCCTTACCTCATCTGCAGTATATCTCATCAATTGAAAAGTGCCACATATATCTTTAAAACATGCAATATGCTCAAATGGATTAGGATCTTCTTCATTTCCAGTAAATTGTTTCTTGTGTAGAATAAAAAGTAATAGAGGATTTATTTCAAACCCCCTTGTATTCTCATTAGAGTTATCTCTTCTATAGATATCATAGGGCTTCCCAAAGTGGTTGAGTGGGTTAGCACTAGTCATATGCTCAAACTCCATCATGTTGGTGGAAACCTGTAACTCAAAACAAAACTTAGAAAGATAAAAATAAATAAGCAAAAACTAAAAGTCCTACATCGCTTAGCTCCCCGGCAACGGCACCAAAAAATAGCTTGATGACTGCAAGTGCACAGATCGTTTGTAGCTAGTTTCGAAATAAAGATATGGATCCCAAAGGCAGCAGGAGTCTAAAGTCTATTAATTCTTGAAATGAATATTACACTAGTAATGCTTAATAAATTTCTGAGTGACAAGATAAAATGCGAGTATTGCGTAAAAAGTTGTTTTTGGGTGTTGGGTATAAGAACAACAATAAGTAAAGTAAAACAACTAAATACATAAAGTAAGTATCGCATATGTAAAAGAGATTGAAACTGCAATAGGGAAAAAAGGCATTCTCAGGGAGTAGCGGATTCACCACTAGCATTATAAGGAGCTAAGGTAAATATTATTATCATGAACATTCTCAACTATGTATGTGTGGGAGGAACTCCGTATTTGGACAAATAGGTAGCAACCGCTTCTCACATCATCCTCATAACCACAGTAGTCAGCAATCGACATCAATCGAATTACTGCGGTATTAAGGGACATAACCCCGTAGGATGTATCCCATGGCATGGATAGTGTTCCATGAGTTTCCTCGATTTCCCAAGTTGATACGTAAGGAGTGTCAATAGCTTTATAGTCACTATAAGTGCTACCACACCTCCGTCTACCAACAAGTAGTTCCCTCCATCAAGTCCCCGTGACAGGCAAATATTGAGAGGTTGACATGTCTCAACATCAAGATGAGGACAATCTAACACATGGTCATAGCGATGAATATCATAATAAAATTTATCTTATTTCAATCTCACACTAGGTTTATCCATCTCCCCAAGAACTAATGATCTACTCAGACATGGAGGTAATCAACATCATGGCAATAACAATGGGATCTATCATAGATGAATAGTACTTGTATAAATCCACAACGAGTATGGAAATTACAACAAGATCTAGACAAGATGTAGATGGGATGGATGGAGATGGTGGTGATGAAGTGGTGGATGATGAAGATCGATGCCTTAGCCTCCTGGATCTTTGCAGGGCGAAGATGGATCCCCGGTGGACGAGTTCCCGCTCCAGATGCCTTCTAGAGGTGAGGTTTCTGCGATTCCTAGGTGTTCTGTATGTCGTCTCTCTGATCCAGTTGCATGGGGTGAAACTATTTGAGGAGGTGGTGGCAGCGCCAACTTTACAGTAGGAACTATATAGCCGGAAAATTTATTCCCGCCGTATAGTTGGTCGTTAAACCGTCTGTCTCCCTTGATTGCTTCGGGTTTTCTTCTGGTATTATTAATATTTCCCAAATAAGCAATTTACGCTGTTTTTGACACCTTTTCGCCACAGTATAACTGCTTCAAGAATTGTGTTCAGTGTATCCATCATCTATCCTGATCCTGGTGAAAACAAACATAAAATGTGTGTGGGAGCGCCGTAAAATACTAAGATCCTACATCTACAATGCAAAATAACAATATAAAACATGATTCAAATATGCACTCATCAAGTATCAAGTAATAATCATGTCAAGCTAAGTAGTTATAAGCCAAAGTAAGCTTGCTTAACAACATAAAACCTATAAAGAGACTAGTACAAGTCTACTACTTAGTTGATAATAGATCTGGATCAGACAATTAGAAGTCTAATCTTAGTATGATCAAAGTATGGTGGTCATTATTCTCAAGTCATTTGAGATTAGATGACTAGGTGTGGAAGAAGAGTTGTGAGTGCACCAAATTAGGCAAATCCCTAGTAAGCTGAACCATCTAGCTTGATCATGAGTAGTCAAGCTAGTGTATGATGAAGTTTAGAACCTAAGTTGAATGGAGTAGTGGAAGTCATGGTAGTGTTAACCAAGCTAATACAAGAACAATCTTGTATGATTGAGAATAGTACCATACCTCTTCTAGAGGATTGATATCACATGTGATATAGAGGGGATTGTAATCTTGCAAGCCTTGGAAGTAAATGCAAGGTGAATATAGAGGAGTTAATGGATGTACTTAGAGATAGCTACATTGATATATTCATTAGTTGTATCTAAGAAATGGAAGTTATATACTAGAGAAGAATGAAGGAGGAATATTGTTGAAGTGGCATGACCATGTCATCATATGATGATGGATATGGTGAAGCCAGATGACTAGTTCATTTAGGCAGAGGAGATCTTAGTGAATAAAATGAGAGATCTATATAGAGTGTATTTAGGAAAGGAATTACTTAAATAAAGATAAGTTTAGTAAAGTATTAAGGACAGGAATTCTTGAGAAACCTTCAATCAAGATTATATTAAGCCATGACAAGTCTCATGTCTATCTCTTTGTCTAAAACCCTAGAATCATGTTAATAGCGGAACCATTTCCTGTTTCTAGACAGCCAATGGAAAGGTATCTCTTAGTCAAATGAAACTTCTAAGAGATTGTTAGAATACCAATTGAGTGTGTTGATGAAAGCCTTACCTACATTATGATCTTAAACCCTAATACATATAGAGCCATAAAGATCACCTTAAGAGGCAATATCAATGTCTCACTCTGAGTTGAGACATCAACCATAATTTACCAAGTTAGAAATAAACCTTAACCTTTAAATCCTTAGGAATTATTATGAATTTGGGTTAATACCTTAAAGTCATATTTGAAATTTGAATCATTTTGAAAAGTTATGAAAATTAAAAGTAACTAGTGTTGTATTATTTTCCAAAAAGATTTAGTTAATATTATTGTTTGAGTATTAACCAATTATAAAAAAATAAATGAAATTGAGAATAAATACAAATGTATAACTAAAATAGTATTTCTTTATTCTTTCCTTTATTCCACAAGTAACAAATGAATACAGATATATATTTGGAGAAGTAACATTACAGAGACAATATTGAAGGAAATCAAAGCTTTATTAATAATAAACACATATTACATTGTCCTTACAAAATAGGAAAAGAAAAAGATTACAATGGAAGAACCTAATAAGATAATCCTAACTAAGCCTAGTCTAGTCTTCTTAACCTTCACTTAAGCTTGTACCTGCAATTAAGACAGAAAGAAAATAAAGCAAAGTGAGGCGTTAGTGATTAAGATTGCTCTAAGTTATAAATAGTGAAGTGCACTATTTTCTTGTCATCATTGAGCATTTTCTTATAAATAAGGGACAAAACCAGCAAAAGTAGCATATGTTCATTTTAAATAGTAAGCCTCAATACAACCTCATTGGAAAATAGGGGCAAGTTTCACCAGGGATGAATTAGTAAATGGTGGGGGAGTTCAACACAAAATCACTTGATCTCATCCACAACCATAGCAACAGTGAAGCTGCTCACACACCTAAATGCATGCATTGAGGTGTTGATAGCAGAGAGCATGAGTGAAGTTTAAAACTAGCAATTCATTGCAAAGCAAGGCTTTGCTACTCATTTCAAAGGACCAGATATAGTTTTCCATAGCCTACACAAGAACACAGAGGTTCTTGCAAAACCATCACAAGAACAATCGTTTTTCAGCACAATAAACCCAGGATAGGACCAGCCAGGATAGTAACCTGAGGAGAGGGTGGTTGAAGGGGATAGCAAGGTTTCAAAGGAGCTGAAGCACTAGGTGGAGCAAGATCAAGCCAAGAAGAAGGCAGCAACAACCAGCACCAAACTACAAGGGTATAAACCAACCCTTTTGAATCAAATATTTATTTCTAGCATATTCATGTATGCAATCATGGATCTGATCTTGCAAGGGCATGATAAATACATGAGTAAGAGGCATCAGGTAGAAAACTAGTGGTTTCTACTTGATGTGGTCTCAGACCAGCATCACAGACCAATGGATCTAGTTTAACTAGATCAATACACATCACCACTGCTAGTACAGGGCACATCCCCAACTAGGTAGCACCTTTGTACTAGCAAGGTCATCACTTGTTAAGAATAATCCTAAGCTGCATCTATCAAAACATATACGCATTTTCCTAAAAGATTTAGGAATCATACATATTCACTTTATTTAGAAAAAGATAGCAAGGGGAACACCACTGATCACTTGGTCCCAATATACAAAACCTTAGAAACCACTAAATTTAAATCATCTTCCTATAAGCAAATAGGAATCATCCAGATATGAATCATCTCCTATTTTCATCACAGAAAAGGGACTAAGCATTAGTAATTCTAGTTTCACATAGTACCAAGATGAAATCCTGAGACTGAACTCAAAGGGTGTTTTACAGGAGGTACCAACCCAAGAAACAACAGCTTAACAGCAAGGCACCACCACTCCGTGGGAGTTAAGCCACTAATAACAACCATTTTGGCTTCCAGAGTAAATAAAACATGCACCCACAAAGGGTTCTCTGACAAGAGAACAAAGTGACTGAATACAAGCAATAGACTACTAACTGACAAAGAACAAAGTAGCAGGGCATGATCAATAGAGGGTATCAAACACCAACAATAGGACATCATCAAGCGGGGGTGTTAGCCCAGGCTACTAACCAGGAAACCGAGGTAATTACCACTGACAATGAGAAAAGTGCAGACAGTAGCCAACATTGATAGTAACCACTATTAGCAACTCCACAAAAGTTTAGTTAAACAATTCCACAATCTGATAGGTCATTATCAACATACCTAATCACATGAGAACACATGAACCGTTTCATCATCTACAACTACACACAGTAACAGGGATTGAACCCTAGTACCAGGGAAGAGCCCTGATTCTTCTCTAGAAACACACAAAGAGAGCACAAGAGACAGCACAAAGAGAGGAGAAGGGGAAAACTTACATGTGGTCCTCGGGTTTATATCAAATATGAAGCAGAGGAGGCTGGTGGTGATGTGGAGCACGGTGGCACGGGGAGCACCCCAGGGGGGCGCTGCAACCCGCACCAATCTGCAACAGAGGAAGCCGTTGGAGGAGAATAGAATCGCAGACACCAACGCATCACCAGGCGGTCACCGGTGTGTAGAGGCCACGGCGGAACCCAAACCCTAGCCATAGGGAGGGGTCGGCGTGGCTAGTAAAGGGTGTCTCCATCGAATCGAATAGGACAGGCAGGAGCGGCATCACCGTCTACGCCGGTGAGAACCGCGGTGGCGGCCAGGATGGTCAGGAGCGGCCAGATTTGGGCGCGATGACGACGGTGGCATCGGTCGCCTCGGAGGGGAGAGCATCACGAGAGAGAATGGGAGAGAGTGGGGGTACTGGGCTAGTTGAAGCCAACCTAGTATGACCCAAGGGCGTTTGACCAGTGGTCCAGGCCTGTATTTTAAAAGAAGGACTTGTTTCAAATTATTAATTACAAATATGCCCTTGAGGTAAATCAAGCCCTAGGAAATTAAATAAAAATCCTAAAAATACAAATAATATATCTATGAAATTACAAAAATATTCTCTACCCAATAAAAACAATAGATTATAATTTTAAGTAATTAAGGTTAGATCTATTATTGAAATTGTATTTATTCCTTTTGGAATTTTATAAAAATAAATAAAATACTTAAAATTGAATAAAATTCACTTTTAAGATCCTAAATTGATATACTAAATTATAATAATACTAACTTGTATTTTAGTTAAGTAAAGTAAGTTTGCATAAAATAAAATCTTATTTCTTTCATAGAATTTTAAGAAAATATTAACAAGTTTTAAACATTAAATAAAACTAATATTTTTGAACTCTTAGAATATTTTTGTTATCACAAAAATATTAAATATAATAATTGTCTGATTTTAAGAGGGCTTTAGATTACATTCCACACTTGAGTGTTCTATTATTGTGTGTACTTTATTATACTTACATATTGTTTCACACACTCTCACAAGCCTTAATAAGAAGCACCGGTGTGAAACATACATGAAAGTGCAACACATTTCAAAGAAATCATCCCAGTTTCCGAACCCTAGATCAGATACGATTACTCTGGGGATTTGCGTGTATCTAATTGCATTACATTACTTATGCATAATTGCATCTTGCTTCTTTAAACATTCGTCCTTACCGGACCAATGATGATGTTTGCAAAATTTGGATCTTCTATTGTCTTGAAGACCATGATTGCATATTCTTGCAACCACAAAAGGCAAGTTCACAACTTGCTCATGTCCTTCGGTTATTTTCTATCAAATACTTGTAACTCAAATGTTGTCATCACCTACATTTCAAAAAGGTCAGAAAACACTATTTTCATAATAATATGATTATGGATCATTTACCAAATGGTAATAATCTATTGATACAGTTCCAGTGGTAAAGGAACATAATATCTAGGACTTAATCAACCAATGTTGCTAGTGATTCTAGCGTCGTATATTACGCGTTAACCATGAGATTTGGAATGGGATGGAGAAGTTAGTTGGATCTTCTTCCTTTTGCAGGATGACCTTATCGTGAGGCTATAGCTTCCTTGCGAGACACAATAGATGGGTGGGACTCCTAGGTCCCCGTGATATTGGTGTCTAGACTATCCGTGAGGGGCTGTCAAAGGTATATCTGCCTATATGGGGGTTGCCAGGGACATGATCTGCTCACTGGAGTCTCCAAGGGGTTGCTAGGGTTATATCGGCCTATATGGGGGTTAACAGAGGTATATCTGCTTGGGGGGATCGTGTCTTCATGCGGGGTCGTGGAGAAGGGCAGTGATTGGCTTGGATCATCTACTAGGCCCCACATGAAGGAATTATAGATGGGAAAGATTCTCCTGGTTGTGCAACAAGGATTTTGTCTCTCACGGGTAAAGCAACGCACCTCTGCAGAGTGTAAGAACTGTGACATGTTACTCCCTGTTCCAAGAAGGAGCTACGAACACAGCAGGAAAAGAACTCCACGAAAGTTCTGGTAAACCTATGAAGGCTGACGGACATAGCTTTTCAGAATAAAAGAAACCTTTGAAGAAATGTTTACGAAAACCTGCATTGCCTATGACCTATGGTCTGTGGCTATAGATAGTGCATCGAACACTCCTTTTTAGAGAACTTGCTGAGTACGCTTGTACTCAACCATACCTTCTTAACCCTTGCTAGGTTCTAAGACATTGAAGACGATGTCAACACCAACTATTGCTCAAGCGAATCGTCATCAAAAGCTCAAGTTCTTTAGTGAAGTCAATGGAGTTAACCCATACATCAACCGAAGTGAAGACGAAGTTCCTGATTAGATAGGAATAGATACTCTAGCCATAAAACCTACTTCTATAGAACATTGCATTAGTTGCAATTACAAGCCAGATAGTTTAGATGCTAGTCTTATTAGCCAAATAAGTCTGAGTTATTATTCCTGGTTCTTCTTTGTAAGAAGTTTCTTTCTTCCTCTTTAACCTAGAATGTTCTCTAGATCTTTTGTAAAGAGTCGAGTTGTAATCTATAGTCATGTCTTGGACTACTGTGTTTCTATTGTACAACTCTGAGGGGTGTAATACTAGTGAACGGTGTTTCATTGGTGTTATATCAACGATTATAGTGTACTACATGATGTAATGGTATGTTGGGTCACCGCAAAAGGCTCAACTTGATTCAGATAGTTCTTCTTCTTCCTCTAGCAACCGATAGTAGCTAAAGAACCAGCTCCAGGAGCACTTGTACTAGGTGCTCATCCCCGATATAGTAGATCCTTGTAGGAGTAGGAGTGTTACTTCGCTAAGAGGGCTCCGAACCTAGGTACATCGCTGTGTTTGTAGTATATGTTCCCAACCCGTTGCGAGTAGCCATCGATAGCATCCTGATTGTCCCCTCCCATGCCATCCCTGATGCCACTTCCGTGTTCCACACCACGAAACAAACCCACGAGGAGCTGAGGGTATTCGTTAGCAAATTTGACAAAGAAAATAATAGGAAATGCAGTAGATTTGGTGTTTGGGGGTTGTAGTTTGCAAGAATATAAAGTGCTAAAAGTAAATAGTAATAAGCAAATGCTCTCGACGAGAGAAAGCCCAGTCCTCTATGCAGTAATAGGACAAGATCAAGTTTGTGTGTGAACTTATATGTAACAAGCGTTCCCGATGGCGGCATGGATTTACTTAGCATAAAGATTTCTACATAATATGGTGAATATGTTGTCCAGTTTCATTCCCTTAGGGTTGAGCCTAATTAGGTGCAGCCATAAGTATGAGCTAAATAGACCACTTATGATGGTCCTAGAGCCATTCACATGAACATTTAGGAATCATTAAGACATAAATGTCCCACCATAGTAATAGGTTCATTGGTCCCTGACATATAACCCCTCCAATGCAACTCAAAGTATTGGAAAATAGTTTCTATCAATTCCGTCCCATCCAACCCCTATCATTACATCAAAGTATTCTCCTATGAGCCCATATTGGTGAAGTAATATGTAGTCGACGTTCACATAAAACCATCATAGAACAATATAAAAGATACAAATTGGACCACATACTCATTGCATATTTATATGGAAACCATAGCCAATTCATCCTATGCCCTCAGGAACATGGGGATCTACTCACAATTGGAAAACATGATATGGATCAATAGCATATGGGATACAACACAATATGAAAATATAATATCTCCACCAAATGAAGACAAGATGCCAATCACAAACATGTAAATAGCCCTTAAAACAATATCCGGGGTTCAATCAATCACAAACTATGAGGGGAACGAGATGGATCTTGGAGATGGAGATGGTGATGATGATGGTGCTGGTGGAGATGTTGATGGAGAGGCCTCTCCTACGCCTAGGAGGAGTGGTTATGACGATGGCGTTGATTTACCCCTCACCAGAGGCTCCGGTGCAGCTAGAATTGCCCCCTCTCGGTGTAGGAGAGGACTTTCGCCTCTGTCGCCGCCTCTATAAATTGTGGGAAAAATATGGCATAGGTTTTTTGGCGATACAGAGGTGTCTCTAAAAAGGAGGAGCCAAGATAATGCTCGAGGACCGAAAGAGCATGGGTGGTGGCGCGCCTTGGGGGTGGGAGCGCCACCTGGCCTCTTTCGGGCCTCATGGATCCTCTCACTTCATTCTTTGGCCCAAGTTGATTATCTAGGTGAAAAACTCATCAGGTATTTATTCCTTCGATTTATTGACATCTAGAAGGTCCTGAAACAGCAAAAACATGAAAGGGGAGGTTTTCTGCCTCCTAGAAATTAAATACCAATGAAAGGGACTTTGTAGGATAGTCCTGTAAATCATCTCAATATACATAAATAATGATGGATCAAGGTAAATCTGAATCTAAATAGTGCATTAAGGTCCTAAAAATGATGATGCAAAATGCAAGTATCAGGTGGACACAATGTAAATGAACTTGGCTAAAGGAACTCGGAATACATGCTCTTGCTTGAATTTTTTTGGAAGGCTAGCATGAGGGATGAAGTTGACCACTAAGAAAAAGTATTTAAAGGTTTACATATTACTACTCATTTACCAAGATGCAAAATAAACTTAAAGCAATATTTTGATGATGCAAATGAGATCTACTCCCTATGTACTGAAATAAGTGTCATGCGTGTAGCACAAATACCATTTTACATACACACCCTTTGCAATCCAAATTCTAGCACCTAGCTCCATAATCAAAATTTGAAACCACACCATTCGTCGCCTCTACCTCTATCGGCAACGCCTCCGCCTCCATCGGGAACTACCTCGATCCATCGATCGATGCAACTAGCTGGCTGCTCTCCGGGATCGATCCAGCTAGCTGGCATCTCCCCGGTCAATTTAGCTAGCTGGCTCCTTTGCATGACCGATCAACCCAATTACCTTCTATGTGTGCTCGGGCTTCCCATGGCGCCATCCATTGCCATGGCGTCCACCGATGCTTCGTAGAACACTTCATATCAACCTTACCTCCGGTGCTATCCTCCTCCTCCTCGATCGCCAGCACAGGGGTCCATCGCCTCCCTCTAACTATCGCTCAACACGGGAGTGGGAACAAAAGATCTTAGCACAACGACCTGCTCCATCATGATTGATCACTCCATTGCTTCTCGCCTCTTTTGCCGTCGGCCGGCCAACCAACTTGTTTGTTGAATTGTCGAAAGTTCCATGTTCTTCTTGCCGGGACCTAAAGAACATTGAGCATTAGAAAAGGAGAAGCAACACAACATATGCACATTAGAACATAGGTCATCAGCACATCAGAACTATGGTGGTCCCAAACCTGAACTGCACACCACAAGAAGAAGATGTACTTGGAGGAGAAGATGATGTACCTGGAAGAGGAGAAGATGTAGGTACATTCAATTTCAAGTACTCCAAATTGTGACTGAATTTATTTTTGTACCTCTGCATCTTTCATATCATACCAATAGTTCACAATAGTAAGCATATCCAAAAACAAATGAATATAAACAACATTGCATGCCATTAGTCAAGCCACTCAAACTAAAAGTATTGAAAGTGCAATTGCATGTTTCGTATCATACCAATACCTCCCAGTGATGAAGTATATGTTTCCTTGTAATTTCATATATGCAAATAAGAGCTTAATAATGAATAAAAGCAAATAAGAGCATTCAGTGTATAACCAATATGCAAATAAGATGGTAGGAATGAATGATAAATTCCATTTCATCGAAGGATAAACCTGGGAAGTATGATACAGTTTAAATTCTATATCATTAAAGTCTATACAATTTAACCAGACTCATAATAAATGCAACAAAGAACAATACTAGATGACTTATATTTTGCTCCTTATTTTTACAGGAGAGGATATGTTGTTGGAAATCAACTTCCTTCCTCTAAGAGAGATGTTGTTAGACATCAACTTCAGGATATGTTGTTGGACTGCGGTGCGGGTTAAGTCTCAACACTCCGACTCCGATGACCATAGACGGGCGGCGCCACCAGCGGCATGTCCAAGTACAGCGGCGTGGGCAGGTGGACTTCCATGATGCGTGAGCAGCCGTGTTTGATGTCACGAAGCGACGCGGGTCTAGCAGTGCCCTCGGCTAGGCGCATGGCGTGCTGCAACGGATGCGCGCCAGCGAGGCAGTGATGAGCGGCGGTGCAGGTAGGGTGTTCAATAGAACGTTCACGCTATCTAGGAAGAATGGAGGAAAAGGGCATGTCTAGTAGGTTTCTGTGCTCATCGCAATTCTGGTGATGTAGGCACTCGGGCTCGGGGCGATGACGATCTACAGCGGCGCTCGGGCACTCACAACTAGGGTTTTTTCTCGGCGTCGTCCTTGTTCTACGGTCCTGGTGCTTCTCCCCTTCAACTCCATGTA
This sequence comes from Avena eriantha, assembly GCA_910589775.1. NCBI lineage: Eukaryota > Viridiplantae > Streptophyta > Magnoliopsida > Poales > Poaceae > Avena > Avena eriantha. The sequence goes on along the minus strand of OU342744.1, from coordinate 236,237,491 downwards.
CATGCAGGCTCTAGGTGCTGCTCCAGGTCTTCCCCAACTCCCTTGCTCCTCTCCTCCTTCTCCCGGACATTGGTAGCAAGGTGGAGGCCAACTAGGCCAAGGTGGCCATGGAGGCGTCCATGGTCGAGCTGGGATAGAAGGGGACAACAGAGAGGGTTCTGGGCAGAGCCCTAGGGTGGATCTGGTCGAGCATGGTAGGGTTAGTTGGGGTGGATATGCTAGATAGTTGGTGGTGGTGTGGTGCTGGTTTGCTTTGCTTTGCAACAAACCAAAGAGGGAGGCTCAGGTTGGATGGTTTTTAGGTAGATTAGATGGTTTCTTTTATTTGTTTTTATTTTTTTGGTTTTATTTGTTTAAAACAAGCTCATACAATCTTCGAAAAGAACAATCTCAAAAAACCAAGAAGAAAACAATATGGTGAAAGAGAGTATCTATTTAGGTTTGATTTGAATTTGGTCAAACTTGTATGAATTCAAATCAAACAAGTTTCCACAAAAATTGAAAAGAAATCCAAATCAAAGAAGAGGATGGCAAACTTTCCATGGGCCATGCATTTTTATTAAATGACACATTTGTAATTGTGAAAAGAACTATAATTCTATATGGTCATATAATAGAGATGCTACAAATATTTGAATTAAGGCAAAGCAAAGAAAATGGAAGCTTCCTTCCCACATGGACTAAATAAAAGAACATGCATGATTATAAGGTGGCCAAGCTTGTGTGTGTGATCCACTAGACATCATATAGCCACAATTATATTCTTACATGATCATTTATTCAAACTCAAACCATATGGAAGCTTGACAAGGAATTCTACTCACATAGCATGCAAAGGTGGCCATGTGGCTCCCCATATTCAATATTGTGAAAATAACATGTATCATATAATGGAGCATGTATAAATAGAAGTGGATCACCCCAACACATATGAGCTAGATTTAAATACCAAGAGAAAATGCAATGGCTCATATATAATTAGGTTGGTGGAATTTAAGATAGACCCAAAGAAAGGTGGTGGAAGAATAAAAGATATGCCCCATCTCAACTTAGGCATAAAGCAATATATCAAGAACCAAATATAATATGTCAAGAGGCAAATACAATTAATAAGGCAAATGCATTATGAAGAGAAGGACCAAATGAAGAGTGGTTTTATATGATGCTCAAATGCTATGTGTCATGGTGACATGCGCATGAAGAGAAGAACCAAATGAAGAGGCGCAATGCAATTAATGATATGTAGGAAGTAACATTATATAGAATAAACCAAGTAGCATTACAATTGTTACACAATTGGGATGCTACATTGGGTGCGGTCGAAGATTAGCCCAGGCTTCCCCAAGAGCGCTTTCATGGTGGGTCAGGCAGCCTTCCCTACTATACAAAATCCATAGAGCACCTGGCGGAGGAAGATAAGGGAGGACCAAGGCAGATGGTTCTTCAATGGGTTGTTTCCTATGCACATCTACCGGAGACGGGGCCCAGAACTGGAAGCATGAGGACAATTGGACGAACCCATCTAGCAAGTCCTCAGTCTCCTCCTTCTTGATAGCTCTCTCTGGAGTGGTGTGCTCCCAAGAGGACTCTTCCTCATTGTCTCTGAAGGATCAGACAACGGACGACTCGGGAGCTAGCAACTCTTTGCTAGCACTCTCATCATCACTCCCCGGCCCCTCTAGGTCAGATTTAAACTCCTCCCCTTTTGCAATCCCCCTTGTGTTTCAAGGAGGAATGGACCTAAGAAGTTACGCACACCGAGCACTGGAGTAGATCGGGCTAAGGCCCACCGGCTTTTCTCCAATATTGTTGGGGTGAGGAGTTTCCTCATCAGGTTAGAGTGGGCATCCCAGGATAGATCTTGGCTCTTCCCGGGCTGGAGGCAAGCTGAGTTCTCAGGACCGGCCTACTCTCAGGTCGGGTGGGACCTCCTTTGCAAAGGATCCAAGCACCAATGGAAGTAGTCGGAGATCACGACTTCGGTCATTAGGCCTCGGTCCACCATCGCATTGATCCGCTCCTTGATGGGATGCAAACCCGCATGTTGGGAGCTCAGACGCCCCCACACATGAAGGGGTTGCACGACCTTGTTAGCATCATACATCCATGGGTGACGCTACTCGACGCGTGATACATTGCAAATGTATCTATAATTTTTGATGTTCCATGCTTGGTTCTATCCACTTTCTTGTGTTTTGTTCCAACTTTGGAGTACTTTTCATAAGATTTCTTGGACTAACCTATTAACAAGAGCCACAGTACCAGTGGCCTATTTTCTGCTGTTTTTGGTTCCAGGAAAGTCAAAAAATGAATATTCTCGGAATTGGACGGGACAAAAGCCAAAGTGCCTATTTTTCCGGATGTCATCAAGTGCCCGAATACGAGACGGAGAGGGGCCAGGGGGCCACCACACCACCTGGCCGCGTGGCCAGGCCTAGCCCACGCCAGGGGGTGGTGTGGCCGCTCCCGGCACCCCCTCGGCCTCTCCTTCCGCCTATATATTGCCCTCGGGACGAAAACCCTAAAGGCCCGATCAAAAATCCACGAAAGAGTCTATAGCCGCCGTCATCTCCATCCCTAGATCGGGAGGAATCTGAAGCTCTTCCCGGCATCCTGCCGGAGAGGGGAATTCACCCTGGAGGCCTTCTTCATCACCATGCAAGCCTCCGGTGTGATGCGTGAGTAGTTAATCCTTGGACTACGGATCCATGTAGTAGCTAGATGGCTGGTTCTCCTCCTTTGTGCTTTCATTTTTAGATCTTGTGAGCTCCGTTCATGATCAAGATCATCTATTTGTAATTTTGCATGTTGTGTTTGCGGGGATCCGATGGATATTGAGATGCTATTTCAGATTGATTATTGATTCTATCATGTCTTTGTTATTTGTGATCTTGCATCCTTTCTGTTGTTAGTAGCTATCTTGTCCAAGTAGATGCTAGCAACTCCAAGAGTTAGTATTTATGCTCGGTAGTGGGTTCATGCCTCTAGTAATCTGGGGAAGTGACAGAAATCTCTAAGGTACTAGATGTGCTTTTGCTACTAGGGAGAAAACAACAATCCTTTGTTCATAGAACAATCGTATTTTTTACTTTACACGCAGTTTCTTAAAGCACTAATATGTTGCTTGCAACTTAATACTGGAGGGGTTCGGATGATAACCTGAAGGTGGATTATTAGTCATAGACGCAGTTGGATGGCGGTCTATGTATAATGTTGTAATGCCCAATCAAGTCTCAAAGGAGTCAAGATGATTAGTATATGCATGTATTGCTTTCTCGGTGTTTGTCAATTGCCCCGCTGTAATTTGTTCACCCAGCATGTTATGTATCTTAAGGAGAGCCACCTCTAGTGAACTATGGATCCCGGTCCTTTTCTTTACAAACAATCTACAAATGTTTACTTCTTTGTGTTTACTTTCTGCAAACTATTACTTCTTTCCATTCGATACGTTTAATCCTTTGTTTTCCGCAAAACACGGTGAGATTGACAACCTCATCGAAAGTTGGGGACAAAGTTCTGTGGTTGTGTTGTGCAGGTCTCCACGTTGCTACTAGCACCGGTAGTGCGCCCTGCCAAATCTCATCTAGTAACACCTTTGGGGTGTCTCCTTGCTCCTACTGGTTCGATTAAACCTTGGTTTCACAACTGAGGGAAACTTGCTGCTGTGCTCATCATACCTTCCTCTTGGGGTTCCCAACGAGCTCTACATCAACACCGCCATCAAGCATTTTTCTGGGCGTCGTGCATTGAGCCATCAGCGCGCCTGATGAGTCTAAAATTGAAGCATATTTCCCTTTTGCTTTTGCATAAATAGAGTAGGGATCTTTGTATTTCACTACGTCTACGCGCACTATTTCGTTCTTGTTTCAACAGGATCCCAAATCACGGAGTCATATATGAACATATCAATTAGAGTTGTCATGTTGTGTAATTATATGATATTTCTAAGTGATAAAATTCATTTTATGAATTTACCTTCGCACCTAGAAGAATACTAAACAAGGAGGAGGTACCAGTACTGATAACAACCACTGGTACAGGCGGAGCCCGGCCATGCCGTTCGCCTATACCAGGCGCCATCGCGACTACCTCATTAAATACTTTCTCCTGGCGAAGACGACAGGGAGATCCGATATTCACAGCCACCAGAAACCATGAAAAACCACATCCGAGAGGGATCTGAAGGAGGAACTTGGCTAGAGTAAAATCCTATCTGAATCACGGATCATTGGAGGACAACTCATCATCCCCTTCATCATGAACCACTGCATCTCCATTACCACCATCACCCCCATCTCTCATCTATTACATCTCTTTGTAATTCCAGATCCAATTGTGGTTTGCATTAGATCTACCTTCATAATTTTATCCATTCATTTGATTATGATGATGTTGTTGATTGCTTCCATGAGTGAGTAGTTCCTTTGTTCTTAGGGAGATGGAGAGACCCTAGCACCATTATGAACTTGTAATAAAGATGATCTATTCTTCTATCAGTATGACTTGCTTGTCTATGATAAAATTATAATTTGTGTTTAATCTCTCTCTTTAGATGATATGTGAAGTCGACCACATATCATTTGCCCTTGGGACTAAAGGGAGAGAGAAATCCTTTGGACATGTCTTGGAAGCATACCCGGAAAGCCCTATTGAGTTCAACCACGTTTTCACACAAACTTGTTACTTGTTTTCTTTTACTTGTTTTAATTACTTTTCTGCAATCAACCATAAACCTTGAAAACACCCTTTATTTGACATCAAAGACATATTATAAGTATACTTTGGTATAGAGTAACAAGTGGCATAAATACCTTTATCAATAGCTCTCTGTGAGTTCGATATCTTTACTTCGAAACTAGCTACAATAGGTCTATCCACTTGCAGTCATCAAGCTATTTTCTGGCGCCATTGCCGGGGAGCTAAGCGCTTTTGGTATTTGTTCTTAGTTACTTATTTTATTCATTTTTTTACTAAAGTTGTTTACTAGTTTCAGGTAAGCACCATGACTGCACTCGGACTGATTAATCAGCTCGATGCTACCAAATACCTCGGGAAGTTCAATAAAGGACTCGTTAAATAATTCTTGAGTTGGAGCGAACCATAATACGAGGTCAACCCTCATTTTATCGCTATTATTAAAGAGAAAACTTTTGCAGGAGATGATCCCGATGAGGATCCTTACAACCATTTAATGCATTTTACTGAGATATGTTGGACTCTTAAATTGAGAGGCTATTCTGATGATGAATTGAAACTTAAACTGTTTAGCCAATCTCTAACCAACACTTCTTTGGCTTGGTATAGAATTTGCCCTACAGATAAAATTGATGCCTGGGAAAAACTTAAAGGAGAATTTGTGTCTCGATTCTTTCCCAAGGTAAAAACTGCTGAAGTAAGAAGGGCAATTACAAACTTCAAGAACTGCCCAGGTGAAGGATTGGTAAGAGCCTACAAAAGGTACAAGTCTCTACTTCATAAATTTCCCCACCATGATTTACCTGAATGGTACGTTTTGCTTATTTTCTATGGAGGACTTAATCAAGAAATTAAATATGAGCTTGACATGAATTCAGGAGGTTCTTTCATGGAGTTAACTATAATTAAACCTTGGAAACTTTTAAAATGAATTCCCTGTAATAGAGAAACATGGGGATTTGATTTAGGAGGCGAAGGAGGTATAGAAATTGAATATCATTGTCTCAATGCTTATAAAGACTCCGGTAAGGTAAAACAAATTGCTAATGAACTGTAACTTGATGATGATATTATCTTGCAAATCCTTCAGTCTTTTACAGAACATATTGAAGCTCCTAAGAAACACTGGCTTCATTATACTCCGCCATCCGAGCCAGTTGTATAAGAAGATCCAATAATCATGGCCCCTACCGAGCCATTAAGGGAGGTACCCCCATATGTTGAACCCTTTCCTTTTCCAAGGAGAGTGAGAAAACATAGGATGGCTCAGCAACTAGAGGATCAATGCAAGGAGGAAGAATTATTTCTCATGGAGCTGGAAGAGGAAACACAAATAAGGAAAACTAAAGAAGAGCGCGTACAAGAGGTAGAGGCATCAATAAAAGAAGATATTTTAACCATGTTTGCACATTTTAACGTGATTGAGCTAGATAGCGAAGCTACGCAATTTGTTAAAGGAAAGGTAAAAGCTAAAGAAGTGCGTAAGCTTATCCTCCCATGATTTTTGGAGGAACTTCCTATTATGTCCTTTGTGATATTGGTATAGCTGTTAACCTATCCCTTTTAATTTTATTTAAAAATTCAAAATGAATTAGCCCTAGCTTAATTGGAAGATACGGATATGACTATAATTCTTGCAGATAAAACACTTAGAGTCCCTATGGGAATAATTAGGAATGTACCAATCTATATTGGACCTTACAAATACCCCATTGATTTTGTGCTTATTAATATGCCCACTGACGTTTATTGTCTCATAATTTTTGGAAGAACTTTTCTAAATACCACAGGAGCAAACATAGACTGCAAGAAGCAAACTATGTCTCTCAAGTTTGGTGAAGAGAAAATGGATTTTCATTTCTCTAAATTTTACCATAAGCCTTCTATTGAAGAATTGGATGATGATGAGTACGAATGTGATGAAGAAGGTAATATCATAAATTTAGCCTCAATAGTCATCGAGACTCTTGATGATGATCTAGCAAGAAGTTTAGTCAATAATAATAATATTCTTCAAGCATAGAAAAAGCTGAAATAGATGACTATCTCGACTCCACACCTGAGGTGGACATCAGGATTAATCAAAATATGAAGAATCCATAAGGAAAGGAGATGATGCTCTTCCTCCTCCAATTCTTAAAACCCTACCAAAGGAACTAAAATATAGGTTTCTTGATGAGACAAATAAATTTCCTATTATTGTAAGTGACTTGAAGGGGATTAGTCCCTCGATAGCCACCCATATAATATTCATGGAAGAAGGATCTCAACCGGTTGTGGACTTTCAGTGATGTCTTAAACCTCACATGAAAGAGGAGGTAAGAAAAGAAATAATACGATTGTTGGATGCAGGAATCATCTTTCATGTGGAGGAGAGTGAATGGGTAAGTCCTATTCACTATGTTCCAAAGAAAGGTGGGTTTACAGTTGTAGAAAATGAACATAATGAAATGGTACCTACTAGGACTGTTGTTGGACACAAGATGTGCATTGACTATAGGAAACTTAATAAGGAAACTCAAAAGGACCATTACCCTTTACCGTTTATAGATCAAACTTTAGAAAGGCATGCTATGCATTCTCATTTTTGTTACTTAGATGGCTATTCCGTTTTTTCCCAAATTGTTGTACACCCTGATGATCAACTTAAAACTACTTTTATTTGTCCTTATGACCTTTATGCTTATTGTTGTATGCCTTTTGATCTTTGCAATGCTCCTGCCACTTTTAAAATATGCATGACTGCTATTTTTTGCCGATTATGTTGAAAGTATTATGGACGTATTCATGGACGATTTCTCTGTTTATGGAACTTCCTTTAATCATTGTCTGCATAATCTTCATAAAGTTTTGTAGAGATGCGAAGACACTAACTTAGTCTTGAACTGGGAGAAATGTCATTTTATGGTTCAAGAAGGCATCGTACTCAGTCACAAAGTCTCAGGTAAGGGCATAGAAGTCGACAAGGCAAAGATCGCGGCAATATAAAGGTTACCCCCACCTCGAGACATAAAAGATATAAGAAGCTTCTTAGGTCATGTCGGATTTTATAGAAGATACGTTATGAATTTTTCAAAAATTGCTAGACCTTTAACTAACATTCTTCAAAAGGATGTTCAATTTAGTTTTGATGAAAAGAGTCTTACTTCTTTCAACATATTAAAACAATCCCTTCTTGAAGCTCCCTTTATAAAACCACCTAATTGGAAGAAACCTTTTGAGCTGTTTTGCGAAGCTAGTCATGAAGCTGTAGGAGAAATTCTTTGTCAGTATGATGGTGATGACCTTAATATCATTCATCATGCTAGTCGCACCTTAAAACGGTCCCAAAAGAACTATCCTATGCCAAAAAAGAATTCTTTGCAGTAGTTTTCTCTTGTGACAAATTTAGATCTTATATCATGGACTCCAAAGTAAGAGTACATACTGATCGTGTTGGCTTAAAGTAAATCCTAGAAAGGACCGATGTTAAGCCAAGAATGATCCACTAGACTCTATTTTTGCAAGAATTTGATTTACATATCTTACGAAGGAGGGAAGAGATGGAGGAAACGTTCATGGATACTCAAGAAGTCGCTCATCCTAAGGAGGTGTAATCCGTGTATATACATGTGGCAACCACACTACCAAAAAGGAAGTTCTTTATTTCTTCTTCCACTAGTTTTGGTGATTTTCTATGACCTACTTTATTCAAAGAGAGGAAGAAAAGATACTCAAATGATTCCATACTCCCTCGATGATCATTGCTTATGAAATCCTTAACACATCTTTGTTCTGGATGACTTTCCGCTATTTCCTTTTGCATATCTGATTTCCTCTTGTTTTTCAGAGTTCATTGCCGGTCTTACGAGATCATTACGGGTGGGTGGTACGGATGGCTCTGCCCATACTGATAGTCATTAAGCCTGCAATTTCTTTGGTTTCATTTTCGCATAATTGGTACAACTGCACCGTACGGGCGCAGTAGCCCAGACGCCTAGTCATTATCTATTATGTGACCGCCTTTTGCTTTTCGTTTATTCTTGTGTGAAAAACTTAATTGAAATGCCACGAAGTTGGTATGGACGGGAAGTACGGGCAGAGCCCGCCTGCACTGCTTAGTCGGTTGACTAATTACTGACCTCAACTCGTTTCATTTTTGGAAATGACCCGGTAGGGGCGCGCCATACAGGCGTACTCCCGTACCGATTGGTCGTTATGACCTGAATTTCCTTCTTTTGCACTTATTTGTTTCCATATTTGTTAGGATTCTTTTCTTGGGTGACCCTTTTCCTCTCATTAAATTTTTTACCTTGCCTCTAAGCCTTTATAACTCCCTTTAGAGATCCACCTCTCTCTTATATCAACAGATCTAATCTACTTTATGTGCTACTCGATTCAAGGCAAAGGCAAGCCTCTAAACCTCATGTCTCGTTCGTGGGACAGTTTCTAGACCTCCTCCATCGAAGATGATGATCATGAAGCTCAAGGCCTAAGCCCAAAGGACAAGCGATACACTTATGATTCCGATGATGATTCTAAAGACGAGGAGTTCCAGATCTTTATGGAGCAATGAAAGAGGGGATGGTAGCAACCGAACTACTTGGCAATGGTGAAGCCTGAAGATGAGAAAGAAGCCAATAAACCTCATGAGAAGGGGTGCATGGAGTCGCTCAAGCTCATCTCTATCAACTACTCTTCACCAAAGCGTAAGAAGTCTAACCGTTCCAATGCATGAACTTATCAGGAGACTATGGCTCATACGTCAACAACAAAGAAGATCACCATGAACGCGTGCATGAGCATGAAGCCACTAGAGAATTGGGGGTTCAACCTTCTGGACATGCCAGTTGGCGCGCATATCCTAGACAATGAACACCGTCATCACATGATAGAGAAGTAGAAAAAAGAAGAGCTCATTGATACGTTGCTAACGTATACATAATTTTTGATGTTCCATGCTTGGTTTTATCTACTTTCTTATTTTTTGTCCACACTTTGGAGTACTTTTCATATGATTTCTTGGACTAACCTATTAACAAGATGCACAGTGCCAGTTGCCTGTTTTCTGCTGTTTTTGGTTCCAGAAAGTCAGAAAATGAATATTCTCAGAATTGGACCAGACAAAAGACAAAGTCGTTATTTTCCCGGAAGATTCATAGAGCCAGAAGGAGAGACGAAGGGGGGGGCACAGGGTGGCCAAACCACCCCTAGGCGTGGGTCCCCCCAGGCCGCACCAGGGGATGGTGTGGGCCCCCTGGCCGCCCACCGACCTTGCCTCTTCGCCTTTAAGATGCCTCCTGATGCAAAAACCCTAGATCATCAAGCCGCCAGCCACAAAAAGTTCTGTAGCGCCACCGCCACCGAAGGGGAGATTTGGGGGACAGAAAGTCTCTGTTCCGGCACCCTGCGGGGACGGGGAAGTGCCCCCGGAGCCATCTCCATCGATCTCCACCTCCATCTCCATCACCGTTGCTGATTCCCATGACGAGGAGGGAGTAGGTCTCTCTCGAGGCTAAGGGTTATATCCGTAGCTATTTGTTCAACTCTCTCTCTCTCTCTCTCTCTATCTATCTATCTATCTATCTATCTATCTATCTATCTATCTATCTATGCATGATCTTATTGAGATCATGATCTTGTAACCTATAGATCTACCTTGCTACTCAAGTGCTTTAGTAGATCTCTGCTCTCCCCATGTGTGTGAAGTTGACAGTGTGCACACCATGGTGGCACTTAGGCTAGAGATTACAAATACTTGTTATGAGTTATATTTGGAGTTAGATGTCTTTATGAAATTGTGGTGTTTGTTTGAACCATCTAGTACTCAAGGTGACAGTGTGGGGTTATCTAGATGTGGAAAGCAAACTTTGAGGTGTGCTGTTATGGCCCTACCATCGATTAGAGTGTCCAACCGGAGAGTAGTATCTTAAAGAGAAGATATTTATATGAGAGTGTTCACTAGTGAAAGTATGATCCCTAGGCGTTGTTTCTAAACATTGAAACATCATTTGCTATTAGATCTATTACATGTTTGCTTGCTTCTATCTTTATTTCAGTTTTCCTATAGTCTTTTCCACGCCATCCAGCTATTTTGTATCACCATTACCACTTATAATTATCCATACCACTTGTATTTTACTATCTCTTCGCCGAACTAGTGCACCTATACACCTGACAAGTGTATTGGGTGTGTTGGGGACACAAGAGACTTCTTGTATCTTGATTGTTGGGTTGCTTGAGAGGGGATACCTTTGACCACTTCCTCCCTGAGTTCGATAAACCTTGGGTAATCCACTTAAGGGAAAACTTGCTGCTGTTCTACAAACCTCTGCACTTGGAGGCCCAACAACTGTCTACATGAATAGAAGTGCATAAACATCAAGCTATTTTCTGGCGCCGCTGCCGGGGAGGTAAGGTAAAAGGTACTCACATCCTACGGTGTGAGTGCTCGAAGTTATTTCCTTTAGATTCTGCAATTTTGTCTTTTTTTTCTTGTTTTCACTAGTTAGGCTTAATGGAAAACAACAACAAAATTATAGAGCTTTATAGTATTTATCTTGAGTTAGGACATGAAGTGTTTGAAGAGAAAATTAACAACCTATGGAAGTTTATTTGCATGCTAATAGCAATAAATTCTTTGGACACCATTATTGCTAATGCTATGGAGAAGTCTAAGCTTGGGGAAGCTAGTTTTTATGAAAATGATCTTTTTAGTTCCCCAGCTTTGAAAGATAGCTATTCTATTTCTTATGATGATGCCAAACCTCCAATATATGATGATTACGATGATGAATATGATATTTTCAGTCCACCAACTATTGAGGAGAAAATTAATGATTACAATATGCCTCCTATATTTGATGATTATGGTGATGAGAATAATAATGATAGCTGTTTTTTTAAATTTGTTTCCACTACAATTAATAAGAATGACTTTTTTTATGTGGAGAGTATTAATTCTTTTATGCATGTGGCTCATGATAAGAATGTTTCATGTGATAGTTATATTGTTAATTTTACTCATGATGCTACTAAAAGTTATTATGAGAGAGCAAAACATGGTTTTATGTGTCTCAACAATATTAAGTTTCCCCTCTTTATGTGAAAGTCTTGAAGTTGCACTTCTTTTGATTTACTATGCTTGTTACTCTGGCTTTCATGACTTGTTTATTTACAATATTCCTATGCATAGGAAGTGCGTTAGACTTAAATGTGCTTTGAATTTGCTTCTTGATGCTCTCTTTTACTTCAATTCATATTTCTTATGTGAGCATCTTCTCAAACTATCATGCCTAACTTACAGGCGTTAAAGAAAAGTACTTATTGGGAGATCACCCAAAAGTTTTAGATGAGTCTTGGAAGTTATTACTTCAGTAATAACCGCTCCTTATCCTTTTTATTTGCTTTTTGTGCCAAGAGTAACCTCTAATGAGAGAGAAGTAATGATTGGGAAAGTTGTTGTCCCGAAACAGATTTCTGTGCTTCACCGTAAAAAATCGTGTCAAATCTCTGTACGTCCTTTTGAGGCGTGAATTTTTATGCTTCTGACCCGGGTTGTTATCTAACTTTTATTAGTTCAGCACTTTTCGATTTGAGCAAAAAAAGGTCTTATAAAAAATCGTCTTTACCTGCTGGTCTGTTTTGACAGATTTCTGCCATTATTTGCATTTGCTTCTTGTTGGTTCCTTTTTGAGTTCTTTTGAGGAATTGAGCTTTTTGAGGGAAGTTCTACAGTATCTAGTGTTTTAATGGAAGTTTTATTGGTGTTGGAACTGAACCTAAAGACCTATTATCTTGAGTGCACTAATGTTGCTAATAAAGATTGTGTGAAGTTTTGTATGAAGGAAAAATTTCAGGTGTATGGAAGGAATGAGTAATGAGATGAAGAATGGACTAAAGCTAAATCTTGGGGTTGCCACACATGTCACCCCAAGAAATATCCAAGAAGTACAAGCGTCAAAGCTTGGGGATGCCCAACGCATCCCCCTCTTCATCAATAAAAATCCTAGGTTTCTTCCAAACACTTCATTTTTATTGTTTCATGCATAGTTGTGTTGTTCTTGGAGCATCTTATTTTTCATTTTAGTTTTTTTTTCGCTTGCTTTATTTTCTTAGTTTGCTGAATAAATTGGTTGGACCCCCTCTTTCATACATTGGTTTTTAAATAGTTTGGTTTGGATTGGAATAGAGTAGGAAAGTTCATGCTTAAGTGGTAAAGAGAGCTTGTTTTTGACTATGGCCTATGCTTTGTCATGCCATGCTTGATATTGATTTGGCTTTATGCTTAGTATTTTTTTGTTGTAGCATGACTTGTTATAAACAATTGAGATTTCTTAATGTGCTTTTGAAGAATCATGTGTTGTTTTAGCATATTAAAGCATAGTATTGTGGTATTCTCCTTTCATACATTATTTGGGTTGACTTGGCACATGCTCACACCATGTTATGACTATCCCAAGTTACCATAGCCTTTACGATCCTTTAGTTTTCAACTTGTAGTATCACTTTATGCTTTCATCAATGATGTTTTGTCGCTCTGCATGATTATGACCATTATTGCTCTCTTAGTTGGTCGCTCCCAGTCTTTTGCTAGCCTGCACAACCAAGTATGAGTTCCACTCATGGATCCAACTCCTAAAACCAAGTTATTCCAAAGAGTCCACCATACCTACCTACTAGCATATGCTATTCCAAATGTATTCATGTTTTTATCTACCTTCCGAATTAAACTTATTATGAGAAAACTAGTGATTAAAGCTCTCACGAACTTGATGGCACACTTTACTTTTCTTGCCCTTAATAAACTTGAACCATTGTGTTGTTTATGTTGTATATGCTTGCACTTATTTGTTGGGGATTAGCAGAACCATGCTATCATGGGGATCGCTTTCAACATTGCACTTGTACTTTGTACCTAGTATATATCATGCTCTTTTGTCTATGGATGTCGTCGGTGTGAAATGAAAGGGGAGCTTATAAGTCCATGGAGTTATGTATATGTGTTAGAGAAACGCTTGGGCCGCTAGTCTAATCCATGTTGTCATGGTGGAAACCAGCAGCGTAGCCATAATGAGCTGTCTATGAAGCATTCTTCTTATAAAAAAAGAGTCAGATATTGAGAAAAAGAGAAAAAAGAAAAAAAGAGATATGAGAAAAGATGAAAGAGAGAAAAAAGCACCATTTTCCCATGGTAAATAAGAAGATTGCTGAGATGCTCGTTGTCTGCTTGCCTTGTCATTTTGATATGGGGATTCTTCTGTATCATCGGGCAAGGGGTACCCCGTTGGCGGTTCTCTATGATACACATGTACTTATGATGACAAGAACTTACCGGTGACTAAACTTGAGTAGCATGAGGAGCGGCCCTCGTATTCAAGGGACATGAGATTTCCAACTTATACTTCTTCAAGCATATACACCATAGTTTGTTCACTTTAACCTTAATCACCTTCAAGATGCTTATGATAGGGGCAATGGGAGCTGAAAGCTAATAAGTACCATAATTTTTGGAAGCTCTTTATGAGACATGAATCCCTACTTCCTTCTATGAAGGCCTTTCTTTTACTTTTATGTTGAGTCTCCACCTTCTATCTTTATGCACATACTTTGAGAGCATAGTGGCCATTTTTAGTTCTATGTGCATTGTCCCAAGACTTGTTGATTGATGCATAGCTTTGATATTGCTTGTTTTAAACTATTTGTATCTAGTCACTCTTATGAACTTTGAAGCTGTCCTATGCATTTATGTTTGCTACTCTATGAGGGACAAGCTAAATACTACTATGCTATGTTTTCATTATTAGAAACAAACAAAATTCTTGCAAAGCATTGTTATTCATGAATCTTTTGTTTGTGCCTTTTCATGTTGCAACATACTCCCTCCGTCCCAAGGCTTAAGGCGTATAATTTTTTGAAAAAGTCAAACTATGTAAAGATTGACCAAGTTTTTAGACAAAAATATTAATATTTATAATATGAAATATATACCCTTGGATACATCATGAAACATATTTTCACGTGGTATCTATATAATATCATAATTCTTGATGATTTATTCCAAAAGTTTGGTCAAACTTTCCGTAGCTTGACTTTTTTTATAAATTATATGCCTTAAGCCTTGGGACGGAGGGAGTAGTTTCTTTGTCTTATTGTTAGAACTTTTTATTTCATGTTATGATTGGAGTACTATGATCCCATCTTCGAATGTTTTACAAATACTTTGATCAAGTTTGTGATGGTGCATGTCACCTCAAAAATTATTCTTCCTTTTTATCACTTACCTACTCGAGAACGAGCAGGAGTTAAGCTTGGGGATGTTGATACGTTGCTAATGTATCCATAATTTTTGATGTTCCATGCTTGGGTTTATCTACTTTCTTATGTTTTGTCCACACTTTGGAGTACTTTTCATATGATTTCTTGGACTAACCTATTAATAAGAGCCACAATGCCAGTTGCCTGTTTTCTGCTGTTTTTGGTTCCAGAAAGTCAGAAAATGAATATTCTCGGAATTGGACCGGACAAAAGCCAAAGTCTTTATTTTCCTAGAAGATTCATGGAGCCAGAAGGAGATACGAAGGGGGGCCATAGGGTGGCCAAACCACCCCTAGGCGTGGGTCCCCCAGGCCACACCAGGGGATGGGGTGGCCCCCCTGGCCGCCCACCGACCTTGCCTTTTCGCCTATAAGATGCCTCCCGATGCAAAAACCCTAGATCGTCAAGCCTCTAGCCACAAAAATTTCCGTAGCGCCGCCGCCACCGAAGGGGAGATTCGGGGGACAGAAAGTCTCTGTTCTGCCACTCTGCTGGGACAGGGAAGTGCCCCCGGAGCCATCTCCATCGATCTCCACCACCATCTCCATCGCCATTGATGATTCCCATGATGATGAGGGAGTAGTTCTCTCTCGAAGCTAAGGGTTGTACCGGTATCTATGTGTTCATCTCTCTCTATGCATGATCTTATTGAGATCATGAGCTTGTAATCTATAGATCTACCTTGCTACTCAAGTGCTTTAATAGATCTTTGCTCTCCCCATGTGTGTGAAGTTGACAGTGTGCACACCAAGGTGGCACTTAGGCTAGAGATTACAAATACTTGTTATGAGTTATATTTGGAGTTGGATGTCTTTATGAAATTGTGGTGTTTGTTTGAACCATCTAGTACTCAAGGTGACAGTGTGGGGTTATCTAGATGTGGAAAGCAAACTTTGATGTGTGCTGTTATAGCCCTACCATCGATTAGAGTGTCCAACCGGAGAGTAGATAAGAGTAGTATCATAAAGAGAAGATATTTATATGAGAATGTTCACTAGTGAAAGTATGATGCCTAGGCCTTGTTTCTAAACATTGAAACACCATTTTCTATTAGATCTATTACATGTTTGCTTGCTTCTATCTTTATTTAATTTTGCCTTTAGTCTTTTCCATGCCATCCAGCTATTTTCTATCACCATTACTACTTATAATTATCCATACCACTTGTATTTTACTATCTCTTCGCCGAACTAGTGCACCTATACACCTGAAAAGTGTATTGGGTGTGTTGGGGACACAAGAGATTTCTTGTATCTTGATTGCAGGGTTGCTTGAGAGGGGATACCTTTGACCACTTCCTCCCTGAGTTCGATAAACCTTGGGTAATCCACTTAAAGGAAATCTTGCTGCTGTTCTACAAACCTCTGCACTTGGAGGCCCAACAACTGTCTACAAGAATAGAAGTGCGTAGACATCACTCCTCCATAGGGAGATTGTGCGCAAGTGCCTTTTGGATCTTCAAGGCAAGAAGGAACTAAATGACATGATGAGCAAAGTTGCTGATGGGATTTTCCTCTTGTATTCAGATCTACAGAAGTTTCTTCAATGCTTATCTGCTCTGGAAGAGACAAACAAGAAGCTTTGAGTGGCACTCTCCAACAAGACTCTTTCACTATGATGCACACCATGCTATCAAATAATCGCAAGGGATTATTTGATCCACATGGCTTAATTCCAAGCTTGGGTGGATCTATGAGAACCGTGTAATCTATCTTACAGTTTTTGTATATTTACTTTTCTGCACGCACGGTGAGGTTTAAAATTCCAAATTTGCATTAGTTGCATCAACTTCGAGTTCCCTTTGTTCAAGATAAGATTTATATCCATTGAGTTATGAGTCATTTTGATAATTGAAGTTGTGTTTGATTCATGATTATTATATTAGATGATTGAACTAGGTTGAGTGTTATGATACTTGTACAACTGTCATAATTTTAGGGACTTCCCCACCAACAAAGGTATTGTTAAGTTATGTGAGGAAGAATTCTGGTAGCATATTATAATTAAGAGTTTTTGAAAACCATGGAAGTAGTGAGCATGATCAAATAGCTGTACTGAAAAGAAGAAGAGAAAAAGGGAGAAAGTAAAAATATAGACATACAAGTATCAAAAGAAAAGAAGAAAGCAGCTATCAAAAGAATCAAACATAGGAAAAAAAGAGAAACAAAATGATCATGAATCTTCATTACTAAACTTAGTGCTCTATATCTTTAAACTCTCTGATTATATGATATGTTGAATCACTAGCAGCTTCTTATAATTTCATTAATACTAAAAAAGGTGTGGTAGCCTATAAGTTATGTAATGTGTAAGGGTATGGTAATACCCCCAATGTATCTCTACATCCGATGTTGTATTCCTGCTTCCATTTCTACCACATTTATTGTAACAACTCGTGTCTCATGAACATGACGATCTTGTCCATAAGCCACCATCTTTTTCGGGGACGAGCAAGAGCCTAGCTTGGGGGAGTTGATGAGTCAAAAATTGAAGCATATTAACCTTTTTATTTTGCATAAATAGAGTAGGGATCTTTGTATTTCACTGCGTCTATGCACGCTATTTTGTTCTTGTTTCAACAGGATCCCGAATCACGGAGTCATATATGAACATATCAATTAGAGTTGTCATATTGTGTAATTATATGATATTTCTAATTGATAAAAGTCATTTTATGAATTTACCTTCACACCTAGAAGAATACCAAACAAGGAGGAGGCACTAGTACTGATAATGACCATTAGTACGGGTGGTGCCCGCTCGTACCGTCAGCCCGTACCATGCGCCATCACGACCTCCTCGTCAAATACTTTCTCCTAGTAAAGACGACGGGGAGATCCAACATTCACAGCCACTAAAACCATGAAAAACCACATCCGAGAGGTATCTGAAGGAGGAACTTGGTTGGGGTAAAATCCCAGCTGAATGACGGATCATTGGAGGACAACGCATCATCCCTTTCATCATGAACTGCTGCATCTCCATTACCACCATCGCCCCCATCTCTCATCTATTTGATCTCTTTGTAATTCCAGATCCAATTGTGGTTTGCATTAGATCTACCTTCATACTTTTATCCATTCAATTGATTATGATGATGTTGTTGATTGCTTCCATGAGTGAGTAGTTCCTTTGTTCTTGGGGAGATAGAGAAACCCTAGCACCATTATGAACTTGTAATAAAGATGATCTATTATTGTGTCTATATGCCTTGCTTGTCTAAGATATAATTATGATTTGTGTTTGATCTCTCTCTTTAGATAATATGTGAAGTCGACCACATATCATTCGGCCTTGGGACTAAAGGGAGGTATAAATGCTTTGGACATGTCTTGGAAGCGTACCTGGAATACCCCGTGATAGATTGGCGTTGGGTCGTAACCTACACGGTCAAAGGAGGATTAAAGAGGGACTCCCTAAGCTAATTATGGTATCCACGGGGAAACCCTTAATTGCGGTGGTTTTTATGGGTGATTGCTCTCATATCGGAGAGGTTATTTAGAGGCTACCTCCATCTTGGCTCAACAAAGTGGCTTCCCACGAGCCTTGTAGTCAACATTTTATTATGGGGCTCTCTCCAAACATATCATGACACAAGGAGTATGTTATCTTGATTACACATAACAATAATACTATGCTAGTGGTGTATCCTACATCCCCGAGAACGTTTTAGCCCTATTGATTTCAACCACGCTTTCACACAAACTTGTTATTTGTTTTCTTTTACTTGTTTTAATTATCTTTCTACAATCAACCATAAACCTTCCAAACACTATTTACTTGAGATCAAAGACATCTTATAAGTATACTTTGGTAGAGAGTAACAAGGGGCATAAAGAGCTTTACGAATAGGTCTCTGTGGGTTTGATAACTTCACTTCGAAACTAGCTACAATTGGTATGTACACTTGCAGTCATCAGCGCACCAGGCAAAATTCTCCATGCAACTCCAACCACTTGGACTTAAATTGCTTGAAAGATACTGCTTGGAGCGATAGTTGCACAGGTGATAAGTGGTGTCCACGGCAATCCTCGGCTTCTTATCCACTATGGATATGAAGAAGTGGCGGAACAACGCCATGGATGGCACCACCCCAACAAACACCTAGTAGAGTTGGGCAAAGGCTTCCAACGCAAGGAGTGCGTTGGGATGGATCTTTGTGGCGCCCCGCAAAAACCACTACTAGAAAATCGCGTTGTTTTTGTGCATTGCATCATCATGACCGAATGCTCATGTCATCATGCCACCTTGCATTTGAGCATCGTCATGTCATCTTGCATTTGTTTGCATAAAACTATTTTCGAAAAGTCTGTTTTTGTTTTCTAAACACCCCATCTTTAATTCAAATTAAAACCCTGGTCTCTTCCGGATATTTTATTTTTCTAAAAACAGATTACAAAAGCCTTTTAATTAAATAAATAATATTTATAATATTTTTAGGAGGCAGCCCGCCATGCCCGAAAGCCTGGCCGGCCACCTCCAAGCCCTAAACTAAAACCTAGTCTAATTCCTAAATCTACCCAAACCTAATCTACCCAGCCCCCTCCACCTCACCCCGCCCAATAGCCGCGCGACACCTCACCTATAACCCCCCTTTTTCCCTCCACCTCACCCAGCCCACACCACCCACCACACGCACACACGCACTCAAACGCACGCCTCCACCTGCCGCTCATCCCCATGACGCACGCACCCCGCGTCCCAGCCGCGCCTGGCCCCACTCCCCAGGCTCCACCTGCCGTTGACAGCCCCTGGCCCGCTTCCCCACCTCCTTTCCCGTCGCCACCTGCCCGCTCTCCTATCTCCCCGCGCCTCCTCTCTGGCCTCTTGATGCCGCCGTCTCCTGGCCCCACCTCAGCCGCCACCCCCGTCGACCTCGCCCTCCATCTCCTTCCCAGTTCACCTTCGCCCCGCCGTTCGCATCCCCCGCGTCCACCGGCCTGAGCCCGGCCTCGACCTCAGCGCCGCGTGCCCCGCCGCCACATCCTCCCCGGCCCCGGCCTGGCCTCCCTCGCTGTCGTCCCTCTCTCCTTGTTGCCGCCGCGGTCTTCTCAGCCGCCGGTGCCCCGTCCTCCGCCCGTCCCCACGCCGTGGCCTCCCTCTTCCTCCCCGCCGCCACGGCCACCCTCTGCACGCCGACCCCGAGCGCCTTTGGCCCCGTTCCTCTCCACCTCGCTGGCAGCCAGCGAGCCCAGCTCGCCTCCGGCCGACCGTCTGCGCGACCTCGCCTCCGGCCGCCGTCCTCTGTCCGCGCGTCTGCCTCCTGGAGTTGCACGCCAGGCCAAGTAGGCCTTGCGGTGTTTTTGCCTTTCGCCGTCTTGGTGCATGTTGGCTCTGTTTGGCTGCGCGAGCCGGTACAGCGTGAGGATGTGAGGTTGGAAGCATGATCCTCTAGATCTTCTCGAAGCCAAATCCAAGTACAAGACCGACCCGTAACAAGTTCTTCGATCCCGTCGCCAAGACCTCCTCACGGACAAGACGAACCCGATGCCGGCCATAGATGATCGAGATGGCGCACCAAGGTCTTCATATGGACAACAAGATCTTCGACAAGGAACGACAAGAACTTCTACCGGAGTCCGAACCTCGAAGATTTCCGAAGCACATGGGACGAAATGATCTTCTTCACGGGACTTTGAGTTCGCCATCACGAACGACAAGGCCGTCGACCTGGAGCCTAGAATTGACAAGTTCTTCTTCCCGAATTCGATGACCAAGACCCCGGACCGCTCCGAGCGTCAAGATCTCCATCAGAAACCGCAAGACGTCCTTCCGAACCCGAGTTCTTCGTCACCGGCATCAAGATCTCCCAACTTGGACTTCAAGACCTCCTTCCCGGATCCGAAGACACGGATGCGACAAGATCTACGTCCCGTTATCCGAAGACCGGTCCCCGTCGAACCCTGCCGGAGCCCAAACCCCCGTAACCCAAGATCGTCCGAACCCTAATGTGATCCCCTAACTAAGACCCCTATTTTTATAAATGCCATCTATATGAATTGTTGCATATCAATTGAACATGCCTGCATACATATTTTGTGGGTCCGGGTTGTATAGTCGAATCACATCATAATTAAATATGGAGTCTATATGAGCGCTTTTCTAGTCTTATATTGGCTCCATTTAAATTTGTGTAGTGAACTGTTGCCCTGTTTCGCCCTGTTAATACAACATTTAAATTGCGGGGGTTCTAAATAACTTGAACCATATAATTAATTATCGGGACCCTGGTTCCGCTTAAGACTGCCTAATTGCACTGCATCTTGCCAGGCCATGCATCATATCATAATCATGCCGGATCTTCTGCCGTCATATTAAATATTGCATCTGGTGTTTTTCTAGTGTTTGCTTCTTCGCGGATTAGGCCCATGAGTGGATGCGAGTATCGACAAGTTCTCCGGATATGATCCTTCGGCAGTGTTTTCCCAGGCGAGCATCCTCCCTCTTTCTACCTATTTTGCATTTATAGTCTTTACTTCCTCCTGTTGATCTATTGCTATCCGTGTCGTGATTCTTTAGTTTCCGTGCACCAGTTATATCCCGTGCAGCCTCTATATTACCTTGGACACCTCCTATTACCTGTATTTGGTAGATAGCTGGCCTTGCGAGTCGTAGTAGCTTGCTCAGGTGTGATCTCGTGTTGTCAAGTACCATTGTTGTTGGAATGCGGACATATGCTTATGGGTGGAGAAGCTTATTGGTGGAGATGATCATGTCTTTAAATATAACTATTAAAATGCTAGATATAACTAATGTAGAGGCATCGGTGGGCAATAGATGTTATTTGGTTCTTCCACGCTCACTTGTGTCCCGTAGGACCCCGAGTACTTGATACATGTTCCTTGACTATTCGCACTATCCACATCCGGGAGGCCTTATGGACCCCCCTGAGCCAGAGCTTGATTCATTTCTATTTCTTGGGGCCACAAAGTAGTTTGGGGCTTTGTTACTGTTCTGTACTTATGCCATGCTTACTGTTTTATTTAAGATTGTGCGTGGAGCACCTGTACTATTTTGGATCGTGCCATGTTTTCGCGGTATCGACAAGCCCAGTCATATTTTCGGGTTCCCAGTCGTTTACAACCGTCGTTGCAAACCCTGGGTCTGTTCCGGAGCTGGCCAACTTCGTTGTGGGTAGCTTAGTGGGGTGGCCCCCTAAAATATTACTGAATCCTATGACTGCTTTGTCGTGAAAGCCGTGTCCGCAGTTATGGACGACTTGGAGCACAGTATCTCGATCATAGAAAAGCATAACTAAAGTAGTGCTATAAATTTGACTTAATTTGTGACTAGTAATCAGAAGCAACTATAACAGAATGGATATTTAAAATGCCAACAGCTGGGGGATCTGGGTTGTTTTGTGACATGCTATATGCCTAGTAAGTATTGCAACTCCAATGGAATGTGATAAAAGTGCCAACAACTGCTGGGTTTTGGGATTCCTCAGGATATTTATATCTGACTAGTAACTGCTCCAACTACAGCGGAATGTTAACTAAAACTAGCCACTACTTATGCTATCAGGATGACTCATGCTATCTATATCTGAATAGTAAGTGCTGCAACTAAAACGGAATGAGTAAAATTGCCAACCGTGTGAGTTCCTCGGTCTAACTTCCTCGTTTGGTCTCGAGGGGGAAATACCAGGATGGGTATGTTTGGTGTAGTCTCAGGTTGGATCCGGATAGGTCTTTCTTATCCCTCTCTAATAGCCGACAGTTGAATCGAGTCTCTATAGATTGTTTAGTGTCGTTGCGCTACCGCTCCAGCCCACCATACCTGGTGGGCGTCCTTGAATCGTTTCTATGCGGGTTTGGTGGAAGGGGCTAAAACTTGCATAGGGCCGATTTGAGGGTGTTATAGAGTGGTATCAGAGCTCAACAGTTGCGACACCCCACAAGTCCAGCCTGTAGGATAACCTAGCTAACGGCCGAAGTAGAGTGTCAAAACTATTTTGCAAAATCGGTTGGATAGATCTGATTAGGTCTGTTTTACTCCTTACCCCTCCGCTGTTCTCCCCTTACCTCTGCGTGTTTTGAATCTGCTCTCTTCACTTTCTTTGAGTCCATGAATTCTCGTGGTTGGGTTTCCGTCGTACCTTTAGGGTTTTGATTCCTCCTTTGGTAACGGTGCTTCTACATCCGGACTTCATGCTATCTGAGAGATCCTTTATCTGTGGTACCATTCTTTGTTCCTTGTTTGTGCCTTCCGGTGTTTTCTGACGCGACGACATCATCTACGCCAGATCCGATACAGAGTGTGCCTCATTCCTTGTTTCCGAATCTCGTTCGTCGAGATCTTCAGTCTGTTTTCGAGAGTTGATTGCATAATTCAACTATTCGTGTACAGAGTAATGTTTTGAGTGCGGGATGGAGTCATGACCATACCACTACTCTTACCATTCGCTTTGTACATTCAATTGGAGGATCAATGCAATTTTACTCCATCCACGGAAGTTAGAGGTGGCTTTATTTGTTGATACCTCTACCTTCGCCCTTTGTTCCCGGAGTGTTCTCTCGACGATCACGGGCAATGACACCTTGTTGGTGGTGTCGCCGATTTCAAGATGGATCAAGAATCTTTGTTAGTGGTGTCGCGAGGATCTACACGAAGTGAGAAGATTCAGATCGCCGACCTTCTTCCCGGTACTATGAGGCGGATCTCGAGGGCGAGATCCATTGTTAGTGGTGTCGAACTGTGGCGCCCCGCAAAAACCACTACTAGAAAATCGTGTTTTTTTTGTTCATTGCATCATCATGACCGCATGCTCATGTCATCATGCCACCTTGCATTTGAGCATCATCATGTCATCTTGCATTTTTTTGCATAAAACTATTTTCGAAAAGTCTGTTTT
Source organism: Avena eriantha (assembly GCA_910589775.1). Taxonomy (NCBI): domain Eukaryota; kingdom Viridiplantae; phylum Streptophyta; class Magnoliopsida; order Poales; family Poaceae; genus Avena; species Avena eriantha. The sequence goes on along the minus strand of OU342744.1, from coordinate 236,213,646 downwards.
TGTTTTCTAAACACCCCGTCTTTAATTCAAATTTAAACCCCGGTCTCTTCCGGATATTTTATTTGCCTAAAAACATATTACAAAAGCCTTTTAATTAAACCGCAAGACCTCCTTCCGAAAGAGACTGGGGTTTAAACCTCCTTCCGAACCAGAGGCGGAAAAACCTCGGACCGCTCCGAGCGTCAAGATCTCCATCGGAAACCGCAAGACCTCCTTCCGAACCCGAGTTCTTCGTCACCGGCATCAAGATCTCCCAACTTGGACTTCAAGACCTCCTTCCCGGATCCGAAGACACGGATGCGACAAGATCTACGTCCCGTTATCCGAAGACCGGTCCCCGTCGAACCCTGCCGGACCCCGAACCCCCCGAACCCAAGATCTTCCGAACCCTAATATAATCCCCTAACTAAGACCCCTATTTTTATAAATGCCATCTATATGAATTGTTGCATATCAATTGAACATGCCTGCATACATATTTTGTGGGTCCGGGTTGTATAGTCGAATCACATCATAATTAAATATGGAGTCTATATGAGGGCTTTTCTATTCTTATATTGGCTCCATTTAAATTTGTGTAGCGAACTGTTGCCCTGTTTCGCCCTGTTAATACAACATTTAAATTGCGGGGGTTCTAAATAACTTGAACCATATAATTAATTGTCAGGACCTGGTTCTGCTTAAGACTGCCTAATTGCAACACATCTTGCCATGCCATGCATCATATCGTAATCATGCCGGATCTTCTGCCGTCATATTAAATATTGCATCCGGTGTTTTTCTAGTGTTTGCTTCTTCGCGGATTAGGCCGATGAGTGGATGCGAGTATCGACAAGTTCTCCGGATATGATCCTTCGGCAGTGTTTTCCCAGGGGAGCATCCTCCCTCTTTCTACCTATTTTGCATTTATAGTCTTTACTTCCTCCTGTTGATCTATTGCTATCCATGTCGCGATGCTTTAGTTTCCGTGCACCAGTTATATCCCGTGCAGCCTCTATATTGCCTTGGACACCTCCTATTACATGTGTTTGGTAGATAGCTGGCCTTGCGAGTCGTAGTTGCTTGCTCAGGTGCGATCTCGTGTTGTCAAGTACCACAGTTGTTGGAATGCGGACAGATGCTTATTGGTGGAGAAGCTTATTTGTGGAGATGATCATGTCTTTAAATATAACTATTAAAATGCTAGATATAACTAATGTAGAGGCATCGGTGGGCAATAGATGTTATTCAGTTCTTCTCTAATAGCCGACAGTTGAATCGAGTCTCTATAGATTGTTTAGTGCCACTGCGCTGCCGCTCCAGCCCACCATACCTATGTAGGCGAGAGCCGCCGAATTCTAGCCTCGCCATGTACTAGCCTCAGTACTAACGCTCCTCTTTTTCCTTTGCCCTTTGTCGGCACCCCTTTTGTTTTAGCAGGTTTGAGATCGACGTCGTTAGCAGGCTTACCCTTCCGGCTTGGCCTGGGCAGGGTTATGGACGCCATTGGTTATTCTTCGGGGCTCTTAGTCCCATTTGCATCTTGTTCGTAGTCGGACGCTCTATCATTTTCAAGGTGATTTGGATCTTTGTATTGTATATCTGTATTCTTGACTCAGGGAGTCACTGTTGTATAAATATCTGTTTTGTGGGTCCCATCGAGGACTGTTTTGTAATGGTATTACTTTGTTTTTCCACCCGCATGAAAGTGCCTGGTGGGCGTCCTTGAATCGTTTCTATGCGGGTTTGGCGGAAGGGGCTAAAACTTGAATAGGGCCGATTTGAGGGTGTTACAATCTTCACGAGACTTAAGGCATACGCCTTCATCAGATTGAGGAATAACTCCGAGAATGGGGGAATAACACCCGTCCGGAGGAATCAATCATAGATTGGCATCTACCCCTCCTCGAAACTGACAATGTTGCAATGGATCTTGGTGGCCTCATTTGCTTGGTGTTTGGCCACAACATGAGAAAACAGGGTCTGAAGATTCTCTTCAACCATGGTTGACTGAAGGAGGGCACGAGAGGGCTTTGGCGGTCTTGCAACGCCAGACCGGGTCCTGGACGAAGAAGCCCCTATCCCTACTCCTGCCGCCCCTTGACCCGTGATGGCTGTGAAATATAGCCATATTTATCCATGTTTAAATCTTATTTTAAGTCAAGAAATTGACCAATTAACTCTCTAGGATTGCTTAAAGAATAATTATTGCAAAGATGTGCAAATCCTTCTCTTGATTTGTGATGTGCAGAAAAGCATGCCTTTATGACAAGATCAAGAGCCATTACTAAAGAATGTGCCGTTACCAACACAACCAAGTCAACCAGGGAAGAAAAGGCGTTTCTAAGAGGTGTAATGAGCATCGATACGGGAAAGGCCTACCCGTACCATCCACCCATACTACACGTCGACGCCTTCTTTAGGTCAAACCAAGCTACTTATGTCAAGGAAGAGACACTATTCGAGGAGAGACACACCCTCCAACTGCCACAGAATCCATTCGCCATTCAGATCGCACACATCACACACTGAAGGAGATCCACACCACCATAGTTCATCACCTCCATGTCCTACCTCCTTAATAGCCATAGCCATTGTCTTCTAATAGAGATCTTCTTGTGAATTGGCGACCATTGTAATAATATTTGATTTGAATCTAAGTATTTTGTCAATGATTCATATTGTTGATCTTGTTATTATGTGCGAGTAGTCCTCACGGGCTGCAGGTTGGGGTGATGCCTCCCAACGTCTATGTGTATCTAATTCTATGGGAATATTGTCTAGTGATTTAATAGGAGCTTAGTTATCTTGTATCTTTGTCTCTACCTCTATCTAAGGACTTGTAGCTACCCAAGACCCCGCATATTGATCAAGGTGTAAGGTGAGGTGAGTGGAGAATGACGTTTGACATGTGAAATCCCAGTGACGGCAAGGGGGAGTATGGTACTCTCTTAGTGATCCGTTTGGTATCAACAGTAACATCACTAATCTTAAGGCTTTGGTCAGTTTTACTTAATAATCATTGTAACACGTGGTTTCTTGGTATGATGGTTGGACCAAGAGACTATTATCACCTATGATTTTAGGGGCACTAGTATCTAAGGATGTACTTCCCACAATACATATCACTATGAGATCATTTTGCACATGACTATGCTTAATCTTATTCTTGTCCCATTTGTTTGCATAGTTGTAGGTGACTCTTCAACCTGGCCCATCTCCATCATTAGAAACAACCAAAAGTTACAAAGAAATCTAGAAAGATCTAGTAAACAAAAACCAAAATTAATCAGCAAGTCTTGTAGAAGTTCCTCAAAATTCTTTTACCATCTACTTCCCAAGGTTCGATAAAACTAGGTCTTTTCTAGGTAAAAAGCTACTATACGGCATCTGTAATCTGGATCAAAGGTATCATCTCGCCATCTCGGTGGCCTGATCCGATGTTGGGTTTCGTGAAGGGGAATGGTGGAACAAAGCAAGTGGGGGGGGGCATGCCTCGGCTAGGCCTCTTAAAAAGGCTATGAGGCGACAGGCACGCAACCGCTTCGTCGTCAGCCATAACTGGCGCATGTTTCCAAGGCGCACCCACAAGGAGTGTTCAAGTCACCCGCGAGGCCTTAAGTCAAGGTGTCCCCTCGCATACCTCAAAGGACCTCAAGTCGCATGCTTTGTCTGTGTTAAAGGGACCCAGTTGGTGACCCACTTGAGTTGGGGCATAGCTCGACTACGACAATAGTCCAATCCGAACCTATGCCTGGGGGCTGCTCTCGTATCTATGGACACTGGGTCTACGAGATCCCTCCAAGTGAACCGCAACTGAAGTCACCTCTGTGGGAATACCCTCCCGGCATGATCACCTGGAGGCTCACATGGCGGCGACCCATGAATAGCATGGCCCTGGATGGCCCACAGGTTCTGGCAGGAGACTAGATTGACAAGACAAGACCCTCCCGTATAGTTGAGCCCTACCTCTGCGGCCGAAACCACTAGACCCTTGAGAAGCACAGCCATGTTGTAACCATGCACTTAGGCGTCATTGCATGGTGACCAATCCTTGTGGTTTCCCCTTACGATTATAAAAGCAGGCCTAGGTCATACGAGAGAGGGGGATGTTTAGAAGGGAGGGAACTAGCTGAGTTCTTCCTTGGGAATAGATTCTGTAATCATGTGATCATCCACCAAATAGTTGATAGTTGTATGGTGTAGGAATCCACACATCGCGGCCTGAACCTGGGTAAGAAACCCGTGTCTCTATGTGATTGTTTGTTTATCTCACTCGCCGGACATTGCGCCCTTAGCCAAACTAAAAAGGGGATCTCCCATTCTCAGTTTAAAAATCTTAGACACGACACCCCAGATGATCCCACAATTTTCTTTTAACTAGAAATTCTTTTTTCCAATGAGGAAATTGTTGATGTTGTCAAAAAACCCGCCTAATGAAAAATCTCCAGGGCCTAATGGCTTCAATAATGAGTTCATTAAGTCATGTTGGGGTATTATTGGAGATGATTGCACAACTATGTTTGATGACTTCTACCATGGAAGAGTCTCTTTAGAGAGCATTAATTCATCTTACATAAATCTTGTCCCAAATACATCTACCCCTGAAACCCCCAAGGACTTTAGACCCGTTTACCTCCTCAATAGTGTTTTAAAGATTATTACAAAGATGTTGGCAAATAGATTGCAAAAAATTATCCTGGATATTGTGGATATCAATCAATATGGTTTTCTTAAAGATAGAACCATCCAAGACTATCTAGGTTGGGCTTTTGAGTATATGTATCAGTGTCATCAATCAAAAAAGAGATTTTAGTCCTCATATTGGATTTTAAAAATCCTTTGACAAGATATAGCACTCTACTATGATAAATATCCTGAAGGCTAAGGGTTTTGGTGAAAGATGGATTTCCGGGATTGAAATGATCTTGTCTATTGGTACCTCTGTTGTTTTACTTTATGGTGTTTATGGGAAAAGATTTTATTGCCTAAGTGGAGTCAGACAAGGAGACCCTTTATATCCCATTAGGTTTTCTCTTGATGCTGATCTTCTACAATATGTTCTAAACAGAGCTCTCTCTCTCTCAAGGATTGATTCATATGCCCATCCCAATGAATGGAAAAAATTATTTTTCTAGTAATTCAATATGTTGATGACACATTAGTGGTATTATAAGCTGATACTCAACAACTTATTTTATTTAAAACTCTGTTACACTTTTGTTGTTTCCACAGGAGTAAAAGTCAACTTCAATAAATCAAGTATGACCCTAATCAATGTTTTTGATGAGAGACTAGAACACTTTGCTGCTACTATAAATTGTAGAAAGGGATCCTTTCCTTGACTTACTTAGGACTTCCCCTGGGTTTAACAAAATAATCCATTGAACATTTCCTACATCATGTTTAGCAAGTTCAGAGAAGAATCTATGGTATTTCAGAATTTCTTACTATAGCTAGAAAATAGCAATTGGTGAAAGCAGTGTTATATTCACTCTCCATTTTGTTCATGTATTGCCTAGACACCCCAATAAAAGTGAAGGACCATATAATTAAGTATATGGGACATTGCCTATGGACAAAGCCTGATCTAGAGGATATAATACCTTCTCTAGTAGCTTGGTCAACTGTTTGTCTACCTAAGCAACAAGATGGAATTTGAGTCTTAAATATTGGTATTCAGAATAATGTTCTACTTCTTAAGAATCTTCACAATTTCGTCAACATATTAGATATTCCCTAGGTCAGTCTTATTTGGAACACTTACTACTCTAATGGTAATATTCCAGATGGAAAATTAGTAGTCTCCTTCTGGTGGAGTTCAAATCTCAAACTATTGCACATCTATAAAGGTTTTATGGATGTAGTGTGGGGGATGGTTCCTCTATACTTTTTTGGGAAGACTTATGGCATGACTCTTGTCTCTCTCACCAATTCCCATATATATAATCTTTTGCAATTAACAAAGACTTAACAGTGAAGCAAGTGATGCAGCATGAGTTCCTGGAGGATATGTTGCGATTGCCCATGTCAGAAAAGGCATATCAAGAATTCTTGTTAATGGAGAGCATTTGAGAACACCTAAATTCTTCTATACATGAATATCACACTGATGTTTTGTCTTACATTTGGGGATCTCAACAAAGGCATATAAGGCTTTAGTGGGAGTGAAATCTGCACCACCTCATCTCACCTAGGTGTCAAAAAGTAGCTATCAAACATAATGTTTTCTTCTAGCTTTTATTACTTGAAGGACTAAATACTAGGAATCTATTGGGAATAAAAACTTGGTGCTTCCCTCATATGATTGTGTCATGGACAACTATCATCAATAGGAAACGATTTTCACCTATTCTAGGGCTGCCCTTCAAGGATATATGCCCTAGAGGCCAATAAATAAAACTGTATTTACTAATATATCTCATATGTTCATAATAGTTTTGTATCATGCTATAACTGTATTAAGTGGAAATATTAATACAAGTGTGGTATATAAGCAAACCAGATCCCTAGTATCCTCTAGACTAGTTCGTTGAGCAGCTAATGATCGAGGTTATCCAATCATGAACTCTTTACCATGGCAACTAACAACAAGGTCACTTTATTAAATGAATCAAGTGATGGACACACCCGACCATAGTGTTGCAACATGATCCAGCCACAAAGTTTGACATTGCATATCTAGCAAAGCGTAGTAACTTAATCCTTTGATCATGAGATCATGTTTAATCACTATCACCCGCGGCTGCTTCGATCACATCAATTGTCACACCATAGCAGGGAGGCCATAAATGTGTACACTGGTTATTCCAAAGGGATATGTTTAGTCGTATGCATCAAGATCGGGATTTGCCTATACAAGTGACGGATAGATACTCTGTGACCACTTGGTGAGATCATATCAATGAGCTTGCAAGCATGTGACTAGGTCACAATGATGTATGATATCTCCAAATTTCATCACTTTTCACTATTGTTTTTCCTCTTGTTTATTGCCAGATTTCACTGAAGATTGCCCCTTTCTACTAATGTTAATGTCACAATTAGCGAATCCTTCGTTTCTTGTGATGGTTTTCAGGTAATGAACATTTATTGAAGATTTAATAGCATTTATGGGCTAATTGAATCTAAAGAAGTAAATCCCCAGTTGGAGCCCTTTCATTGGAGGCATTCAGAATGCTTAATGACCAGTGTTATAGTCGGGACGCGCCCGTACCGTCCGCTTGTACTACACATTGAAGGCTCACTTATATCAATACAAGCAACTTTTCTGAAGAGGAGTGATAGATTGCAAATGTATCTATAATTTTTGATGTTCCATGCTTGGTTTTATCCACTTTCTTGTGTTTTGTCCATACTTTAGAGTACTTTTCATATGATTTCTTAGACTAACCTATTAACAAGAGCCACAGTGCAAGCTGCCTATTTTCTATAGTTTTCGGTTCCAGAAAAGTCAGAAAATGAATATTCACGGAATTAGATGGGAAAAAAGCCAAAGTGCCTATTTTTCTGGAAGTCATAAGATGCCAGAATACGAGGCGGAGAAGGGCTAGGGGCCGGCTACACCACCTGGCCGCATGGCCAAGCCTGGCCCACGCCAGGGGGTGGTCTAGCCGACCCCAGCACCCCCTCGGCCTCTCCTTCCGCCTATATATTGCCCTCGGGATGAAAACCCTAGGTACCCGATCAAAAATCCACGAAAGAGTCTGTAGCTGCCGTCATCTCCATCCCTAGATTGGGAGGGATCTGAAGCTCTTCCCGGCACCCTGCCGAAGAGGGGAATTCACCCTGGAGGCCTTCTTCATCATCATGCAAACCTCCGGTGTGATGCGTGAGTAGTTAATATTTGGACTACGGGTCCATGTAGTAGCTAGATGGCTGGTTCTCCGCCTTTGTGCTTTCATGTTTAGATCTTGTGAGCTCCGTTCATCATCAAGATCATCTATTTGTAATTCTACATGTTGTGTTTGTGGGGATTCGATGGATATTGAGATGCTATTTCAGATTGATTATTGATTCTATCATGTCTTTGTTATTTGTGATCTTGCATGCTTTCCGTTGTTAGTAGCTATCTTGGCCAAGTAGATGCTAGAAACTCCAAGAGTTAGTATTTATGCTCGATAGTGGGTTCATGCGTCTGGTAATCTGGGGAAGTGACAGAAATATCTAAGGTACTAGATGTGTTGTTGCTACTAGGGAGAAAACAACAATCCTTTGTTCATAGAACAATGATATTGTTTACTTTACACGCAATTCATAAAGCAATGATCCGTTGCTTGCAACTTAATACTAGAGGGGGTTCTGATGATAACCTGAAGGTGGATTATTAGTCATAGATGAAGTTGGATGACGGTATATGTATAATGTTGTAATGCACAATCGAATCTCAAAGGAGTCAAGATGATTAGTATATGCTTTCTCGATGTTTGTCAATTGCCCCACTGTAATTTGTTCACCCAACATGTTATCTATCTTAAGGAGACCACCTCTAGTGAACTATGGACCCCGGTCCTTTCTTTTACATACAATCTATAAACTGTTTACTGCTTTGTGTTTACTTTCTGCAAACTATTACTTCCTTCCATTCGATATGTTTAATCCTTTGTTTTCAGCAAAACCGGTGAGATTGAAAACCTCGTCGCAAGTTTGGGACAGAGTTCTGTGGTTGTGTTGTGCAGGTCTCCACGTTGTTGCTGGCACCGGTAGTGCACCCTGCCAAAGTTCAGCTAGCAACACCTTTGGGGTGTTTCCTTGCTCCTACTAGATTGATAACCTTGGTTTCGTACTGAGGGAAAACTTAATGTTGTCCTCATCATACCTTCCTCTTGGGGTTCCCCAATGAGCTCGATATAGTTTGGGCCAGCAAGAATTTTTCTGGTGCCGTTGCCGGGGAGTCAAGGACATCTTCACCAGGGGAGTCCCTCATAACCAATCTCTTTACTTTGTTATTTTTGTTTTGCTTAGTTTCTTTTTGCTTTGTTTGCTTATTACTTTATCAAAAACACACAAAAATTAGTTCCTACTATAGTTGTTATTTTCGTTGGTCTGTTATTGACTTGCTTTATCATGCTTTCTATCAATGGTTGGTTTCTTTGAAACTGAATCTTATTGGCAAGGTGGGTTCACGGAAGAACAAAAATATTATTATAAGGAACACCACTTATCACAAAAAGGAAAACTCTTACAAGAACAAATTGATAAATTGAATACCATTGCTAGAAATGTGTGCGCTACTTATAATGTTAATTATTGCATTGATAAATCTTGTTGCTGTAGGAGGTATAAACACCTCCCTTTTCAATGTGAGTATAATGATAATGTTACCATATCTTCTTATGTTAAAGGCAATTATGACTTTTATGATGTGGAACAAATTGAAGAATTTATTGCTTGGAAGGGTGCATTTGAACTTGCTAGTTTGCTTGAAAATACTGATGATGCACCTTATAAATATGAGGTTTATGATATACTTCAATTTTGCTTTGATAATTACAAGTAAGAAAATGGCTATATTCTTGAATATCTTAATAGATGCTCTCCACTAGCAAAAGAGACTAATGCCTTGCAGAAGCCTATGGAAGAAGAAATTGCTGAAACTGGAATATCATTGGATGAAAAAGAGGAGGAGAGTGATGATCAAGAGGAGGAAGAATGGATCTACCCATTCATACCTTCTAATGAGAGTAACTCTCTACCCCTTACAATATTTGATTGCCCCCCATTCTTACTAGAGGATGAATATTATGTTCCTGAGGATTCTTTTGAAACTGTTTATAATAAAGCTCTAGTGCTTGTAGATAATGAAAATCATGCTTTATGTGATAGTTATATTGTTGAGTTTATTCATGAGGCTACTGAAAATTATTATGAGAGAGGAAAATATGGTTGTAGAACTTTTTATGGTACTGAAACACCTCTCTATGTGCTGAAAGTTTTAAAGTTACTTTTCTTTTATCTTCCTATGCCTGTCACTTTGTTCTTTGTGAGTTTATTTGCGTATAAGGTTCCTATGCATAGGAAGTGGGTTAGACTTAAATGTGTTTTTAATTTGCTTCTTGATGCTCTCTTTTACTTCAATTTATATCTCTTATGTGAGCATCATCGAAATTCGTATGCCTAACTTAAAAGCATTGAAGAAAAGTTCTTATTGGGAGATAACCCAAAAGTTTTAGATGAGTATTGGAAGTTATTACTTCAGTAATAACCGCTCATTATCCTTTTTATTTGCTTTTTGTGCCAAGAGTAACCTCTAATGAGAGAGAAGTAATGTTTGGGAAAGTTGTTGTCCTGAAACAGATTTCTTTGCTTCACCATAAAAATTCGTGTAAAATCTCTGAACGTCTTTTTGAGGGGTGAATTTTTGTGCTTCTGCCCCAGAATGTTATATAACTTTCGTTAGTTCAACACTTTTTGATTTGAGTAATAGAAGGTCTTCGAAACAATTCGGCTTTACCTGTTGGTCTGTTTTGACAGATTTCTGCCATTTTCTGCATTTGCTTCTTGTTGGTTCCTTTTTGAGTTCTTTTGGGGAATTGAGCTTTTTCAGGAAAGTGCTTCAGTAGCTAGTGTTCTAATGGAAGTTTATTGGTGTTGGAACTGAACCTTAATACTTATTATCTTGAGTGCACTAATGTTGCTAATAAAGATTGTGTGAAGTTTTGTATGAAGGAAAACTTTCAGGTGTATGGAAGGAATGAGTAATGAGATGAAGGATGGACTAAAGCTCAAGCTTGTGGATGCCACCCGTGTCACCCCAATAAATAGCCAAGAAGTACAAGCGTCAAAGCTTGGGGATGCCCAAGGCATCCCCTTCTTCATCAATAAAAATTCTAGGTTTCTTCCAAACGCTTCATTTTTACTGTTTCATGCACAGTTATGTTGTTCTTGGAGCGTCTTCTTTTTCGTTTTCGTTTTGGTTTTCATTTTCTTGGTGTTGTTGTATTGGGAACGGCAGTACCTGAGGAGGTTAGATAGAGGTGTGGGGACTAGCAGGGAAGCTATCGACGGCGTCCGCAGGCGGGATTGGATACAAGCGAGCGTAGCGGGACACAAGAAGTTCCCAGGTTCGGGGCCCTCGTGATGAGGTAAAGCCCCTACTCCTGCCGGACTTGACTATGTGGAATACACGAATTACAAGTGCTCCTTGAGCTGTATGTTCTAGCTACTGCCTTAAATGCTGTATGACCAACCCCTTCTACTGAGGCCTTGCCTCTCCTTATATAGGCAGAGAGGCAAGGGTCTCACTGGCTAGTCCGACTAACGGGCCCCACAGGCGGGTCCCAACCGGCTAGTCATCTACAGTATCTAGTATGGTATGTCTTATCGGAGTACGAGCGGTATGGCTGTCGTAGGCACAGTGGACGCCGTGCGAGCCCGTCGTCAGCATAGGCCACTATTCATGCGTCATCCTCGCAAAGTCTTCGGTATGGCCGGGTGGTTGCCAGTCTTGTCATCGTACAGGGCGTACCGTGCACTGATACGCACGTCGTCCTGTCCCACTGATTGGGTCCGGCTACGCCGCCGTATCCGGCTACCTCTTGCTGATCCGGCTACCGGTGGATAGCCGGCCTGTTTTACCCTGTCCGGCTGCATCTGGTCAGCCGGACGCGATCCGACTGCCTGGCTTCTTGTCCTGTTTGGGTACCTGGGGATCATCCCCCCGACACTAGCCCCCGAGCGCGTGTGGATTCCGCCCTTAGGCGAAATGTGCGCGCGCTCCTTCTTGTTTTTGAATTTGTGTCCGGCCACGCGCGCACGCGCCATCATTGCTTTGCGGCGGGCAGCGTAACGTCCTGTTGAACGTCGCCTCGGCAAACCGCTGTCCGGCGCTTCGGTTCTTGCTCCGGGATCTTCTGCGCATCCTGCTTCGGCATACCGGATCCTGGGCAGCGGTTAGGGTGTGGGTTGCCTGGATGCGTGCCACGTGGCCCCGTCGACGGTTGCCCTTCCGGCCCTTTAAAGGGACGCCGCGGGGGAGGCAGTTCCTTTCCTTCGCTCCCCCGCTGTAGTCTCCTCCTCCCCCGCGTGCTCCTACTCCTGCGCCCTTGCCTTCTGCGCCGTAGCCCGCTGCGCCGCCCGCTCGTCATCGTCGTCGCTACGGGCCACCGCCAGTCTTCCGTCATCGCTCCCCCCAGTCAGCCGGAGATGGCCGCCGACCACAGGGCTTGGTGCGGCTCCTCCGTCACAGAGGACCACATCGCGAAGTACCGTGCCACCCGTGTTCTCCCGCCGGCGGAGGAGGTGGCCGTGCGGTTGGCGCCGGCGGGGGAGGTGTCGCCGCACCCGGCAGAGGGGGAGCGCGTCATCTTCCTCTCTCATCTGGCGCGCGGGTTCGCCCTTCGGTGAATCCCTTCCTCCTGACATTTCTCGCTTTCTTCGACCTCCGTCTTCACCACCACGGCGCCAACGCCATCGGGACGCTGGCGCACTTCATGGCGTTCTGCGAGAGCTATCTCGGGATCCAGCTGGATCTCGGGCTCTTCTGCCGGCTCTTCCGAGTCTGGCCACAGGTGTAGTACACAAAGGGGCCGCTAGTCGTCTGCGGCGGAGCTTCCATCTACTCCCGCTCCCAATCCGGCTACCCCAAGTTCTTGCTTCAGGAGACGGTACGGCTGTGGCAGCAGTCGTACTTCTACGTCAAGAACAACACCAACGTCGACCGGATAAATCTTCCGGCCTTCCAGGATGTCGAGTCCAGGCGGCAGAACTAGGACTTGAAGTTCCACGGCGACAAGGCAGAGACGGACGCGATGCTGTAGCGCATGCGCTCCCTCGTCACCTACCGGCTAACCGGCCTGGACATCACTCTTAGCTAGATGTCCCGGCTGATGATGCTGATGCAGCAGCGGGCGCACAAGATGTGCTATTACTCTGGCTGGCTGGACCCGACCCGGCTGTCGCGCCGCGATCCCCGCTACCACAACTTGAAGGAGTGGTTGTGGACTATCAGCAAGGAGCGGCTGCCAGAGAACTGGAAGTTCAGTCTGGCGCCCTACAGCCGGGAGAACCGCACGCCCCGGGTAAGTTGTTGTAGCCGGAAAATTTATTTGATCTTTCTATGTAGTTTTCCTAATATGTCTGACTGACTTCTTGTATTCGGCAGATCTTCGCTTGCATCCTTCGCGAGGAGGGCGAGGCTCCCCTCGAGGTATTCACGCTTGACTTGCCCGAGCCACGCGCTCGGCGGTCCGGCGAGGAATCGGACGAGGACGGCGATGCCTTCCCCAGCCGGAATAACGAGCCGGCTGCCGACCTGCACGCGGAGGTGCACGAGGAGGAAGAGGCCGCACCGACCGTGGACCCGGCAACAGGCTCCGCGACGGACAGCGAGGCGGGCGGGAGCGGCTCCAGTCATTCCGGCTCCCGCCGGCCTGCGACGGAGGAGCCGGCTCCCAAGAGGAGCCGGTCCGGCGCCCTGCCGCCAAGCCGCCTTGGACGGAAGAAGGGGCCACCCCCAGTTGTGCTGGGGTATGTTCCTTCTCCCCCTTTTTCTTTCGGCGCTTTCTGTCTGCTTGCCCATTTTCTTCTTTTTCTGACTTTGGTTTATTTTGCCTTTGCCTTCTCCTCCTTCTCTTTAGCATGCTGGTCTCTTTCGGAGCCGCGAGCCTGGCACGAGCGCCGGCCGGGTCACCGCCCCGTTCCCTGACTACGCCAACCGGCGCCCCTCCTTCTTCCGAGGCGCAGCATTCGCCTCCCCCTCGAGTTGAGCCGACCGCCTCCGCATAGCCGGAAGGTCCCCAGCCGGAAGAGGAGCCCTCCCAGCCGGAAGGCTCCTTCGCAGGAGCGTGGGGGCTGCCGGCAAGGAGCTCGTCGTTGTTGGCGATGACAACTCCGACGAGGAGCCTAGGGAGGAGTGGTGAACGGCGGTGGTCGCGGCGAAGGAGTCCTTGGCCATCAACGCCGTGGACAATGACGCTTCCTCTGCCGCCTTGCTGTCGGACCTTGCCGCCACGCTCGAGCTGGCAGTGAAGGATATCCGGCTGCTGGAGGCCACAGCTGGCGGGAACCGGACGCTGGAGTAGAAGCTTGCTGCCGCCAACGGAACTTCCCAGAGTAAGCTTGCTTCTTTTGGATTTTTTTTACTGATAGCCGGAATTTCCGTAGCCATCCTCGTGTGCGCTCAGTGCGAGATCAATCGCTTGAAGAAAGCAAACGACCGGCTGAACATGTCCAATTCCACTCTACGGCTGCAGAACAAGGATTGGCACGCGAGGGTAGACGGTCTGGAGGCCACCATCAAGGAGCACAACGCCTCGATCGCTAGCCGGGCCGAAGCCTTCACCCTTCTCGAGGCCTAGAACAAGGACCAAGAGAAGGAGATCAAACGGTTAGCGATCAAGGAGAAGGCGCTTGTGGAGGAGCTGATGCAGGTCGGCCACACTGCCAAGGGTGAGTTCATTTTCCCGTCTTCCTTTCTTTCCGAATCCAGTAGCCGGATCTGACCCTTTTTTCTGACAGCCTTTTACCCCGGCATAGACCTGCTAGCCTACAACCGGCTGCAGGAGAACTGGCCGGGAGCGCAGCCGATGGCCCAGGAGCTCGTCATCCTTCTTGGCGAGGAAGCTGCCAAGCTTTGTCAAGCGGCGCGGGACGTCTTCTCCTTCATGTGGCCGGAGGCTCCGGTTCCGGAGACGATGGCGTAGCTAGCTGCGAAGGTGGGAGAGGTGCCGGCTACGGTGGACTGGCTGCGGGACTTGGCGGCGGGGGCCGGAGCGGAGATGGCTCTGGCCCTCATGCTCTCCTGGTACAAGGACGCCCGCGTCGAGAAGATCGACGGTGGCTTCCGTGCCAGAGCCGATCTTGCCGCCATCCGCCAAGCCCATCCGGATCTCCGCGGATCCGCCATCAAGATCGCCGACTACGTGGATCCCGATGAGGCGCTCACCGACTCGGTGTCCATCGGCACTCCTGACGTGGAGGGCCCGATGCCGCCACCCGCAGGCGCTGGAACCGGATCAAGCTCTGCGCCTCCTCCGCCGCCCAAAGATTCCGTCGGCCAAGATGCCCTTCGCAGCAAGGGTCCTGCCATCTAGTTATTGCCCCGGGATGCCGGGTGTATTTGTCTTGTCTTAGATATCCGTGAACCTTGTCTGTTTGTACCGGCTATGTTTGACGCCGGGTAACTTATGGGACCTTCGTCTCCCTTTTGTTTGTTAACGTTGAAATTCTTGAGTCTCCCTTAACTTGTGCGTTGAGTTTCCTTTTGATATTTTGTCGGCTTGCTCCGCCCGGCTATCCTAGTCCAGCTACACACTCTTAGCCGGACGAACTACACCTCCAGTGGGGGCGCGCTAGCCAGGTGCTTCGAATCTTCCTTATTTCTCCCAAGTCTTCTAACTTTATCTGACTGGCCTCGTCCTAGTCGGCTGCTTTTGTCGGCTGAACGCCTTCAGCCGAGGGAACTAACATTCCAGTGGGGGCGCGCGAGCGCACCTCGCGCGCCCCCACTGGGTGTAGCCCCCGAGATTCGGAGTAGCTGGCGTAGCTAGGTGCTTCGAATCTTCCTTGGCTTCTCTTGCTCCAGCCCTTGCCCTCACCTGGGCTCCAAACGGCCGGCTAAAAGCCTTTAGCCGGTCGGGGCTACAAGATTCCATTGGGGGCGCGCGAGCGCACCCAGTGGGTGTAGCCCCCAAGATTCGGAGCGCTTGATGAAGGCAAGGACTTTGAATCTTCTTTCCTTCTCCTGAATTCCGACTCTGGTAGTCGGACAAAAATGTACATAAGCATACACACATGTCCACATAGGTTAGTAGGTTAGTCTACCAAATTGTAGCCGGAAAACGACTTGTTTTTTCGAAAAGTGGCTTGTCCCTTTCTAGACACTTAGTCGCTTTCCCGTGCGCTCTGCTGTTTTTGCTGCGTCCTTGCCGGGCAGCCGGGTTGCGGTCTGCAGCCGGAATCGAAGGGAGCTGATAGTACATTGCACATGGTACTAATGGCTTAGCAGCTGGATTGGTTCGAATCAGTCGCAGGGCCGGGACGACCGGTTTGCTGCGTCTCCTCCCCGTTTTTCGTGTGGGATGCCTCGGGGTTTTGCTCTTGCTAGCTGGATAGCCGGGTTGCGGTCTATAGCTCAGATGAAGAGTGGGCCTCTGACATCATCACACACTACTCGGCCAGTTTGTTGACTTAGCAGGCCGGGCTAGCCGGCGAGCCCCTAGGTAGGGGTTGCCGGAGCCGGAAAATTTGAACCGGAAAACAGGTGCGCACACATTTCTAGCAAGGAGCCCCTGAGATTCTCGTGGGGGTCCGCACTTTCATTCATAGGGTTTTCAGGATACATACACTGCCTGACGACTAGGTGTAAAACAGGCGCAGCAGGGCCGCGTTCCAGGGACGCTCGGTCTCCTCGTCTGATTTGTCCATCTTGTTCTTGCGCGGCTGCTGCGCGTCGGTGAGGTAGTAGGAGTCGTTGGGCAGCGCCCGGCTGATGATGAAGGGGCCCTCCCAGGGTGGTGATAGCTTGTGCATGCCCTTCGTGTCTTGCACCAGCCGGAGAACCAGGTCGCCCTCGCGGAATGCGACTGGGCGGATCCGGCTTGAATGGTAGCGACGTAGTCGCTGCTGGTACAGGGCTGATCTGGATAGGGCTAGCTCGCGGGCCTCCTCCAGAAGGTCCACTCCATCATCCCGCGCCTCCCTGTTGGCTTTTTCGTTGTACAGGAGCTTGCGAGGGGAGTCGAACTCGATGTCGGCGGATTGGACGGCTTCCGATCCGTAGACCAGGAAGAATGGCGTGTAGCCAGTTGACCTATTCGGCGTGGTGCTGAGGCTGCACAGCATAGCAGGAAGTTCTTCGATCCAACATCCGGGTGACCGCTCTAACGGCTCGATGAGGCGTGGCTTGATGCCGGCTAGCACCAAGCCGTTTGCTCTTTCGACTTGCCCGTTGGATTGCGGGTGTGTGACGGAGGCGAGGTCCAGTCGGATGACCTTGTTGCTGCAAAACCGGGCGAAGGCCCCCTTGGCGAAGTTCGTGCCGTTGTCGGTGATGATGCTGTTGGGGTAGCCGAAGCGGTTGATGATGTCGGTGAAGAACGTAACAACCGTCGCCCCATCCAGCTTCCGGATAGGCTTGGCCTCAATCCACTTTGTGAACTTGTCCACCGCTACCAGTAGGTGGGTCATGCCAGCGCGTGCTCGCTTGAAAGGACTGACCATGTCGAGGCCCCAAACCGCAAAGGGCCAGGTGATCGGTATGGTCTTGAGTACCGAAGTTGGCATGTGCCTGAGCTGCCCGAAGCGTTGGCACCCATTGCATGCGCAGACCAGCTGCTCAGCGTCCTCGAGGGTGGTGGGCCAATAGAAACCATGGCGGAATGCCTTGGCGACTATCGCCCTTGACGAAGCGTGGTGTCCGCACTCGCCCTGGTGGATATATTTGAGTAGCCCGTAGCCCGTGTCCACATCGCCACATCTTTGGAAGATACCGGATACGCTGCGCTTGTACAGCTCGCCGTTTATGATGGTGTACGTGTGCGCACGGCGCCGGATTTTCTTGGCCTCCACCTTGTCGTCCGGGAGTTCTCCATTGGCGATGTAGCTCATGAAGGGTTGTGCCCAGGATGGAACTTCCGGAATGACAAGGACACTCCTGTCCTCCTGCTGACGGATGTCGGGCGGTCGTCCGGGTGGCGTACCCGGGACGGCGGCCCCCGAGCCACTAGGCGAGCCGGCAGCCCCGGGTCTTGCGTGCCGGAAGGCACTGCCTGGCCAGAATTGGTGCTGCGAATCTTTTTCTTCGGCGGTTCTGCCGTCTCTGCTTCTGCCGTTCCATCAGCCGGAACGCTTCCTGCCCATACGATGGAGTCTGATTCTGGTGACGAGTTGATGGATGGCTTGCACAGGTGCTCCAAGGAGACCCCTGGTGGGATGGCCTTCCTGGTGGATCCGATCTTGGAGAGCGCATTGGCTGCCTCGTTGTTGATGCGGGGGACGTGGTGAAACTCGCACCCGTCGAAGGAGGCGCTGAGCTTCTAGATGTGGAATCGGTAGAGAGCCATGTTTGCATCTCTGGCGTCCCATTCTCTGGACACCTGCTGCACCACCAAGTCCAAATCACCGAAGCACAGGATCCGGTTGACACCGATCTCCTTGGCCAGCCGGAGCCCGTGCGTGAGTGCCTCGTATTAGGCTACGTTGTTGGAGGCCTTGAAGTGGATCTGCAGCACGTACTCTAGCCGGTCTCCTTTGGGCGAGGTGAGCACGATGCTAACTCCCAAGCCCCCGAGCATCTTCGACCCGTCGAAGTGCATCCGCCAGTGGTCCGACTCTAGAACCAATGGGAGATACTGGGTCTCAGCCTAGTCGACGAGGAAGTCCGCCAATGCCTGCGACTTGATCGTGAGCCGGGGCTCGTACTGGATGGAGTAGGCGGAGAGCTCGATGGCCCACTTGGCAACTCGACCGGTGGCGTCCTTGTTGCCGATAATTTCCGAAAGGGGTGCAGTGCACACGACCTTAATCAGGTGCTCCTGGAAGTAGTGCTTGAGCTTCTTGCATGCCAAGTACACGCCGTAGCACATCTTTTGGTAGTGGGGGTAGTTCTGCTTGGAGAGGGAGAGAACCTCGCTGAGGTAGTGGACGGGTCTCTGAACCGGCTGAGCCTTGCCTTCCTCGGGGCGCTCCACCACCAGGACGACGCTGACGACCCGGCTGATGGCTGCTATATAGAGCAACATCGGCTCCTTGCTAGCCGGCATGGCTAGAACTGGTGCTGTGGATAGCATGCGCTTGAGGTCGTGAAACGCGGTGTCGGCTTGCGAAGTCCAGGAGAACTTGTCCGTCTTCTTCATCAGCTGGTACAACGGGAGTGCCTTCTCCCCCAGCCGGCTGACGAAGCGACTAAGGGAAGCCAGGCATCCGGTGAAATTCTGGACCCCAAGTAGGTTCCTGGGCGGCTGCATCGTCTCAATGGCCGTGATCTTCTCCGGATTCGCCTCTATACCTCGCTGTGATACGAGGAAACCGAGGAGCTGGCCGGACGGCACCCCGAAGAGGCACTTTTCTAGGTTCAGCTTCATCCGGTATTAGCGGAGGTTGCCAAATGTTTCTCCCAGAGCCTCGAGGAGGGTGCACTTTTCCTTGGTCTTGATGACCACGTCATCCACGTAAGCATGCATGTTTCGGCCTATCTACGAGTGCAAGCATTTCTGCATACATCGCAGGCAGGTGGCGCCTGCGTTCTTTAGGCCGAAAGGCATGGTTACATAGCAGAAAGCCCCGTAGGGGGTGATAAATGATGTCTTAATCTGATTAGCCGGGTTTAGTCGGATCTGCTTGTACCCGGAATATCAATCTAGAAAAGACAACAAATCACAGCCGGCCGTGGAATCGATGACTTGATCGATACGGGGCAAGGCGAAGGGGTCTTTCTGGCACGCCTTGTTCCGGCTGGTGTAGTCGATACACATGCGCCAGGTCTTGTTCTTCTTCAGCACCAGGACTTGGTTCGCCAACCAGTCCAGGTGGTACACTTCCATGATGAAACCGGCTGCAAGGAGCCAGGTGATCTCGTCACCAATTATCTTTCTCTTCTCCTCTACGAACCGGCGCAGAGGTTGCTTGATCGGCTTGGCATCCGGTCTCACATGAAGTGAGTGCTCGGCGAACTCCCTCGGCACACCCGGCATGTCCTTGGGGGATCATGCAAAGATGTCCCGATTCTCATGGAGGAAGTCGACGAGCGCGCCTTCCTATTTGTTGTCCAGGCCGGCACCAATGGTGAAGAACTTAGTCGAATCGGAGGGGTCAAGCAGGATCCTCCTTGTCTCCTTTCCTGGCTGGAAAGCTCCTTCTCCAGCCGGTTTGCTGCTAGCTGGAATGTCCTGCTGGGCCATGGCCACATTGTGCATGATCACGCGCTTTTCTTCGGCTATGATGAGGGCCTCTACCAGTTTGGAACCGGCTGAGGCGCACTCCATCGACCGCCTGAAGCAGCCGCCGACGGTGATCACGCTGTGGGGTCCTGGCATCTTCGTCTTGAGGTAGGCGTAGTGGGGGATGGCCATGCACTTGGCGAGGGCGGGGCGCCCGAGGAGAGCGTGGTAGGAGCTCGTTAGATTTACCACCTCGAACCAGATTAGTTCGCAGCAGAAGTTCTCCTCGGTCCCGAAGATGACGTCCAACTGGATTTTCCCCAGCGGGCCGCAGGCTGGCCCCGGCAGTACGCTGCGGAACGTCGTGGTAGTTGGGCGCAGGTCGCTTTCGCGAATGCCCAGCTTCTTCAGCGAGGACTGGTAGAGGAGGTTGAGGTTGCTGCCTCCGTCGATGAGGACGCGCGAGAATCGGCAGGTACGCGCGTTGGAGACGATGAGAGGGTCGAGCACCATGGCGTAGCCCCCGGGAGTCGGCAGATGCTTAGGCTGATCCGCCTGGCTCCAGGTGATGGGGGTTTCCGACCAGTTCAGGTACTGGGGGACCGGAGAGACGATGGCATTGACCTCCTTGGAGCGTCGCCTGCGGCTGTGCTTGTCGTCCTGCTTCGTCTCGAAGATGTGGTAGGCGGCGTGCGGCTGGGGGTAGCCGTTGTTGTTGCCGATGTTTCCGCCGTTACCATCATTACCGGCTCCCCTAGCCGGTGGTGGAGGTCCACCCGGTGGGGGAGGCGGGGGACGAGGCGGGTCCAGCTGCAGTTCCGGGTGGTGTGCATAGCCGGTTTGAAGGGACCGCTATGCCACTTGCACGGGCCGTCAAACATCTGGTCGAAGGTGACCGTGGCTTCTGCCTTCTTGCCTCATTAGCCGGTGCGTCGGGTGCACCCTCCACATCATTGACCTACCGCGCGTGGTAGCGAGGCTTCTGCTGTCCAGCCTAGCGGTCCCCATGGAACCAGTTGTCGTTGCCGTGGCGTCTAGAGGATCCGGCTTCTCCTGCCGGGTTGCTTGGTCGGTCGCGAGCCGGCTCCATGGTAGTCGGACGGCCGTCCGCGTTTACTAGGAGGGGCTTCTTCATGGCGGCATCTGCCATGGCGTACTGGTCCGCAACCGTCATGAGCTCCGCCATGGTTTTCGGCTCATCACACAGTAGCCAGTGGCGAAGCATGGTGCCCTCTCGGCAACCTTCGATGAAGAAACTGATGGCTTGGCTCTCCAGGATGCCCTCACAAGTATTGTGCAGCTCCGTCCACTTGGCGAGGTCCTCGCGGTCGCCCTGGACGCACAAGGCCAGGTCGCGCGGGGGCCCTGGACGTTTGTACGTGCCGTTCAAGTTGCGGACGAACACCTTCTCGAAGTCAGGGCAGGCGTTGATGCTGTTGGGCGGAAGGCTATTGAGTCATGTCCTTGCCGACCCGGTTAGCATGAGGGGGACGTAGCGCACGTCTGTGCGCTTGTTTTCGTGGGTGATGCCGACTGCCGTAGCGTAGTCGGTCAACCAGTCTTCCGGCTTCATGCTGCTGTCGTACTTGGGGGTGTCCCTGGGCAGGGAGAATTTATCCGGAAACCGCTCGTTCTGGATGCGGGGTCCGAAACAAACTAGGCCGGTCGAATCTTCCTCCTCCATGACGCGCGCTTGAGTGAGGAGCTCGATGCGGTCGCGGGCATCTAGACAATCCGGGTTGGGCGCTCCCACCCGGCCAGATAGACGGGAACCGGCTGGTTTGGGCGCTCCGGCTGGCGGAGGGGGAGGTGGCGGGTTGCTGTTCACCGTCTGCTCCTGGCGCGGCTAGCCCCTATTGCCAGAGCTGCGTCGCCTGCTGCGGGCCCTGGGCGGCTGAGGGGAGGACGCCTGTTGGGTGTCGCGCGGCGCGCCCCTACTATTGGCAGGTAGCTTGCTCCCCCTAGAGTAGCTAAGGTCTTCCTGCATCTGCCGGTTGGCACCGGCCTGCTCGTCCGCGACGCGGAGGAGCTCCTGCACGCGAGCGTGCTGGCGGGCCCGCTCCTCGCCCTCCAGGCTGGGTAGTTCCTCTGCCGCGGCTTGCGCCCTCCACAGGTTCTTGATGGGCGTGTTGTAGGGGGGCCGTGTGAAGGCAGGCGCGGGATCCGGTTCCCCGTCCTTTTCCATCCTACCGCCTAGCTCGCCGCCCCGACGCCGTACCTGGACGCGCCGGCTCGGCTCCGCGGTAGCCGGCGTAAGGCCGTGCGCGCGGTCGTACTCGCGCCGGGTGATCTTGAGTTGCTTGCGGGCTACCGCCAGCTCCATGGCCTCATGGAGGAGGATCTGCCTCTCCATGCTGAATTTGGCCTCCGCTTCGTCCGGGTTATCCCCGAGGTTAACCGGCGTCAAGAGCCGATCAATGGCATCCTCCACCGGGTTCCGAGGCTGCGGGAGAGCGGAAGTTCCGACCTCGTCCGCGCCTCGCTCCCGCGGCTGGCGGGGATTGGAGCTGGAACCGGCCATCATGACCTCCACGCCGCGGGATGCGGCGGAGGCGCTGCCGCCTGAGCGCGGCAGCTCCGCGACAGAGACGATTTCCCTAGGGAAACGCTCCGGGATGGTGGTGATGTAGACGAGGAGATCGCCGAATAGTAGGACGGTGCCGTTCGCCGGGAAGGAGGTTCCGGCGAACCAGGAGGCGTTGTCGATGACGCAGTCAAACTTGCCCAGCGTGAGCACCAGCCCGGAGGCCACGCGCTCACCGGCTGAAGTGCGGGGTCCCGTGCGGAACGTGACTCCGGTCGAAGCCATCTTTCCCCATGGTGGGCGCCAACTGTCGTTGTATTGGGAACGGTAGTACCTGAGGAGGTTAGATAGAGGTGTGGGGACTAGCAGGGAAGCTATCAACGGCGTCCGCAGGCGGGATTGGATACAAGCGAGCATAGCGGGACGCAAGAAGTACCCAGGTTCGGGGCCCTCGTGATGAGGTAAAGCCCCTACTCCTGCCGGACTTGACTATGTGGAATACATGAATTACAAGTGCTCCTTGAGCTGTATGTGCTAGCTACTGCCTTAAATGCTGTATGACCAACCCCTTCTACTGAGGCCTTGCCTCTCCTTATATAGGCAGAGAGGCAAGGGTCTCACTGGATAGTCCGACTGGCGGGCCCCACAGGCGGGTCCCAACCGGCTAGTCATCTACAATATCCAGTATGGTATGTCTTATCAGAGTACGAGCGGTATGGCTATCGTAGGCACAGTGGACGCCATGCGAGCCCGTCGTCAGCACAGGCCACTGTTCCTGTGTCATCCTCGCAAAGTCTTCGGTATGGCCGGGTGGTTGCTAGTCTTGTCATCGTATAGGGCGTACCGTGCACTGATACGCACGTCGTCCTGTCCCACTGATTGGGTCCGGCTACATCGCCGTATCCGGCTACCTCTTGCTGATCTGGCTACCGGTGGATAGCCGGCCTGTTTTACCCTGTCCGGCTGCATCTGGTCAGCCGGACACGATCCGACTGCCTGGCTTCTTGTCCGGTTTGGGTACCTGGGGATCATCCCCCCGACACTTGGTTTTCTTAGTTTTCTGAATAAATTGGTTGGACCCCCTCTTTCATATATTGGTTTTCAAATAGTTTGGTTTGGTTTGGAAAAGAGTAGGAAAGTTCATGCTTATGTGGTAAAAAGAGCTCGTTTTTGACTGTGGCATATGCTCTGCCATGCCTTGCTTGATATTGTTTTGGCTTTATGCTTAGTATTCTTTGCTGTATCATGACGTGTTATAAACAATTGAGATTACTTAATGTGCCTTGGATGAATCATGCGTTGTTTTAGCATATTAAAGCATAGTATTGTGGTATTCTCCTTTCACGCTTTATTTGGGTTAACTTGGCACATGCTCACACCATGTTATGACTATCTCAAGTCACCATAGCCTTTATGATCCTTTAGTTTTCAACTTTTAGTATCACTTTATGCTATGTTCAATGATGTTTTGTCGCTCTGCATGATTATGGCCATTATTGCTCTCTTAGTTTGTCGCTCCCAGTCTTTTGCTAGCCTCCACAACCAAGTATGAGTGCCACTCATGCATCCAACTCCCTAAACCAAGTTATTCCAAAGAGTCCACCATACCTACCTAATAGCATATGCTATTCCAAGTTTATTCATATTTTTGTTTACCTTCCGAATTAAACTTGTTATGAGAAAACTTGTGATTAAAGCTCTCACGAACTTGATGGCACACTTTAATTTTCTTGCCCTTAATAAACTTGAACCATTGGGTCGTCTATGTTGTATATGCTTGCACTTATTTGTTGGGAATTAGTAGAACCATGATGTCATGAGGAACGCTTTCAACATTGCACTTGGTACTTCTACCTACTTGATATCATGCTCTTTTGTCTATGGATGTCGTCGGTGTGAAATGAAAGGGGATCTTGTAAGTCCATGGAGTTATGTATATGTGTTAGAGAAACGCCTGGGCCGCTGGTCTAATCCATGCTGACATGGTGGAAACCTGCAGCGTAACCATAATGAGCTGTCTATGAAGCATTCTTCTTATAAAAAAAGAGTCCTATATTGAGAAAAAAAAGAAAAAGAGAAAAAAAGAGATTATGAAAAGAGGAACGAGAGAAAAAAAGCACCATATTCCCATGGTAAATAAGAAGATTGCTGAGATGCTCGTTGTCTGCTTGCCTTGTCATTTTGATATGGGGATTCTTCCGTATCATCGGGCAAGGGGTACACCGTTGGCGGTTCTTTATGATACACATGTACTTACAATGACAAGAACTTACGGTGACTAAACTTGAGTAGCATGAGGAGCGGCCCTCGCACTCAAGGGACATGAGATATCTAACTTATACTTCGTCAAGCATGTACACCATAGTTTGTTCACTTTAACCTTAATCACTTCAAGATGCTTATGACAGGGGCAATGAGAGATGAAAGCTATAAGTACCATAATTTTTGGAAGCTCTTTATGAGACTTGAATCCCTACTTCCTTTTATGAAGTCCTTTCACCATTATATTTAGTCTCCACCTTCTACCTTTATGCACCTACTTTGAGAGCATAGTGGCCATTGTTAGTTCTATGTGTATTGTCCCAAGACTAGTTGATTGATGCATAACTTGATATTGCTTGTTTTAAACTATTTGTATCTAGTCACTCTTATGAACTTTGAAGGTGTACTATGCATTTATATTTGCTACTCTATGAGGGACAAGCTGAATACTATCATGCTATGTTTTCTTTATGTGAAACAAACAAACATCTTGCAAAGCATTGTTATTCATGAATATTTTGTTTGTGCCTTTTCATGTTACATCATAGTTTCTTTGTCTTATTGCTAGAACTTTGTCTTTCATGCTATGATTGAATTATTATGATCCCACCTTTGAATATTTTACAAATACTTTGATCAAGTATTTGATGGTGCATGTCACCTCAAAAATTATTCTTTCTTTTTATCACTTACCTACTCGAGGACGAGCAGGAGTTAAGCTTGGGGATGTTGATACATTGCAAATGTATGTATAATTTTTGATGTTCCATGCTTGGTTTTATCCACTTTCTTGTGTTTTCTCCACACTTTGGAGTACTTTTCATATGATTTCTTGGACTAACCTATTAACAAGAGCCACAGTGCCAACTGCCTTTTTTCTGCTATTTTTGGTTCCAGGAAAGTCAGAAAATGAATATTCTCGGAATTGGACGGGACAAGAGCCAAAGTGCCTATTTTTCTGGAAGTCATCAGATGCTAGAATACTAGACGGAGAAGGGCTGGGGGTCGGCCTCACCACCTGGCCGCGCAGCCAGGCCTGACCCGCGCCAGGGGTGATCTGGCCGACCCCAACACCCCCTCGGCCTTCGCCTATATATTGCCCTCAGGACGAAAACCCTAGGTACCCCATCAAAAATCCACGAAAGAGTCTGTAGCCACCGTCATCTCCATCCCTAGATCGGGAGGGATCTGAAGCTCTTCCCAGCACCCTGCCGAAGAGGGGAATTCACCTTGGAGGCCTTCTTCATCATCATGCAAGCCTCCGGTGTGATGCGTGAGTAGTTCATCTTGGGACTATGGGTCCATGTAGTAGCTAGATGGCTGGTTCTCCTCCTTTGTGGTTTCATGTTTAGATCTTGTGAGCTCCGTTAATGATCAAGGTCATCTATTTGTAATTCTGCATGTTGTGTTTGCGGGGATCCGATGGATATTGAGATGCTATTTCAGATTGATTATTGATTCTATCATGTCTTTGTTATTTGTGATCTTGCATGCTTTCAGTTGGTAGTAGCTATCTTGGCTAAGTAGATGATAGCAACTCCAAGAGTTAGTATTTATGCTCGATAGTGGGTTCATGCCTCTGGTAATCTGGGGAAGTGACATAAATCTCTAAGGTACTAGATGTGTTGTTGCTACTAGGGAGAAAACAATAATCCTTTGTTCATAGAACAATCATATTGTTTACTTTACATGCAATTCGTAAAGAAATAATCTGTTTCTTGAAACTTAATACTAGAGGGGGTTCGGATGATCACCTGAAGGTGGATTATTAGTCATAGATTCAGTTGGATGACGTTCTATGTATAATGTTGTAATGCCCAATGGAATCTCAAAGGAGTCAAGATGATAAGTATATGCTTGTATGCTTTCTCGATGTTTGTCAATTGCCCCGCTGTAATTTGTTCACCTAGCATGTTATCTATCTTAAGGAGACCACCTCTAGTGAACTATGGACCCCGGTCCTTTCTTTTACATACAATCTATAAACTGTTTACTGCTTTCTGTTTACTTTCTACAAACTATTACCTCCTTCCATTCGATACGTTTAATCCTTTGTTTTCAGCAAAACCGGTGAGATTGACAACCTCATCGCAAGTTGGGGATAGAGTTCTGTGGTTGTGTTGTGTAGGTCTCCACGTTGCTGCTGGCACCTGTAGTGCGCCCTGCCAGAGTTCAGCTAGCAATACCTTTGGGGTGTTTCCTTGCTCCTATTAGATTGATAACCTTGGTTTCGTACTGAGGGAAAACTTACTGCTGTGCTCATCATACCTTCCTCTTGGGGTTCCCCAACGAGATCGATATATTTTGGGCCAGCAAGGAGACAACGAGAAGAACAACAGAACAGAAAACACAGCCACAGCAAGCCATCCAGAGGGGTTAGATCAGATTTGGAAGAGGACAAGAACTTCACATTGTTCCTCGATGATCTCCAACTCCCTAACCACACACTCCACCATCATTCCCATCATTACTTAGAGAGAGACTGGCATTTGTAAGATTAGGGTTTGATGCTTTTATCTACCTTTGGGCTGTATTTGATTTGATCTTTGATCGCTATTTTGGTTTGCTACAATAACTTTGAGATGATTCTTACTTGCAATACTGAAGGGCAACGGGTAGGCTACACTAGCGTAAAATCAAAAATTTCTACCGCGTCAACCAGGAATACTATTGTCATAGATCACGGGATTACCGCTAGACGCGCAGGTGCGGAACTCGATGAAGCACGTTGCGGCAGTGTAGATGTTCTACGTCTCCTCCTCGTCCTCGTCCCACGAGCAGCTCCCCTTTGCGCGGCTCGTCCAAGTGCTACAGATGCAGCACCTCCGAGGTATCCACACGTCCGGAGTGGAAGTCGTCACACGCCAGACTGCTAGGTCTGCGCGTGCAACACAGGCGGAAGAGGAGTGGCGGCTGGGTGGAATGCTCTCACCTTTTCAGCTCGCCTCACTCCCTCTTATATAGGCATCCCTGGTGGGCTTCTACATTAGCAGCCCATTAGCAGCCTAAGCCTGGTCTAATTCGGATCCAATCCTCATTAGGCTTCCAGCCCCTAAAGTGTGTGACCCTATAGGTTCATACACGCATAGACATGACGCGAGTACACTTACTCCGTCAATAGTTGGTAGCGGCCTCTAGCAAGACGTGCCAACTCCTAAACGCATATAAAGATCATTCGGACGAACCATCACAAGGTTGAGTACATGTCTTTCCCTTTGCCTCACGATATTTGGTCTAGCTCTAAGCTGACCTCTCTTTCTCGATACTGTGATTCAGAATCCCTTTACTAGGTTAACTCTTAACCATATGTAGCACGGCCATGCATTTCTGGATCCGATCACTCGAGGGGCCCAGAGATATCTCTCTCAAGTAGAGAGGGGCAAATCCCATCTTGATTGACCGATGCCTTGCAGCATGTATCAGGACAAACCCGAAAGCTACCTTTATAACTACCCAGTTACGGAGTAGTGTTTGATAGCCCCAAAGTAGGTCGATCCACATCTCAAGTACATGCGACAATCTCAGGTCTAAGGACAAAACGTACACGATGTGTAGAGAGAGCTGCAAGTATTATTGCTAGTCTCATGTTGGGTCAGTCCAACCCCATGTTCATAACATGTGTCCACATCATTGGTTTGACATCTCCATGTCAATGACTTGCGAAACATAGTCATTAACCAATCGATGTGCTAGTCTAATATTCACGTGTGTCCTCGCATGAACTCCGACTAGGGACAATTATTAGATAACCATACAAGTAAAGAGTTTCACAAACAATTCACATAATTGCCAATCAATACAAGTTGCCTGGTATATGGATATTCAAGGAACATTATAATAACTCATGGATACACATGAAATACAATCATCTCTATGATTGCCTCTAGGGCATATTTCCTTCAGTCTCCCACTTGCACTAGAGTCAATCTAGAGAGTATCTAATACCTATTGCTCTTGTGTGCGCTTCATGCGCAGGCTGCGGGAGTGGCTTAGTCAAGGGATCAGCAACATTTGAGTCCGTATGTATTTTGCATAACATGACACTACCTTCATCAATGAACTCACGAATCAGATGGTAGCGCATGCGAATATGTTTGTTCTTCTGGTGCTGTCTAGGTTCTTTGGCTTGTGCAATAGCACCATTGTTGTCACAATAAACGTCCAAGGGATTGGACGAGCCCTGAACCACACCAAGAGCGATCAGGAAATTCCTAATCCAAACAGCTTCCTTTGCAGCCTCCGAGGCAGCAATATATTCAGCTTCTGTTGAAGAGGAGGCCACTGTATCTTGCTTGGAACTTTTCCAGCTCACAGCACCACCATTCATGACAAACACATAACCTGATTGCGATTTCGAGTCGTCTGAGTCATTAAGGTAACTCGCATCTGTGTAACCCTTTACACTGAGTTCAACCTCACCTCCATAAACTAGGAACATATCCTTAGTCCTTCTCAAGTACTTAAGGATATTCTTTACCGCTGTCCAGTGAATCTCACCTGGATCAGCCTTGTATCTGCTCGTAACACTTAGAGCATAGGAAACATCTGGGCGAGTACATGTCATTGCATACATGATGGATCCAATAGCCGAAGCATATGGAACCCTACTCATGCGTTCTCGCTCATCAGTGGTCGAAGGACACTGAGTCTTGCTGAGTTTAATGCCGTGAGACATGGGCAAGAACCCCTTCTTAGCCTCTTCCATGCTGAACCGTTTCAACACTTTGTCAATGTACGTACTCTGGCTTAATCCAATTAGCCTCCTTGATCTATCTCTATAGATCTTGATACCCAGAATATATGCCGCTTCTCCCAAGTCCTTCATAGAAAAACTATTTTTCAATGAGGTCTTAACAGACTCGAGCATAGGAATGTCATTTCCAATCAATAATATGTCATCCACATATAAGATTAGAAACACAAGTGATTTCCCATTTTCTTTCTTATACACACAAGGTTCTTGTTCGTTTTTGGTGAAGCCAAACTCCTTTACAACTTCATCAAATCGAATGTTCCAACTCCGAGATGCTTGCTTCAGCCCATAAATAGACTTTTGAAGTTTGCATACCTTTCCAGCATTGTTTGGATCGACAAAACCTTCGGGCTGCATCATATACACGTCCTCAGAAAGGATTCCATTTAAGAAAGCCGTCTTGACGTCCATCTGCCATATCTCATAATCGAAATGTGCAGCAATGGCTAGAATGATCCGTATAGATTTAAGCATCGCTACGGGCGAGAAAGTCTCGTCGTAGTCAACTCCTTGAACTTGTCGAAAACCTTTTGCAACAAGTCGAGCTTTATGGATGTGAACATTTCCATCCATATCAATCTTCTTCTTATAGATACACTTGCACTCGATGGCTTTAAAACCATCAGGCAGGTCAACCAAGTTCCAAACTTGATTGTCTCCCATGGACTCTATCTCGGATCTCATGGCAATCAGCCATTTCTCAGAGTCTGGGTCCACCATCGCTTCTGCATAGGTCGCAGGCTCATCATTGTCTAACAATAATAACTCTCGCGCTTCGCGGAGCCTCGCCGACCTTCGTGGTTGTGGTGCTTCTATTGCCACGGGTTCCTCAACTTGTTCTGCTACAATAGCATCACTCGTAGAAGCATCCCCGACTGGCTCATCTTGAACTTCTTCAAGTCGCACCGACCTTCCACTCGTTCCCTTTGTGAGAAACTCTTTCTCTAGGAAAACACCGCTACGAGCGACAAACACTTTGCCCTCTTCTCGGTTGTAGAAGTAATACCCTAAGGTTTCCCTTGGGTATCCCACAAAAATGCACTTATCCGATTTGGGTGTTAGCTTGTCCGACTGAAGTCGCTTGACAAATGCATCACAACCCCAAATCTTTAGAAAAGACAAACTGGGATTCTTTCCAGTCCACATCTCATATGGTGTCTTAACTACGGATTTAGATGGTACCCTATTTAGTGTGAAAGCTGCTGTTTCTAGCGCGTAACCCCAAAATGATAATGGTAAATCCGACTGGCTCATCATCGATCGAACCATGTCCAACAAAGTTCGATTACGCCGTTCAGAGACCCCGTTTCTTTGAGGCGTTCCGGGCGGCGTGAGCTGTGGAACAATTCCGCAACTCTTAAGATGATTGCTAAACTCGTGACTCAAATATTCGCCTCCGCGATCAGATCGCAAGGCCTTTATTTTCTTGCCACGTTGATTCTCTACCTCATTTTGAAACTCTTTGAACTTTTCAAAAGTTTCAGACTTATGCTTCATCAAGTAGACATAGCCATATCTACTGAAATCATCAGTGAAAGTAATGAAGTAGTGATATCCTCCTCTGGCTGTCGTGCTCATTGGTCCACATACATCAGTATGTATGAGTTCCAACAAGTCTGTCGCTCTCTCGGGAAACCCCGTAAAAGGCGTCTTGGTCATCTTTCCAAGTAAACAAGCTTGACATGTCTCGTATGATTCAAAATCAAACGAAGTTAGAAGACCATCACCATGGAGCTTCTTCATGCGCTTTTCACTTATATGCCCCAAACGACAATGCCATAGATAGGTAGGACTCAAATCATTTGGCCGAAGCCTTTTAGCACTAACATTGTAAACACATGCATTATCAAGATTTAAAATAAATAACCCATTCACAATGGGAGCATCAGCCACAAACATAGCATTCTTAGAGATTACACAACCATTGTTTGTACTCGCGAATGAATAACCATCCCTCATCAAACATGAAGGTGATAAAATGTTTCGACCCATACTAGGAATGTAATAACAATTATTCAACTCCATGATAAATCCTGACGGAAGGTGAAGTTGCATGACGCCGACGAACAATGCAGCAACCCTTGCTTTATTTCCGACGCGAAAATCCACTTCGCCTTTTTGCACTTCTCTAGTCCTTATTAGCCCCTGCATCGAATTGCAAATATGAGCAACCGATCCGGTATCAAATACCCAAGAGTTAACATAAGAATCTGCGAGAAAAATGTCCACAACATTTACAACAAGTGTACCTGAGTGGGAAGTACTCTTACTTCCACTTTTCTTCAAAGAAGCCTGGTACTTGCTGCAGTTTCTCTTCCAGTGGCCATATTCGTGACAAAAGAAACACTCAGTGTCTCCTGCAGGACCAGCCTTTTGCTTGGGTGCAGGGTTTGGCTTAGGGATCGTATCCTTAGCCTTGCCCTTCTTCTTCTGCCAAGAAGTCCCTTTTTCTTGAAGCTAGGCTTGTTCTGCACAGCCATCACATGGCTATGCCCTGCACACTTCTTAATGTCACATTCTGCTGTTTTCAGCATCCCACATAATTCATTAAGGCCCCTCTCCACCCCATGCATATGGTAGTTCGAAATGAAATGCCCATAGCTAGATGGAAGAGATGCCAAAATGAAGTCAGTGGCCAACTCTTGGCCTAATGGAAAACCAAGCTTTTCCAAAGTCTGACTGTAACCAACCATTTTGATCACATGGGGGCCTACAGCTGCTCCCTCTGCCAGCTTGCATTCCACAAAGGACTTAGCGACATTGTACCTCTCAGTCCTAGCCTGAGTCTGGAACATGTCCTTAAGCGCAACGATCATATCGTACGCTTCCTGATCCTCAAACTGTTTTTGAAGATCAGGTTCCATGCATGCAAGCATAAGACAACTGACCTCAAGAGATTCATCACATGCTTTCTTGTAGGCATTCTTAAGGGTAGCAGTTGCATTATCAGCAGGTTCATCCGGGATTGGGGTATCCAGAACAGTTTCCTTTTTCTCAGCCCTGAGAACAATTCTCAGGTTACGGACCCAGTCCGAATAGTTTGTTCCATTTAGTTTATCCTTTTCAAGAATCGAACGCAAAGCAAAAGGTGATGAATTGTTCGGTGCCATTGATCTACAACAAAAAAATATGCAAAATACTAAGCCATGTAACCATGAAAGAGTAAAACATATTAAACAATTTAATAGCATATACTCCCACTTAAATCAACATCCCTCTATTGATACTAAGTGATTCAAGATCCACAATTAACAAGTCGACTAGCGAGCTTTAGCATCACTGCTAGAAGACAAGGTAAATTGGTAAGCAACCTTTGCTAATCATATCACATATGACTCTTGTTGTTGGGTGACATCTCTATGTCAAACCTAGGCGCCCAACCTTTATGCCCCAAGGTCCTTAACTGTTAAGATGACCTTGTTAAGCTCACCAACCCTTATGCGTGTAGGTATCCGATACAAACCCATCCAGCCAAGGAAAACCGTGGCACCCTAATTTCATAGACCCACCAACGATTGTACAGGGCATAGGATGGTGCAAGGTTTGGTTGGGAGGGCATGGTTTAATTTAAACTTTGTGAGGGATCGTTCTACTTCTATCATCTAAGAATGCATAGTAGTAAAACGTATAAGAATAGCATTCACATAGATGTGATACAGTATGGCCCATTTTCTCATGGTGATCTCCATCGCCATAGAACCTGTCCACCATGATGATCTCCATCTTCATGCTCTATGCGAGCCATCCTCCAAGTGATGAGTTCTCCAAGAACTAATACAAGCTATTACTCCTAACATCTAGTAATCAAAATTACATGGTATTGGGATCATCACAAGTTGGCACGCAGGCCATTACAATAATTGACAACACATATGGCTCCAGCCGTGTTGCCCAACTCACGACACGCAGGTCATGAAAAAAATACATACATGCATCACATACATTTTTGGGCCATACTGATCACATAAATCCTGCAAAAACAAGTTGTGCATAGAATCGCATTCTACCGGATCATGTGAAATCGTACCACCTATGAACCTTAACGAGATACAAAAAGGGGGCTACGACTAAGGGGGGTCTAGGGGGTCTCCCCCTGCGGGGTTCGAAGGGGCAGCGCCCCTCGCGGTACCTTTTGATCGGCAAATCTATACAATTTTCTTTAAGGATTTTGATCGGCAAATCCAATTTACCATAAACCGACCATAGTTCCGATTTGACCAAACTCCTTTGATCACGGTACGTCGATTCAGATCTAATTCCCGATTCGATCAATCATATTGATCTTCGCGTGATTCAGAAGGATTTATGTGTCACTGTCTACCCCGATGGCGGAAACCGACCGGTTGGGGTAAGTCGTTCGACGACCTTAGAATCACGATCACGGAAATTAAGATCATAGATCAATCCAGAAACACCGCCATACAAACGATCATATCATTCATATCAATCTACATATCACCATATGCAAACTTCCCGAACCTATGACTGAATAGCATCGGCTCTGATACCACTGAAGGGCAACGGGTAGGCTACACTAGCGTAAAATCAAAAATTTCTACCGCGTCAACCAGGAATACTATTGTCATAGATCACGGGATTACCGCTAGACGCGCAGGTGCGGAACTCGATGAAGCACGTTGCGGCAGTGTAGATGTTCTACGTCTCCTCCTCGTCCTCGTCCCACGAGCAGCTCCCCTTTGCGCGGCTCGTCCAAGTGCTACAGATGCAGCACCTCCGAGGTATCCACACGTCCGGAGTGGAAGTCGTCACACGCCAGACTGCTAGGTCTGCGCGTGCAACACAGGCGGAAGAGGAGTGGCGGCTGGGTGGAATGCTCTCACCTTTTCAGCTCGCCTCACTCCCTCTTATATAGGCATCCCTGGTGGGCTTCTACATTAGCAGCCCATTAGCAGCCTAAGCCTGGTCTAATTCGGATCCAATCCTCATTAGGCTTCCAGCCCCTAAAGTGTGTGACCCTATAGGTTCATACACGTATAGACATGACGCGAGTACACTTACTCCGTCAATAGTTGGTAGCGGCCTCTAGCAAGACGTGCCAACTCCTAAACGCATATAAAGATCATTCG
Source organism: Avena eriantha (assembly GCA_910589775.1). NCBI lineage: Eukaryota > Viridiplantae > Streptophyta > Magnoliopsida > Poales > Poaceae > Avena > Avena eriantha. Next base: position 236,179,224 of record OU342744.1, on the reverse strand, counting down.
GACGAGCCATCACAAGGTTGAGTACATGTCTTTCCCTTTGCCTCACGATATTTGGTCTAGCTCTAAGCTGACCTCTCTTTCTCGATACTGTGATTCAGAATCCCTTTACTAGGTTAACTCTTAACCATATGTAGCACGGCCATGCATTTCTGGATCCGATCACTCGAGGGGCCCAGAGATATCTCTCTCAAGTAGAGAGGGGCAAATCCCATCTTGATTGACCGATGCCTTGCAGCATGTATCAGGACAAACCCGAAAGCTACCTTTATAACTACCCAGTTACGGAGTAGTGTTTGATAGCCCCAAAGTAGGTCGATCCACATCTCAAGTACATGCGACAATCTCAGGTCTAAGGACAAAACGTACACGATGTGTAGAGAGAGCTGCAAGTATTATTGCTAGTCTCATGTTGGGTCAGTCCAACCCCATGTTCATAACATGTGTCCACATCATTGGTTTGACATCTCCATGTCAATGACTTGCGAAACATAGTCATTAACCAATCGATGTGCTAGTCTAATATTCACGTGTGTCCTCGCATGAACTCCGACTAGGGACAATTATTAGATAACCATACAAGTAAAGAGTTTCACAAACAATTCACATAATTGCCAATCAATACAAGTTGCCTGGTATATGGATATTCAAGGAACATTATAATAACTCATGGATACACATGAAATACAATCATCTCTATGATTGCCTCTAGGGCATATTTCCTTCAAATACAATTATGCCTTTGATTTGTCTTCCTCGCATGTCTGAGTAAATCCCCATAGGCGTGGGAGATGTAGGGGATTTGTGAGATGTGTTGTGCCTCTTTTAAGTCCATCCATTTGTGATTGTTGTAGTGCTTATTAAATAGTGAGAATGATTATCTATGTTTGCCTAATGCTTGTTATCTAATTTAAGGGCCTAGGTAACATGATCTAAAGATCTCATAGGTATGAGCTTGTATGCTAGCAATTCGGTGACCCTCGAGTGAAACAGCTGATATCAATGAAGAGCTAGCACTACTCGAGGACAACAAAGAACCATTAAGATTAAAGCCTTGATCCAATCACAAGACGTTAATTAATGTGTTGACCATTGTTGTGGTAATAGGCAGATATATCATTGGGACTAGGGAGAATTGGCCATGAAGACTCCTAGTCGGTATATGGGATGCTTTCCTACTCACTTATAAATAAGAAATATCACTATCACTTATTGCACTTTATCCATTTGGTACTTTCACTATCATCATGAACTATTTCTCTTCGCGCCTAACTTCTCATCTGTAGGACCTTTCCACACTTTTGGCATCTTTACATTTATGCCTTCTATTTATTTCCTAAGAAAGTTTCCTCTATATTTTACTCACCACTACCACCTTTAGATTTTGCAGTCACTTCACTCAAGACTTGTGACACCTTGAGTGCGATAGAAACACCACATAAAAACACTTACCTAGTCTCCTTATTGGGATCGATATAAAAACTGGAATTAATACATCTGCGAAAACATTCACTAACGAACATGTGCACTTGCAGGGTATCAATGTAATATCATGGGAACAAGTAAATACATGGGTGGTAACAAGATTGACCTAGCTATGTTGATATCAGAGATCGGGTCTTGGACAAACCAGGTATCATTGAGCGAAGGGAATGGGACTCGACATTTAAGGTTCAAGCAATCAATTAATTCATGGAATGTGAAGGGACCATCATGAGTTTCCGGACACCGTTGTTGGTCAATGATTGGAGAGATGTCTCAATCATGTCTGAACATTCCTGAACCATAAGGGTGTCACTCTTAAGGGTGGAGACGCTTAGGTTTGATCATCGATCGTAAGATAAATGGAAAGAGAGAACCAGAATTGTCCCGGAGAGATACTAAAGTGTTCAGGAGTTGTTCGAAAGGTGTTTCGAATAATTGGGATTAAATAATAAGTATTTAATATTTAATTAATTGAAATAATTATTAAATATAATTATTTAAATAATAAAAATGGGCAAAGCCTCCTACATGGGCCCTCCCCGAAGGGGAGAGGGCCCAAGAGGAGCCATCGGCCCTAGGAGGACGAAGGGCACGCGGGTAGGGGGTCCCACCCCCGCCCGTCGGCCTTAGTGGTCCAGGCGCGTGGGTGGAGACCACTCCCCACTACTGGCCGCCTCCTCCTCCTCCTCCACCTCCTACCATGTTTATCCCCCGGGACTTCGAGGGTGGGGTGTGCCCAGTTTTCCCTATATAATGGGGGGTCCTCCTCCAAAGATCATCCCGATTGGGATTTTCCATTCCCTCTATCCCTCTAATGTGTGTTCCCTAGTTATGAACGTGCGGTGCGAGGTAGAGACTTCTCCACCATACACACACCATCGTGCACTTGGAGTCGGTCCGGATCTTCTTCTTCCGCTACCTTTATGGATCGAGGCCCGACATACGTCTTTACACCGGACATGTGTAAAACTTCGGAGGCACCACCACTTGTGGTGCTGGACACTTGAAGCCTTCTTGACCTTGAGGCCGGCTATGCTTCGGCTATATCCGCAACTTTTGTGCGGGAACATAATCCCACTCTCGGTCTTCAAAGGTATGAACAACGTATCCCGTTCATTTTGTATATCTGCATAGATAGATCTTGGCTATGGTGTTTGATGTTAGGATTTTTTTTGTTTTCTGCATACAAACTCTTCAGTGGTATCAGAGCCGATCTATGCATAGATGTATTGGTACGAGTAGAACACATATAAATATGTGGGCATTGATTTTCTAGTTGCTACCCTCCCACGTGTACTTGTTCATATCGTGGCAATGTTTGATGAAGCAGCCTACACCGACCTTGCACGTAAGCTTACATGAGATTGGTTCCACGATTAACATATGGATTGTACCATATAAGTGTCTGGCGGGTGTCTATCTTTCCAACATTAGTAGATATGGAATTTACAAAGGACGACCCTAAAATGGACTTAAAGCGGCAACTAGTCAATCCATGTTGTGGTTGATGTTCGTAAGTAAGAAGTTGTTCTTGTGCGAAAGCCCATGCAACCACGTAAAACATGCAAAGATAAGGTAGAAGAATCTAACTTTATTTTGTAGGGCCACGTGATATGTATGGTCTAGTTAGGTATTTATGAGATGAATTGTTGAAGGCTAAGTGGCACTGTGTACCGGGTGCAATGCCGGCGCACTCGATGGATATAAAGGCACGATGACCATGACTTATTACATAACTTATTTACATTTGATGTTAATTACCTGTACATTTTATTCTGCTAGTACTAGACTTACAATGGTAGAATTATAAGATAATCCTTCAAACATAATTCCAATGTTCGTGTTCTCCCATTAGTGTGCACCACAAAGGAAGTCCATCGTTATGAAGCATGCCATGACGATCGGGTGCTATATATATTGGCGTTCGGAACTATGCAAGACATGTATGCACTTCAATACACTAATGGTCAAAGTTGGTGAGCCTAGCATTTACATACATGGCCTCCGGACACATATGCCCGAAAGGTTAATTATGAGTCACATGGTGATGTGATTTATATGTTTATCTACCTATTGGGGATATGCTAAATGGGTATCAGCCCATATGGCCCATAGTTTAGCAAGGCCCATGGCCTCCTGGGAGGCCCAGTTAGACGGATCTAGAAGGGAAGTGTAAGATCTCACCATAATAAGGTAAGATCCCTGTGATTGCAGTGCTAGTCCCTGGATCGAAATGCTAGCACCCACAGTTTAAGATGAAGTACACAGAAACAAATTTCATTATTACATCGCATATCCAGGAGTATAATAGTTCATACAACTCACTTAGCCCAAGGCTAATGATAATCAAGGTTCAAATTACATCATATAATAATAGATGGATAACTATCACTACTCCTCCATGTCAACTTCCTCCTCCACTAGTGCAAGTCCTGCTGCTGCGAATCTTGCCTTGTATTCCTCCAAGCTTGTAGTCAAAGCATCGATCTTTACCTGCAGTTCTCTCATCTATGTGCGTAGCCTTTCTATCACCTCGTGATCCGCTTCCAGCTCAATGTCCTCAAGCTCTAACTCGGTCTCCAAGTGTCTGATCTTCTTGTTCTTCTCCTGAACTCTCTTCTCTTGGCTCTTGAATTTCTTCTCTTGGTATTCAAACTTCTTCTCCATTTCCTTGATTCGATTTTCCTGTTCCTGGAAAGCCTTGTATTTCTCCTTAAGTTGGACTCGTAGTTCATCGTTGCTAAGCACCACATTAGTCCTATCAGTATCAAGGTGTCTGATAAGGCTCTCTAAGTCCTGGAGGTGGTGACGCACGGGCTTGATAGACTCCTTAGTGGCCTCGTCCAACACAATAGGCTCTCCGTCCTCGGCGCGCCTCCCAAAGAAGTGGAAGTAGTGGCTCCTAATCTCAGAAGAGTGACGTCCACATAGGCGTGCCAACAGCTCCTGCATAGCGACGTCGATGCCCCTCTCCATGTCATCATGGAGTATCTTGAAGGCAATCTCCCAAGTTTGGGGCTCTGTGTCACGTCCTGGCTGGGTAACTCTAAATCCCCATAGGTCCTTCCTCTGGAACTTCCTCAGTTGAAGTCCCTGAATGGTAGGGACTAGAAGAGCGAGCACACGAACGAGCTCCAACATACAAGTCCCAAAGCGAGTTCCCTTGAAATCCTCGGCCGTGCTGTAGACAAAATTTGGCATCTTTTGCATAGCATGGAGAAAATTAGTAATAACACAAGTCTAGGGTAAGAAAACACAAGTCACAAAATAACGAAAGGATAAAATAAAAATCAACCAACAAAGCGTTCCTCATACTAAGTAGCAATACATTATTCAACTCAAGTAGTCAAGGTTCTAGACATAACTTATTTTTGCCATACCACATAGGTTGGTATGATCAAAATACTAATGTGACAAAACGCCAGGGGTGGTAGTCCAACTAGTATCTCACTCCTTCTTAACCAAGGTAGCAATGTGGGCATCCTTGGTAGTAATATGCTTATCTTGGTCGCATAGCTCCAAAGCCAAGCCTATGATATCCTTACTTAGGCGTTTTATAGTGGCCTATGAGTCTTGGACAAGACGATTCTCCTCCTTGAGATCCTCCTGAGTATTGAGCATTCAATACTTGAGTCTTTCCCCAAGTTCCTCAATGGCTTTCCACGCAGCATTCCTTGAAGAGTCAACGAATGACGTGTGCATTTCAGAGTTGGTGGACATGCAGAATCCTGTACTCTTGGGATCATCTTCCTTGTTCTTATAAAAATGTAGTTGCACCCGCCAATACTCTTGTCCCTCGTCTATCACAGGAAATCCCTTGTACACGGCGTCACCATTCATTCCCAAGACGATCATGAGGTTCTTGAGTGCCTTGGTAAATTCTATCTCACACTCAAGGGTCATAGTCATCAGTGGTCCCTTCTGGACAGATTCATTGATGGTGGACATCTACAAAAATAGATGAGAAAGGATGATTAGGGAAAGTTTTTCGAGATGAAAGACAAGTGTAAAGTTTGAATATAAAGTTATTTTTCCTAAGGGTTTTCCTTAGTCTAATCCAATCTAGTTTCACGAACCTAGAGGCAACACAGTGCTCTGATACCATCTGTAAGATCTCACCATAATAAGGTAAGATCCCTGTGATTGCAGTGCTAGTACCTGGATCGAAATGCTAGCCCCCACAGTTTAAGATGAAGTACACAAAAACAAAGGTCATTATTACATCGCATACCCAGGAGTATAATGGTTCATACAACTCACTTAGCCCAAGGCTAATGATACTCAAGGATCACATTACATCAAATAATAATAGATTCTTTGTCTCCATGTGCCACAGGCAAGCATGTCGATTGTAGACCCGCAACCCTACTCATCATCAGAGTATCCTGCAACATAATAAGTTACAGCCACAAAGGGTCAATACATTTGGAATTGTATTGGCAAGTCATGCCATAGATACTTAGTATAATCCAACAACTACATGAATATATGGCTAAGTGTGGTTTTGGCTGACTTTGCTAAAAGCAAGTTTTAACTTTTAGTTTTTGAAGAGTAAGTATTCTCTTTCAAACACTAAGGTATCAATGATAGACATCACTGAACCTCTACCCATGTTCACCCACAAGTTTTAACTTAGAGAAATTTGGATGAGGAGATTATTGAACTGCTTCACTGTCTTGAGGCTCAGGAATTGTCCATAACCGGTGACACGGATAAGTACTTAGTTTTACCCTCTCGAGAGGTGGTGCACTTTCCCCACAAGACTCGACATGCATCGAGACAAGACTTTTCAGAAGCAATCCCTCAGACCACCACATACGCGTTCCATCCTATCATAACTACCACCTTCTGTCCGTCTGGATGAGTTCTTGCAACTTCGTTTGTAAAGGCAGAGCACATATGCCATGTGGCTGCACTGGAAGCTTCGTGACAAGAACGTCTCCAATCTCTTTGTTCCTGGGTGGCCGTCCACAAGTGCGATACACCAGCTGACCATAGACATGGCCCCTGAGTAACCACTCAACATAATCCAAGCAAGTCCTAATCCACCCAGATATTTCATTAACATTAGTTGTTTTTCTTATTCAAAATAATATCCTTCCATACTATCTTGATATGAATTTTGACCCACGAAATCTAATAGCATGGCTAAGCACTCTAGCATATGATGTCTTTCAACTAGGAAATGCTACCAAGATATAAGCTATAGGATAACATAACATAGTATAGTAACATATAAATAATCCTATCATGCTAAGATCTACCAAAATAACACTAGTGCAATAGTGAAAATAATAGGACATAAGATGAAATATCACTTGCCTTGGTAGCTAGGGGAATAGGTACAATCCTCACAGCAACTAACTTCACAATCCACACAATCTACACAAAGGACAATACAAAAACAATAAATCAATCAATAAAACATTACAAAAATATAAATGCATGCAAAATGCAATGATATGATCACAACTCTAAAACCTACAGAGCCTACAGTACAGAGGTTAAAGTACTCTATCTAAAGGCATAAGAAATACCCAAAAACATTTTATGGAATAATTTTTATGAGCAAAATACTCCTAAAAAGGTTCTGCCTATAATTCCAATTTTCCAGAAGCAAAACTGTGAAACAAGGCCTCTATAATAAAGGTCTTATTTTTCTAAATCCATAGACACCAAATTTGCATTTTTCTGAATTGTGGCTCAAAGTTATTGAATTTCTAAGTTAAATACATAATCTGTCCATTTTTCTATTTAAAGCAAATAGCCTAGGCGGCGTGGCGCAACCCTATTGGTCCGTACCAGTTCGGTCAGATCGACTGCTGCAGACCGTTAGATCTTAAGTGACAAACGGACGGATCTGATCAGCCCGTACCGCTTCGGTCGTCGATCTAATCCTAGCCGCTGGCGATAGATCTAACGGCTCCTAGGGCCTGGCCGGAAACGGGCGGCGCTGACCAGCTGCACGCGGCGGCGGAGCGTCGGCCGACAGCGTTCCTGTGGTTCTATCGGGGCAGGGGGTCCGTGGACACGTACCAGAGGTCGAGGCGGTCGTGGCGGTCTCGATGGAGGTCACGGTGGCGTGGTGGGTGCTCTGGCTCAATCACGATCCCTCGCCGGAGTTGCGTCGATAGCGGAGCTCGTGGCTCTGTGTCAGAGACGATGGCCTAGGGCTCGAACAAGCAAGGAGAGGGGTCAGTGGGGTGCGCCCGGGTCAGCACGATCTAGTAGAGACTAAAAAGGGGCGGCGGAAACCCTAACTTTACCGGAAAGCTCGACGGATGGCGGCGGCAGAGGAAGTTCGCCGGAGTAGACCGTGTCATCGACCTGGAGCAAGAGAAGGCATGCGACCGGGGTTAGTAGATGCGCCAAGACACGGCAAAGCAGATAGGGAAGAGAGGTGGGTGCATGGCGGCCGGAGCTCACCGGAATTGTCACCGGAATTGCTTCGGTCGGCGGTGGTTCGAGCTAGCAATTGGGGAGCCTGGGGGCTCTCCGGGGTAGTGGCTGCGGGAAACTAACGAGGAGGGGGAGGGGGTTAAGTATGGGTGGACGTAATGGTGATTAACTCGCGGAAACGCCACAATTCGGTCGGGTTTTGGAAATGGCAGAGGAGGGGAGGAGGTGTTGGCCGTTCGCGTGGAAGAAGGTGAGGTGGCGTCAACGTGGCGTGGGGCCAGGAGGTAAGTGGGTGGGGTGCGGAGTGGGGGCATGAGAAAAGACAGTGAGGGCGATAGTGGCCCGGGTGGGCTGGTTGGGCCGTTTTGGGCCGAAAAGGCCAGAAGTGCTGCTGCTGCTGCTGTTTAAATTTTTCCCTCCTTTTCTTTTTCCTTTTCGATTTACCTTTTCCAGGTTTTTTTGAATTTAGCAAAAGGGCTCCAAATTGCCTCTAAATTTCACCAAAACTTTGGAGGACAAACTAAATGCAAAGTAGTACATGCCATGATGATATGAATGCAATGATGATGGCTTTTAGATGAAAATTTGGGATGTTACAAATCTAACCCCCTTAAGATGAATCTCGCCCTCGAGATTCGGGTTGGCTAGCAAATAGGTGAGGGTGATCTCTCCGAAGTTCATCCTCTCGCTCCCATGTTGCTTCTGATTCAGTGTGATGGTTCCACTGTACTTTGCAGAATTTGATTGTCTTGGTACGGGTAATTTTTTCTGCTGTCCCCAGAATCTTAATAGGTTTCGCTTCATAAGTGAGATCATTCTCTAGATGAACTTCTTCTAATGGTATAGTGTCCTTCAATGAAGTTTCTTCCATCTCTGGGTGACACTTTTTCAGCTGACTGACATGAAATACATTATGAACTGCTGGCAAAGATTCTGGTAATTGTATCTCGCATGCCACTTCTCCTTTGTGGCTCAAAATCTTGAAGGGTCCCACATAGCGTGGTGCCAATTTTCCTTTGATCCCAAATCTCTTCACACCACGAGGTGGTGATACTCTGAGATAAGCTCTATCACCCACCTCATAGGTGACCTCTCTATGTTTTGGATCTGCATAGCTTTTTTGCCGAGATTGAGCTACCTTTATCCTATCCCTTACCATCTTGACTTTCTCTTCAGCCTCCCTGATTAGGTCTGGCCCGAACAAATTTCTTTCTCCTACTCCATTCCATAGCAATGGTGTAGTACACTTTCTTCCATAAAGGAATTCAAACGGAGCCATTTCTATGCTTGATTGATAACTGTTATTGTAGGAAAACTCTGCGTATGGTAGACTTTCATCCCAACTAGATCCATAATCTAACGCATAAGCTCTTAGCATATATTCCAATATTTGATCGGTCCTTTCTGTCTGCCCATTAGTCTGTGGATGAAACACAGTGTTGAATTCTAGTCTAGTTCCCAATGATTCGTGAAGTTGTCACCAAAAGTGCGAAGTGAATTGAGTTCCTCTATCAGATAGGATACTCTTAGTCACCCCATGCAAACATACAATTCTATTCATGTATATCTTGGCTAGCTTTGTACTTGTATAACTGGTCTTCACTGGTATGAAATGAGCCACTTTTGTCAAGCGGTCAACGATAACCCATATAGAATCGTATCCAGATTTAGTCATTAGCAGTCCGGTGATAAAATCCATACCTATTATCCCATTTCCAAATCAGGTATTGGCAGTGGTTGTAATAATCCTTCCGGTTTCTGATGTTCTTCCTTTACACGACTACACACGTCGCACAAGGCAATGTGCTCTACTATATCCTTCTTTAAATTATTCCACCAAAATCTTTCCTTAACATCCATATACATCTTGGTGTTGCCAGGATGAATTGAATATGGTGAGTTGTGCGCTTCTTGTAAGATCAACTTCTTAAGCTCAAGATCCCGCGGAACACAGATGCGTTTTTCTTACCATAAGATTCCGTGTTCATCTACGTGAAATCCTTTTGCCTTGCCTTTACTAACCTTACTTTTGATTTCTTCTATTTCTTTGTCCATCTTTTGAGCTTCTTGAATTCTGTTCATCAGTGTGGGTTGCACTTCCAAGGATGCAAGGTACCCTTCAGGCACTATCTCTAGTCTCAACTCTCTAAATTAGGCACATAACTCCTCCGGCAATTCTCCTTTATTGAGGCCATTTACATAAACCTTGCGACTTAATGTATCGCCTACAACATTTGCCTTTCCAGGGTGGTATTGCAAACTTAAGTCATAATCTCTGATAAGTTCTAGTCATCTTCTTTGTCTCATGTTGAGTTCTTTCTGTGTAAAAATGTATTTCAGACTCTTGTGATCGGTGAAAATTTCATATCGTTTTCCCATAAGATAATGCCTCCATGTTTTTAAGGCATGTAGAACTGATGCCAACTCTAGGTCATGAGTAGGATAGTTTACTTCATGATTTTTGAGTTGCCTTGATGCATAAGCTACAACTCTACCTTCCTGCATTAGTACACCTCCTAGTCCTTGGTGAGATACATCAAAATATACTTGAAAGTCTTTCTCAAGATCTGGCAAACATAACACTGGTGCTGACACTAGTCTCTTCTTCAACTCCTGAAAGCTGGTTTCACATGCTTCTGTCCAGTTGAACTTCTTCTCTTTGTTTAGCAGATCAGTGATAGGCTTTGCTATCTTAGAGAAATTTTCAATGAACCTCCGATAGTACCCTGCTAGGCCTAGGAAACTACGGATTTCCTTAACCGATTTAGGAGGTTCCCATTCTGTCACAGCTGCTACTTTTGCTGGGTCAACAGCCATACCACTTCCAGATACTATATGCCCAAGAAAATCCACTTCGTTTAGCCAAAATTCACATTTACTGAACTTAGCATATAGTTTGTGTTCCCTGAGTTTCTCTAGAATGAGGCGTAGGTGTTCTTCATGTTCTTTGTTGCTCTTCGAATATACCAAGATGTCATCGATGAATACCACTACGAACTTGTCAAGAAATTCCATGAATACCTTATTCATCATGTTCATGAAATAGGCCGGTGCATTGGTCAATCCAAACGGCATCACTGTATATTCATACAACCCATATCTAGTGGTGAATGCAGTCTTTGGTATATCATGTTCTCTAATATTTAGTTGGAAGTATCCTGATCGAAGATCAATTTTTGAGAACACACATGCTCCCTCTAGCTGATCAAAGAGATCATTTATTCTAGGTAGGGGATATTTATTCTTTATGGTCACCTCATTAAGCGAACGATAATCTATGCATAGCCTTTGACTTCGGTCCTTCTTCTCAACAAACAAAACTGGTGCTCCCCAAGACGAAGAACTTGGTTGGATAAATCCCTTTTTCAACTATTCTCCCAGCTGTTTCTTGAGTTCTTTTAACTCGTCCACCGACATTTTGTAAGGTCTCTTTGCTATAGGCCCAGTTCCTGGTAGTAGGTCTATCAGAAACTCCGCATCCCTATCTGGCGGCATGCCAGGTAATTCTTCGGGGAACACATCTAGGTATTCCTTCACTATTGGCACACTGTCTAGGCTAACCCCCTTAAGAGAATTAACCTTGCTCCCCTTGGGTTCAAAGTTAGACTTGAACCTGATCCTTTTCTTTTCTGGGGTTGTGAGCATAACAGCTCGTTTGGCACAATCAATCACTCCTTCATAACGGGTCAACCAGTCCATCCCTAATATTACATCTAATCCTTGGGACTCTAGGATTATTAAATTAACTGGAAACTTGTTCTTTCCAATTTCTAGGGTTATCTGTCGGCACCCAGAATTCACTATCATTTCTCCACCCGGGGAGCTTACCTTAATGGGACATCCAATGGTTTCAGTGGAGAGTTCGTTTTTGACTACAAATGCTCTTGAAATGAATGAATGTGATGCGATGGTATCAAAAAGGATAAGTGTAGGAAAGGAGTTAATCTTGAACTTACCGATCACGGCATCAGATCCTTCTTGAATTTCCTCCACATTGATGTGATTCACATGACCCTTTGAAATGGGTTCTCCTTAGCCCCATCAGCCTTCTTCTCTAGACATTCATTAGCATAGTGCCCTGTCTTCTTGCACTTGAAACATTCCACCTGACTGATGTCTTTCTTTGCTGGCTGACTGTGACGATTCTGACCATTTTGGTTCCCATGGCCATGACCATTGTGGTTGTTCCTGAATCCACCTTTGTTATGTCCACGATGATTGTTTCCATCATGGTGGTGGTTGTTGTTACGATGGTTATTATGATTCCCATTCTTGTGGAATCCTGAACTCCCACTTCCTTCACCATGAGAACGCTTGTGAGGTGATCCTGATCCAAACTTATCAAAATGGTGCTTCCTCTTTCTACCTTCCACTTGCTTCATCTTGTTTTCTAGGATGGTAGCTTTATCACACAAAGATTGATAGGTTGGAACATAAGCAACAGATAGTTGCATAGATATTTCATCATTCAACCCATCCGGAACTTCTCCTTTCTCTTTGCGTCAGTGTCAACATCATCTGGTGCATAACGTGACAGATTGTTGAACTCTTTGATGTACTCAGAAATACTGCGGTGGCGTTGCTTGAGGTTGTGAACTCCTTTTTCTTCAACCCCATTATTCCAGAAGAGATGTGAGTGGTGCGAAATCCATCCTCAAACATTGCCCAAGTTACTTCCTCAATAGGGTGACTAACTTGGAAATTGTCCCACCAAGTAGCTGCATGACCTTCCAATAAGTGTGTTGCGAATCTGACCTTTTCTGCATCTGTGCATCCAACTGTGACTAGGTCCTTATTCACAGAGCATAGCCAATCATTTGCTACCATGGGGTCAGTAGTACCAGGGAACTTAGCAGGTCTCAGCCACAGAAATCTTGTAAGCATATCCAAAGGTGGTGGATTGTTCTAGTTGTTGTTATTGTTATTATTGTTGTTTTGATTTTGGTTCACCATGAATTGAGTCATCATTTGCATCAATTGAGTCTGTGCAGCCACCATTTGCTGCATTCCATTGCCATTGTCATTGTTATCCTCGTTGTTGCGTCAGGGAGGCATCTGTGGGTTTAATAAGGGTAAGTAATGATAGATAACCCAATAAAGTACAACAATCAAACAAACAAGCACATGAAGGTTCAACATCACGACAATAACAGAGTTTGCGAAAATAACATGCTAGCATAGTCACCCACAAGTCAGTATGATCTATGCAACTCGATAATAAACGATAGATAGATGGATAAGAATCACTACTCCTCCATGTCAACTTCCTCCTCCACTAGTGCAAGTCATGCTGCTGCGAATCCTGCCTTGTATTCCTCCAAGCTTGTATTCAAAGCATCGATCTTTGCCTGCAATTCTCTCTTCTGTGTGCGTAGCCTTTCTATCACCTCGTGATCCACTTCCAGCTCAATGTCCTCAAGCTCTAACTAGGTCTCCAAGTGTCTGATCTTCTTGTTCTTCTCCTGAACTCTCTTCTCTTGGCCCTTGAATTTCTTCTCTTGGTGTTCAAACTTCTTCTCCATTTCCTTGATTCGATTTTCCTGTTCCTGGAAAGCCTTGTCTTTCTCCCTAAGTTGGACGCGTAGTTCATCGTTTCTAAGCATCACATTAGTCCTAACAGTATCAAGGTGTCTGATAAGGCTCTCTAAGTCCTGGAGGTGGTGACGCACGGGCTTGATAGAATCCTTAGTGGCCTCGTCCAACAAAATAGGCTCCCCGTCCTCGTCGCGCCTCCCAGAGAAGTGGAAGTAGTGGCTCCTGATCTCAGAAGAGTGATGTCCACATAGGCGTCCCAACAGCTCCTGCATAGCGACGTCGAGGCCCCTCTCCATGTCATCATGGAGTATCTTGAAGGCAATCTCCCCAGTTTGGGGCTCTGTCTCACGTCCTGGCTGGGTAACTCTAAATCCCCATAAGTCCTTCCTCTGGAACTTCCTCAGCTGAAGTCCCTGAATGGTAGGGATTAGAAGAGCGAGCACACGAACGAGCTCCAACATACGAGTCCCAAAGCGAGTTCCCTTGAAATCCTCGGCCGTGCTGTAGAAAAAATTCGGCATCTTTTGCAGAGCATGGAGAAAATTAGTAATAACACAAGTCTAGAGTAAGAAAACACAAGTCACAAAAGAAGCAAGGATAAAATAAAAATCAACCAACAAAACATTCCTCATACTAAGTAGCAATACATTATTCAACTCAAGCAGTCAAGGTTCCAGACATAACTTTTTTTGCCATACCACATAGGTTGGTATGATCAAAGTACTAACGTGATAAAAAGGCCAAGGGTGGTGGTCCAACTAGTATCTCACTTCTTCTTAACCAAGGTAGATATCTGGGCATCCTTGGCAGCAATCTGCTTGTCTTGGTCGCATAGCTCCAAAGCCAAGCCTCTGATATCCTTACTTAGGTGTTTTATAGTGGCCTTTGAGTCTTGGACAAGACGTTTCTCCTCCTTGAGATCCTCCTGAGTATTGAGCATTCTATACTTGAGTCTTTCCCCAAGTTCCTCAATGGCTTTCCACGCAGCATTCCTTGAAGAGTCAAAGAATGACGTGTGCATTTCAGAGTTGCTGAACATGCAAAATCCCGTACTCTTGGGATAATCTTCCTTGTTCTTATACAAATGGAGTTGCACCCACCAATACGCTTGTCCCTCGTCTATCATAGGAAATCCCTTGTACACGGCTTCACCATTCATTCCCAAGCCGATCACGAGGTTCTTGAGTGCCTTGGGAAATTCTGTCTCACACTCAAGGGTCATAGTCATCAGTGGTCCCTTCTTGACAGATTCATTGATGGTGGACATCTACAAAAATAGATGAGAAAGGATGATTAGGGAAAGTTTTTCAAGATGAAAGACAAGTGTAAAGTTTGAATATAAAGTTATTTTTCCTAAGGGTTTTCCTTAGTCTAATCCAATATAGGGTCACGAACCTACAGGCAACAAAGTGCTCTGATACCATCTGTAAGATCTCACCATAATAAGGTAAGATCCCTGTGATTGCAGTGCCAGTCCCTAGATCGAAATGCTAGCACCCACAGTTTAAGATGAAGTACACAGAAACAAAGGTCATTATTACATCGCATATCCAGGAGTATAATGGTTCATACAACTCACTTAGCCCAAGGCTAATGATACTCAAGGTTCACATTACATCATATAATAATAGAGTCTTTGTCTCCATGTGCCACAGGCAAGCATGTCAAGTGTAGACCCGCAACCCTACTCATCATTAGAGTATCCTGTAACATAATAAGTTACAGCCACAAAGGGTCAATACATTTGGAATTGTATTGGCAAGTGATACCATAGATACTTAGTATAATCCAACAACTACATGAATGTATGGCTAAGTGTGGTTTTGGCTGACTTTGCTAAAAGCAAGTTTTAACTTATAGTTTTTGAAGAGTAAGTATTCACTTTCAAACACTAAAGTACCAATGATAGACATCACTAAACCTCTACCCATGTTCACCCACAAGTTTAAACTTAGAGAAATTTGGATGAGGAGATTATTGAACTGCTTCACTATCTTGAGGCTCAGGAATTGTCCATAACCGGGGACACGGATAAGTACTTAGTTTTACCCTCTCGAGAGGTGGTGCACTTTCCCCACAAGACTCGACATGCATCGAGACAGGACTTTTCAGAAGCAATCCCTCAGACCACCACATACGCGTTCCATCCTATCATAACTACCACCTTCTGTCCGTCTGGATGAGTTCTTGCAACTTCGTTGGTAAAGGCAGAGCACATATGCCATGTGGCTGCACTGGAAGCTTCGTGACAAGAACGTCTCCAATCTCTTTGTTCTTGGGTGTCCATCCACAAGTGCGATACACCAGCTAACCACAAACATGGCCCCTGAGTAGCCACTCAACATAATCCAAGCAAGTCCCAATCCAGCCAGATATTTCATTAACATTAGTTGTTTTTCTTAGTCAAAATAATATCCTTCCATCTATTTTGATATGAATTTCCACCCACGAAATCTAATAGCATGGCTAAGCACTCTAGCATACGATGTCTTTCAACTAGGAAATTCTACCAAGATATAAGCTATAGGATAGCATAACATAGTATAGTAACATATAAATAATCCAATCATGCTAAGATCTACCACATAACACTAGTGCAATAGTGAAAATAATAGGACATAAGATGAAATATCCCTTGCCTTGGTAGCTAGGGGAATAGGTACAATCCTCACAGCAACTAACTTCACAATCCACACAATCTACACAAAGGACAATACAAAAACAATAAATCAATCAATAAAACATTACAAAAATATAAATGCATGCAAAATGCAATGATATGATCACAACTCTAAAACCTACAGAGCCTACAGTACAGAGGTTAAAGTACTCTATCTAAAGGCATAAGAAATACCCAAAAACAATTTATGGAATAATTTTTATGAGCAAAATACTCCTAAAAAGGTTCTGCCTATAATTCCAATTTTCCAGAAGCAAAAGTGTGAAACAAGGCCTCTATAATAAAGGTCTTATTTTTCTGAATCAATAGACACCAAATTTGCATTTTTCTGAATTGTGGATCAAAAGTTATTGAATTTCTAAGTTAAATACATAATCTGTTTATTTTTCTATTTAAACAAATAGGCTAGGCGATGTGGCGCAACCCTATTGGTATGTACCGGTTCGGTCGGATCGACTGCTGCAGACCGTTGAATCTTAAGTCACAAACGGACGGATCTGATCAGCCCGTGCCGCTTCGGTCGTCGATCTAATCCTAGTCGCTGGCGATAGATCTAACGGCTCCTAGGGCCAAGCCGGAAACAGGCGGCACTGACCAGCTGCCCGCAGCGGCAGAGCATCGGCCGACAGCGTTCCAGTGGTTCTACAGGGGAAGGGGGTCCGTGGACACGTACCAGAGGTTGAGGCGGTCGTGGCGGTCTCGATGGAGGTCACGGTGGCGTGGGGGGTGCTCTGGCTCATTCACGATCCCTCACCGGAGTTGCGTCGACGGCGGAGCTCGTGGATCTATGTCGAAGATGATAACCTGGGGCTCAAACAAGCAAGGAGAGGGGTCAGTGGGGTGCACTCGGGTCAGCATGATCTAGCAGAGACTAAAAAGGGGCGGCAGAAGCCCTAACTTTACCAGAAAGCTCGACGGACGGCGCCGACAGAGGAAGTTCGCCGGAGTAGACCGTGTCGTCGACCTGGAGCAAGAGAAGGCACGCGACTGGGGTTAGTAGATGCGCCAGGACACGGCAAAGCAGATAGGGCAGAGAGGAGGGCGCATGGTGGTCGGAGCTCACCGGAATCGTCGCCGGAGTTGCTTCGGTCGGCGGTGGTTCGAGCTAGCAATTGGGGAGCCTGGGGGCTCTCCGGGGGTAGTGGCTAGGGGAAACTGACGAGGAGGTGGAGGGGGTTAAGTAGGGGTGGCCGTAATGGCGATTAACTCGTGGAAACGCTAGAATTCGGCCGGGTTTTGGAAACGGTAGAGGATGGGAGGAGGTGCTGGCCGTTCACGTGGAAGAAGGTGAGGTGGCGTCAATGTGCCGTGGGGCCAGGAGGTAAGTGGGTGGGGGTGAGCAGTGGGGGCGTGAGAAAAGACAGAGAAGGGGAGAGTGGCCCGGGTGGGCTGGTTGGGCCGAAAAGGCCAGAAGTGCTGTTGCTGCTATTTAAATTTTTCCCTCCTTTTCTTTTTTCCTTTTTGATTTACTTTTTCCAGGTTTTTTTTAATTTAGCAAAAGGGCTCCAAATTGCCTCTAAATTTCACCAAAATTTTGGAGGACAAACTAAATGCAAAGTAGTACATGCCATGATGATATGAATCCAATGAGGATGGCTTTTAGATGAAAAATTGGGTTATTACAGGAAGCCCATGCCGGAAGAAGGAAGGCTACATGCAGTCATCGACCACCCCGGAGACTTGGAGTACAAGACACGAAGACTAGTTAGTATTAGTGTAGGACTCTGTAACCTGACCGGTAAGGATCTTTCCCTTTAGCCTTAGGTTCTGGTGCCTTTATAAACCGGACCTACAGGAGCCTTTAGGGCACAATATCATACAATAACATACACGTCGCATAGTGAATCGACTTCTGTAACTCAACATATTGCCATAATAGTGAATTATAGCAGGAGTAGGATTCTGCCAACGTCGTGGGATCTGAACCTGGGTAAGATGTGGTACCTTGTACCCGCCAACTCACCACCTTCCCCCACCTCTCTAAACATTCTCTATGAGGACCCCCTCCATGTCATACTGGTAGGAAATACCACGATAGTTGGCGCCCACCGTGGGGCAAGAGGCGCTTCGAGCTCTACACCAGGTGAGTTCCAATCTCTTCGTGGGAATCAGCAACACTATAGCCATTAGGTGCATTCTCTTCTCCAACAACGTTCTGATCATCCCTTTAGACGAGTTCTGGATCCCGGTGAAGATGAACCCCACCCGTGCTCCTTTTTTCCAATTGGTGACATCCATCTCTTTATCGATGAAACCGGCTCGGGATCAAGCTCCCAGGAAGTCGGACACTTGTCAAGACCCGCACGGATCATCTACTGGCAGGACACATTCACAGAAGAATCGAGCTCAGATCTCTCTTTGGAGTTTGCTGGCTTAGATCAGAAAAAATCAAGGCCCACCCAAACCGCCCCTATGCAGGATATAGTGTTGGAAGACCAACGCAAATCCGCTTGGCTCCTCCAAGTGTTAGAGAACAAGAGGTAACACTTTGTTGGTGTTCTCAGCATTTTCGATCTGGCTCGCTACGTCAAAAGGTCAGGGGAATCCCCACGTGAGTACCCCGTCGGATGGTTAAGGGTGAGGGCCACCTTGGAAGGAGATCACACTGATGATGTATTGTACCACTTCGTCGAAGGGCTCACGCCAGGCACTGATACGTTGCAAACGTATGCATAATTTTTGATGTTCCATGCTTGGTTTTTATCTACTTTCTTATGTTTTGTCCACACTTTGGAGTAATTTTTATACACTTTCTTGGACTAACCTATTAACAAGATGCCACACTGCCAGTTGCCTATTTTCTGCTGTTTTTGGTTTCGGGAAAGTCAGAAAATGAATATTCTCGGAATTGGACGGGACAAAAGCCAAAGTCAGTTTTTCACCGAGGGGGACACGGAGCTAGAATACGAGACGGAGAGGGGCCATAGGGCCGCCACACCATCTGGCCATGCGGCTAGGCCTGGCCCATGCCAAGTGGTGGTGTGGTCGCCTAGGGCACCCCATCGGCCTTACCTTTCGCCTATAAGATGCCTCTGATACAGAAACCCTAAGTACCCGATCAAAAATCCACGAAAGAGTCTGTAGCCGCCGTCATCTCCATCCCTAGATCGGGAGGGATCTAAAGCTCTTCCCGACACCCTACCAGAGGGGAGAATTCACCGTGGAGGCCTTCTTCATCACCATGCAAGCCTCCGGTGTGATGCATGTTAGATCATCCTTGGACCAACAACAACGATTTCATGTACACACCTAAGTTGTGTGACTTCACTAAGTTGTGTGACTTCACTAGCACCAACAACAATGATTTCATGTACACACCTATTGCTCCACCTGTTCCTGAAGCTACTTTCTTTGAAATAAAACCTGCTTTACTCAATCTAGTTATGAGAGAACAATTTTCTGGTATTGATAATGAAGATGCTGCTGCTCATTAAATAACTTTGTTAGACTTTGTGAGATGCAAAATCATAGGGATATAGATGGAGATATTATTAAGCTTAAGTTGTTTACTTTCTCTTTGAGAGGAAAAGCTAAAGAATGGTTGCAATCCCTAACTAGAAATAGTATTGATTCTTGGACTAAATGAAAATATGCTTTCATTGGAAAATACTACCCCCTGCTAAGATTATATCTATTAGAAGTGAAATAATGAAGTTTAAACAATCTGATAATGAACGTGTTGCTCAAGCTTGGGAAAGAATGAAATCTTTGGTAAAGAATTGTCCCACTCATGGACTAACTGCTTGGATGATTATCCAAACCTTTTATGTAGGATTGAACTATTTTTCAAGAAATCTATTGGATTTTGCTGCTGGAGGTACCTTTATGACCATTACTTTGGGTGCTACAACAAAGCTTCTGGATAATATGATGGTTGACTATTTTGAATGGCACACTGAAAGATCTCCACAAGGTAAGAAGGTAAATTCTATTGAAGAGACCTCTTCCTTGAGTGATAAAATTGATGTTATTATGTCTATGCTTGTTAATGGGAAAGCTCATATTGATCCAAATCATGTTCCCTTAGCCTCTTTGGTTTCTCAAGAAGAGCAAATTGATGTGAACTTTATAAGAAATAATAATTTTGGCAACAATGCTTATGGTAATAACTATAGGCCATATCCTCCCAATAATGGTAGTGCTTATGGAAATTCCTACAACAATAATAGGAGTGCTCCCTCTGAACTCGAAGTTATGCTTAAAGATTTTATTAGTAAACAAACTGCTTTCAATAAAACTATTGAGGGAAAACTCTCTAATGCTGAAAGAAATATAGCATCATTGGTTGAAGCTTAATCTTCTTTGAATAAAATGGCTGCTAAACCTGAAACTATTGATAATCCCTTTGCTGCTACCAATGCCATACAAGTTAGAATTGATGAAAATGTTAGACTATTAGCTGAATTGCATGCTAAGTGGGAAAGAGAAGATGAAATTTCTAGAAACATTAGTGTTTCTACTATCACTACCACTAGTGTTGAAGCTAGTAATAACTCTTCTACTTTAGATGATAATTATGAGTATATGGCCTTTACAAAACACATTACTGATGCTCTCATAAAAAATAAAGAAGAAAAGATGAAACATAAAGCGTCTATTCCTATAAAACAAGAATATGGTTGGGAACCCATCATCAATATGAAAGTGAATGATTTTGATTTAAAATCTTTATGTGATCTTGATAGTATTATTTCTATTATTCCTAGAAGGATTTATGATATGCTTGATTTACCACCATTGAAAGATTGTTATTTGAATGTCCCACTTGATGATAATGCTAAAAAGAAACTCATGGGGAGTTTTAATGATGTTCTTATTATGGTTAACAATGCTTATGTCCCCGTTAATTTTCACGTTTTGGATGTTGAATGCAATGCTTCTTGTCCTATTACTTTGGGAAGACCTTTTCTTAGAACTGTTAGTGCCATTATTGATATGAAAGAAGCCACCATTAAATATCAACTCCCACTCAAGAAAGGTATAGAACACTTCCCTAAGAAGAGAGAGAATATTTCTTTTGCCTCTCCTATCAAAACAAGATTTGCTCTTAATGCTTCTTCATTTGAGAACACTTGATGCTTTTCTTGCTTTTTAAGCCTAACTTAAAGGCGTTAAAGAAAAGTACATATTGGGAGATAACCCAAAAGTTTTAGATGAGTCTTGGAAGTTATTACCACTATAATAACCGCTCCTTATCCTTTTTATTTGCTTTTTGTGCCAAGAGTAACCTCTAATGAGAGAGACGTAATACTTGGGAAAGTTGCTTTCCTAAAATAGATATTTGTGCTTCCCTGTAAAATTCGTGTAAAATCTCTATACGTCGTTTTGATGCGTGAATTTGTGTGATTTTGCCCCAGGTTGTTATCCAACTTTCTTTATTCCAGCACTTTTTGATTTGAGCAATAGAAGGTCTTAGAAAAAATTGATTTTTACATGTTGGTCTGTTAATGACAGATTTCTGCCATTATTTGCATTTGCTTTTGTTGGTTCCATTTTGGGTTCTATTTGTGGAATTGAGCTTTTCAAGGGAAGTTCTTCAGTATCTTGTGTTTTAATGGAAGTTTTATTGGTGTTGAAACCAAATCCAAAGACTTACTACCTTGAGTGCACTAATGTTGCTGATAAAGATTGTGTGAAGTTTTGTATGAAGGAAAAAATTTCAGGTGTATGGAAGAATGATGTAATGAGATGAAGAATTGACTAAATCTCAAGCTTGGGGATGCCACCCTGTGTCACCCCAAGAAATATCCAAGAATTACAATCATCAAAGCTTGGGGATTCCCAAGGCATCCCCTTCTTCATCAATAAAAATTCAAGGTTTCTTCCAAAGACTTCATTCTTATTGTTTCATGCACAGTTGTGTTGTTCTTGGAGCGTCTTCATTTTTTGTTTTTGTTTTTCGTTTGCTTGGTTTTCTTAGTTTGCTGAATATATTGGTTGTACCCCCTCTTTCATACATTATTTTTCAAATAGTTTGGTTTGGATTGGAAAAGAGTAGGAAAAGTTCATGCTTAAGTGGTAAAAGGAGTTTGTTTTTGACTGTGGCCTATGCTTTGTCATGCCATGCTTAATATTGTTTTGGCTTTATGCTTAGTGATTTTTGCTGTAGCATGACATGTTATAAACAATTGAGATTGCTTAATGTGCCTTTGAAAAATCATGCATTGTTTTAGCATATTAAAGCATAGTATTGTGGTATTCTCCTTTCATGCTTTATTTGGGTTGACTTGGCGCATGCTCACACCATTTTATGACTATCTCAAGTCACCATAAGCCTTTATGATCCTTTAGTTTTCGACTTGTAATATCACTTTATGATTTGATTAATGATGCTTTGTCGCTCTACATGATTATGGACATTATTGCTCTCTTAGTTGATCACTCCCAGTCTTTTGCTAGCCTCCATAACCAAGTATGAGTTCCACTCATGCATCCAACTCCTAAAACCAAGTTATTCAAAAGAGTTCATCATACCTACCTATTAGCATTTTCTATTCCAAGTATATTCATGTTTTTATCTACCTTCCGAATTAAACTTGTTATGTGAAAATTAGTGATTAAAGCTCTCACGAACTTGATGGCACACTTTACTTTCTTGCACTTAATAAACTTGAACCATTGCGTCCATCTTTGTTGCATATATGCTTGCGCTTTATAAGTTGAAGTTAACAGAACCATGTATCATGGGGAACGCTTTCAACATTGCACTTGTACATTGTACCTAGTTGATATCATGTTCTTTTGCTTATGGATCCTGGCGGTGTGAAATAAAAGGGGAACTTGTAAGATCATGGATTTTGTATTTGTGTTAGAGAAACACCTGGGCCGCTAGCCTAATCCATGCCTAATCATGGTGGAAACTTGTAGCATAACCATAATGAGAACTCTATGAAGCATCCTCAATAAAAACCTATGCAAATAGCAAATAAAAAGATCGCTGAGATGCTCATTGTCTACTTGCCTTGTCATTTAGATTTTGGGATAGCTCATGTATCATGTGCAAGGGGTAGCCTGTTGGTGGTTCTCTATGATACATATGTACTTACAATGACAAGAGCTTACTTGTGACTGAAGTTGAGTAGCATGAGGTTCGGTCTTCGTAAGTAAGGGGCATGAGATTTCAACTTATAACTTGTCAAGCATATCCTCTTAGTTGTGTCACTTTAACCTTAATCACCTAAAGATGATTATGATAGGGGCAATGAGAGCTGAAAGCTAATAAGTACCATAATTTTTGGAAGCTCTTTATGAAACTTGAGTCCCTGCTTCCTTCTATGAAGGCCTTTCTTTTACTTTTATGTTGAGTCTCCACCTTCTATCTTTATGCACCTTTTAAGAGAGCATAGTGGTCATTCTTAGTTCTATGTGCATTGTCCCAAGACTTGTTGATTGATGCATAACTTTGATATTGCTTGTTCTTAAACTATTTGTATCTAGTCACTCAAATGAACTTTGAAGGTGTCCTATGCATTTATGTTTTCTACTCTATGAGGGACAAGCTAAATGCCACTATGCTATGATTTCTTTATGTGAAACTAACAAACGTCTTGCAAATCATTGTTATTCATGAATCTTTTGTTTGTGCCTTTTCATGTTGCAACATAGTTGCTATGACTTATTGTTAGAACTTTATCTTTCATGCTATGTTGAAGTACTATGATCCCAGCTATCAATGTTTTACAAATACTTTGATCAAGTTTATGTGGTGCATGTCACCTAAAAAATTATTCTTTCTTTTTATCACTTACCTACTCGAGGACGAGCAGGAGTTAAGCTTGGGGATGTTGATACGTTGTAAACATATCCATAATTTTTGATGTTCCATGCTTGGTTTTTCACTGAGGGGGACAAAAGCCAAAGTCTGTTTTTCACTGAGGGGGACACGGAGCCAGAATACGATACAGAGAGGAATTATGCTTGTTGTAAACATATCCATAATGCCAGGGGTGGTGTGGCCGCCTAGGGGACCCCCTCGGCCTCCCCTTTTGCCTATAAGATGCCTCCGATATAGAAACCCTAAGTACCCGATCAAAAATCTATGAAAGAGTCTGTAGCCGCCGTCATCTCCATCCCTAGATCGGGAGGGATCGAAAGCTCTTCCCGGCACCCTGCTGGAGGGGAGAATTCACCTTGGAAGCCTTCTTCATCACCATGCAAGCCTCCAATGTGATGCGTGAGTAGTTCATCCTTGGACTACGGGTCCATGTAGTAGCTAGATGGTTGATTCTTCTCCTTTGTGCTACCATGTCTAGATCTTGTGAGCTCCACTCATGATCAAGATCATCTATTTATAATCCTACATGTTGTGTTTGCGGGGATCCGATGGATATTGAGATGTTATTTCAGATTG
This sequence comes from Avena eriantha, assembly GCA_910589775.1. Lineage (NCBI taxonomy): Eukaryota > Viridiplantae > Streptophyta > Magnoliopsida > Poales > Poaceae > Avena > Avena eriantha. The sequence goes on along the minus strand of OU342744.1, from coordinate 236,154,778 downwards.
ATTATTGATTCTATCATGTCTTTGTTATTTGTGATCTTGCATGCTCTCTGTTGTTAGTAGATATTTTGGCCGAGTAGATGCTAGCAACTCCAAGAGGGAGTATTTATGCTCGATAGTGGGTTCATGCCTCTAGTAATCTGGGAAAGTGACAGAAATCTCTAACGTACTAGATGTGTTGTTGCTACTAGGGAGAAAACATCAATCCTTTGTTCATAGAAAAATCGTATTGTTTACTTTACACACAATGCGTAATGTAATTATCTGTTGCTTGCAACTTAATACTGGAGGGGGTTCGGATGATAACCTCAAGGTGGATTATTAGTCATAGATGCAGTTCGATTACGGTCTATGTATAATGTTGTAATGCCCAATCAAATCTCATAGGAGTCAAGATGAGTAGTATATGCATGATTGCTTTCTCGATGTTTGTTGATACGTTGCTAACGTATCCATAATTTTTGATGTTCCATGCTTGGTTTTATCTACTTTCTTGTGTTTTGTTCCAACTTTGGAGTACTTTCTATACACTTTCTTGGACTAACCTATTAACAAGTGCCACAGTGCCAGTTACCTGTTTTGTGCCAAAGTCAGAAAATCAATATTCTCGGAATTGGACCGGACAAAATCCAAAGTCGATATTTTACTAGAAGACTCACGGAGCCAGAAGACGAGACAGGGAGGGGCTACAGGATTGCCACACCATATGTTGGTGCGGGCTAGCCCTGGCCACGCCACCAGGTGGTGTGGCCCCCCTGGCCGCCAACCGATCTTTCCTCTTCGCCTATAAGAAGCCTCCCGATGCAAAAACCCTAAATCATCAAGCCTCCAGCCACGAAAAGTTCCACAGGCCGCTGCCACAAAAGGGGAGATTGAGGGGACATAAAGTCTCTATTACGGCACCCTCTCGGGACGGGGAAGTGCCTCCGGAGCCATCTCCATCGATCTCCACCACCATCTCCATCGTCGTTGCTGATTCCCATGATGAGGAGGGAGTAGTTCTCTCTCGAGGCTAAGGGCTCTACCTGTAGCTATGTGTTCATCTCTCTCTCTATGCATGATCTTATTGAGATCATGAGCGTGTAATCTATAGATCTACCTTGCTACTCAAGTGCTTTAATAGATCTCTACTCTCCCCATGTGTGTGAAGTTGACAGTGTGCACACCATGGTGGCACTTAGGATAGAGATTACAAATACTTCTTATGAGTTATATTTGGAGTTCGATGTCTTTATGAAATTGTGGTGTTTGTTTGAACCATCTAGTGCTCAAGGTGACAGTGTGGGGTTATCTAGATGGGAAAAGAGAAATTTGAGGAGTGTTGTTATAGCGCTACCATGGATTAGAGTGTCCAATCGGAGAGTAGTTTAGAGTAGTATCATAAAGAGAAGATATTTATATGAGAGTGTTCACTAGTGAAAGTATGATCCCTTGGCCTTGTTTCTAAGCATTGAAACACCGTTTGTAATTAGATCTGTTACATGTTTGCTTTCTTCCATCTTTATTTCAGTTTGCCTTTAGTCTCTTCCACGCCATCAAAGTATTTTCTATCACCGTTACCACATATAATTATCTATACCACTTGTATTTCACTATCTCTTCGCTGAACTAGTGCACCTATACACCTAACAAGTGTATTGGGTGTGTTGGGGACACAAGAGACTTCTTGTATCTTGATTGCAGGGTTGCTTGAGAGGGGATACCTTTGACCACTTCCTTCCTAAGTTCGATAAACCTTGGGTGATCACCTTAAGGGAAAACTTGCTGCTGTTCTACAAACCTCTGCACTTGGAGGCCCAACAACAGTCTACAAGAATAGAAGTGCGTAGACATCATTTGTCAATTGCCCCATTGTAATTTGTTCATCCAACATGTTATCTATCTTAAGGAGAGCCACCAGTAGTGAACTATGCACCCCGGTCCTTTCTTTTACCATCAATCTACAACTGTTTACTGCTTTCTGTTTACTTTATATAAGCTATTACTTTCTTCCACACAATACGTTTAATCCTCTGTTTTCAGCAAAACCGGTGAGATTGAAAACCTCACTGTAAGTTGGGGGCAAAGTTCTGTGGTTGTGTTGTGCAGGATTCCAAGTTGGCGACAACACCTTGGAGGTGTTTCCTTGCTCCTACTGGTTCGATAACCTTGGTTTCCTAACTGAGGGAAACTTACTGTTCTGATCATCATACCTTCCTCTTGGTGTTCCCCAACGAGCTTGACATCAACCACGAGTCAGCAGGCACCCTTCTCTAGCATATGCTTAGGAGGCGGAAGGATGCCGGTTTACTTACTCTCAACGTGATGATCACAACTATTCATAGTTTCGCTGACGCTGATGAGGAAGCCAATGTCGACATCACCACCATAGCCGAAAAATCTAAGTTCATTGGTCACGTTGCCTCAGGCTCTGCCTCTACCACCGACAACGCCGACTATGCTTCTAACTTAGTGTTCGATACACTTTACGCTAACATCAGCATGGACGACGGTAGCACGTCAGCCAACTCGGAGGAACTCAAAGCTACCATGAAGGAGACCGAGGAGGAAATCGAGCGCGAGCAGCGCGCCTAGCAAGCTATCACTTCCTGCCAAGTACTGGTGGCCATTGGGAACATGATGGAAGAAGATCAATTGGATCGAGGAGCCTAAGTAGCTCCCCCATCATCAGACGATGCCGAAACGCAGTGGCCAATGGTAAAAACATTGTTGATCCTTCGGATCCCGCAAATACCATGCCCCTCTAGCTATCCCCCCGAAGTGGCTGAAGGAACTCGCCAAGGGACCCAGTACTGCCAACCAAACAAATCTACCACCTCCACCATCCACGTCAGTGGACCGCAATCCCCTTGTTACTCTAGCAGACATGGTGATCTATGGAGAACTTCTCATCGAACCACCAACTGTTGCCCATATTTGTAACGTTACACATCTTGATGAGAAGTGTCAGGAAATCCTTGTGGAGACCAAGAACATCGCGGAGCAAGGTGAGTAGCTAGACAAGGATATAGCCAAGGAACACAATTCGATCAAGGCGGCAAAAGCAATGGAAGCTGAGTACAAGCAACTGCTCAAGCAGCATAAGGCGAAGAAAGCTTCAGCTCACGTCGTCAAGGATCCCGGCATTCGACACAACTTGGGGTGGGCTCGGATCAAACCAGCAAAAGCTACCCCCTACATCGATAAGGTTGGGAAGGAAGTCATGCCAACCCCCACCCTCAACATGGTCGTCACCAAAGCTTTACTCGAGCAGGACAGATCACCTGCAGTGGTGGATCAGGTCTATGACCTTGTCACCAAGGCTGTCAAGCAACAGGAAGAGGCCACCTCCTAGAGGCTCGAGTCCAATCCAGGATTTTTCCAGTCTATCATGAACAACCACCACAGACCAAGATCTCCTCATGATGTCGGATCTCGCACAGGTTCCACAGAACGAAGGCGGAGGGATGCACGCAACAGGACTGATGGCATCCCAATATCCTCCGACCACGGAGACAAGGCTCACCCCCATTGCTCACCACCACCTCCCATGCAGTCTTGACATCATGATGACCAATAGCGCCACCGCGCGAGCATGCCACCTCCTAGACACCCTTAGGGCGGCATCATTATACGTGACCAAGGAGAGCAACCTCATCATGGTGGAGAGTGTTCTGGCAACAACGGACAAATGAGCAAATCATACAAGGAAGCCCCGCGACCGACAAGAAACCGCGACAGGTGTGATGATTCGCATGGAGGGCACAAAAAGAAAGCTAACCCACTGCTTCCACCACTACCATCGCCACCCAGCATCCACCATGGCGGAGGATCGCACAAGTCTCACGGCTCGCACCATAACTCTCCTCCTCATGGCGGAAAATAGCAAAATCAACAACTGGAGTCGTATGATGCATGTTCAGGCCTTGATAAGATCCATGAAGCCTGGCAAGAGCCATACCTAGGGCGGCGTTGCTTTTTACGGGTTATCTCGGCCACAACCTACCCTAGGGGCCTCCGGACTGACAAGACTATCAAGTCCTATGACGACACTGCTAGGCCAGCGACAAGGTTGCAGGACTATCATGAAGCAATAGAAATCACAGGGGGATACCTCAATGTCGTCGTCAAATACCTCCCACTAATGCTCTCCGGCACCGCCTGACAATGGATTCGAAAATTTCCATAAAAATCAATCTACAATTGGTTGGACATGCATGAAGCGTTCACCAATAACTTCGAGGGTACATACAAACGTCCTTGCACTATTGGTGACCTACAATGGTGTGTGAAAGAGAAAGACGAATCATATTGTGCCTATCTATCTTGTTGTATTGATGTGAAAAACTCATGCGTGGGAGTACATGATCAAACTTCTATGGCCACCTTCATCGATAGTCTGGAAAAGGGAACACGGCTCCGACATACGCTGAAGCGCACTCATGACAAGGGAAAGCTTGATATCAACTCAATGATTGCCAAGGCTAGTGAATTTTCCACTGCCGATGATGATGCTCGCGGATCCTTACTTGTAGTGGCTATTCCCACCCAAGCCAAGAATAACAACAATCACAAGTGGAAGAACCTGCCTGAAGACAAGCAAGTAACTGACATGGTCGCCTCGACTTTCACTGGAAGAGGCGAAGGCAGACAACATGGTCGTGGCAGGGGCTGGTCATGGGAAGCATTGAGTGAATCTACACCTGCAGCGCCTCGCATTCCTCAGACGTACGAGGAGAACTATGATATGTTGTCTTTCATCTATCTTGACGCAAATGTAAAGACACTCATACCAATTGCTAGTGCAAGTTTGTCAACGACCTTAAGGAAGACCCTGAGTCTGGCTACAAGCGAAGTCGGAAGAATAGACCCCGCGGAAATGGCAAAGGGAAGAAGAAGGAGGAAGAGTCCTAGGATTTGTATGATATGGATGAAGATATGTACCCCAAACCTGGCGACAAGGGCAAGGGCAATGGTAAAAATCCCTTTGAGAAGAAGGCTCCAGTTTACCATACCTTCCTTGGTACCCCTATTGTCTGGGCCTAGAAAACCTATTTGAGGACACTGATGGTCACCCTCCTGCAGTACCCATGTACGTGAAGTGGTTAGAGATTCCAGTTACTTGGGATAGAGAGGATCACCCAGACCTCATCCTGACAGAGAAACATTATGCCATGGTCATCAACCCTCTGATTGACGGTAGCGAGTTCACCAAGTGCCTCGTGGATAGGGGAAGAAGCATCAACATTATGTACCTTGATATGCCGCATAATATGAACTTGACGGAGACCTAGCTAAGGCGTAGCAACACCATGTTCCATGGTGTCGTTCCTAGTTGGCAAGCTCAATCCCTTGGCTGCATTACCCTTTCGGTCGCCTTTTGTGATGTTAACAATTACCGCCTAGAGTGCATAACCTTTGAAGTGTGTAGCATCCCAATTGTCTAACAATTGCAATGCTATTTGCCTAGTCTATATATGCTACTTACTACATATTATTATTGCATCATCATTATATCATGCTCATGTACCATGCCACCTTGCATTTGAGCATCATATAAAACCCCTCTATTGTTTGGAATATGGCGTAGAGGCAATCATGTATGATGTTATTCCCAATGTATTCATAAAGTTATTGTCCATGTATGAACTACTGATATGTATCATTGAATATGTGATTCGATTGTGGAACTATATATTCATGTTGTTCATACTAGTTGCCATTGATCGTTGAGGTTGTGTTGGATACATAACTTATACTAATGTGGAAGTCAGCTGATGACTCGGTTCCACTTGTCATGGGCATGGAGTTTAGCAAGTCGGACTAGCCCATATAAAGGTACAACGAAAAAGGCATCATTTGTATGTCTCAATCAATGCAATCCTTTGACCTGAGGTTATTGCACAATCTGAGCTGTGGATCCCTGACTTAGGTTCTATCAAACGTTGTTCCGTTAAAGGGCACTCATAAAGGAAGAGTTCGGGTCGACTGAGAATCAAGCTGCGTGATGTGGATAACCAAGATGGGATTTTGCCCCTCCAACTGGAGAGATATTCTCTAGGCCCTCTCGGAAGATATGATTCAGAAAGCATGGCCATGCATGACTCGGTTAAGTGTTAACCGAGGCGATCGACTAAAAGTTACTCGCGTGAATCAGTCATCTCGTATCGAGAAAGAGAGTCGAACTATTTAAGGGATGACGATTATCCACCTATAGTTCGACAAGGCATATCGTGAGGCAAAAGGGACTTGGACGAAAGTTGCATGGAAGGTATGTCGTCATGACTCTTTAGTACTTGGAAGTCGATATGTTGTGCTAGGATATACTACCGACTAATCGGTCATGAGTGAGACTCGGATCGTGTCCGAGTCACCATGATCCTGTCGGGTCACACACTTAAGAGCGGGAGCAAGTTTAGGTTAGACCCGAACCGGAAATCTATCTGGGTTGGACTCGAATCAGACATGGACTGAGTCAGCGAGTTGGACTCGCAGTGACTAATATAGGCCTTTTTTAGTGAATGGGCCACAAGTGAGTGGAGCCCACTTTTGCTCCCTATATAAGCTAGGGCGCAGGTGCTTAGAGCACATGGTTAGGTCATTCCATCCGTTGGAAACCCTAGCTCCAGTTCAGTCCAGCTGCCATACCGGACCTAGTACTCCACCGCCGGTGCTCCTCCTCGTACGTCTGGATACTGGCGGAGGTGCTATACATTCAGCACTTCGACTATTGGATCGTGAGGACTTCACTACATCAAGCGACATACTTCATCAATTCCGCAATTGCGCGTCTAGTGGTAATCCTCGTGGCCTACTACCTTAGCTAGATCTTGGGATCACCGTGTAGGGAAAAAGTTTTGTTTATCTCTGCGTGTCCCAATAGTGGTATCATAGCATTAGCTTCTATTTTTAGGCTCAATATTGTGCATATGTGTTATGAGGTTGGAGTTAGATTGGATCTAATTTTTGTTTGGTCGTTGATCTATGAGATAGATCAGATTTGTACAAGGTTGATTGGATCAACTATACTCGGGGAATTGGATGATCTGGTTTCCATGATCATACTGCTGAGGTCGTGGAACGACATAACCCTATCGGTCGGCTTCCACCATTGGGGTAGACTGTGACACGTAAATCTGGATGCGGTGATGGAAGATCAAAGAGTTTGGTTGAATTGGAGTACGGGTCGGATTTGGGTAAAATTGTTTTATCCGATGAAGAAATCCATGTTCAGAATGTAGATGAGATCTGCGTTTTCAGAAAAATCGGACCGCCGGCTTTACCCTGTCGTAGCGCCTTAGATGTCGTTGTGAGTTTCACAACATCGGTAGATATCGTATCTATGCATAACTTGTTTTTGCAGGATGATGTTGTGAATGATATGGCTTATGTGCATGTGATGTGTGTAAGCCATTCGTTATCTACGTATCACAGTTTTTGTCAGGCGGCTAGACCCTAGGTGCTGTCATTTATTGTTTAACGACCTGCATGTCGAATTCTCCATGTAATTTACTTTACTAGCTAGTGTAGCTGCTTGGAGAACCCGGCTGGAATGGAAGTCGATGTACAAGTCGGCTACATGGTGTAAGGTGGTACGTGACAAGAGTTGACACGATTCGAATTACAAGCTTTGTGGAGATGGAGATCACCATGAAGAGAGCCATACCATTTCACATTATATTTGCTTTATTTTGTGTTATTGTTATGTCTCTATTTTACCTCTATTAGATAGTTGGTAGAAAGTAATCCCTCAAAAAAGGTCTAGTCGGTTTCCCCACCAGTGCTGCACCATCACAAGCCAGACATTTTTGGTAGTGGGCTCATAAAATTGAGGTCCTATCAATTCTTTCTGACTAGGTGGGTTTGAGTCGGACTCTTATAGTGGAATCACTCGGTAACATGGACGGGTCTATCACAATGGTTGTGGGACTCGGGAAAAACTCAGACGGGAGCCGGGGCATGTGATGCCACCCGTCCAACAGGAGTCGTATGAGATCCGATTGATAAGGAATTGTCTACCTAGATCACTTGACGGCTAGCGGTGATGCTAAATCTCACTAGTCGGCTTGCTTATTTAGGGTCCTGAATCACTAAGTAACCATCGAAGGGGTGTTGGTTCTAGTGGGAGCATAAGTATTAAAATGTTTAATATGCTTGCTCTTTTATGGATACATGTCTTAAGTGTTTTGCGTATTTTTTTGGTTGTAGATTAATGGCACCTAGCAGTCTCCCTCAGATTTCTAGTTTTTCCTTGAGAACCATCTTAGAGAAAGATAAGCTAAATGGAACTAACTTCACCAACTGGTATTGTAATCTGAGAATTGTTCTCAAGCAAGAAAAGAGGGAACATGTCCTAGACAACCCACTCCCAAATGAGACGAATGAGAATGTGACTGTCGCAGCCACCAATGCCTACCGTAGGACTTGTGATGAGTATACGGAGATTAGATGTCTTATGCTTGCTCACATGGAACCGGACTTGCAGCAGAAGTTCGAGAATGTTGAGGCCTACAATATGATCGAAAGCCTCAAAAGTATATTCTAGGCTTAGGCAAAGACTGAGAGGTATCAAGTCTCTCAGGCTTTGTTGAGCTGCAAGCTTAAAGATGGCGATCTCAAGAGTTCGCATGTGATCAAGATGGTTGGTTACGTGTAGTCTCTAGAAAGGCTCGGCTACCCCACTAGCGAAGAGGTCTCTACAGACATAATTTTGAACTCTCTTCCTAGTGTGTATGGTCAGTTCATATCGAACTACCACATGCATGGTATGGATAAGAAGCTCACTGAATTACATGGGATGCTCGAGCAAGCTGAGATGGATCTCAAGAAAGGCACCAGTCAAGTGTTGATGGTGCAGAATAAGGCTAAGTTCAAGAAGAGTTCTTGGACTAAGAATAAGAAGGCAAAGTCGAGAGGTAAGGTTAAGGAACTGGTCCAAGGCGCTTCCTTAGGGACTTAGCCATCTCCTGCAGCCGGATCCACTTGCTTCTATTGCAAGGCGGATGGCCACTAGAAGAGGAATTGCAGCAAGTATCTGGCTGATAAAGCCAAGAGTGGAGGTGTGACTTCCGGCTCAGGTACGCTTGTTTGCAATGTTATAGACATTTATCTTGCTGATGCACCCAATAGTTCTTGGTATATGATACCGGATCAGTTATTCACATCTGCAAGTCGTTGCAGGGCTGGTAAGACCTAGGAGCATGGCGAGAGGCGAGGTTAACATTCGAGTTGGCAACAAAGCGAGAGTCGATGCGTTGGAAGTCGGCATGATGCAACTTCGTTTACCTTCTGGATTCTTAATCGAGCTGAATAATTGTTATTATGTTCCAGTGCTTAGTCAAAACATTATTTCTGCCTCATGTTTGATGAGACAAGGATATGAGTCGAATATTAAGAATAATGGTGGTTATGAATATTTGAATGATATGTTTCACGGCTTAGCACCCGTCCAGGACGGGTTATTTATTTTGAATCTTGATGGTGAATCTGTCAATAACATAAATGTGAAAAGGTTAAAACCAAATGATCTGAATATGACTTACTTTTGGCATTGTCGGCTTGGTCATATAAGTTGGAAACGCATGAAGAAGCTCCATGATGATGGACTCCTAACTTCGTTTGACCTAGAGTCGTTCAAGACATGTGAATCCTTCCTACTCGGCAAGATGACCAAGACACCTTTTGCAAAGAGTTGTGAAAGGGCATCCAACTTATTGGGACTAGTACATAGTGATGCGTGTGTCCTGATGAGCACGACAGCCTGAGGTGGTTATGAGTACTTCATTACCTTCACTGATGATTTAAGTAGGTATGGATATATCTACTTGATGAAACATAAGTCGGAAGCCTTTGAAAAGTTCAAGGAATTCTGGAATGAGGTATAGAATCAACTCGAAAAGAAAATAAATTTTCTTCGGTCAGACCGAGGAGGCGAGTACATGAGCAAAGAGTTTGATGACCATCTGAAGAGTTGTGGAATAGTTCCCCAGCTCACTCCTCCGGGAACGCCGCAGAGGAACGGTGTGTCAGAAAGGAGGAATCGGACCTTTTTGGACATGGTAATCAATGATGAGTCGGATAGATCTACCTTTATCATTTTGGGGTTTTTTTCTAGAAACTGCAGCATTCACACTAAACAGAGTACCATCAAAGTCAGTAGAGAAAACACCGCATGGGATGTGGACTGGCAAGAAGCCGAGTTTGTGTTTCCTTAAGATTTGGGGCTATAAAGCATTTGTCAAGTGACTTCAGTCGGACAAGCTGAGGGCCAACTCAGATAATTGTATTTTCATGGGGTATCCGAGGGAAACCTTGGGTTACTACTTCTACAACCAAGAAGAGGGCAAAGTGTTTGTTGCTCAGAACGGGGTCTTCCTTGAGAAAGAGTTTCTCAGTTGGGGAGTCAGTGGGAGTACAATGCAACTCAAAGAAATTTGAGAAGTACTGACCCGTAGCGAGTTAGCAAAAGCCTTGGAGGTTGAGCCGGCCGTGGGAGATGAGATGGCAGCTACACCCACACTGCAAAGATCGGCAAGATTGCGAAGTGTTCGTGATGTATTACTGTTGGACAGTGATGTGCCAGAAACTTATTCGGAAGCGATGGTGGGTTCTGATTCTGAGTCGTGGCTTGGATCCATGAGATCCAAGTTAAAGTCCATGGATGAAAATCAAGTTTGGAACTTGGTTGATCTGCTAGATGGTACAAGACCCGTCGAGTGTAAATGGGTCTTTAAGAAGAAAACTAATATGGATGGAAATGTTTTTATCTGTAAAGCACGGCTTGTCGCGAAGGGGTTCCGACATGTTCAAGGAGTTGACTACAATGAGACTTTCGCACCTCTAGCGATGGTTAAGTCAGTTCGGATCATGTTAGCTATAGCAGCCTATTTCGACTATGAGATATGGTAGATGGATGTCAAGACAACTTTTCTTAATGGAAATTTAACCGAGGATGTGTATACGGGTTGAAGCAAGCATCTCGGAGTTGGAACATTCGCTTTCGTGAGGTAGTCAAATTGTTTGGCTTCATCAAGAGTGGTCATGATTCTTGTTTATACAAGAAATTTAGTGGGAGCAAAGTAAACTTTCTGATCTTATATGTGGATGAAATATTACTAATTCGAAATGATGTCCAAATGTTGTAAGAAACCAAGGAATCATTGGAAAAGAGTTTTTCAATGAAAGACTTGGGTGAGGTGACTTACATACAAGGAATCCGGATCTATAGAGATAGATCAAGGGGCTCACTAGATTGAGTCAGAGTACATATTTTGAAGAAATGTTGAAGAAGTTCAACATGGAATCATCTAAGAAGGGGTTCTTACCGATGTCCCGTTGCGTAAAACTTAGCAAGACTCAGTGTCCTTCGACAACTGATGAGCAAAGTCAGATGAGTGCGATTCCATACGCTTCTACAGTCGGATCCATCATGTGCGCTATGATTTGTACTAGGCCAAATGTTTCCTATGCTCTAAATGTTGTGAGTAGAAACCAGGATGACCCTGGAGAGGACTAAGGATATGTTTTCCTGGTTTATGGGGGTGAGGATGAACTCAGTGTAAGGGGTTACACGGATGCGAGTTATCTCACTGACTCGGATGATTCTCATTCGCAATCCAGATATGTGTTTGTGATAAATGGAGGGGCTGTGAGCTGGAAGAATTCCAAGCAAGAGACGGTGGTTGCATCTATGATAGAGGCTGAGTATTTTGCTGCCTCGGAGGCGGCAAAGGAAGCCGTTTGGATGAAGAATTTCCTCATGGATCTTGGTGTGGTTCAGGGTTCGTCCATTCCGTTAGACGTGTATTGCAACAACAGTGGTGCTATTGCACAAGCCAAGGAACCTAGACAACACCAGAAGAACAAACATATACTAATGCGGTACCACCTGATTCGCTAGTTTGTGGATCAAGGTGATATCAAGTTATGCAAGGTACACACGGATGCAAATATTGCGGATCCGTTGACAAAGCCGCTACCACAGCCGAAGCATGAGGCGCACCTGAGAGCTATGGGCATTAGATGCCTAGACATGTGATATCGGATGATTGACTCTAGTGCAAGTGGGAGACTGTTGGGAATATGCCCTAGAGGTAATCATGTATATGTTATTCCTAATGTAATCATAAATTTATTGTCCATGTATAAACTACTGATATGTATCATTGAATATGTGATTCGATTGTGGAACTATATATTCATGTTATTCATACTAGTTGTCCTTGGTCGTTGAGGTTGTGCTGGACACACAACTTAGACTAATGTGAAAGTCGGTTGATGACTCGGTTCCACTTGTCATCGGCATGGTGATGCCATTCCGACTTACACGGATTCGGCTAAAGAGTTTAGCAAGTCAGACTGACCCATATTGAGGTACAACGAACAAGTCGTCATTTGTATGTCGCAATCAATGTAATCCTTAGACCTGAGATTATAGCACAATCTGAGTTGTGGATCACGAACTTAGGTTCTGTCAAATATTGTTCCATTAAAGGGCAATCATAAAGGTAGAGTTAGGGTTGACTAAGAATCAAGTTGCCTGATGTGGATAACCAAGATGGGATTTTGCCCCTCCAACTGGAGAGATATTCTTTGGGCCCTATCGAAAGATATGATTCAGAAAGCATGGCCATGCACGACTCGGTTAAGTGCTAACCGAGGCGATCGACTAAGATTTAGTCAGATGAATCACTTATCTCGAATCGAGAAAGAGAGTCAAACTATTTAAGGGATGACGATTATTCGCCTATAGTTCGACAAGGCATATCGTGAGGCAAAAGGGACTTGGACGAAAGTCACATTGGAAGGTATGTCGTCATGACTATTTGGTACTTGGGAGTCGATACGTTCTTCTAGGAGCTGCTACCGATTGATCGGTCACGAGTGAGACTCGGATCGTGTCCAAGTCACCATGAGCCTGTCAGGTCACACACTTAAGAGCGGGAGCAAGTTTGGGTTAGACCCGAACCGGAAATCAATTTGGGTTGGACCTGAAGCCGATGTGGATTGAGTTAGTGAGTTGGACTCGTAGTGATTAATATAGGCCTTTTTAGTGAATGGGCCACAAGTCAGTGGATCCCACTTTCACTCCCTATATAAGTTGGGGTGCAGGTTCTTAGAGCACATGGTTAGGTCATTCCATGCGTTGGAAACACTAGCTCCAGTTTAGTCCAGCCGCCGTACTGGACCTAGCAGTCCACCGTCGGCGCTCCTCCTCGTATGTGCGGATACTAGCGGAGGTGTTGTATGTTCAGCACTTCGACGATCAGATCATGAGGACTGCACTGCATCAAGCAACGGGCTCCATCAATTCTGCAACTACGCGTCTAGTGGTAATCCTCATGGCCTACTACCTCAGCTAGATCTTGGGATCTCCGTGTAGGGAAATTTTTTTGTTTATCTCTGTGTGGCCCAACATCTATTTGGTTCTTATCCCATATGCATTATATTGTATCACTTATAGTTGTCTCTTGATATATTGTATTTGCTTCTTGATAAATTGCTTCATGCCCAAGTTGAGTTGGGGACCATATATTTCCTTGACTCCGCGACCTTTCTTTGTCAGCACCTTATAATTCTACCATACAAACTATATATGATCATTCACATTTCTTTTGGTATCATGTCTAGCTCATATATAATATGATGGATACACTTCTAGTCTACATGCTTCCATTCTTGTTTCCTTGTTGTTTTCACAATATTGGATATGGGAGCCACATGGCCACCTTTGCATGCTATGTGAGTAGAAATCCTTCTTAATCTCCCATATGTCTTATATATGGATCATGGTCATGTTTGAGGTATTGTGTGGCTTGATGATAATAATAGTGGTACTTGTACACTAGCATAGGCCACATTTTTATTCATGCATGACCATGATCCAAATAAGTCATATGAATTGGGGAGCTTTCATAAACATTCTTCTTTTGGATTCACATTCATTTGTTGGAGGATTGAGTGTAAACATGGCATATACCATCTATGGTGGTTTTCACCACAATAAGTATGTAATGGATGCAAGCATGCATGGCCCATGCAAGTTTCCTGTTTTCTCTCTTTATTTGGATCCTTGTGGTTTATATAAGGTTTTACGATATTTTTGAATTCAAACAAGGAAACAAATAAAACCAAATAAAATGCACCTATCTATTCAAGCCTTCTTCTTTCTTTATTTCTCTTGCATGGGGTCTTTTAGTATTTTGCATGGCTTGATTTCAAAAAAGAGTGGAAAATAACTAAAACAAATAAAAATAAGAAAGAAAAACCTAAACTACCATCTAACTAAAGCCCTAATATACCTAGCTAGTTCTAACCTAACCAGGCATGCCACTTGATCTGGTCGGACAGATCAACACCACCCCACCTTGCTATACCCAGGCCCCTCCCAGCTAAAAGCCTATCAGACCCACTAGCTAACCCTGGCAACCCTGGCGCTGGACTCCCTTCTCTCTCCTAGCGCGACCAAAGGAAACCTCTACCCAGCATCCTGGACTCGCCCTCTCTCCCTGGACCTACCAATGCCCTCCCTGGTGCCACCCAAGTAGCAAGCCTGGTCGGACCCCTGCCATGTTTATCCTCTTCGCATTGCACCGCCCTGCTCACGTGTGCAGTGATAGTAAGTGCACTCATACCGAGCCTATGTTGTCCTCCCTCCTCTCTCTGCCATAAAGCTAGAAGCACCAAAGTGTCGTCCCCATCCACCCCAGGTAAGCCCTAGATCGAGATCGGAACCCTGCAGAAAACCCTATCTCGCTAGATTTCCATGGCCGCCGTCCCTGGAAGCTCACCTTGCTGCTGATCTTCGCAGTCGTTACCGGCTTTTGCAAGCGAGAAGAAGTGACATGTCCTCTACCCATCGGTATGGTACCAGGAGCAAGGAGGAGATAGCGGATTGATGTCTACGCACTTCTATTCTTGTAGACAGTTGTTGGGCCTCCAAGTGCAGAGGTTTGTAGAACAACAGCAAGTTTTCCCTTAAGTGGATTACCCAATGTTTATCGAACTCAGGGATGAAGTGGTAAAAGGTATCCCTCTCAAGTAACCCTGCAATCAAGATAAAAGAAATCTCTTGTGTCCCCAACACACCCAATACACTTGTCAGGTGTATAGGTGCACTAGTTCGGCGAAGAGATAGTGAAATACAAGTGGTATGGATAATTATAAGTGGTAATGGTGATAGAAAATAGATTTGTTGCGTGGAAAAGGCTAAAGTAAAACTGAAATAAATATAGAAGCAAGCAAACATGTAATAGATCTAATAGCAAATGGTGTTTCAATGCTTAGAAACAAGGCCTAGGGATCATACTTTCACCAGTGAACACTCTCATATAAATATATTCTTCTTTATGATACTACGCTGAACTACTCTCCGGTTGGACACTCTAATCCATGGTAGGGCTATAACAGCACACCTCAAAGTCCGCCTTCCTCATCTAGATAACCCCACACTGTCACCTTAAGTACTAGATGGTTCAAACAAACACCACAGTTTCATAAAGACATCCAACTCCAAATATAACTCATAACAAGTATTTGTAATCTCTAGCCTAAGTGCCACCATGGTGTGCACATTGTCTACTTCACACACATGGGGAGAGCAGAGATCTATTAAAGCACTTGAGTAGCAAGGTAGATCTATAGATTACAAGCTCATGATCTCAATAAGATCATGCATAGAGAGAGAGGATAACACATAGCTACCGGTAGAACCCTTAGCCTCGAGAGAGACCTACTCCCTCCTCATCATGGGAATCAGCAACGGCGATGGAGATGGTGGTGGAGATCGATGGAGATGGCTCCAGGGGCACTTCCCCATCCCGATAGGGTGCCGAAACAAAGACTTTCTGTCCCCCGAATCTCCCCTTCGGTGGCAGCGGTGCTGCGGAACCTTTCGACGCTGGAGGCTGGACGATTTAGGGTTTTTGCATCAGGAGGCATCTTATAGGCGAAGAGGCAAGGTTGGTGGGCAGCCAGGGGGCCCACACCACCTGGTGGCGTGGCCAGGGCTAGCCCACGCCACCATATGGTGTGGCCACCCTGTGGCCCATCTCCTTCTCGTCTTCTGGCTCCGTGAGTCTTCTGGTAAAATATCGACTTTGGCTTTTGTCCGGTCCAATTCCGAGAATATTGATTTTCTAACTTTCTTGGCACGAAAAACAGCAGAAAACGGGCAACTGGCATTGTGGCATCTTGTTAATAGGTTAGTCCAGGAAAGTGTATAAAAAGTACTCCAAAGTTGGAACAAAACATGAGAAAGTAGATAAAACCAAGCATGGAAGATCAAAAATTATGGATATGTTAGCAACGTATCAACATCCCCAAGCTTAACTCCTGCTCGTCCTCGAGTAGGTAAGTCATAAAAAGAAAGAATAATTTTTGAGGTGACATGCACCATCATAAACTTGATCAAAGTATTTGTAAAACATTGATAGCTGGGATCATAGTACTTCAATCATAACATGAAAGACAAAGTTCTAACAATAAGGCAAAGCAACTATGTTGCAACATGAAAAGGCACAAACAAAAGATTCATGAATAACAATGCTTTGCAAGACGTTTGTTTGTTTCACATAAAGAAAATATAGCATAGTGGCATTCATCTTGTCCCTCATGGAGTAGCAAACATAGATGTATAGGAAACCTTCGTAGTTCATAAGAGTGACTAGATAAAAATAGTTTAAGAACAAGCAATATCAATGTTATGCATCAATCAACAAGTCTTGGGACAATGCATATAGAACTAAGAATGGCCACTATGCTCTCTCAATAGGTGCATAAAGATAGAAGGTGGAGACCCAACATAAAAGTGGAAGAAAGGCCTTCATAGAAGGAAGTAGGGATTCAAGTCTTGAAGGTGATTAAGGTTAAAGTGACACAACTAAGAGGATATGCTTTACAAGTTATAAGCCGAAGTCTCATGCCCCTTACTTACCAAGAACGAACCTCATGCTACTCAACTTTGGTCACAAGTAAGCTCTTGTCATTGTAAGTACATATGTATCATAAAGAACCACCAACGGGGTACCCCTTGCAAATGATACAGGAGCTATCCCATAATCAAAATGACAGGGCAAGCAGACATTGAGCATCTCAGTGATCTTTTTATTTGCTATTTGCATAGGTTTTTATGGAGGATGCTTCATAGAGTGCTCATTATGGTTATGTTGCAAGTTTCCACCATGATTAGGCATGGCTTAGGCTAGCAGCCCAGGCGTTTCTCTAACAAAAATAAAAACTCCATGATCTTACAAGTTCCACTTTTATTTAACACCGCCAGGATCCATAAGCAAAAGAACATGATATCAACAGGGTACAAAGTACATGTGCAATGTTGAAAGCATTCCCCATGATACATGGTTCTGCTAACTTCAACTTATAAAGCACAAGCATATACGCAAGAAAGATGGACGCAATGGTTCGGGTTTATTAAATGCAAAAAAGTAAAGTGTGCCATCAAGTTCGTGAGAGCTTTAATCACTAGTTTTCTCTAACAAATTTAATTTGGAAGGTAGACAAAAGCATGAATATACTTGGAATAGCATATGCTAGTAGGTAGGTATGGTGGACTCTTTGGAATAACTTGGTTTAAGGAGTTGGATGCATGAGTGGAACTCATACTTGGTTGTGGAGGCTAGCAAAAGACTGGGAGCGACAAACTATGAGAGCAATAATGGCCATAATCATGCAGAGCGACAAAACATCATTGATCAAAGCATAAAGTGATATTACAAGTTCAAAAATAAAGGATCATAAAGGCTATGGTGACTTGGGATAGTCATAACATGGTGTGAGCATGTGCCAAGTCAACCCAAATAAAGCATCGAAGGAGAATACCACAATACTATGCTTTAATATGCTAAAAAATGCATGATTCTTCCAAGGCACATTAAGAAATATCAATTGTTTATAAAAATTCATGCTACAGCAAATAATACTAAGCCTAAAGCCAAAACAATATAAAGCATGACATGGCAAAGCATAGGCCAAAGTCAAAAACAAGCTCCTTTTACCACTTAAGCATGGAATTTCATACTCTTTTCCAACCCAAACCAAACTATTTGAAAACCAATGAATGAAAGAGGGGGTCCAACAAATTTATTCAGCAAACTAAGAAAACCAAGCAAACGAAAACCAAAATGAAAACAAAAAAGAAGACGCTCCAAGAACAACATAACTGTGCATGAAACAATAAAAATGAAGCATTTGGAAGAAACTTGGGATTTTTATTGACGAAGAAGGGGATGCCTTGGGAATACCCAAGCTTTGACGCTTGTACTTCTTGGATATTTATTGGGGTGACAAACATGGCATCGTCAAGCTTGAGCTTTAGTCCATCCTTAATCTCATTACTCATTCCTTCCATACACCTGCAAATTTTCCTTCATACAAAACTTCACACAATCTTTATTAGCAACATTAGTGCACTCAAGATAATAAGTCTTTGGGTTCAGTTTCAACAGCAATAAAACTTCCATTAAAACACAAGATACTGTAGCACTTTGCCCTCAAAAAGCTCAATTCCCCAAAAGAACTAAAAAAGGAACCAACAAGAAGCAAATGCAAATAATGGCAGAAATCTGTCAAAACAGACCAGAAGGTAAATACGAATTTTTTAGAAGACCTTCTGTTGCTCAAATAAAAAGGTGTTGAACTAACGAAAGTTAGATAACAACCTAGTGCAGAAGCAAAAAAATTCACGCCTGAAAAGGACATACAAAGATTTTACACGAATTTTTACGGTGAAGGACAGAAATCTGTTTCGGGACAGCAACTTTCCCAATCATTACTTCTCTCTCATTAGAGGTTACTCTTGGCACAAAAAGCAAATAAAAAGTATAAGGAGCGGTTATTACTGAAGTAACTTCCAAGACTCATCTAAAACTTTTGGGTGATCTCCCAATAAGTACTTTTCTTTAACGCCTTTAAGTTAGGCATGATAGTTTGAGAAGATGCTCACATAAGAAATATGAATTGAAGTAAAAGAGAGCATCAAGAAGGAAATTCAAAGCATATTTAAGTCTAACCCACTTCCTATGCATAGGAATCTTGTAAATAAACAAGTCATGAAAGCACAAAGCAACAAGTATAATAAAGTAAAACAAGTGCAACTTCAAGACTTTCAACATAAAGAGGGGAAACTTAATATTATTGAGATGCATAAAACCATGTTTCCCTCTGTCATAATAACTTTCAGTAGCAACATGAATAAAAGTAACAATATAACTATCACAAGAGACATTCTTATCATGAGCCACATGCATAAAAGAATTAATACTCCCCACATAAACATAGTCATTCTTATTGATTGTAGTGGGAGCAAATTCAAAAAAATAGCTATCATTATTATTTTCATCACCATAATCATCAAATATAGGAGGCATATTGTAATCATAATTAAATTCCTCCTCAATAGTAGGTGGACTGAAAATATCATATTCATCATTGCAATCATCATATATTGGAGGTATAGTATCATCATAAGCAATAGAATAGTTATCTTCCAAAGTGTGTTCATTTGTAAACATATCATTATTGGAAGGATGATGGATAACACTAATAGTATAGCAATTATTAATATCATCAATTTCAGAGTTGGTACCGAAGAGATTTTCAATATCAAAGGTAGTGTGCTTTTCCCAATCATGATCACTACTATAGGTAATAGGCATAGGGACATCATCGAGTTCATACTCATCAAAAACTATAATAGGAGCAACATGCTTAGGGGAAAATACCGTTTCCTCTCTTCTTTTACTCCTCCTCTTCTTCTTTTTCTTGTTCTCTTTAGGAGGGAGAGTCTTGAAAGGAAGCTTCTCCATATACCCTGGTTTATCGTTAGAGACAATAGAAGAAACTTTGGAGGATTCCTCCTTTTCATTAATAAGAACAAAACACATATTAGTCCTGTCATATTTTCGTAAAATCTAATCTTTTATAATATTTTGTATGTAAGTATTTGTGTGGAAATTATCAACACAATAAAGATAACAACCATGCATGACGCTATTCATACCAAAAGCAGTCATATCTACCAAAGAAGTTTTTCTTGATAACTCTTCACACCCTAAAAATAATGTAAGTTCATCATGCTGATTAGGAGTGATCATGTCATCACAATACAAACTTGCAGTACTCATTGGATTATAAGGGCTATTATCATGGCCTGAGCATTGAAAATAGAAATGACCCACTTCAAAGCAAAGTTCACAAATAAAAGGATAGAGGGCACAAACTTTTTTACCAAGATCATTTAGAGCCTTATACCATGTTCTAGTTTTTTCATTCCTGTGGGTGATACAATATTCTTATTCAATTTGATTATTCTCACAAGGTCTATGTATTCCACAAAAATTAACATGCTTATAAGAAGTAGTACTTTCAGAGGTTTGAGCATGTTTATTGCTATCATTAATAACAATTTCATTTTCCATGCAAGTGTCTTTAAAAGGCTCATGATACATGTCCCATTTTTCTTTAGGAGCATTAATATAAGAAGCAAAGGATCTAAAACAATCAATAAGAATTTGAGGATCAAGACAGTATTTAGCACTAAGCTCTTGAAAATCAGCAGTTTCAGCGAAAGACTTCATGCAATCATACTCATAGTTTATACCTGGTTCTTTACCTTTGTTGTTATACCAATCTTCGATATTGCTTTGAATTGTTTCAAGAATATCCCACTTAGGTTTGACCTCCTTACTTGTGAAGGACCCCTCTAAACAAGTATCTAGATAGTCCTTGTAATGTCCTGAAAGCCTTGCATAGAAATTATTAATAACAATATTACTGAGGAGCTCATGAATAGGACATTTGAGCATTAGTGACTTCAATTTCCCCCATGCTTGGGCAATACTTTCTCCATCATGTGGATGTACATTATAAATGTAATTCCTATCTTTATGAAGTTCATGAGGAGGATAAAATTTAGAGTAAAAGAGAGATTCAAGTTCCTTCCACTCCAAATGATGAGGATCATCTAGTAGCTCATACCACTCCCTTGCTTTGCCCTTAAGTGAAAAAGGGAATAGCTTCCTCTTAACTTGGTTCATTGAAATACCTGCACACTTGAACAATTCACATAATTCATGTATAAAGAGTAAATAATCACCGGGATGGATAGTTCCATCTCCAAAATAGCAGTTATTCATAACACGTTAAACAATCTTTATAGGTATTTTAAAAGGGATGCTTTTAGTATGTGGATTTAAAATATCACAAGTATCATTAGAATTACCACATATGGGAGATAAAGTATCATCAGAGCAAAATTTCTTCTTTAAAGCTGGGGAACTAAAAAGATCATTTTCATAAAAACAAACTTCCCCAAGCTTAGACGTTTCCATAGCATTAGTAACAAAGGTGTTCAAAAGATTCATACTAATAACATTGCTATTAGCATGCAAAGAATGTTCCATGGGTTTTTTAATTTTCTTTTCAGACAATTCATGTTCTATATTAGGAAAAATACTAAAAATCTCTCTATTTTGTTGTTGTTTTTCATTAAGCCTAACTAGTGAAAACAAGAAACAAAAAGACAAAATTGCAAAATCTAAAGGAAATAACTTCGAGCACTCACACCGGAGGCTGTGAGTACCATTTACCTTACCTCCCTGGCAACGGCGCCAGAAAATAGCTTGATGTCTATGCACTTCTATTCTTGTAGACAGTTGTTGGGCCTCCAAGTGCAGAGGTTTGTAGAACATAAACATGTTTTCCCTTAAGTGGATTACAAAAGGTTTATTGAACTCAAGGAGGAACTGGTCAAAGGTATCCCTCTCAAGCAACCCTGCAATCAAGATACAAGAAGTCTCTTGTGTCCCCAACACACCCAATACAGTTGTCAGGTGTATAGGTGCACTAGTTCGGCGAAGAGATAGTGAAATACAAGTGGTATGGATAATTATAAGTGGTAACGGTGATAGAAAATAGCTTTGTGGCGTGGAAAAGACTAAAGTAAAACTGAAATAAAGATAGAAGCAAGCAAACATGTAATAGATCTAATAGCAAACAGTGTTTCAATGCTTAGAAAAAAGGCCCAGGGATCATACTTTCACTAGTGAAAACTCTCATATAAATATATTCTTCTTTATGATACTACGCTGAACTACTCTCCGGTTGGACACTCTAATCCATGTTAGGGCTATAACGGCACACCTCAAAGTCTGCCTTCCCCATCTAGATAACCCCACACTGTCACCTTAAGTACTAGATGGTTCAAACAAACACCACAATTTCATAAAGACATCCAACTCCAAATATAACTCATAACAAGTATTTGTAATCTCTAGCCTAAGTGCCACCATGGTGTGCACACTATCAACTTCACACACATGGGGAGAGCAGAGATCTATTAAAGCACTTGTGTAGAAGGTAGATCTATAGATTACAAGCTCATGATCTCAATATGATCATGCATAGAGAGAGAGAGAGATGAACACATAGCTACCGGTAGAACCCTTAGCCTCGAGAGAGAACTACTCCCTCCTCATCATGGGAATCAGCAACGGCGATGGAGATGGTGGTGGAGATCGATGGATATGGCTCCAGGGCACTTCCCCGTCCCGGCAGGGTGCCAGATCAGAGAATTTCTATCCCCGGAATCTCCCCTTTGCTAGCGGCAGCGCTGCGGAACTTTTCCTGGCTGGAGGCTGGACGATCTGGGTTTTTGCATCGGGTGGCATCTTAGAGGCGAAGAGGCAAGGTTGGTGGGCAGCCAGGTGGCCCACACCACCTGGTGGCGCGGCCAGGGCTAGCCCGCGCCACCATATGGTGTGGGCACCCTGTGGCCCATCGCCGTCTCATCTTCTGGCTCCGTGAGTCTTCTGGTAAAATATCGACTTTGGCTTTTGTCCGCTCCAATTCCGAGAATATTGATTTTCTGACTTTCCTGGAACTAAAAACAATAGAAAACAGGCACATGGCATGGTGGCATCTTGTTAATAGGTTAGTCCAAGAAAGTGTATTAAAAGTACTCCAAAGTTGGAACAAAACATAAGAAAGTAGATAAAACCAAACATGGAACATCAAAAATTATTGATACGTTAGCAACGTATCACGGATGCACCGCTCCCTCGCCGTACCTGCGCACACACGACGTCACCATGACTACTGCGGCCAAAACTGTGTCCTCGTCGCCAATGACTGCCTCCGTCCAAGCCGGCCTGCCCCAGCCCCATCTCGGTTAGCTCCCCTCTCCTCTCCCCAGTCCTCGACCTAGGAAACCTCCTAGGCATCCCCTCTGACTCGTTTCTGTATCAAAGTAGCGCCTCGCCGTGCTGTGCCGCTCGACGCTAGCGCATATAGATGCCCATGTTCTTGCTCTTGTTCTGCCCTGCATAGCCCTCCTTTGGCGCATCTAGGCACATCCAGTTGTACCTGGTTGTACCACCTTCATACAAATTCAAACCTCACCTAAAACCGAGCTCTAAAGCCCAAGTTCTCTTCCTCGCAAGATGGAGAGATCTCACAAATGCGCTGCCTTCTAGCTCGTTAGTTCTTTAGTCCCGTGCCCTTGAAACCATCGATGTTCTTCGCAAGATTCCCACCGCTAGAGACAGATATAGTGGAGGTACCTTAACGAGTCGTAGCCTGAAGTATCCTCTCCAACTTTTATTTTTGTTAAATCGCGAGATTCACAGCAGCGAGCTCGCCATCGACACCCGAAGATGGTTTCAACTAGCAATTTACCTGCAGACATAGTCTAGTTTTCAGTTTCATCAGAAAAACACCTCTTGAACCTTTTCTAAAAAGGCCCCTAGCCATCCCGTTTCCTCACCCCACGGTCCTTGTCTTTGCTGTGTGTCAACTCCCAATTGCTCGCACGCGCAGTGGCCCTGCCGGTGCCGTGGACCCACCCGCCATCGACCGTGGCTAGCTTCACCCACGGTAACAAAAGTTGCAGCGATATTCTAAATTCAAAAATAAAAATCAAAAATGAAATATATATGAATTAAATCATAACTTTTAAATGAATTTGAATTTGACTTCAAACTTAATATGAAATATGTTTGGTTTTTGAATGTTAATGCAAATATTTTCAGAAATAATTCAAACTAGTCAAACCTTTGACTTTGACCCTATTTTGACTTAATTTAATTTAATAATTATTTAAATTCATAATTCCAAACAAAACATATGATGTTTTCTGATCAGAAAAATGCCAGGAATATGAATATGCTATTTAAAGTATTATTTGAGCGATTTAAAATTTCGAAATAATTTAAATACTATTAAATGCCTATTTCTTAATTAATTTTTAAGTTTAAATCTGTAATTCCGAATTCGACAAATGATATGTCTAAAATGATTATCACAACAAGTCTGTTCTAACTATGCATTGCATGATATGAATTTTAGAATGCATCATATAAATATATAGTATACAACAATGTTTATGCAAGCAAAACATGACTAAATAAATAATGAAATGCTTTATTCTTGTACCCCACACCTCACCCATGCCATGCTATGTTATACCATGCAATTGTGCTTCATTCCATCATGGCATATCTTGTTTACTTGTTTCATATATTCATATGATTACGCACTTTATTTATTATGGCCCTTTGTGTGTTTGGCTCTTATTCTGGATAGACGCCGAATAAGGAAACTACTAAGAGAACCAAGAGTACTACCCGGATCTCGGTAAACCTACTACTGATCCGACATGCAAGAAATTCCCCATGCTTGCGTTACATATAGAACCTATGCCTCTATCTTATTCTTGCAACATTGAGTCACGATTGCATTAAATTGGAATCCCAAGTACTGCATAGCCTTTACTTTTAAACCCCACTGAAACTTGTACCGCAATCCTATGAGCCATTACTACAAGAGTTGTTTGAGCCATGTGAGTCGTAGAACTACATGTGTAGGGTTTATGAGAGTCTTTGGATAACGAGTTACCTAAACAACTTAAACTAAGTAGTAATAGGATAACTAAAGAAAGAGGCACTAGTGGGCAATAGCTGTTATTTGGTTCTTCCACGCTCACTTGTGTCCCGTAGGCCCCAAGTACTTGATACTTATTCCTTGACTATTCACACTATCCACATATGGGAGACTCTATGGATCCCCCTTTGCCTGAGCTTGATTTGCACTATATTTCTTAGGGCCACAAACTAGTTTGGGGTGTTATTACTATCCTGTACTTATGCATTTTTTACAACTTTATTTATGATTACCCGTGGAGTGCCTATACTGTTTAGGAATGTGGAGTGTTTTCGCGGTATCGACAAGCCCATTCACACTTTTGGGTTCCAGGCATTTACAGCCATTGACGCAAACCCTAGGTCCGTCTCGGAGCCGGCCAACTTTGTTATGGGTAGCTTATTGGGGTGGCCCCCTAAAATAATTTATGAATCCTATGAATACATTGTCGTGAGGCCTCGTTGCTTTTGATTTGGTGTTTCCTGAGGTTGATCGTGTGTGTGTTGCTATTTGTGCACCCCTGTAGGGTAAATCTTTCTGAAAGCCGTGTCCGCGGTTATGGACGACTTGGAGCATAGTTTCTTGATCATAGATAACTATAACTAAAGTACCGTGTTTAATTTGATTAAAGCATGACTAGTAAATAGTGGAACACTCATGGAATGGTTAATAAAATTGCCAACATACGGGATGTTCTTCCGCCTTCTCGTCGGTAAGTGAGAAGGAGGGTGAGCGATGTTTATTTATGTTACTTATATAACTGTTATTACTAATTAACGAGTGTCCTTCCATCTCTAGTTGGGCGGAAGTTGTAGCATGTCCCTATAGAACTATTTAGATATTACCTTTCGCTGCAATTGCGTCACCCCCAGGTTGTTCCCTTTAGATGCATTAAGACTTGTAGAGTATCCCTTGGGTCTTACACGATAAATATTTTGATTCAGCTGAACAGGTTTACTCACAAGAAGGTTACTGGGTCGAGGAGACCGATGACGGTGGCAACGATCATTAGGTGTAGAGATTCTAGGATGGAGATCTGTGAGATCTATGGGCGGGATGTGCTTATTTCAGAGGCATCTTATGCCAATTTGCTTCTTGTCCGTACTCGGATCTTGTTTTCCGCTTCTACTTGATACTCTAATGTGTGATGTATGAGGATGTATCCTAAACTATTATCTCTATCTAGGATATTTGGATCTTGACGTATGGCTTTGAATATTTTTTTTCAATTGTTTTAGATGGTTTGTCCCTGATATACTGTTGTATGTCGCGGACATACACACTTATGTATGTCTTGATTGCATACATGTTGACTACGCCGCTCACACTTGATACGATGTTCTTGCAAAGTGGATAGGGTGGTTGGCCGGTACCGTGCCCTTCTCTGCTCAGACAAGGCCTACACTTGGGTGGCCCTTGGGCCTTCGCGGTAGGACACCCTATGCACTTTGGGTTCATCCTGGCTTGTTGCTTAGAGTGTAGGGTCCAAGGTATTACAAGTATCGGAGCCATTCTGACCTTCAGGGTCTCAGACAAGATGGTCGTTGTCAGTCTAGAAAATATTTTGGTAGCTATGTATACTAGGGAAAAACTAAACATGAGAGTAGGACTGCTTCCATTTATCTTCTTACCCACCCACCCATCATTTCTAGTAAGAAAGTGTAACGTTTGTCTATCCTCATCTAAAAATTCAAACTAGGATTCACGAGTTTGGGGTTTTCATAGTACCATAGGATGTGTGTTAATCCCTTGTCTATCTATTGCATCCAACCTTGTTGTTGCAATATGCCTTGGTTATGAACTGTTGGTACATTCCATACCGACAGGATTTGTGTAAACTGACGCGATCTATCTGACTCTATTAACCGACACGATCTTTTTAAGGGTGTTCTTCTTTTCAGCATGCTTTCACTAAATGTGGAGTTTCTTATATCTATCTGTTAAGTTGTTTTTCACATCTAGCTGGTATTTTAATGTCGGAAAATGCGGAATTTTTTCTTTGATATATCTGTGTTTCCACACTCCTTTTCAGTCCTGTGTGATACACTATTCACCTTTTTTTGTCGGCATGTTCATGCTAACTCGATCTTTTGTCACTGACGCATAATCTATAGTTTTCTACTTCATCTTCAATTATTTTGGGATAATGCATAACTTGTGTAGATCCGATGCTTGCAATTGTAATTTGGCTTACTGTTTAGCTATATGAAACTTATCATGAGTGTAATATGGCTAATGTTATCAATCTAATCCCCCAAATGATTGCGGTTATCTCTTGTGATTTTGAGTTATATTGTGATCATATCTATATCATATTCAAGTATCTTTGGCAAATCCGAAGATTCCTGAAGGCACTATGATGGATTATTATCTAATTGATGTGCTTCATATCTTTTTGAACTCCATATTGATACATTGCAAATGTATCTATAATTTTTGATGTTCCATGCTTGGTTTTATCCACTTTCTTGTGTTTTGTTCCAACTTTGGAGTACTTTTCATATGATTTCTTGGACTAACCTATTAACAAGAGCCACAGTGCCAGTTGCCTGTTTTCTGCTGTTTTTGGTTCTAGGAAAGTCAGAAAATCAATATTCTCGGAATTGGACAGGACAAAAGCCAAAGTTCCTATTTTACCTGAAGACTCATGGAGCCAGAATACGAGACGGAGGAGGGCCAGGGCCTGGCCACAACCCCCCAGGCGCGGGCTAGCCCTACCCGCGCCACCAGGTGGTGTGAGCCCCCTGACACTCCACCGATCTTGCCCTCTGGCCTATAAGAAGCCTCCCGATACCAAAACCCTAAATCGTCAATCAGAAATCCACGAAAAGTTCCGCTGCGCTGCCGCCACCTAAGGGGAGATTCAGGGGACAGAAAGTCTCTATTCCGGCACCTTGCCGGGACGGGGAAGTGCCCCCGGATCCATGTCCATCGATCTCCACCACCATCTCCATCACCATTGTTGATTCCCATGATGAGGAGGGAGTAGCTCTTCCTCGAGGCTAAGGGTTCTACCGGTAGCTATGTGTTCATCTCTCTCTCTCTATGCATGATCATATTGTGATCATGAGCTTGTAATCTATAGATCTACCTTGCTACTCAAGTGCTTTAATGAATTTCTACTCTCCCCATGTGTGTGAAAGTGACAGCGTGTTATAGATCTACCTTGTTATGAGTTATATTTGGAGTTGGATGTTTCTATGAAATTGTGGTGTTTGTTGGACTCATCTAGTGCTCAAGGTGACTGTTTGGTTTTCTAGATGGGAAAGGCTTACTTTGAGGAGTGCTGTTATAGCCCTACCATCGATTCGAGTGTCCAACCGGAGAGTAGTTAAGAGTAGTATCATGAAGAGAATATATTTATATGAGAGAGTCTTCACTAGTGAAAGTATGATCCCTAGGCCTTGTTTCTTAGCATTGATACACCATTTTCTACTAGATCTGTTACATGTTTGCTTGCTTCCATCTTTATTTCAGTTTTTCTTTAGTCTCTTCCACGGAATCAAGCTATTGTTGGCACCGTTGTCTTATATCCATACCACTTGTATTTCACTATCTCTTCGCCGAACTAGTGCACCTATACACCTGACAAGTGTATTGGGTGTGTTGGGGACACAAGAGACTTCTTGTATCTTGATTGCAGGCTTGCTTGAGAGGGAATACCTTTTACCACTTCCTCCCTGAGTTCGATAAACCCTGGGTGATCCACTTAAGGGAAATCTTGTTGCTGTTCTACAAACCTCTGCACTTGGAGGCCCAACAACTGTCTACAAGAATAGAAGTGCGGACATCAAGCTATTTTCAGGCGCCGTTGCCATGGAGGTAAGGTAAAAGTTATTTTGTTTAGATTCTGCAATTTTGTCTTTTTGTTTCTTGTTTTCACTAGTTAGGCTTAATGGAAAACAACAACAAAAATAGAGAGCTTTTTAGTATTTTGCCTAAGATAGAACTTGAATTGTCTGAAAAGAAAATTAAAAAAACCCATGGAGCTTTATTTGCATGCTAATAGCAATGTTATTAGTATGAATCTTTTGAACACCTTTGTTACTAATGCTATGGAAACGTCTAAGCCTGGGGAAGTTGGTTTTTATGAAAATGATCTTTTTAATTCCCGAGCTTTAAAGAAGAAAATTTGCTCTGATGATACTTTATCTCCCATATGTGGTAATTCTAATGATACTTGTGATATGCTAAATCCACATACTGAAAGCATCCCTTTTAAAATACCTATAAAAATTATTGATAGTGTTATGGATAACTACTATTTTGGAGATGGAACTGTCCATCCCGGTGACCATTTGCTCTTTATACACGAATTATGTGGGTTGTTCAAGTGTGCAGGTATTACAACAGATCACGTCAAGAAGAAGTTATTCTCTTTTTCACTTAAGGGCAAAGCAAGGGAGTGGTATGAGCTACTAGATGATCCTCATCATTTGGAGTGGAAGGAACTTGAATCTCTCTTTTACTCTAAATTTTATCCTCCTCATGAAATTCATAAATATATTAATGACATTTATAATTTTCATCCTCATGATGGAGAAAGTATTGCCCAACCATGAGGGAGATTGAAGTCACTAATGCTCAAATGTCCCATTCATGAGGTCCCCAGTAATATTGTTATTAATATTTTCTATGCAAGGCTTTCAGGACATTACAAGGACTATCTAGATACTTGGTTAGAGGGATCCTTCACAAGTAAGGAGGTCAAAGCTAAGTGGGGTCTTCTTGAAACAATTCAAAGCAATATACCGAAGATTGGGATAACAACAAAGGTAAAGAACCAGGTATAAACTATGAGTATGATTGCATTAAGTCTTTTGCTGAAACTGCTGATTTTCAAGAGCTTAGTGCTAAATATGGTCTTGATCCTCAAATTCTTATTGATAGTTTTAAAACCTTTGCTTCTCATATTAATGCTCCTAAAGAAAAGTGGGACATGTATCATGAGCCTTTTAAAGACACTTGCATGGAAAATGAAATTGTTGTTAATGATAGCACTAAACATGCTCAAACCTCTGAAAGCACTATTTCTTATAAGCATGTTAATTTTTGTGGGATACATAGACCTTGTGAGTGTAATCAAGTTGAAGAAGAATATTGTATCACCCACAGGAATGAAAAAACTAGAATGTGGTATAGGGCTCTAAATGATCTTGGTAAAAAAGTTTGTGCCCTCTATCCTTTTATTTGTGAACTTTGCTTTGAAGTGGGTCATTTCAATTTCCCATGCTCAGGCCATAATAATAGCCCTGCTAATCCAATGAGTACTTCAAGTTTGTATTGTGATGACATGATCACTCTTAATCAGCATGATGAACTTACATTATTTTTGGGGTGTGAATAGTTATCAAGAAAAGCCTCTTTGGTAGATATGGGTGCTTTTGATATGAATAGTGTCCTGCATGGTTGTCATCTTTATTGTGTTGATAATTGTCACACAAATACTTACATACAAAATATTATAGAAGATGAGATTTTACCAAAATATGATAGGACTAATATGTGTTTTGATCTTATTAATGAAAAGAAGGAATCCTCCAAAGTTTCTTCTATTGTCTCTAACAATGAACCAGGGTATATGGAGAAGTTTCCTTTCAAGCCTCACCCTCCTAAAGAGAAGAAGCTAAAGAAGAAAAGGAGGAGTAAAAGGAGGGGGAAACGGTATTTTTCCCTAAGCATGTTGCTCCTATTATAGTTTTTGATGAGTCTAAACTCGATGATGTTCCTATGCCTATTACCTATAGTAGTGATCATAATTGGGAAAAGCACACTACTTTTGATATTGAAAATCTCTTCGGTACCAATTCTGAAAATGATGTCAATTGTTATACTATTAGTGCTATCCATGTTCCTTCCAATGATGATATGTTTACAAATGAACACACTTTGGAAGATAATTATTCTATTGCTTATGATGATACTACACCTCCAATATATGATGATTGCAATGATGAGTATGATATTTTCAGTCCACCTACTATTGAGGAGGAAAGTAATTATGATTACAATATGCCTCCTATATTTGATGATTATGGTGATGAAAATAATAATGATAGCTATTTTGTTGAATTTGCTCCCACTATAATTAATAAGAATGACTATGTTTATGTGGGGAGTATTAATTATTTTATGCATGTGGCTCATGATAAGAATGTTTCAAGTGATAGTTATATTGTTAATTTCATTCATGATGCTACTGAAAGTTATTATGAGAGAGGGAAACATGGTCTTATGCATCTCAATAATATTAAGTTTCCCCTCTTTATGTAGAAAATTTTGAAGTTGCACTTGTTTTTCTTTCCTATGCTTGTTGCTTTATGCTTTCATGACTTATTTCTTTACAAGATTCCTATGCATAGGAAGTGGGTTAGACTTAAATGTGTTTTGAATTTGCTTCTTGATGCTCTCTTTTAGTTCAATTCATATGTCTTATGTGAGCATCTTCTCAATGCCTAACTTAAAGGCGTTAAAGAAAAGTACTTATTGGGAGCTAACCCAAAAGTTTTAGTTGACTCTTGGAAGTTATTACCTCTGTAATAACCGCTCCTTATCCTTTTTATTTGCTTTTTGTGCCAAGAGTAACCTCTAATGAGAGAGAAGTAATGATTGGGAAAGTTGTTGTCCCGAAACAGATTTCTGTGCTTCACCGTAAAAATTCGTGAGAGAGCTCTGTATGTCGGATTGAGCTGTATTTTTTTTCCTTCTGCCCCAGGTTGTTATATAACTTTCGTTAGTTTAACATTTGTTGATTTGAGCAACAGAACGTCTTCGAAAAAATTCCTCTTTACCTGTTGGTCTTTTTTGACAGATTTCTGCCATTTTCTGCATTTTCTTCTTGTTAGTTCCTTCTTGAGTTCTTTTGGGGAGTTGAGCTTTTTGAGGGAAGTTCTACAGTATCTAGTGTTCTAATGGAAGTTTATTTGGTGTTAGAACTGAACCTTGAGACTAATTTATTTTAAGTGCACTAATGTTGCTAATGAGATTGTGTGAAGTTTTGTATGAAGGAAAAATTTCAGGTGTATGGAAGGAATGAGTAATGAGATGAAGGATGGACTAAATCTCAAGATTGGGGATGCCACGCATGTCACCCCAAGAAATATCCAAGAAGTCCAAGCGTCAAAGCTTGGGGATGCCCAAGGCATCCCCTTCTTCATCAATAAAAATCCCAGGTTTCTTCCAAACGCTTCATTTTTATTGTTTCATGCACAGTTGTGTTTTTCTTGGAGCGTCATCTTTTTCGTTTTTGTTTTGGTTTTCATTTTCTTGGTTTTCTTAGTTTTCTGAATAAATTGGTTGGACCCCCTCTTTCATACATTGGTTTGCAAATGGTTTGGTTTGGTTTGGAAAAGAGTAGGAAAGTTCATGCTTATGTGGTAAAAAGAGCTTGTTTTTTACTGTGGCCTATGCTTTGTCATGCCATGCTTGATATTGTGTTGGCTTTATGCTTAGTATTCCTTGCTGTAGCATGACTTGTTATAAACAATTGAGATTGCTTAATGTGCCTTGGATGAATCATGCGTTGTTTTAGCATATTAAAGCATAGTATAGTGGTATTCTCCTTTGATGCTTTATTTGGGTTGACTTGGCACATGCTCACACCATGTTATGACTATCTCAAGTCATCATAGCCTGTATGATCCTTTAGTTTTCAACTTGTAGTATCACTTTATGCTTTGATCAATGATGTTTTGTCGCTCTGCATGATTATGGCCATTATTGCTCTCTTAGTTTGTCGCTCCCAGTCTTTTGCTAGCCTCCACAACAAAGTATGAGTTCCACTCATGCATCCAACTCCCTAAACCAAGTTATTCCAAAGAGTCCACCATACCTACCTATTAGCTTATGTTATTCCAAGTATATTCATGCTTTTGTTTACCTTCCACTTGTTATGAGAAAACTAGTGATTAAAGATTTCACGACTTGATGGCACACTTTACTTTACTTGCCCTTAATAAACTTGAACCATTGTGTCTTCTATGTTGTATATGCTTGCACTTATTTGTCGGGAATTACCAGAACCATGCTTTCATGGGGAACACTTTCAACATTGCACTTGGTACTTGTACCTAGTTGATATCATGATCTTTTGTATATGGATGTCGTCGGTGTGAAATGAAAGGGGAGCTTGTAAGTCCATGGAGTTATGTATATGTGTTAGAGAAACTTCTAGGCCGCTGGTCTAATCCATGCTGACATGGTGGAAACCTGCAGCGTAACCATAATGAGATGTCTATGAAGCATTCTTCTTATAAAAAAGAGTCATGTATTGAGAAAAAAGAGAAAAAAGAAAAAAAAGAGAGATGCTATGAAAAGAGGAAAGAGAGAAAAAAAAGCACCATATTCCCCTGGTAAATAAGAAGAATGCTGAGATGCTCGTTGTCTGCTTGCGTTGTCATTTTGATATGGGGATTCTTCCGTATCATCGGGCAAGGGGTACCCCATTGGAGGTTCTCTATGATACACATGTACTTACGATGACAAGAACTTACTCTTATGAACTTTGAAGGTGTCCTATGCATTTATATTTGCTACTCTATTGAGGGACAAGCTGAATGCTATTATGCTATGTTTTCTTTATGTGAAACAAACAAACGTCTTGCAAAGCATTGTTATTCATGAATCTTTTGTTTGTGCCTTTTCATCTTGCATCATAGTTTCTTTGCTTATTGCTAGAACTTTGTCTTTCATGTTATGATTGAAGTACAATGATCCCAGCTTTGAATGTTTTGCAAATACTTTGATCAAGTCTTTGATGGTGCATGTCACCTCAAAAATTATTCTTTCTTTTTATCACTTACCTACTCGAGGACGAGCAGGAGTTAAGCTTGGGGATGTTGATACATTGCAAATGTATCTATAATTTTTGATGTTCCATGCTTGGTTTTATCCACTTTCTTGTGTTTTGTTCCAACTTTGGAGTACTTTTCATATGATTTCTTGGACTAACCTATTAACAAGAGCCACAGCGCCAGTTGCCTGTTTTCTGTTGTTTTTGGTTCTAGGAAAGTCATAAAATCAATATTCTCGGAATTGGACGGGACAAAAGCCAAAGTTCCTATTTTACCGGAAGACTCACGGAGCCAGAATACGAGACGGAGGAGGGCCAGGGCCTGGCCACACCCCCTAGACACGGGCTAGCCCTACCTGCGCCATCAGGTGGTGTGGGCCCCCTGGCACTCCACCGACCTTGCCCTCTGGCCTATAAGAAGCCTCCCGATACCAAAACCCTAAATCGTCAATCAGAAATCCACGGAAAGTTCCGCTGCGCCGCCGCCACCGAAGGGAAGATTCAGGGGACAAAAAGTCTCTGTTCCGACACCCTGCCGGGACGGGGAAGTGCCCTCGGAGCCATCTCCATCGATCTCCACCACCATCTCCATCACCATTGCTGATTCCCATGATGAGGAGGGAGTAGTTCTCCCTCGAGGCTAAGGGTTCTACCGGTAGCTATGTGTTCATCTCTTTCTATGCATGATCATATTGTGATCATGAGCTTGTAATCTATAGATCTACCTTTCTACTCAAGTGCTTTAATGAATCTCTGCTCTCCCCATGTGTGTGAAAGTGACAGCGTGCTCACCATGGTGGCACTTAGGCTAGAGATTACAAATACTTGTTATGAGTTATATGTGGAGTTGGATGTTTCTATGAAATTGTGGTGTTTGTTGGACTCATCTGGTGCTCAAGGTGACAGTGTGGGGTTTTCTAGATGGGAAAGGCTTACTTTGAGGAGTGCTCTTATAGCCCTACCATCGATTAGAGTGTCCAACCGGAGAGTAGTTAAGAGTAGTATCATGAAGAGAATATATTTATATGAGAGAGTGTTCACTAGTGAAAGTATGATCCCTAGGCCTTGTTTCTTAGCATTGATACACTGTTTGCTACTAGATCTGTTACATGTTTCCTTGCTTCCATCTTTATTTCAGTTTTGCTTTAGTCTCTTCCACGCCATCAAGCTATTTGTTGGCACCGTTGTCTTATATCCATACCACTTGTATTTCACTATCTCTTCGCCGAACTAGTGCACCTATACACCTGACAAGTGTATTGGGTGTGTTGGGGACACAAGAGACTTCTTGTATCTTGATTGCAGGGTTGCTTGAGAGGGAATACCTTTGACCACTTCCTCCCTGAGTTCGATAAACCTTGGGTGATCCACTTAAGGGAAAACTTGCTGTTGTACGACAAACCTCTACACTTGGAGGCCCAACAACCGTCTACAAGAATAGAAGTGCATAGACATCACATATCCGCAAAGGTTCTCTTTGATACAGGATAATCTCATCCTTTAATCTTTGATAGCTTTGCTTAAATTTATAAGTTATCATCGATTCTTTATCCAAGATCTATTATCTTTGCAACCGGTGATCCAATCGACTATGTGAACAACTCAACATGTCCTCTATCTTCCGAAGGGCCAGATAATCTATTTGTATGCATGTTTTTCAATAAGAATTCTTGCAATTAATGTTGATATTTCGAATAGCGTTGACCTCAGAAAGTGTTTCGAGCATTTGTTCATTTCTCTCACTTCATTGTCTTGGTATTCTTGGAATATCTCGTTAAATTCGTGGTGGTATATCTGATGATATTCTCGCCTATTCTATATCAATGGAAGAACATATTTTTCACTTTCTCTCAAGCTTCATGAACATCGCCTATGTGCAAGGTTATCAAAGTGTAAATCCCGCCTTTTGAAGTCACCTATCTCAACCACATCCTTCTGCTAAGATATCGCTTCAATTCTGGAATCATCAAGTCAATTTTTAATTACATCCTTCACCTTCAACCATTCAGAGCTTTTCCTTGTTTTGGCAAGTTATCATCGTCATTCTGCTGAAGTTTTCCTCAAGGCTGCTATATCTCTCTCACATCTTCTCAAGAAGGACAAGAAATTATGTTGATCTTATGCTCATCAAGAAACTTTGGAAACCCTCTCTCTATCGTTTTTCCTCAATTTGCCGGATGCCATGAAGACTTTTTAGATCTTTCATAATTCTTCTATTCCAGTTTTGATTGCTATCCTTGATCTATTTGTTGAATCCTTCATATGTTTCTGCGATCTTCCTTCATATCTATCTGATGGCCTGTGACTCCCAGCACGACGACAACATCATCATCTTCATCTACTTTGGATCCAACAAAGTGTTTGTATCACATCTTTGTTTCTTATGAAGCTTCATGAATTCTGCTAGTCAAGATCTTCAGTCTAAAATTTCTAAGAGTTGGGTTGCACAATTTTCCTATTCATGTACGGAGTAATACTTTGGGTGCGGGATGGAGTAGCTACCATACCACTACTCTTATCATTCGCTCTTGTACATTGAATTGGTGGATTAATGCGATTTCACTCATTCTACGGAAGTCATAAGTGGCATTTATCCCTTGAGACTTTTGCTTCCGTCCTTGTTCTCCGGAATATTCTCTCAAGAATGTAATCAATAATTTCTTGTTGGGGGTATCGTATATTTCAATAGGAAGAAAAATCTTCAATGATATAGTGGAAGCAAATGAAAAATATTCTCTGTCCTCTTCATTCTACTGGTGCTCGACATTGTCAAACAAGATGGATGGAAGATATATCTGACTTCAGTTTGTCAAATTCATTTCTCTTGGTAAAGCCCGTTATGGTCAATGTCATCAATTCCTGAATCTTCTGCAATAACCTCATGGTTAAGGAAAGCAATAAGAATCTCTACAATAAACACTAGATATTCAACATTCAACTTCTTCCTCAGGATTCCACCATATACTCGTGTCATTATTTTCTCGTGGAGATTAATCTGTGCACCTCAATTGCTTAATCTTTCGATTCTTATCGATGCAAGAAGAATAAAATCCTAGAATTCCCGAATTACAATCTTAGTCTGTTGATATCAAGGAACTCTGTTGTTGAAGGCAAAATTGTTTTCCGAACTTCATTTCTTAAATTCAAGGGAAGAGACAATGTTGGTGCTTGCTGGTGCTACTACTGCTTGCTGCTGGTGCTGCTTGCTGGTGTTGCTGGTGCTTGCTACTGCTTGCTAGTGCTACTACTACTTGTTGTTGGTGCTTTTGTGTGTCTAAAATGTTTGTAGGGATTTCAATTGAGTTACCCGTTTCTCCCTAAGTGTAGATTCACTTCCGTTTCGGTTGCGAACTGGGCACTCCTGGGTCAAAAAATTAGCAAAGGTCATGCCAAATTTTTTGGTTGATTTTTGTGCTAACTTTTGCCTCTTTTTTATAAAGTACAAACATGTCAGCCAACAATGAGCCCAGCCCTTCTAAGCACATGAGCATCGAAGAACAAGCTAGAGAGGCTAACGGGTCGTTTTGGCGGGCGTTCCAAGAGCAGGAGGAGACGAAGGAGGAGATGAGGATGACACCACCACCAATAGCGGTGACTGCTGCTGGAGCTGCTGGGGGCAATGAGGCTGATGATCATTATGAGGGGGATGACGACTACAATGTAACTAGTGAAGGCGGTGAGGAGGATTACACCACCGATGGCGATGCCCGCACGGATGGCGGCGAGCGCACGGATGGCGGTAGCGGCCACCCGGCCGCTGTGCAGCAGCAGTAGAAGAAGAAGAAGAAGAAGAAGAAGAAGGAGACGAAGAAGGAAAGGAATGATCGGAAGCCACAAGTGCTCGCCAACATCTGCGATGAGTTCATTGAAGTCACAGAAAGTGGCCTTCCCATGGTGCTTACGGCGATTGCCAAAGGGTACGACATGCAACTCGGGTGCATCATCTAGGAAAGCATGTCGATCAACACGAACCACATCCGAAGTGCTACCAATGAGGCATTGATCGAGAACCTCCTTAAGAAGCTTCATAAATGATACACATTCCCAGAGCCATTCAAAAACCTGGTGAAAGAGCATGTGGGCCCCCATGTGTGGTTTTGGTAATTAATGACAAACTTTATGGACTAATGTTTGCATTGAGTTGCACTTGTAGGATTTTTCCATTGGCATCGCTTGGAGCATGTGTTGGCTTCAAGGTAGAATAAATGAAGAAGATGTGTTGTGCAAGCTCAAAGTGTGCCATCTCTAGAAGATCTCATGTTTGATGCTTGCCATCCTTGGTGATCATGGATTGATGAAGACAAGGTTCAAGTTAAGGTTTCCCCATGGTGTATGGGGGAGCAAAGAGAAAGTCTTCATCTAGGAAGAGCAATGAAGAGGAATAGAGAAAGGTATTCCATCTTGAGAAGGGCAACATCGTCTACATTGAGCTCAAGTGGAATGTCTAAACATATAATCTTGATATGTTTTCCATTTTTCTAGTCTCATGTTGGTAGTTGGGAGACCGGGTTTAGGCTAGATAACCATACTATCGAGAGGGGCTCTCGAGTGAGTGATACATTGCAAATGTATCTATAATTTTTGATGTTCCATGCTTGGTTTTATCTACTTTCTTATGTTTTGTCCACACTTTGGAGTACTTTTCATATGATTTCTTGGACTAACCTATTAACAAGATGCCATAGTGCCAGTTGCAAGTTTTCTGCTGTTTTTGGTTCCAGGAAGTCAGAAAATGAATATTCTCGGAATTGGACGGGACAAAAGCCAAAATTACTATTTTCCCGGTAGACTCACGGAGCCAGAAGGCGAGTCGGAGAGGGGCCACAGGGTGGCCACACCACCCCATGGCGCGGGTCCACCTAGGCCGCGTCAGGGCATGGTGTGGGCCCGGCTGGCCACCGACCTTGCCTCTTTTGCCTCTAAGAGCCTCCCGATACCAAAACCCTAGATCGTCAAGCCTCCAGCCACGAAAAGTTCCGCAGCGCCGCCGCCACGGAAGGGGAGATTTGGGGCACAGAAAGTCTCTGTTCCGGCACCCTGCCGGGACGGGGAAGTGCCCCCAAAGCCATCTCCATCGATCTCCACCACCATCTCCATCACCATTGCTGATTCCCATGATGAGGAGGGAGTAGTTCTCTATCGAGGCTAAGGGTTCTACCGGTAGCTATGTGTTCATCTCTCTCTATGCATGATCATATTGTGATCATGAGTTTGTAATCTATAGATCTACCTTACTACTCAAGTGCTTTAATAGATCTCTGCTCTCCCCATGTGTGTAAAGTTAAGAGTGTGCACACCATGGTGGCACTTAGGCTAGAGATTACAAATACTTGTTATGAGTTATATTTGGAGTTGGATGTATTTATGAAATTGTGATGTTTGTTGGACTCATCTAGTGCTGAAGGTGACAGTGTGGGGTTTTCTAGATGGGAATGATGAACTTTGAGGTGTGCTATTATAGCCCTACCATCGATTAGAGTGTTCAACCAGAGAGTAGTTAAGAGTAGTATCATAAAGAGAAGATATTTATATGAGAGTGTTCACTAGTGAAAGTATGATCCCTAGGCCTTGTTTCTAAGCACTGAAACAACGTTTGCTATTAGATCTATTACATGTTTGCTTGCTTCTATCTTTATTTCAGTTTTACTTTATTATTTTCCATGCCATCAAGCTATTCTCTATCACCATTACCACTTATAATTATCCATACCACTTGTATTTCACTATCTCTTCGCCGAACTAGTGCACCTATACACCTGACAAGTGTATTGGGTGTTCTAGGGACACAAGAGACTTCTTTTATCTTGATTGCAGGTTTGCTTGAGAGGGAATACCTTTGACCACTTCCTCCTTGAGTTCGGTCAACCTTGGGTAATCCACTTAAGGGAAAACTTGCTGTTGTTCTACAAACCTCTGCACTTGGAGGCCCAACAACTGTCTACAAGAATAGAAGTGCGTAGACATAAGTGAGTAGCTCGATCATATATTTCAGAGAGAGCTCAAACCATTGCATTCTTAGCATCATCTTTCATGATTGTTTGTTGGATCTTATCCATGTTTGGTTCTAGAGATTGTGTTCAATACAAGCTATAGTTCATCAAAAACGAATCTCCCCTTTATACCCTATTGCATTTTTGATCTTGGAAATTTTCCGGATCCTCACCAAGTGAGGTATCTCACTTTATGATACTTGATACATTCTCACTTTGTTGGATATATCTTATTGTCCTCTTTTCAACAAAATTGGTTTCGGGTCAATCGGAGTTACCAAACTCTATATATTACATTTTGAAGTTTGCCATTTATTTGATTTGTTACAAGAAAAAGTAAATGGGATTTGTCTTTGGGCCGAGCGGTACTACCTCTACTGGTACTAGCCACATCTGATGGTAGCCCAGCTCTTTTTGCCGCCCGATACTATTTCGGGCCTAGGCCGGTAGTACCGGCCCATCCGGTAGTACCGCACGGCCAGGCCAGCACTACCAGGCCGGCCCGCCTGGCTCGCCAAGCTCCCTGCATCGCCACTCCTCTTCTAGGCCAGGCTCCCTCGTTCTCCCACCCATTTTGCGTCATCTGGCTCCCGCGTTGCGCTCGCTCGCTCGCCGTTTACCTCGCTTCTCGCGCCCGCTCGTGTCGCCAGGTCGAGAACAATCTGGTATTACCAGCCCAGGTCGAAATTCTAGACCTAATGGGCAGATTCCACCCCCCCTTTAAAAGCCTTCTTTCTCTCTCTTTTTGAGGTACTTCTTCCTCCTCTTTTTCTCAAGATTTTCCTATTATTTGGACACCTCGTGAGCTTGATTTCTTTCTCCCCCTCAAATGATTCTTGCCAATATTTGAGGGGAAGATAGAGGAGATCTAGATCTACATTTTGACCAAACCAAATCACCTCTTTGTGAGTGAATATTTGGGATCTAGATCTTGGGGGATTTTTTGTTCTTCCTCTCTTGTTCCCCCAATTGCTTTAGTAGCCTTGTTGGAATTTGAGTGTGAAGGATTGGGGCATCTTTGTGGTGTTCTTGCCATTTGCATTAGGTGCATTTGTTTGAGTTCTCCCTAGAGGATTTGGTTGGTGAAATCAAGAAGCTATTCCCTCTTGGGTTCTTGGAACCCTAGACGGTTGTGTGGCCTTTGTGGCGTATTCTTGGGGCCTTCAATTAAGTTGTGAAGCTCTCCCCAAGATTATAGCCTTGGTGGCCATTATTGGGAGCCTCCAATTAAGTTGTGGAGATAGCCCCAATCTTGTACAGTTTTGGTGACCACCCTCAAGTGTCCCATAGTTGAACGGGTGCTTGCCGCATGGTATGTGCTCGGGAGAATAGGGTGAGGCCTCTTATGGCGTTGGTGGTCTTAGTACCGCCCAACCCTCCAACGAGACGTACTCAGTTGTTGGGAGGAACTCGGTAAAAGATCGTCGACCATGCGTGCCTCAATTTGTCGTGGTGGTGGCACGGCAGATGCCATGTTTAGGCTATAGATGGGGCCAATGTGCACTAAAGTAATCCATGGAAGGATAGTGTGGTGATTCTACATACAGATGTTTGTATTTCTCTCTTATTGATGAAGGATTACAAGGGCTCCTTGAGCTGTTCGTGGGAAGGAGACTAGTTCTCTTACTACCCACAACTATACTCTAGGGCTCTCCCTTAGTAAAATGGCCGACCCTTTCTATGGAGGTCCTGCCCCTCCTTATATAGGGGGCGGCTAGGTTACAATCTAGGACATACGTGGAGACATATTCTCCGAATATGCTCCTCGGTAAAGTAAGATGCCTCTTTTACACTTTAACAGGTTAGTCTGGACTTAGGGCGTAAGACTCCCTGAGCCCCTCTACGGTTTGGCATCATCAGACACTGGTGGCGTCAGCCGACATTGGCTATGTCATTATTGTCGGCCATGCCCCGCTGGTCCTTCCCTCTCTCTTCTTCGCTCATGATATAGTGGACAGAGACCACCTTTTGACCAGTGAGATTCCTTCCTTATCTTGTAAGCCACGCTGAGGCCTAGTTAACTCGGCCCTGTGGGTACCTGTAAACAAGTTGTAAAAGGCTAGCCGACATATGCTATATGTCGGCCGAGATAAGGTTAGACAAACATTCGTCGGGCCGGGTCACACCATAAGTCGGCTTGCCTTGAGGTGTGATACATCCAAAACGTATCTACTTTCCTGAACACTTTTGCTATTGTTTCTCCTCTAAACTTGTGTGATTTGAATGTAACTAACGCGGACTGACGCTGTTTTCAGCAGAATTGCCTTGGTGTCTACTGTTTGTGCAGAAAACCAACTATCAGGAAAAATCCCGGAAAATATGCCAAAAATCCTATTTCACCCGAAGACTCCAGGAGCCAGAATACAAGACGGAGAAAAGATAGGGGTGGCCACACCACCTGGTGGCGCAGGCCAGGCAAGGCCACGCCAGGGGGTGGTGCGTCCCCCCCACGCACCCCCTCGGCCTCTCTCTTCGCCTATAAGGAGCCTTCTGACCTAAAAACTTCGGGGGGTTAGATGTTTTTCCAGAAGGAGTTCCGCTCTGCCGCCACCACCAGATTCCACGAAACAGCACCAGAAACTCCGTTCTGGCACCCTATCGGGACAAGGAATTGGAGGAGATCATCGCCATCATCATCACCATCGCTTCTCCATCGAGCATCCATGTTTCCCCCATCTATGAGTGAGTAATCCCCCGCTATAGGCTATGGGGATGGTAGGGATTGGATGAGATCGTTCATGTAATGACATCAAATTGTTAGGGCATGGTGCCTAGTATCTTTTATTCGTGCTTTATGACTTTGTTGCGACTTGTTGTGCTTAATGCTTGTCACTAGGGCCCGAGTGCCATGACTTCAGGTCTAAACATTTTATTGATTCATTATGATAGTATTGTTTTTGGTCTTATCTACAAGTTGTATACACACGTTGTTGTCCGGAAACAATGGCCCCGAAGTGACAGAAATCGGGATAACCGGAAGGGAAAGGCTTTGATGTGAGGATCACATGTGTTCACGGAGTGTTAATGCTTTGCTCCGGTGCTCTATTAAAAGGAGCACCTTAATTGCCAGTAGTTCCCTAGAGGCCCCGCTGCAAACGGGCTGGCATGACAAAAGATGTTGTTCAAGTTCTTATTGCGAGCATGTATGACTATATATGGAACACATGCCTAGGATTGTCTAGTAATTGGATGCTTTATCTTATTTATCTGCAATTGCCCTATGTTCAGATTGCTATTTGAATTGTCTTGTCCATGCAATGCCCGTCCATCCATCCCTATGCCTACCGCACTCGAATCCCACTGTTTACTGCTTTTGTTACTACTGTCCTTGCTTTACTACTGATGTTACTTTACTATTCCTACTACAATACTGTTGCTACTGATAAACTGCTGTGAGCAAGATTGTTTCCAGGTGCAGCTGAATTGACAACTCAATTCTTAAGGCTTATGAATATTCTTTGGCTCCCCTTGTGTCGAATCAATAAATTGGGCTTCACTTCCCTCGAAAATACTGCGATACATCGCCTATACTTGTGGGTCATCAAGACTATTTTCTGGCGCCGTTGCTGGAGAGCATAGCTTTATTTATCAAATTCACTTGGATTCTCTATTGTTCGCTGCTATCCATCCATCATGGGTAAGTCTCGTGATGGCAAGGTTCCTATTTTACCATCCACTACAAGAAGAGGTACGGTTCTGAACACCTCTGCTGCTCTTGATTCACCGTCTGTTTTGAGTAAGTTCCTTACACCACCACATACACATGCTACACACACTGCTACTACTGCTGAATCTGAAACTTCTGATGCTTATGATGCTTCTTCTACTGTGCTTGATAAGAGTGGTTCATTAGGTCATTTCCTAGATGCTACGATTGCTAGAATTATACCTGGAAATACCGAAACTCCTAATGAAGACACTACCACACCTGTTAGCTGACCTGAGTCTAGTGAGAGTTATGACATTGAAGATGGTTATGTTGAGATGACCGATGAGTTTATTAAAGAATGTAAGAACACCCATGATAGGAGCGCTGCTAAGAGTCTCCTTGAGAGGCATACTATTAGACCCAAATTGTCTCCAGATGCTAAGTTTGCTGCTTCTCCCATAAACA
This sequence comes from Avena eriantha, assembly GCA_910589775.1. Taxonomy (NCBI): domain Eukaryota; kingdom Viridiplantae; phylum Streptophyta; class Magnoliopsida; order Poales; family Poaceae; genus Avena; species Avena eriantha. Next base: position 236,110,977 of record OU342744.1, on the reverse strand, counting down.
TTATAGATAAAAATTATGATTTCTCTCTCGATCTATCTTACATAGCTATTGTCGAGAAAGATCCTTTTTGTGGGACTAAGAATGAAAGTGCGGTAGCACATATGAATGAACTTTCTACCATGAGTGACTTGTTCTCTGATGATATTAAGATGCGTACTTACTTTGTTGCTAAGATTTTTCCCTTTTCACTGAAAGGAGAAGCTAAAACTTGGTTTAGTAATTTACCTCTTGGATCTATTGATAGCCCTGAGTGCTTGATTAGTACTTTCCTGCAGAAATATTTTCCTCCCAGTGCTAGACATGCTATTTTTCAGGAACTTTTTGATTTTAAACAGGGAGAAAAAGAGGTATTACCCGAATCTTGGGCAAGGTTTTGTGCTTTGATTCATGCACAGGGTGGAAGTCCATTACCTAAGAATGAGCTTCTTCATATATTTTATAATGGACTAACTGAAGAATCTAGGACATACCTAGATAGTTCTGCTGATTGTGTTTTCATGAATAGGACTCCTAAGGAAGCTAAGGAATTAATGGCTAAAATAAGCAAGAATTATGAAGATTGGACTCCTCCTAAACAAGCTATACCTGAAGTAATTGTACCTGAACCATCTATTCCGGTGCCTATTCCAACATCAAAGAAGAGGGGAGTTATTGAATTAAATGATGAAGTGATGACGGAAGCTAAGAAATGTCTTAAGGAGAAGGGAATTAAAGCTGCAGATGTCAAGAATTTACCTCCTATAGAAGAATTATGTAAGCCTATTCCCTACTCATCCACTATTGAGGTGCACTCTCTCCAACACATTGATGAAGGTGATATCCCTTACTCTAAACCTCCTCATCAATGCTTAGAAGAATTTGATATCTTTATTGTTAAGCAAGATAACTTTAATAAAAGGGTGCAAAATCATCTAATGGAAAACACTAGAGCTATTGTTGAGTTGAAAGATATTGTGGAAAGAACCTCTAATGAGGTTAAAATGATTGTTAAACACTTTCAAATGGTTCAAACTCAAATAGATCAATTCGTTAGAGTGCAAAACGACTTGCTAGTTAATGCTGCTAAAGAAAAACATGCTTATGAAATTAGAACTAGAAGTGGTGCTGCTACCCAGGATCCTCTATATCCTAAGGGGCATCCCAAAAGAATTGAGCAGGATTCTCAACAAGATGAAAATAGTGGTTCTACTTGTAAGAAAAGGAAAAAGAAACATAAAACTGTTGTAGAACCCTCTGAACCTGCTATAGATCCTAATAGTATATCTATCTCTCATGCTGAAACTGAAAGTGGTAATGAAGAAAATGTTGCTCCTAATGAAGAGAAAGTTGAGGAAGAACCTGAAAACCACACTAAGAATACTAAATACAATAAAGAGGATTTTATTGCTAAGAAACATGGTAGTGAAAGAGAACCTTGGGTCCAAAAACCTAAGCCTTTCCCTGATAAGAAACACGAGTTAAAGGATGATGAACACTACAATATGTTTTGTGAGTGGATGAAGCCTTTATTCTTGCAAATTCCTTTGACTGATGCTATTAAATTGCCTCCTTACTCAAAGTATATGAAGGACATTGTCTCGAATAAAATGAAGATCCCTAATGAAGAAATTTCTACTTTGCTAGCTAATTATTCCTTCAATGGTAAGGTTCCTAAGAAACTTGGAGACCCAGGGATTCCAACTATCCCTTGATATATTAAGAACAGTTATGTTAGAACTGCTTTCTGTGATTTGGGAGCTAGAGTTAGTGTTATGCCTTTCTCTCTCTATAAGAGGCTTCAACTCGAAAAATTAATACCAACTGATATATCTTTGCAAATGGCTGATAAATCTACCACTATTCCTGTGGGTATATGTGAGGATGTACCTGTTCAGGTGGCCCACAATTGCTTGATATTAACTGATTTTGTTGTGCTTGAAATGCCTGAAGATGATAATATGTCTATTATTCTTGGGAGACCTTTTCTTAATACTGCAGGAGCTGTTATTAATTGTAATCAAGGAAAGGTGACCTTCAAGTTAATGACAAGGAACATACTGTCTATTTCCCCAAGAAGATTGAAAGGACTTATGGTTTGAATTCAATTGAACATGTTGAAGGCATTCAAGTTGGAGAAATATATTGTCCCATACCAAGAGAAAAAATTGAAACTATTATGATTGGGACCATTACTATCAAGGTTGAGATAACATAATAATTAGTGGAGTACAAAGTTTTGTCTCATATGCAATTGTTTTGGTAGCAAGACTTGATCAACCTTGTCAACTAAAGGATTCCATTGAACAAAACAATGTTTTCATTATGATTATCTCCGTTTATTTCTATCTTTTGCATTTTAGTTTTTGCTTTCGTTTAGTTTTCTTTTTGTTGTTAGTTGCTTGCATGTTAGAACTTATGTAGTTATAGCCTTGTTTTGTCCTTGCATCATGTTTCCCAAAAGAAAAAACTTCTGTCTGTCAGAAAAACCATTCTTCTATTTCTGAAAATTGCCCAAAAATAAAGTGTCTCGAAAAATTCCAGAAAATTCATATTAAATTTTTACGTGAAAAAAGGGGCAGGGGAGTACCTGGGAGGTACCAGGGGGCCCACCAGGCAGGCACACCACATGGTGGCACGAACAGCCTTGGGTGGCGCCATGCCCTGGAGTGGGCAACCCCTGGCCCCCACTAACTCTCTCACCTGGCACTTTCTTCTCTCTCCCGAGGAAGCTCCAGTTCATATCTCAAAATCACATTCTTGTTGTGCTTGCCCTCGATTTTTTTGATCTCCTTGCTCAGCCCATCTCTCTTGCTGAAATTTGGAGCATTTGTTCCCTGGTATGTGACTCCTCCCCTTGTCCAAGTAGATTTGTGTTTAGTGGATTATATGTTGAGTATTTTGCTGTTCTAGGTGACTGTTTATGAGGGCTTGTAAGCTTGTTTGATGCTTAGAGATATAGTTTTGATGCATGTTTAGGCCTCTTGCAAGTCCCTATGAGTAGAATCCTTCCTTATATTTACTTTGCAATCACTTGTTTAATAGGTGTTTAAATTTCAGAATAGAAGATGAGTGAACACCACCTAAACCAACATGAGCTTTGGGTGCCTGAGGTCATGAAGGTCCATCGAGAGGAGGAAGTTTTTCCCTCCATTTATCCATGCTCTGAGTTCATGAGAACTGCAGGAATTCTACAAGATTTCCACACTTTGGTTTCTAATGCAGGGTTAGAGCACTTTTTGGAAGATGAACCTTGTCAATTTGTGAAGCTAACCATGTCTGTGGTGCAGGACTTCCAATTTAGTCACTCTTTGCCTAACCCCATGGTCCATTACAAAATTTACACTATAGATGTCGACCTTTCTCTTAATGATTTTTGTGCAGCCATTAAGGTACCTCAATGGGGATCATGTAGAAAGATTAAGGAAAGACCTAAACCACTTATGGATTTATACGCAGAAATTTGCCAATGGAGTAGCTTCTCGAAGGAGAGTGGAAAAATCCGTAACATTCATTTTCCCTCCATTCGCTACTTTGCCTACTTTATTGCCAAGTGTGTTTTTGCTTGGAAAACTGCCAATAAGTTATCTTCGTTTGATCTAGCATTTATCTCTCCTCCTCTTAGACGAGATAGGTCTTACAACTTGGGTGCTTTGATAGCTTTCCGTCTTGCTGCTAACCGTGAGAAAGGTGGAATTTGTGGAGGCCTCATTGCTTCTCGTTTACTAGCATTGCATGGTTTAGTGCCTCATCATCTAGACCTACAGTTTCCCATAGAGAGGCTTGATCTTAATTCCATGATACATCATAAATTTGTTTCCTCGTGGGCTAGTATGAGTGAGTTATCTTATGAAATAACCTTTCTCAAAGCTGGTTGGAGAAAGAGTAAGTCCGAGCGTGTTGTTCTTTTGCCTACACCTATTTTGTTAATCTTGATATCAGGGAAGGATGGTCCCTCATCGAGGAGGAGCTTGACACGTACTTGGGAGAGCTCTCCCAATAGGAGTAGGACACTAGAAGGGAGGTCACGGATGATTCAGTCCAGCCTCGAATGAGGGAGAGTCTTCATATCAGCAGCCCGCTTATGATTGGGGAGCTTCTTCTTCTTCTCATGGGCCCAGCAACGACCATTCTTACCAAGATCCGCCCGCTTGGAACCCCTATTCATACATGGATTGATAACCACTTAGGCCAAAAGCCTAAGCTTGGGGGGAGGTATGCCGACACCACACTCATCTCCATATCATGTTGCGTCGGTACTTTGTATATTCATGTTTTCGTTCTCTTTTTAGTTTTCATTTTTTTTTGCTTTTGCTTCCTAAAACACAAAAAGACCAAAAATATTTCTGTTGTTTCTCTTTGGTTTGCTTCTTCTTTTTTCCTTGGTTTGTTCTTCCCTTCTTTCTTTGTTTGAACTATTCGAAAAACCCAGAAAGATTTTGCTTTGCTTATTTTTCCCTTTTGGTTCTTGTTTAAAAATCGAAAACACCAAAAATATTTGTCGTTCTTCTTTGGTTTTGTGAGTTTGCTATGGGGTTCAGCAGTCCCCAGTGGAATATTGATTTCATATTATTATTCAAGACACACAAGTGAAGAGCAATAATGAGGATTAATGAAAACTTGAGGCGAAGAGGCTGGTAACGAACTCTATTTGTTTTCATTTTGTACATATACTCATCATTGTGAGCTTGCTTAGTCCGTTCAAGTAGGGTGTATGTTATCTTTGGATGCTTAGTAGTTCTTGGTTTCTTATGATTAGCTCCAACTCGCTAATAGTTTGTAGCATGTCTTATGAATGTTTGCTTGCATTGCTCTATTCACAAATTGGTATGACACCGTTGTATCCTCCTCTGAATGTTTCATTTGAATTGACTTGGCACATACTCACGCATGCACATGACTGTGATAATCAGTTGAGCCTTGATGAATTATTTTTCCTTGAGGATCTTGAATCACTTTCATGCCATGAGTAGTCTTGTTTTGTTGCAAGCATGATATTGATAGCTATTGCTCTCTCGTTTGTCGCTCCCTTACTATTGCTAGCCTTCACTTTCACTGAGTATGTTTTACTCAAGTTCCCAGCTCCCTAAACCAAACATTTCCAAAGTGTCCACCATACCTACCCATTAGCATCATTTGCTACCTCCGTGCATATTTATTATGCCCTGTTTTCTTCCGAATAAAATGTTTCCTTGTTATGAGAAAGTTAGTTAGTAAAGCTCTCACGAACATGATGGCACACTTTATTTTCTTGCACTTAATAAACCTGATCCATTGCGTCCTTCTTTGTTGAGCATATGCTTGCGCTTTATGAGTTGAAGTTAGCAGAACCATGTATCATGGGGACCGCTTTCAACACTTCATAGGTACTTTATACCTAGTTGATATCATGTTCTTTTGCTTATGGATCCCGGCGGTGTGAAATAAAAGTGGAACTTGTAAGATCATGGAGTTTGTATGTATGTTAGAGAAACGCCTGGGCCGCTAGCCTAAGCCATGCCTAATCATGGTGGAAACTTGCAGCATAACCATAATGAGCATTCTATGAAGCATCCTCAATAAAAATCTATGCACATAGTAAATAAAAAGATCGCCGAGATGCTCATTGTCTGCTTGCCTTGTTATTTTGATTATGGGATAGCTCCCGTGTCATGTGCAAGGTGTACCCCGTTGGCGGTTCTCTATGATACGTATATACTTATAATGACAAGAGCTTACTTGTGACTGAAGTTGAGTAGCATGAGGGTCGGTCTTCGTAAGTAAGGGGCATGAAACTTCGATTTATAACTTGTCAAACATATCCTCTTAAGCTGTGTCACTTTCACCTTAACCACATTAAAGATGCTTATGATAGGGGCAATGAGAGCTCAAAGTTAAAGAGTACCATACTTTCAGCATTTGGAAGCCTTTTAAATTATTCAAAACCTTTTCTTCTACTTGTTGAATCTCCACATATTCTTTGAGCACCTTCTTGAGAGCATAGTTGTCATTCTTTGTGTTTGTTCCATTACTTGATTATTTGTGTTATGATTTTGATGCTTGTATCCTTGATATATTTATTTCTAGTCATCACTTGAACTTCAGAGGTGCCTTGGCATTCATAATCAAAGGCAAGTGAGATACCACTCTATCATACCTTTTTATGAGCATGATAATGTTGCTTATGTTTGTGCTTCATGCTACTTATTATTCTTGAGTTGGAATCTCTTCATAGCTTGCAAAGACTATTAAGTAGACTTGGTTGCATACTCTTTATTATGAATCCTATATAACTAAATAGTTCATCCCCACTAACATATTTCTCTGGACATGCACACTATACACATCAGTAAGACTCTAATTGGTCCACGTCACTCAGTCATCCACCTTAGCAACCCACTAACATATTTCTCTAAACATGGCACTAGCAAATGGTGGCAGTTTCTTTTCTTCTTTCTAACAAATCATTAATTTTCGCCTGAAGAGTGCAAGCTGGGCAGTTCTTTTTGGCTTCCATCTGTCTCCCCACCTTCCTCCCAATTATTTATGACTCCCCGTCTGTTCTCCTTTCGCCTCCCTCCTTCACACAGAATAGGAAGCCAACATAAACCAATTCATCGCCTACGAATTCCACAAGCAGGGCGGAAGTATTGTCGACGAATTCCTCCTCCTTACTTCAAAATCAGTATTCCTCTACCAGTTCGTCCAGCCCTCGCATGCAGTGAGCGCACCAGACACCTGCAGAGGGGCGGTGGTTGGCTGGTTGACGACAGCCCTGCCGTAGGCCGTAGTTGATGTTTGAATCTTTGATTGATGTTAAGAGATTTGGATACGATCTTTAGCTAATTATTCGTTTCACAAAATTCAGTTTTTTGCAGCATATGGTATATGGCTGATTGCTGGAGTGTTGGATGATGCGCACGACAAGGTACAGGCTATTTTCAATAACAACAGGCCTACTTTGTTGTAGTCTGATGTTTTCTGGAGAATATGCAGGTCTCGACCAATCTGACACCCTCTCTTTTTTCCTTTTCTTCAGGATTTCTTGATTACTATATGAATCAAGCCTCAGTTCCGTTGTTGTTTCCCGTTCGAAACCTACTGCCTACAAGTACTTTATTCTGATTCCATAGCACCAACGCTATCTTTTCCATTGACATCACTGTTTCCGGTGTATAGAAAGGTAACTACCACCTGATTTAACTTACTGTATATATGCTTTACACATTGTCCTTTACTATGCCTAATATATGTTGATTTTAATCGTTAAAATACAATGGACCAGTGTATCTCATTTATGCAAATTCATCATATATAGGAGATTCTTTCTGGACTACTTATCTTGGAGAAGCCTTTGTATCATTCTAAAGTACGTCAGAACTAGTCCTTTTATTTGTAATGAAGCTTCCATTTTGTGTGCCAAAAATTAGAACGCATACGAATATTGACTAATTTGTTTGAACGATTGAATCATTTTTCTATATTTGTTGAACAGGAATTTCAAACAGTCAGATATTTGTAAGTCCATCTTATCTGTCTTTTGATTTTCTACAAGTTTTTTTTGTCATTTAGATAATGACAACTTTTGTGTGTGTGTCAATTGTGTATATTCTTGGACTTCACCACTGACCTTTAACACTTTCTCATCCCTCTCGGCCAGCTTCCTTGTTATATTATCCATTGTTACAGCAAATTCTTATATTCAGGACTAGAAAGTAGCGGAGTTCATATGCTCACGTGTAATTTCTCACTTTATGCAACAAATCCTGATATTCAACACATGGTCTCATCATCGACGTTCAAATATGATAATTTTTTGTCATGTTCTTCCCATTAACAATCGGGTTGTTACTACAGACTAGGTGTTTATGTAGTAGCTCTGTTTAGTATTTAGTGATTAATCATGTTTGTTTAGTATTTCGGCTGTGTGCATCCTAAGAGGCAGAGGCCGGGGATGTAACCCCTTTTCGAAAAAAAATTAGTGATTCATCATGTTTCAATTTACTCATCTTATCCGGCCAATGCTATTGACTAACCTCATTTTCCCACCTCGGCAGCATTGCAACACGAGACTACTAAATATTGCTCAAAATTTGTGAACTTCATATTTTGAGTTGGTAATATTCAAATGGATCTGTCTATTGTACTTAGCATAAGTAAACCTACTGAAGGTATGGTGGCCTATGATTTGGATGGTGTACATTGTGGGAACATGCCCGTTTATTCTTTATCAATTTGCACTTTACATTCAGCCAATGCAAGAGGTGATAATATAGTTCTATTAATTTTATTTTACATGCACCTATTTTACAAACTTCTACTACGTGTTGCTACTAAATCCGCAGCAATGTGCGGGGAATCATCTAGTTTTCCAAGTAGTTGATCACATTGCTGAGAATATTTACATCATATGAAGCAAATGTGTTCGTGAAGTTCTTTTATCGCACTCAGTTTTCAACTGAATTGCTTGAGGACAAGCAATAAGCTAAGCTTGGGGGGAGTTGATACGTCCAAAACGTATCTACTTTCCCGAACACTTTCTCTATTGTTTCTCCTCTAAACTTGTGTGATTTGAATGCAACTAACACGGACTGACGCTGTTTTCAGCAGAATTGCCTTGGTGTCTACTTTTTGTGCAGAAAACCAACTATTAGGAAAAATCCCGGAAAATATGCCAAAAATCATATTTCACCCGAAAACTCCATGAGCCAGAATACGAGACGGAGAAGAGCCAGGGGGTGGCCACACCACCTGGTGGCGCGGACCAGGCCAGGCTGTGCCAGGGGGTGGTGTGGGCCCCCAGGCACCCCCTCGGCCTCTCTCTTCACCTATAAGGAGCCTTCTGACCTAAAAATTTCGGGGGTTTGACGTTTTTCCAGAAGGAGTTCCGCTTCGCCGCCACCACCAGATTCCACGAAACAGCACCAGAAACTCTGTTCTGGCAGCCTGTCGGGACGGGGAATTGGAGGAGATCATCGCCATCATCATCATCATCGCTTCTCCATCGACCATCCATGTTTCCCCATCTATGAGTGAGGATTCCCCTGCTGTAGGCTATGGGGATGGTAGGGATTGGATGAGATCGTTCATGTAATGGCATCAGGTTGTTAGGGCATGGTGCCTAGTATCTTTTATTAGTGCTTTATGACTTTGATGCGAGTTGTTGTGCTTAATGCTTGTCACTAGGGCCCGAGTGCCATGATTCCAGATCTGAACATGTTATTGATTCATTATGAGAGTATTGTTTTTGGTCTTATCTACAAGTTGTATACACACGTTGTTGTCCGGAACCAATGGCCCCGAAGTGACAGAAATCGGGATAACCGGAAGGGAAAGGCTTTGATGTGAGGATCACATGTGTTCACGGAGTGTTAATGTTTTGCTCCGGTGCTCTATTAAAAGGAGCACCTAAATTGCCAGTAGATCCCTAGAGGCCTCGCTCCAAACGGGCTGGCAGGACAAAAGATGTTGTGCAAGTTCTCATTGCGAGCACGTATGACTATATATGGAACACATGCCTAGGATTGTCTAGTACTTGGATGGTTTATCTTATTTATCTGCAATTGCCCTATGTTCATATTGCTATTTGAATTGTCTTGTCCATACAACGTCCGTCCATCCATCCCTATGCCTACCGCACTCGAATCCCACTGTTTACTGCTTTTGTTATTACTGTCCTTGCTTTACTACTGCTGTTACTTTACTATTCCTACTACAAAACTGTTGCTACTGATAAACTGCTGTGAGCAAGATTGTTTCCAGGTGCAGCTGAATTGACAACTCAGTTGTTAAGGCTTATAAATATTCTTTGGCTCCCCTTGTGTCGAATCAATAAATTGGGTTTCACTTCCCTCGAAAATACTGCGATACACCCCCTATACTTGTGGGTCATCAAGGTGATCCAGCCAGCATACGCCTTGACCTTGCCGTACCTCGGCTAACATGGCCTTTATACCCCGGTGTGACCCTACCAGGGGTATCCCCCCAACATTATTCCCTGAAGCTGGTGCGGTCTTAGCAAATTTAGATGATAAGACCACAGCAGGTTCAACCTATCAAGCTTTGTGCTCTCTTCACCGAGTCATCCTGTAACTTGGCTCTTATGGCTTGACATTCCCTTCCCTCATTCCGAGATATTACACGCTGGCCGAGTTACTCTCTATTTATCAGGGTCATCCTTCCTTCTCTTGTATGCTTCCCCACATCCTACGTGGAGGGTAATCATTGTTTTGCCTCATTTTAAGGGCATGCGCTAGTTACTATGCCGGTTACTGTATTTACTGTCAGGGATAACTACTATAGGCGTTACATCGTCGTTGCCTCCTCGTTAACTACATCACCATGTTGTGTCGTGGGATCTGCTGCTCCTTGTGGCCCTTCGTGTGGCATGCGTATGATTGGCTGACTCGGCAAATACACGGACACATCGTGTGGCTCTGCCGCACCGCTGGATCCCACTTCCCCCTTAGGGGCGTGGTTAAATAGGGAAGGGGCGCCCCTTGGTTGCCCTTCCCCCACTTCGCACGCGCTTCAATTCTTCTTCTTCCTTCTTTCCCACAACATCACCACCATCGCCACTGCTTCTGCTCCACGTAGCGCTGCCGCCACCGCACTTTACTGCCTTGTTTTTCTGCCGTACTCGTGATGCCACTCCCGCGGAACCTCGCTGCTACGGGGCCTCACCAGTCCAGGCCACTGTCTCCCACCCCAGATTGGTTCCACGAGGACAGTGACTTGGAGATGACAGAGGAAGAAATTGCCATTGTTGAGGAGGAGGAGGAAGGCGAGGCACACAAATGTGGCGGCTGGTCTAGCTCCTGGGTCTGTCAAGATGATCTTGACTGGCTCTACCAGACCAGCTGCATCCCTAAAGGGGTTACCTGCTGCCTCGTCGCCCAGGAGATCGCTCCCTCCCCGAATCCGGGTGAGTTTGTGGTCTTCCTCTCTCATTTCCAACGCGGTTTTGGTCTCACAGTCAGCGATTTCTTCCATGATTTCATCAAAGCATATGAGCTCCAACCGCATCATCTTCTCATGAATGCCATCACCTCCCTTTCCTCCTTCGCCTCCGGCATAGAAGGGTATATCGGCCTTTGGCCCTCCAACGATCTCTAGGTCAAGTTCTTCGGCCTCTGCAAGAACGTCATCCTTGATCCTTTTCTTCCCCCTGCCGACAAATCCTTGACCCTGTGTGGTGGAGCCTCTGTATTTCACCGAAAAACTCCACATTCCCCCAACGCACAGGCCTTGAGTCTTGCAAAGGCTGGGCTTGGACCTTCTTCTACATGAGGAACAATACTGACGAGGACCTGATCCGGCTGCACCCCTTCAAACTCGGCGTGCCAGATACATCCTTATGGAACCGAATCCCAAGGCGGGCAACTGCCTTGGCGAATCAGGTGGACAAACGAATCAAGGAGTTGAACAAGTTGGGGCTACCGCAGTGGGGATGTGAAGATCACCTTTGTCCGTAGAAGGATCTCTCCCCTGCAAAAACGCACCCACAAGCTCTGCCATATGAGTGGGCATCTGGACCCCAACCGAACCTCCTCCTTCGAGCTCAATAATACTGAGATTTTCCGCCGGGTCAAGGCTATCTTCAAGATAGAAAAGGAGTTCACAGAGGAGTGGAAATGGGGGCTGGAGCACTACTACCGGGATAAGTTTCCTCCTCCAGTATGTTACCCACCAGGTCTCTTTTCCGAGTCTTGTCTTATGTCAGATAATCCTCTTATTCAATTCCTTTGCATTTTTTCTTTCAGTTGTTTCTTCAGCAGACCGTCAAAGATGGCAAGGAGCCGCCCCTTAAATGGGGGGGGGGGAGGATTGTCTAGTCTCAGACACGGTGGATCTAGACTCAGAAATGTTCTTACCCACTCCAGATGGCTCCAGACGAACTTCTGGTAAGGCCTCTTCTTCAAGGGATTGGCCTGATGACGATGATGACTCTGATATTGAGATTATCGAGGTACTTGATCTGGTGCCCATTTCTTACGCGTTTACGGTTGACTTGGCTTCAGCTAACCCAGCTAGGTAGGTCCACGAGGATCCTCCTCTTGCCATGGCCCACCCGGTTCCTGCTCCCTCCAAGAAGCATGCTGCTACCTCAGTTGCTTCTTCCAAGACACCCACAGCCAAGAAGAGGCAGAAGAAACCCGGTGTTAAGGGTGCCAACAAACCCGAGCCCAAGGTCAAGACCATGGTCCAAAGAGCGCCTAGGACCAGGGAACCTCCAACCTCATCCGAGTAAGTCCTTGTTCCTTCCTTGTCCATTTTTGCATTGTACTTCACTATCTTCACATATTTCTTGTTTCTCTTTTTCTGTTATAACTTGTTGTTCTTTGTCTAAATCGACAGGGTTGCTAGGAGGATTCCTCAGAGTCGCTCCAGCATCGCTTTGCCTATGCAGAGTGCCCCATCTCCCCCTCGTAACGATGATGATCGCCCACTGAGCCCTATTCAAGATAGCTCAGTGGATGCTCCAAATCTTAGCCCACCTCATCATGAGGACGGTAACATCGGTGTGGGGGGAAGTGGTGCTGCCGAGGATACGGCTATGCCGGATCTCACCATCTCATCTTCGGCTTAGCCGCTGATGTCTATGCACTTCTATTCTTGTAGACAGTTGTTGGGCCTCCAAGTGCACAGGTTTGTAGAACAGCAGCAAGTTTTCCCTTAAGTGGATTACCCAAGGTTTATTGAACTAAAGGAGGAAGTGGTCAAAGTATTCCTCTCAAGTAACCCTGCAATCAAGATACAAGAAGTCTCCTGTGTCCCCAACACACCCAATACACTTGTCAGGTGTATAGGTGCACTAGTTCGGTGAAGAGATAGTGAAATACAAGTGGTATGGATAATTATAAGTGGTAATGGTGCCAGAAAAAATAGCTTGATGGCGTGGAAGAGACTAAAGGCAAACTGAAATAAAGATGGCAGCAAGCAAACATTTAATAGATCTAGTTGCAAACGATGTTTCAATGCTTAGAAACAAGGCATAGGGATCATATTTTCACTAATGAACACTCTCATATAAATATCTTCTCTTTATGATACTACTCTGAACTACTCTCTGGTTGGACACTCTAATCCATGGTAGGGCTATAACATCACTCCTCAAAGTTCGCCTTTCCCATCTAGATAACCCCACACTGTCACCTTGAGCGCTAGATGGTTCCAACAAACACCACAATTTCATAGAGACATCCAACTCCAAATATAACTCAGAACAAGTATTTGTAATCTCTATCCTAAGTGCCACCATGGTGTGCACGCTGTCACTTTCACACACATGGGGAGAGCAGAGATCTATTAAAGAACTCGAGTAGCAAGGTAGATCTAATTGCTTACAAAGCTCATGATCACAATATGATCATGCATAGAGAGAAGGATGAACAAATAGCTACCGGTAGAACCCTTAGCCTCGAGGAAGAACTACTCCCTCATCATCATGGGAATCAGCAACAGTGATGAAGATGGTGGTGGAGATCGATGCAGATGGCTCCAGGGGCACTTCCCCGTCCTGGCAGGATGCCGGAACAGAGACTTTCTGCCCCCGAATCTCCTCTTCGGTGGCGGCAGCGCTGCCAAACTTTTCATGCCTGGAGGCTGGATTCTTTAGGGTTTTCTCATCGGGAGGCTTCTTATAGGGGAAGGGGCGATGTCAGAGGGTGGACAAAGGGCCCACACCACCTTGTGGCGCAACTAGGGGGACCAGCGCCACCACATGGTGTGGCCAGCCCCTGGCCCCTCTCCGTCTCGTCTTCTGGCTCCGTGAGTCTTCCGGTAAAATATTGATTTTGGCTTTTGTCCCATCCAATTCCGAGAATATTCATTTTCTGACATTTTTGGAACCAAAAACAGCAGAAAACAGGCAACTGGCACTATGGCATCTTGTTAATAGGTTAGTCCCAGAAAGTGTATAAAAATACTCCAAAGTATGGACAAAACATAAGAAAGTAGATATAAAACAAGCAGCTTAATCCTGCTCGTCCTCGAGTAGGTAAGTGATAAACAGAAAAGAATAACTTTTGAGGTGACATGCACCATCACAATCAAGATCAAACCATTTGCAAGCATTGAAAGTTGGGATCAAAGTACTCTAAACATGAGCATGAAAGATGAAGTTCTAACAATAAGACATAGTGACTATGCATGCAACATGAAATGATACAAACAAAGATCATGAATAACAATGCATTGAAAGACGTTTGTTTGTTTCCCATATATAAAACATAGCATAGTGGCATTCAGCTTGTCCCTCATGGAGTAGCAAAACATAAATTCATAGGACACCTTCAAAGTTCATAAGGGTGACTAGATACAAATAGTTCAAGAACAAGCAATATCAACAATATGAATAAATCAACAAGTTTTGGGACAATGCACATTAAACTTAGAATGGCCACTATGCTCTCTCAATAGGTGCAAAAAGATAGAAGATGGATACTCAACATAAAAGTAAAATAAAGGCCTTCATAGAAGGAAGCAGGGATTCAAGGCTCATAAAGAGCTTACAAAAATTATGGTACTTATTAGCTTGCAACTCTCATTGCCCCTATCATAAGCATCTTTTAGGTGATTAAGGTTAAAGTGACACAACTAAGAGGATATGCTTGACATTTTATAAGTTGAAATCTCATGCCCCTTACTTATGAGTACCGAACCTCATGCTACTCAACTTCAGTCACAAGTAAGGTCTTGTCATTGTAAGTACATATGTATCATAGAGATCCGGGGATACCCCTTGCATATGATACAGGAGCTATTCCATTGTCAAAGTGACAAGGCAAGCAGACAATGAGCATCTCAGCGATCCTTTTATTTGTTATTTTCATAGGTTTTTATTGAGGATGCTTCATAGAGTGCTCATTATGGTTATGCTACAAGTTTCCACCATGATTAGGCATGGCTTAGGCTAGCGGCCCAGGAGTTTCTCTAACACACATACAAAATCCATGATCTTAGAAGTTCCCCTTTTATTTCACACCACCAGGATCCATAAGAAAAATAATCATGATATCAACAGAATAATAAGTGCAATGTTGAAAGTGTTCCCCATGATACATGGTTCTACTAACTTCAACTTATAAAGCGCAAGAATATATGCAACAAATATGGACACAATGGTTCAAGATTATTAAGTGTAAGAAAGTAATGTGTGCCATCAAGTTCGTGAGAGCTTTAATCACTAGGTTTCTCATAACAAGTTTAATTCAGAAGGTAGATAAAAACATGAATATACTTGGAATAGCAAATGCTAATAGGTAGGTACGGTGGACTCTTTGGAATAACTTGGTTTTATTTAGAGTTGGATGCATGAGTGGAACTCATACTTGGCATGGAGGCTAGCAAAAGACTGGGAGCGACCAACTAACAGAGCAATAATGGCCATAATCATGCAAAGCAACAAAAAACATTAATTAAAGCCTAAAGTGATATTACAAGACGAAAACTAAATGATCATAGAGGCTATGGTGACTTGGTGTAGTCTTAACATGGTGTGACCATGCTCCAAGTCAACCCAACCCAAATAAAGCATTAAAGGAGAATACCACAATATTATGCTTTTATATGATAAAACAACGCATGATTCTTTCAAGGCACATTAAGAAATCTCAATTGTTTATAACATGTCATGCTACAGCAATAATCACTAAGCATAAATCCAAAACAATATCCAGCATGATATGATAAAGTCTAAGTCACAGTCAAAAACAAGCGCCTTTTATACCACTTAAGAATGAACTTTCCTACTATTTTCCCAATCCAAAACAACTTTATTTGAAAACTAATGCATGAATGAGGGGTCCCAACCAATTTATTCAAGAAAACTAAGTAAATGCAAACTAAAAACGAAAGTGAAGACGCTCCAAGAACAACACAACAGTGCATGAAACAATAAAAACGAAGTGTCTAGAAAGACCTGAGATTTTTATTAATGAAGAAGGGGCTGCCTTGGGCATCCCCAAGCTTTGACGCTTGTACCTCTTGAATATTTCTTATGGTGACACGGGTGGCATCCCCAACTTTGAGATTTTTTCCATTCTTCATATTATTACATCATTCTTTTCCTACACCTGAAAATTTCCTTCATACAAAACTTCACACAATCTTCATTACCAACATTAGTGCATTCAAAAGATAATAAACCTTTGGGTTTTAGTTTTAGAACAGCAAAATTTTCACCAAAAACAAAAGCTACTGTAGCAATTCCCTCAAAGAGCTCAATTCACCAAAAAAAACCCAAATAGAAATCGATAAAGAGGCAAATGTAAATAATGGCAGATATCTATCAAAACAGACTAGCAGGTGAAAACCGATTTTTTCGAAGACATTATGTTGCTCAAATCAAAAAGTGTTGAACTAACGAAATTTAGCTAACAACATGGGGGATTTATTCAGAAAATTACAGCTCAATCCGACATACAGAGATTGTTCAATAAGTTTTACAGTGAAGCATAAAAATCTTACTTCCCTCTCATTAGAGGTTATTTTTGACACAAAAATCAAATAAAAAGGATAAAGAGAGGTTATTGAAGAAGTAATAACTTTCAAGACTCAAGAAAACTATTGGGTTATCTCCCAAGAAATACTTTTCTTTAACGCCTTTAAGTTAGGCATGATAGTTTGAGAAGATGCTCACATAAGAAATATGAATTGAAGTAAAAGAGAGCATCAAGAAGCAAATTCAAAGCACGTTTAAGCCTAACCCACTTCCTACGCATAGGAATCTTGTAAAGAAACAAGTCATGAAAACACAAAGCAACAAGCATAGGAATACAAAACAAGTGCAACTTCAGGACTTTCAACATAAAGAGGGGAAACTTAATATTATTGAGATGCATAAAACCATGTTTCCCTCTCTCATAATAACTTTCAGTAGCATCATGAATAAAATTAATAATATAACTATCACATGAAACATTCTTATCATGAGCCACATACATATAATAATTATTACTCTCCACATAAGCATAGTCATTCTTATTAATTATGGTGGGTGCAAATTCAACAAAATAGCTACCATTATTATTCTCATCACCATAATCATCAAATATAGGAGGCATATTGTAATCATAATTAATTTTCTCCTCAATAGTAGGTGGACTGATAATATCATCTTCATCATTGTAATCATCATATATTGGAGGTTTGGTATCATCATAAGCAATAAAATAGCTATCTTCCAAAGCTGGGGAACTAAAAAGATCATTTTCATAAAAACTAGCTTCCCCAAGCTTAGAGTTTTCCAGAGCATTAGCAATAATGGTGTCCAAAGAATTCATACTAACAACATTTCTATTAGCATGCAAATAAAGTTCCATAGGTTTTTTAATATTCTTTTCAAACACTTCATGTCCTAACTCAAGATAAATACTACAAAGCTCTCAAATTTTGTTGTTGTTTTCCATTAAGCCTAACTAGTGAAAACAAGAAACAAAAACACAAAATTGAGGAATCTAAAGTAAATATCTTCGAGCACTCACACCGGAGGATGTGAGTACCTTTACCTTACCTCCCCAGCAACAGCGCCAGAAAATAGCTTGATGTCTACGCACTTCTATTCTTGGAGACAGTTGTTGGGCCTCCAAGTGCAGAGGTTTGTAGACCAGCAGCAAGTTTCCCTTAAGTGGATCACCCAAGGTTTATCGAACTCAGGGAGGAAGTGGTCAAAGGTATCCCCTCTCAAGGAACCCTGCAATCAAGATACAAGAAGTCTCGTGTGTCCCCAACACACCCAATACACTTGTTAGGTGTACAGGTGCACTAGTTCGGTGAAGAGATAGTGAAATACAAGTGGTATAGATAATTATAAGTGGTAATGGTGATAGAAAATAGCTTGATGGCGTGGAAGAGACTAAAGGCAAACTAAAATAAAGATGGCAACAAGCAAACATGTAACAGATCTAGTTGCAAACGGTGTTTCAATGCTTAGAAACAAGACATAGGGATCATACTTTCACTAATGAACACTCTCATATAAATATCTTCTATTTATGATACTACTCTGAACTACTCTCTGGTTGGACACTCTAATCCATGGTAGGGCTATAACAACACTCCACAAAGTCCGCCTTTCCCATCTAGATAATCCCACACTGTCACCTTGAGTGCTAGATGGTTATAACAAACACCACAATTTCATAGAGACATCCAACTTCAAATATAACTCATAACAAGTATTTGTAATCTCTAGCCTAAGTGCCACCATGGTGTGCACGCTATCACTTTCACACACATGGGGAGAGCAGAGATCTATTAAAGCACTCGAGTAGCAAGGTAGATCTACTTGATTAGAAAGCTCATGATCACAATATGATCATGCATAGAGAGAGATGAACATATAGCTATCGGTAGAACCCTTAGCCTCGAGGAAGAACTACTCCCTCATCATCATGGGAATTAGCAAGACTGATTAAGATGGTGGTGGAGATCAATGGAGATGGCTCCGGGGGCACTTCCCCATCCCGGCAGGGTGCCGGAACAGAGAATTTCTGTCCCCAAAATCTCCCCTTCGGTGGCGGTGACACTGCGGAACTTTTCATGGCTAGAGGCTGGATTCGTTAGGGTTTTCTCATCGGGAGGCTTCTTATAGGTGAAGGGGCGATGTCAGAGGGTGGACCAGGAGCCCACACCACCTGGTGGCGTGGCTAGGCGACCCGCTCCACCACATGGTGTGGCCAGCCCCTGGCCCCTCTCCGTCTCGTCTTCTGGCTCCATGAGTCTTCTGGTAAAATATTGACTTTGACTTTTGTCCCGTCCAATTCCGAGAATATTCATTTTTTGACTTTTCTAGAACCAAAAACAGCAGAAAATAGGCAACTGGCAGTATGGCATCTTGTTAATAGGTTAGTCCCAGAAAGTGTATAAAAATACTCCAAAGTATGGACAAAACATAAGAAAGTAGATATAAAACAATCATGGAACATCAAAAATTATAAATACGTTTGCAACATATCAACCGCAACCTACCATTACCGAGGTGCCAGTTACATTGGCATCGACCCAAACTTCATCTGCTCACGTACATGCACAACACTAGCATCAGCACCAGTACCAGCACTAGTACCAGCTTCAGGTTCCTCACCAATTCCTCCTGCCTTTTCCGAGTCTTCCAAGACTCGGCAAGAAGGCCAAGCTCAGCCTAGCCCAAAGGCCAAACCTCCAGCGACTACAGCTTCTGCCAAGGATATCTTCTAGCAGAAGTCTCAGGTTAAACCTAGCACCAAGGCCAAGAAAGGGCCTGATGCCCCTAAGGGCCAAACACCTGCGGAGGCCGCCAAAATCCCCAAGGGACCAACATCCGAATATAGATAGCATACTATCGTGTCCATGATAAAGAAGGGGAGAGCCACCTCCAACCCTGCCGCTTCTGGGTCTGCTTGTAGAAAGCATCGCACTCTTCATACTAGTCCAGCTACTGCCCAGATCGCAAGGAAAGAGGCCCATGCCAAGGGCTTGGTGGCAACCCAGACGCTCAACAGGGAGCATTACGGCCCGGCGTTGATTGAATACGTTAACAATGGGAATGACGCCAAGTTCATCAACCCCAAAGATGACCTCCCGGAGAAATTTGGTTTAGCTGAGTTCAACGTCCAAATGAACACCGCCACCAAGGCTATTTCCTTTGTTGGCCGAATGATGGAGGTAATCCTTTTTTTCCCTGCCTTACATACGCATAGGTACTTAGAGATATATCCACTAGTCCCCGAGCCTCCGGGGGAGTAACTTGTTACTCGGCCGGATGCTCCTAGAAACTTGGCGTAATTTCTTAGTAGCCTTGAATATTCATACACCTAGAGCCAGTTTAAGTTCCACTTAGCCTGGATCTTGTAAACTTAGAATATCCACACACCTAGGGCTGGGTTAAGTTCCACTTCGCCTGGATCTTGTAAACTTTGAATATTCACACATCTAGAGCCGGGTTAAGTTCCACTGGCCCGGATCTAGTAAACTTCGAATATTCACACACCTAGAGCCAGGTTAAGTTCCACTTGGCCCAGATCTTGTAAACTTCGAATATTCACATGCCTAGAGACGAGTTAAGTTCCACTTGGACCGGATCTTGTAAACTTCGAATATTCACAAACCTAGAGCTGGGTTAAGTTCCACTTGGCCCGGATCTTATAAACTTCAAATATTCACACACCTAGAGCCAGGTTAAGTTCCACTTGGCCCGGATCTTGTAAACTTCGAATATTCCTTCTTATTCCTGAACTAAGACTTGCCTCTTTAGATCACCAGCAATCGCCACACTACTGAGTTCCAACATCTTCTTGACACACACAAGGATCTTTGCTCAAAGCATATCAAATTGATTGATGAGCTGAAGAAGAAATGTAAGTTATCTCACTCTGTATTTTTTACTCTTACTATTGCTGCCTCATTCGTTATCTGAACTAACTTGCGATCCAGATTGCACAACCAAAGTTGAAGCTGAGAACATCCTCATGAGGAAGAACCTAGCCGAGATCAGAGGTAACTCGTCTTGGCTATTCAACTTTTACACCTTTTCCCTCCTAACTCGGTAGATAATTACACCTCGGCTCTGCCGGGTCAAGAAATCATTGCAGTGTCTCTTGAAGATAGCGTGCCATTGCCTGATATGATGCTTCACTTTCTCGAACAAGCAGGGCAGCATGAGGCCAAACTCAAGAAGAAGGACGATGAGATCGCTGAACTCCAGCTCAAAAGTGATGAGATTACTCGGCTGAATGCCGAAATCAAGAAGTTAAAGAACTCTCACAAGGCTGAGCTAGACAAGGCTGATCCAGAATTCTCGGAGCGCCTGAAGACCTAGCTTCAAAAGGACCAAGATGTGCTGAAGGAAGCTGACATCAAATTTGAGTCCGTGACCACCGAATATGAGAAGCTCAAGAAGAGGAATGTTGATAGTCTCAAGGAGATCGGTCGGATTCTTGGTTATATCTCTTGTTAGTTCTTTTTATTCCACTAACACTCGTTTCTCCGGGTCATGCTCCCTTACTTACTGATGTTACTTGTCTTGTTTCCAGGAAAATTCCCGGAGAGTGATGCCATTGCTTCTACTGTTGTAGCCAAATTCGCCTGCAGTGAGGTACTCTAGTTGTTCCTGGATCTGAGCCTATTCCTTGTGATATGGAGGACATGCTGGTGAGCCTCGCTTCCCATGTTGAAACCATGAAGAATTATGGCACGGACATTATGAATTGAGCTGCCCAGATCTTCAATGCCCTTTGGCCAGCTGATCCCACTCCTAGAGGTAGCAAAACTTTTATTGCAAAACTGATGGAGTGTGATACCCAGCTGAACCTCTGGAGGGAATCCGCTGCACGCGTTGGAGCTAACATGATGCTAAGCTTAGTGCTATCTTGGTTTGAGGGCTTGGACCTGAAGGTTCTTGATCGCTTGTGCACCAGATCCAAGTGGATGAATGACCTGGAGTGCATCACCCAACGCCAAGCATGTTCCTATAAGCTTATCCAGTACTCCTTTGTCCACCGCTAGAACCAAGGACCGAGCTTCCTCGATGCTGTCGACGACGCTTATGTCTCAGATGGATCAGATGGCGAAGAAGAAGAAGAGGCCTCGGAGCTTGGCGAGGATATTAAAGATCCGGAGGATGCTGGGGCCAATCCGGAAGATGAGGTAGAGACCAAAGCTCCCCCCCACAGATGCCAAATTACCTCCTCCTGCGGCGGATACCCTGGGCGATGCTGCTCCTTAGAGCAAAAAACACTTTAACATTTATCAGATCCCCGGTATGCCGGGTGTAGATGTATCAAGCATAATGGTTGCATTTTGCTACTAAGTTATTTATGCTGGATTAAATTGGGCGTAATCCCCGAGTTTCGTTTTCTTGTTCCCTCAATTTTATGATTCGGCTCGTATCTACCTTGATTCGGTTTTTTGACTTACAAGTCAGAGGTTCAAAAAATTGACATAAAAATACTTGAAACTTTAGGATTAGCTCAAAGTAATTCAACATAACAAAAATAAAAAAAATACAGGGTTAATCCGAATAACAAATGTCGGCTCGGTTACATTCCTTTCCTTAGTCCTTTTTCATGTGCTTTGCAATTCCAAACTTGTTGTCTTGCTTGCCATGAAGACAATTCTTGTTGGACAGCAGCAAGTCGAATATTTAGGTTTTTGGTGCCTACACACTACTAACCCAGCTAAGGTGTAAGTAATTTAAGCTAGCCGACATACAAAAAGTACATACAGAAAAGACAATTATTAAGGCAATCCCCGAGTTTGTGCATGGGGTGCCGAGGTTTCATTGCTAAACTTATTTCCGACATACATACCAACATATAAGAGATTCAGATACATACACTTCTTTGCTAAGTGTAAAATGGATGGAGTAGAGGTACATTCCATGGATGCTTGGTTTCTTCGCTGGACCTGTCCACCTTGTTTTTCTCTTGTGGTTGTGCATCGATGAGGTAATAGGAATCATTGTGCAATGGTTTGCGTACAATGAATGGTCCTTCCCATGGAGGGGATAACTTATGCATGCCAGCGGTGCACTGCACCAGCCAAAGTACAAGATCACCTTCCCGAAAGACTTGGGGGTTTACTTTCCGGCTATGGTAGCATCGTAGATTTTTCTGATATATGGTGGATCTAGAAAAGGTTAGTTCTCTCGCTTCTTCTAGCAGATGAACATCATTTTCCCGGGCTTCTTGCACTTCGGCTTCTGTGTATTGGGCGAGCCTAGGCGAGTCATGATCTATGTCGGCTGGTAATACAGCTTCTGCCCCATATACCAGAAAAAATGGCGTATAACCTATTGATCAATTCAGAGTTGTTCTTAGACTCCACAGTATCGCTGGTAGTTCTTCTATCCAGCACCCCACTGATCTTTGCAGCGGCTCAATGAGATGGGGTTTTATCCCAGACAAAACTATTCTGTTGGATCTTTCCACTTGTCCATTCGATATGGGGTGGGCTACTGATGCAACATCTAGCCGAATCTTCTTATCTCGGCAGAACCGGGCAAATGCTCCTTCAGCAAAATTTGTGCCATTATTAGTTATGATATTGTGAGGATAGCCATATCTCAAGATTATATCTTTGAGGAATGTCACAGTTGTTGCCCCATCACATTTCCTGATTGGTTTTACCTCAATCCACTTGGTAAATTTGTCTAACCTAACCAAGATATTGGTCATGTTTCCTTTTTCCAGCTTAAACCGGTCGACCATATCCAAACACCACACCGCAAATGGCCAAGTGATGGGTATAGTTTTTAGTTCCGACGTAGGCATGTGCATCTTGGTGGCGTACCACTGACAACCATTGCATTTTCTTACGAGATCTTCTGCTTGCTCCAAGGCACTTGGCCAGTAAAATCCATGCCAGAAAGCTTTTGTCACTAATGCTCTAGATGATGCATGATGCCCACATTTCCCCTGATGGATATCTCGGAGGATGTTAAGCCCTTCTTCCGGGTCAACACATCGTTGCAGAACACTTGTAACACTCATCTTGTGTAATTCAGCATTGATAATAGTGTATGCATTTGCTCTCCTTTGGATTTCCCTTGAAAGTATCTCGTCACTCGGCAAGGTTCCTTCTTTCAAGAACTCAAATATTGGCTTTGCCCATGCAGGTATGGCTCAAACAGGGAAATGTTCCTCATAAATTTTCATTGCTTCCACCGACATAACTCCAGACGGATCAAACTGAACAGTCCCCGAGTTCTACGAGGCAGTCCCCGGGTCTGCCAAAGTAGTCCCCAGATTTGTGGAGGTGATCCCCCAATATATATCCATAGGGATAGCTTCTTATTATCCGAAGTGAGCCAGGACATAGATTGAGTCGGATCCCGATGAAGGTTTGATAGATGGTTTTCTCAAGTGTTCCAAAGTGACGCATGGCGGGATTGGCTATCGAGATGACCCCAACTTAGATAATATATCGTCTGCCTCATTTTCAAGCTGAGGTACATGGTGGAACTCGCATCCTTCAAAGAACCCACTTATTTTTTGAACATGGAATCTATAAAGGGCCATGTTTGCATCCAGTGCATCCCAATTGCTAGACACTTGCTGCACCACCAAATCTGAATCACAAAACATTGTATCCGACGTATCCCTGCTTCCTTTGCCACCTTAAGTCCATGCACGAGTGCTTCATACTCGGCTACATTATTTGATGCTCTGAAATGGATCTGGAGGACGTATTTCAGCTGATCTTTCTTGGGCGAGGTAACTACAACCCTAGCCCCTAGTCCTTCCTTTAACTTCGATCCATCAAAGTGTGTAACACCCGAGTTTTAGTTAATCTTATATTTAGGGTTGTTTGTGCATCATTTGCATCATTCCTTAAAATGCATGCAAAGAAAATAAAGCAAAACCCTGAACCCTAGCTATTTTCCCTCTCTATAAAAGAAATTCAAAATGGTTTTCATATTTTGAAAAGTTCAAAAAGTGTGGAGCCCAAATAGTATACAAGGGCCCTACAATATTTTCCATAGTTTCACAAATCTCTGGTAATTTTGAATAGCCCCAAACATATTTGAAATTCAAATGCAAACTCAAAGAGAAAACAGAAAAAAGAAAAAGGATTTCAGAAAATAAAATAGAGCCAGACCCAAACCAGGCCGGCCCATTTCTTCCCTCTCTCCCTGTCGCCCACCTGCGCAGCCATCAGCAACTGCTGCAGCCGAGATGAAGCCCACCTGGCCCAAAGCCCGTACCCCTTCGTCCTCTATCGTCTTCGTCCCCGACGACGAACCTGCTGTCTATCGCCACCGTCGCCGTCCGTCCATGCCGCGATGTCCGCCTGCACCAGTATGCACACTACCGTCATCCGCCGCGCCTACATGTACCCCTCCCTCCGTCGGACGAACCCTAGTTCCCCTCCTCTCTCCTTACCATCTCCTCGCCGGAACCCTAGCGGGCCAGAGCCGCCCGTCGTCGTTGTTCTGGAGCACCACAAGACCTCTCAGGCATACCACGCTGACCGCCTTGCTCGGCTCGTTCACTTGCTCCTAGCAGAGAAAGCTAGCATGGTCCGAATTATCTCAATCGAGACCTCGATCTCCAACGACCTTCGCCGCCATCCTCGTCGATTCCGGCCTCCCCTTGCCTCGGCATCGCCTCTGTTAGCTTCACGGTGAGCATCTCGTGTTTAGGCACCCCTCCTTCCCCTCCCTCTCACTTTGCTTCGGCCTCGTGTCGAGCGCCGCCTTCCACCGCCGTCGGCCATGGTCATTGTCGATGCTCTGGTAGCCTAAATGGAGAGGCGTCGCCGGGTTCTGGTTCGCCTTGCACCGATTGTTCAAATGCGCATAGCCGCGTAGCCCCACATGCCCTCCTCCGCCGTCCTGGGCCGCCGTCTCGCGTGTGCACTGGCGAGCCGATGTGGTGCCCATGTGTCGCCGAGGTGGCGCTTGCGTCAGCGCTGCGTAAGCTTTGCCATGGTGGCAACTGACATGGCCCTTGGCCCTCATGTCAGTGACATGGGGTGGATCTGCCTCGGGTGAGAAAAGTGTTAGACGTTGTGGTGACATCAGCACGTGTCATGCTAACGCAGTAAATCCTTTTAATAGTTTTATTAAATCCAGAAAATGGTATAATCTTGTAAATTCAATAAGTTATTATTTATAAGTCAGAAAAATATGTATAACATATCAAAATGTTCAGAAAAATGAGATCTATCCCATATCATCAAAATCATGCATTGTTCAACAACTTCAATTGCAAGTTTAATTAGAAGAATCAATTGAACCCCATAGGTGATTCCGAGGTCTCTCATGTATTAGGGTTTGGACCCCTCGGGCGCCGCTTAAATTTCCAAGCATGCTCTAGGGTTACATTTCAACTCTATTTAACTTGTCATATCATCATCCTTGCTTGAGAATTGTATCGATGTCATGTGTTGATTGTTGTTCCCCCTTTCTTTCTGGTGTTTGCTTCTTCTGGTAGAATACAATATCGAGATCGAGATCAAAGAACGAGATCAACACCATCGAAGATCGACAAACAATACTTGACCAACTGTAACCAAGTCAAGTACAAGGCCCCTGAAGATCTATATCTGGGTATCAACAAACAAGGCAAGCATAGCCTCACCATTATACAATCCTACGATTTCGAAAGCATTTCAATTCTAGCCATGATGCATACAATTCTAATGTGGTCTTTTATCGATAGATAGAGTATCCTATCTGTTGCATTACTCCCTTTGAGCTTATATTACCTCATCCACTGCTCCCAGCATAACTAGGTTTGGCTTTTGTGCACTGCTAGAGCTTTTATCTGTGTCTTGCTTAGCCATGCATAGCTATCAGTGCTGGTTCATCGAGAAGATGTACCAAATGTAGAGAACCTAGTAAGACAAGAGAACGAGGTATACTGATGAGATAAAATCTGTGGTAAAGGTTAAACATGTTAAGGCTTGTATGGGAGGCCATGGTGGGATGTGGTTTTTGTAGTCCCATGCTCGCCACTACTAGGACCCGAGTTCTTACCTTTGGAACCTAGACGAGCATACAGCCACACGGGGCCTGGAAAACCTCATGAGTAACTAACTTTCCTGGTAGATACCACGAGTCACATAGTTCGGGATTTCCATTCAACATATGCATAGAAAATGTTTTGAAAGATTTGGCAGGTGAAGGTCCATCATAACATGTAGGTAAGCATGGTCGGGGTTGCTTGGGGTAGATGGCGCCCCTGATAAACCAACCTCACATCACATCTCTAGGGACCGGCTTAGGGATTTGACCCGTTACAGTGGAACCATCCTTAGGGCGTGACTCATGGTCTCGATGAAAGCAAGGTAAAGGTCGTGTCCAACCAACCTCTGCCGGCCTTCCAAGGAAGAGGGCTTATCTAGTGACACTAAGAGTCGGTTGGTACGTGTGGGTAAAGTTGTACACCACTGCGGGGTTAAATATTTTTGAAAAGCCGTGTTCACGGTTATGAACGCTTGGTGACCGAATTCTAAGATCACAGAGAACATGAACCTAATCGTAAAACTTGGAGGTTCCAACATGTGCTTAAGGATGCTTCCTCATGGGTACGAGGGGGTGATCCTAGTTGTGAGATGAGGATTACTTTGGTGGATATCAAGATGATGATCAATTCTTCGGAGATGTCACTCTCTTATCCCCCTTTAAAGATTCTGATTAGACGAGCTTCTTCTCCCTCTTGTTTTATAAACAAAGATGGCTTTATGCAAAACAACCCCACTAGCCATAAGTCTTGCGGAGTACACCCTGTACGCACCCTTGATTTGTTGATACTTTTGTAGCATAGTAAGTGTTCCCCTGAAGACAAGTTCCATATGACATCGACACCGACGAGTAGCTTGGGGTTCCCGGCCGGCAGCCTGGAATCTATGGGCTGGGATGTCATCGTTATGCTTCAGGCCTCTTAGGCCATTTGTTAAGTTTTCTATACTTAATAGCATAATTTGCCTTCCATTGTTTGATGTTTGTGGTCAGTGACCTCTGCTTGAATTATTTTGGTTCTTCGCTCAGTTATGAGCTTGATGTACAAATTTTTGGGTCACAGGGTTACTGTTGTGTTAGTGATTTCTCACTGGATATCCTCGAGCAGTAGGTTAAGCTTATGTCAGGCTAATGTCTAGATTTGTTTAACCCTGATCTCGGGGGTGTATCAAAGTGCATCCTCCAATAATTTAAGTACGGCAAAGGTGGTTTGTATTACATTTCAGCCCAATCGATGAAGAAATCTGCCACTTCTTGAAATTTGATTGCATATCTCCTATCAAACTGTGGTGCGTATGGAGCTAACTCAATTTCCCATTTTGCAATCTGGCCACTAGCATCTTTGTTGCTCATTATCTCGGATATGGGTGCTTCGCATATCACTTTTATGGGGTGTTCCTCAAAATAATGCTTGAGCTTCTTGGCTACCATATACACACAGTATGACATTTTCCGATAGTGAGGATAATTCTGCTTCGAAGTTGACAACACCTCGCGTAGGTAATATACTGGCCTCTGCACCGACTTGCCCTCCTCATCATGCTCCACCACTATCACTGCACTTATGACTCGGTTAGTCGCTGCTATATAAAGCAACATTGGCTCTTTGCATAGTGGCGAGGCTAACACTCGTGCATAGGCTAGCATCTTTTTTAGTTAATCAAGTGTGCTATCAGCTTGTGGTGTCCATATAAATTTATCTGCCTTTTTCATTAACTGGTAGAGGGGAAATGCCTTATCTCCTAGCCGATATACAAACCGACTTAACAATATCAGGTAACCTGTGAACTTCTACACATCGTTAAGACACTTCGGCAGTTCCATTCTTTCTATAGCATGGATTTTTGTGTGGTTGGCCTCAATACTTTGGTTGGATACGAGAAAACTGAGTAACTTCCCAGCCAGCACACCAAAGGTATATTTCTCCGGGTTAAGCTTCATTCGAAACCTCCTTAGGTTCGCAAATGTTTGCCAGATATCATCAAGGAGCATTTTGCTTTCCTTAGTTTTTACCACAACATCATCCACATAAACTTGCACATTTCAACCAATTTGATCATGTAGGCATTTTTTCATGCATCGCTGGTACGTTGCTCCTGCATTACATAAACCAAACGGCACAGTGCGATAGTAATAAACCCCATACGGGGTGATAAACATGGTCTTTATTTGATCATCCGGGTTCAAAGGTATCTAGTGGAAGCCAGAATAAGCATCTATGAATGATAACAACTCACACCCAACAGTTGAATCTATGACCTGGTCTATCCTTGGTAGTGGAAATGGATCTTTTGGACACGCCTTATTCAGGTTCGTCTAATCGATACACATACGGCACGCCACTTCCTCATTCGGATCATCTTTCTTCTTCTCCACGAGCACTGGATTAGAGCACCAATCTGGGTAAAGTACTTCCATGATAAGCCTGGCTATAAGGAGCTGATCTATCTCATCTCCAATGACATTTGTCCTGTCTTCGGCGAAGCGGTAGAGAGGTTTATTCACCGGCTTTTCTCCGGGTCTAACATTCAAAGAGTGCTCGGGCAACTCCCCCGGCACACCTTGCAGGTCCTGTGTAGACCAAGCAACGATATCCCGATTCTCACGGATGAAGTTGACGAGCTCGCTTTCTTATTTGTCGCTTAACCCAACACCAATGGTTACGGTCCGCTCTGGGAACTGGTCATCAATTGGCACCTTCTTTGTATCCTTTGTTGCTTGAAATGAGACACTCCCATGCGGGTTAGTCAGAGCCAACATATGCTGCTGCACGGACTGAGCCAATGCCGCCACCTCCTGAATTTTTCTCTTCTCTTGAGCAATCACAAGTGACTCGGCTAGGTTAGACCCGGCTGAGGCACACTCAATGGAACGCCTAAAGTCCCTAGCTATGGTGATCACTCCCCTTGGCCTTGGCAACTTCATCTTCAAGTAACTGATGTTAGTACTTGCCATAAACTTGTTTAGAGCAGGCATGTCGAGTAACGCATGATACACGCTTTCCAAGTTCACAACCTCAAATTCCAAGTTCTTAGTCTGGCAGTTGTCCCTTGTGCTGAATAACACGTCAACCCGGACCTTACCAATGGGCTCACATGAGATACCTGGCAGGATGCCATGGAAAGTGGTCCTTGTTGCTTGGAGCATATTCTCTGATATTCCCAACTTGTGCATGGTATCCTTGTACATAATGTTAATGCTACTGTCGTTGTCTATCAGCACCTTGGAAAATCTCATATTGATATTCGGCCCAATGAACGTCGGATCCAACAACAGCGCATATGATCCAGGACTCAACATGAGCCTGGGGTGATCCTTGATGCTCCAAGTGATTTCTTGTTCTGCCCAAGGCATATACCTCGTCACAGCTGGCATTACGACATTCACCTCCATATGTTAGCGCTACAAGCTCTTTCTATCAGTTTCCTCTATGGTGAACGCGCAGTAACTTTGGTGATGCTCTCTGTACTCATTCCTTCCGTCATTAGCATGATACCCTTGGTCTTGTTTCTGCTGATTATTCACCTGATGCACTGCGTCCCTTCTCTCATGGTTCTTATACCTCGGTGTAGGTGGAGGCAACATTAGTTGCTGTCCATTCCCCCCCCAATGAGTTGTTGCTGCCGAGGTGCATCGTTCCGAGGTGCTTCGTGCCGAGGTCCATCATGCCGAGGTGATGCGTGCCGAGGTTCCTGAGCATTCCCCGAGCCACTCTACTCTAGCTTCCTCATCCATTCACATTGTCGGGTTGTATGATTCGCCGGGTTATTCAGACTTGGCATGTGGAACTTGCACTGTTGATCCAACATAGACTCAAATGTGTATCTCGGCCTGTCCTTTCTTTCCTGCCACTGTTTCTTCTGCTCTAGCGTCCAAGGTTTCTGGCCTTCACCCTTTTGTTCCCACTGTTGCCCCCCAGTTTTCTGACGTTGGATGGCGCCAGCATTGGGCTGATCCTGATCCACAGTTGCCACTTGCTGTGAGTTGTACATGTAATCCTGCTGATCATCTCTTCTCTTACCCCGGAACTCATTGCGCTCGATACTCCAGCACCCTCATAGGGGTAGTACTCATCATTAGACTCATTGGACATCATCTGAGGCTGGGTCGGATCACCCAAGGCGTACGTAGTTGGCATATCTCTCTAGGGGTAGTACTCATCCGGATCGTTTCAGCCAACGTAGTTGGCATATCTCTCTACAATATTTGCCATAATATACTTGCATACCTACATCCTTGGGCGAACCACGCAATATCTTGTGATTCAATTACCCCTTCACAGGAATTTCGCACACTGCACCATCAAGTCAAGAACTCCCGGTTCGTCTCATTTGGTCTTTGCTTGCATAATGACAGAGTCTGTGGCATATTCGGTCTCTTGTACGTGCTCGAGAAGTTACTAATAAACATCTCCTCGAAGTCTATCCAGCAGTTGATACTTCCCTCTGGCAAATTATTTAACCAGACCCTTGTTGGCCCCTCTAACATTTGTGGTACATACCTCACGGCCCATCTCAAATTTCCTCCGGCTATGTTAACTGTAGTAGCATAGTCAATGGGCCAATCATCCGTCTTAGTGCTACCATCATATGTCATTGTTCCTCGGGCCAACTGAAAGTTCGTCACTGGTGGCTCCCTCATGATCCGAGGTTCAAAACATGTTGGACCTTGAGGACCTTACACGTCAATCATTTTCGGCCTATAAATCTAACTTCAGCCTTGCATCATCTGGCTGCAAATTCCTATTCCCCAATCTCGATCCAATCACATGGTGTTCTGGTCTAGGGAATTCGGCATCAGCCATTGCCGAGTAACCATCATTGTATTTGTCTAGACCTAGACAAGCATTTGCTGCTGCATTGCTAGGTCAGCACTTCTCTCCAGCCGAGGTGCATATTGTTGCTGCTGTTGCCGAGCTACATTTTGTCCTTCTCCCGCCGGATTACATTGTCTCATATTGCCATTGGCAGCATTTGCTCGACCGGCATTGCCTTGGTCATGGTTACCTCGGCTAGCTTCACCCCAGCTGGCACTGTGACGATCCTCATGAATTTGGGCTGCTTTTCCTTTCCCTGCCCTTACCGGTTCATACAGGACCATCTGTTTGTCTTTCTCCCCAAGGTTACCACTTCCTCTCTTCTAGGGCCATCATGAGGTGATGACGCAGCTCCAACATATTTTACCGGATTATTCCTTGCCGAGTGAACTACGTGCGATGCTCCGGGTTACGCCAGGTTTGCCTTGTTTATTTCCTCATTCTGTTGACATGCTACCCTTAAAAATGGTTAACTCTCTCCTGTTGCCTTTCTCAGGCTTCTCCGGTCAAACCCTCTAACTCGAATGTCGTCGCATTGGCAGCCCTGAGGTTTTTCGTCGTGGTGCTATACCTCTCCAGCCCTATTGTTACTAGAGTAGCCGTCTGACCCGGCTTAGGAACATACTCCCTATATATCTTAGTGATCAAGTTTCTACCTCTAATTTTCACTCCATCTATACGGTTTGCTTTTGCATACTCCCGCAGAGTAATGTTCAGTGATTGCTGTAACTCAGCTACTTTTTTCACCCCAGCTAACATTTTTTGCCTAGTCCCCTCTAACTCGGCATGTGCCTGAGCTGGTGCTAGTGCTGGTGCTATGGATATTGCTAAGCTATCTATTGCCTGCTGTAGCACATTCTCTGGCCTCTCTAGGGAGGGAATCTAGATATTGCCTACTTCGGTGTTGTGTCCGGATCTAGCACCAAATCCTTGCTCGCTCCTGCATCAGGCGCCATCATCATGACCTCAGCGCAGCTAGCGGGGCAAGTGATACGCGAGCCGCGAGCCGCGCTGAGAGGTGGTTTGCCTCCCTCGACGACGTGTTGCGAGCGAACGTGGGACTCGTCGACACCGACGTAGATCTTATGGGTGCCGAAGCTACCAATGTTGTCGCTAACGTAGTCCAATGCTCAAAAGCGATGTACCAGCACGAAGACGATGTGTTTGCCGGTGCTGATGATGTTTCCCGTCTAGATTTTCCCCTGCTAGCACCGCTAGCCCCATGGTGGGTGCAAACTATCGTGGTGGTGGCACGGAAGATGCTATGTATAAGCTAAAGATGGGTCTAGTGTGCACTAAAGGAATCCAGGGAGGGATAGTGTGGTGATTCCACACACAGATGTTTGTATTTTTCTCTTGTTGATGAAGGATTACAAGGGCTCCTTGAGCTGTTCGTGGGAAGGAGACTAGTTCTCTTACTAACCATAACTATACTCTAGGGCTCTCCTTAGTAAAATGGCCGACCCTCTCTATGGAGGTCCTGCCCCTCCTTATATAAGGGGGGGCTACGTTACAATCTAGGGCACACGTGGAGGCATATTCTTCGAATATGCTCCTAGGTAAAGTAAGATGCCTCTTTCACACTTTAACAGGCTGGTCCGGACTTAGGGCGTAAGCCTCCCTAAACCCCTCTACGGCGTGGCATCATCCGACACTGGTGGCGTCAGCCAACATTCGCTATGTCATCCTTGTATGGCCATGCCCCGCTGGTCCTTCCCTCTGTCTGCTTCTCTCACACTACAGTAGACAAAGACTACCTTTTGACCAGTGAGATTCCTTCCTTCTCTTGTAAGCCAAGTGATAACCCGGCTCAGGCGTGGTTAACTCGGCCCTGTGGGTACCTGCAAACAAGTTGTAAAAGCCTAGCTGACATATGCTATATGTCGGCCGGGATAAGGTTAGATGAACATCCTTCGGGCTGGGTCGCTCCGTAAGTCGTCCTGCCTTGAGGTGATCCGGCCAGCATACGCCTTGACCTTGCCGTACCTCGGCTAACATGGCATTTATACCCCGGCGTGACCCTACCTCGGGGTATCCCCCCAACACAATTATCTCTATACCCAAGCTCTTTACTTATGCACTTTACATTGTGATAGCCTTCGTGCTTGAAGTATTCTATATTGATATCACTTTGTTGCTTGTCTTTCTTAGCATAAGTTGTTGGTGCACATGGGTGAACCTTAGTATATCTAGGCTTTGTGCTTGACAAAATAAAACACTAGTTTTATTCCACCATTCTTAAGCCCATCTCATAGAAGTTTTAAATCGCCTATCCACCCCCCTCTAGGCGACATCCAAGATATTTCACCTGGAGAGAATGAACCCGGTGAACAAATTAGCCATAAAAAGATGAGAAACGCCTTGAGCAGCTAGAAAACCCGGGTAAAGAACAACATTGACAATGGTGAAAGATGGGAGATTATAAGTAAGGAAAATCCGATGCTCGACGAAGAAGAGTTCAAGATGTTCAAGGAGGATAGAGCTACCTATGACGCTAAAACATGGACTTACTGGTGGAGGAGAATGCAGGAGCAGAACATAGGTAACCATCGACTTGGAAGGGGCGGTTATAGAGGGAAACAACCCATTTGGGACAAGGAGGACGCCAATCTTGAACACCTGGGTAAAGACAACCTGTGGCATTAAATCACAAACTTGTAGCTAAAGAACTTTATCCGGTCCTGCTACTACCTGTACCAGATTACAAGGGAGTTCATCACCGACGATCTAGAGGTGAAGGACTTCAAAAAGGAGATGGTAAGGAATTTATCGCGGATCTCAAGTCTATTGCGTTCTAATTAAAATAATAAATCCAAGAATCTTAATGGGTTCACCTTTCCTTGTCTCTGTAGGAGATGGAATTAAACGCTACTGCTGAGTCATCCTCCTAGGATTCTATGGAGCCATGGTACACGGTTCTCAACAAGGCAACGAACGCTTACAATAAGAGGGACAAGTGGTTGCCGTCGTCCTCAGTTGGCCGTGTGTCCAACTTTGGTATGAGCATGAAGTTTACCGAGTACTATAAAGAGGAGACCAAGAAAAGAAGGGAGAGGAAGAACTAGTCGACGGCTAAGGATAAAGCCGTTGTTGAAGAGCTGAAGATGAAGGTGCGGACACTGAAGAAAAAAGTGGATGAGAAAGCAGTGGACAAGTTAGTGGAAGAGAAGCTAGGCGCGATCATCCCCCTTGGGTTTTTCGAGGGGCTAACTGCTTGGAATGCGGGAGGTTGACAGGGGCCGATACAGCTGCCCAGCTTCAGTGGCAGCAACTCGAACATCAACGTGTCACTCGACCTGGTGTAACACCCCTGGGATTAGGGTTCAACAAACCTCGGATTAACCTCCAAGATAAACTTAACTCCAACCTCAGAGATTCACATTATATAATTCGGTAACATTACAGAACACACCGATACAACAGCATAAGTTTAAACTCTTAACTGAGTATGATATCAGATTATTACAAACCAGAGGTCACAAACCCATCATTACACCAAACAGCGAAAGCAAATTATGTTGTTCTACACAACAAACTTAACAAAGGGCCTAATAGGTCATAAACATAAGAGACATCCAACCCATAGTCCTCAGGGACCCCCAACTACTCGTCGATGTCAACATAGAAGCCACCTTCAGTTGCGACTAGATCATATGAAGAAAAACAACAACGGCACAAGGCTGACTACGAGAATGTACTCCGCAAGACTTAGATAACCTAGTATCTACATGCTCTGGCTAGAAAAGCTTTCTCTGGATTTGTTTTGCATAAAGCAACTTTTTTTGTAAAAAAGAGAGAGTAGAGGCTTGTCTACATAGAATACTTTTAAAGTGGGTAAGAGAGTGACGGCTCCATCTTGAACATCTGAACTTGCTAATCAAATACATCTGAACTCCTCATCTAGGATCACCCCCTCGAACCCCCGAGGAAGCATCCTTAAGCACATGTGGGTCAATAAGTTTTACTTTCATTGAATGTTATCTATGATCTTATAATTTGGTCACCAAGCGTTCATAACCGTGAACATGGATTTTCGAAAAGATTTAACCCTGCAGGGGTGTACAACTTTACCCACACGTACCAACCGACTCTTAGTGCCAAATATTATTAGCCCTCTTCCTTGGAGGGCCGGCAAAGGGTGGTTGTGAAGGAGTTATGCCCTAGAGGCAAATAATAAAGTGTATTATTTGATATATCTCCTATATGTTCATAATATGTTTCATATTGTCCTATAACTGTGTTAATACAAAACGTTAATACATGTGTGGTATGTAAACAAACCGTGTCTCTAGTTACCTCTAGTGAACTAGTTCATTGGTCATGAGGATGGTCTGTGTTTCGAGATAATGAGCATTTATGCCAACTGACAATGAGGTCATGTTATTAGTTGAACAACATGATAGACAAACATCCGACCGTTATATCTTAATGAGATCTAGTTACAAAGTTCACCATTGATGATAAAACACAGAGAACCTCGCAACCTGATCCTTTGACTGTGAGGTAATGAAAATCACCAATCCGGAAGAAGCTTAGATGGTTATCAAGAATCAACTCGTAACAGCGTGATCAAAAAGGTGCCACTCAGGTTTTCCGAAGGGATGCGTAGAGGAGTACATATCAAGACCAGGAGTTGTCTAGTCCATGTAACGGACAGATACATGTGGCCATCTCGGTGACATTGCATTAATGAAGCTTGTAAGCATGTGACTAGGTCACGGAATGCAATGACATGAGGACGAGAAAACAACTTCATCGGTAACGATATCGAACTAAGGTATGGAGATACCAAAGATCAAGTCTCAGATGAATTAGATATCGAATGACAAAGGGAACGGGAAACGACTATCTCACGATTCGAGCGATTATATTCGTGAAACGCACATGGGTCACATGGCCATCTAGGTCCCTCTGTTGATCATTGATGTGAGAGTAGTCTCAATCATGTCCAGAGTGTTTCCGACCCGAGGGATGTCACGCTTAAGGGTAGGGACGCTCAGGATAGATGAGGTATCGTAGGAGAAATAGAGAAAGAGAAACCGGAATAGTTCCGGGTAACATCCGATGGAGATCAGAAGGGGTCCAGAAGGTGTTCTGGAGTGAAGAAATAATATAATATGTGTATTTGAATGTTAATTGGAGAATTAATATTAAATATATATTTTATTTTATTTTTGAAGGCTCCTTAATGCTAATGGGCCTCACCCGAAGGGAGGCCCAATAGGGCAAGGCGACTAGGGAGTGGGGGGCAAGCCGGCCTAGGCTTGGTCGGCCGCCCCAATGGGGCCCACCTAGGGCTGGCGGCTGCCCCTAGGTGGCCTGCAGGTGTGGGGTTTAGTCCCACACCGCCTAGCCCCTGGGTGGTGTGCCCCCTCCCGTCCCACTATATATAGGGGTCTCCCCTCCCCCTTTGGAATCACCCCATTCCCTCTCATTCTCTCTCTCATCCACTGAGGACTTCTCCATAATATTGGGTAGGACCTCGTGTGTGGGTTCTCCACCTTCACACTACCGTCGTGTGATCTGCGATCCGACATCTACTTCTTCCGCTGCTCGGCTAGATCGGAGTCCGGTTGACGTCTCCTACACCGGACGTGTGACGAACTTCGGAGGCACCACACTTGGGGTGCTACTCGTCTTCGTCAAAATACGCCTTCCTGCGTAAGGCGTGCCTCGGTCTTCAAAGGTATGAATACCGTATCCCTTCTCCGTTACTTATGTCTACATTGTATAGATCCTAGTATTAGTGTTCGAGTAGATAGAAATTTTTTGTTTTCTGCTACGGAACCCAACTGTGGTATCAGAGCGGGTCTATGGGTAGACATGTAGTACGGATAGAACACATAGCAATATGAGGCCATTGATTCTCTAGTTGCTACCCTCTTTAATGTTATTGTTCATATCGCAGCACTGTTTGATGAAGCGGCCCCCAACCGACCTCACGTGGTGATTCACGAGACTGGTCCACAAATCAAAGTGGCTTAGGGGGTGTCTGTCTCTCTACAGTAGTTGATATGGCATTGACACTAGAGGGCCCTGAAAAGTGAAGAAGAACGGCAATCATTGAATCCATGTTGTGGCTCGACATTCGTAGGTGGGAAAGGGTTCTACTGCGAAAGCCCTAAAGCCACGTAAAACATGCAATAGTTAATATAGAAGCGTCTATCTTCATTATTTCATAGGGGCAAGTATTATAACATGGCAATGACAAGTTTGTGAAACTCCGATTGAAGCTATTGATGATGATCGTAAAGCTATAACCATGGCATAACACTTTACTTTTGAAGTATTACTTATTATGCTGGTATACTTATCAGACGGTAGCATAATAAGATAATTCCTCGTAGTATTCCAGTTATCTTATTCCCCTTGTGTGTGCACCACCAAGAAAGTTCTTCGGTATGAGGCGCCCTGCGGTGAGTAGGGTCAGACATATCTATGTTTGCATACAGTTGGTGTAAGCCGTGTTGCACTACGAATACACACAAGTTAGAACTGGCGAGCCTAGCACGTTACAGAGATGTGGCCTCGGAATACAGGAGACCGAAAGGTCGAGCATGAATCACATACTTAATGTGATTGACATTAGGGAATCTCTACCTTTGATACTGCACTGATGGCCATGTTAATCGGGGGAGGTGCAGGGGATTGGGATCATGTGATCACTAAACGAGTAGAGGGATGTTCGTTTAAGTGGGAGTTCCTTTATTAAAACTTGAACTCATTATTATGAACATAGTCTAAACACTTTGCAAGTCCTTTCTAGATGTCTCGCCCACCCACCTTCAACCTTAGAACTTTCCTCGAGAAGGACAAGCTGAAAACTAATGGAACCAACTTCACCGCATGGTTCCGCAATCTTTGGATCCTCCTAGTCCCCTACAAGTTGACTTATGTCATCGAGGCTGAGCTTCTGGCTAAGCCTACAGATTCCGCCTCCCAGGACGAAAAGAATGTCTGGCAGTCCAAGGCAGGTGATTTCTCCCTCATCCAGAGTGGAATGATCTATGCCATGGAGCCGGAGCTTCAAAAGAGTTTTGAGAAGATGAATGCCTTTGAGATCATTGAGGATATTAAGGCCGTTTTGCTCCACAGGCTCGTGGAAAGAGATATGATGCTTCCGAGCTCTTCTTCTCTGCTAAAGTGGAAGAGCACAGGAGTATTAGTGAGCACGTGGTCAAAATGTCTGGCTACATTAAGCGTTTAA
Source organism: Avena eriantha (assembly GCA_910589775.1). Taxonomy (NCBI): domain Eukaryota; kingdom Viridiplantae; phylum Streptophyta; class Magnoliopsida; order Poales; family Poaceae; genus Avena; species Avena eriantha. The sequence goes on along the minus strand of OU342744.1, from coordinate 236,072,553 downwards.
ACGCCCTGGATTGGAAAATCCCGGAGGAGCTCGCGATTGATAGGGTGCTGCACTCGCTGCCCCTAGCTATAAAGGCTTTGTAATGAACTACAACATGCAAGGGATGACTAAGACCCTTGTTGAGTTGTTCGCCATGCTAAAAACGGTTGAGGTTGAAATCAAGAAGGAGCACACAGTGGTGATGGTCAACAAGACCACCAACTTTAAGAAACCGGGGCAAAAGGGGAAAGGCAAGGGTAAGAAGTCTAAGAGGGATGGCAGGTTTTTTCCCAGCACCTCAAAGACTGCCAAGCCTGGCCCTAAGCCTGGCACTTCGTGCTTCTACTTCAAAGGGGATGGGCACTGGAAACACAACTGCCCCAAGTACCTTGAAGACAAGCGATCTGGCAAGATAGCCACCCCGGCCAAAGGTATATATGATATACATGTTATTAATGTATTACTTAAGAGTGCCAGGAGTAACACCTGGGGATTTGATACCAGATCTATTGCTCACATTTGTAACTCTCAGCAGGATCTGCAGAGTAGGAGGCGCCTGAGGAAGGACGAGGTGACGATGCGCGTCGGCAATGGTTCGAGAGTCGAAGTGATGGCCGTCGGCACCCTGCATCTCCGTCTACCGTCAGGATTATTATTGGTTTTGAATAAATGCTACTCTGTAGCTGCATTGAGTATGAATAGTGGGTCTTGCTTGTTGCAAGACCCTTATTCATTTAAATCAGGAACAAATGGTTGTTCAATTTATATGAATGATGTTTTCTATGTTCATGCTCCTGTGTGTGATGGTTTATTCTTACTTCATGTTGATTTTAATACACACATCCATAGTGTTGATGCTAAACGTTGTAAGCGCAGTGATGATTCCATGTTTATGTGGCATTGTCGTCTTGGTCACATTGGCATAAAACGCATGAAGAAGCTTCATTCAGAAGACCTGCTTGGATCATTGGATTTCGAACCCCTTGATACATGTGAACCATGCCTGATGGGCAAAATGACTAGGACACCATTCTCCGGGATAGTGGATAGAGCTGTAGACCTACTGGGAATCATACATACGGATGTATGTGGACCAATGAGCGTCTCAACACGAACTGGTTATCGTTACTTTGTTACCTTTACTGACGACTTAAGAAGATATGGATATATCTACTTAATGAAGCACAAGTCTGAAACCTTTGAAAATTTCAAGGAATTTCAGAAAGAGGTAGAGAATCAACTTAACAAGAAAATCAAGCACCTTCGATCGGATCGAGGAGGCGAGTATTTGAGTTATGAGTTTAACATGCACTTGAAGGACTGTGGGTTTATCCCACAGCTTACGCCAGCCGGAACCCCACAACGTAATTGTGTGTCCGAACGTTGTAACCGAACCCTATTGGATAGTGTGCGGTCCATGATGTCTTTAACTGATTTGTCTGTGTATTTTGGGGGATACGCGTTAGAAACCGCCGCTTTTATTTTAAACCGAGCACCATCCAAATCCGTGGAGACAACTCCATATGAGATATGGTATGGGAAGAAGCCGAAGTTGTTGTTTCTGAAAGTTTGGGGTTGTGAGGCTTATGTTAAGAAACTGCAACCTGACAAACTCGAATCCAAATCGGAAAAATGTATCTTTGTAGGATATCCAAAGGAAACCGTTGGGTCTACTTTCTACAACCAAGCCGAAGGCAAAACGTTTGTCGCAAGAACCGGCACCTTTCTCAAGAAAGAGTTTCTTGCAAAAGGAGTGATTGGAAGGAAAATTGAGTTAGATGAAATTCTTGACCCTTCTCTCCAAATTCCGAGTAGTGCAACGGAAGCATTTCTGAAACCACTCTCGAACATGGAGGAAGAGCCCATTGATGATGATCAAAACAATGACATCGAGACTCCTGAGGTTCGCAGGTCTATAAGGGTTCGTGCCACTCCTGATTGGTACAGTAGCCATGTAATGTCTGTCATCCTAGATGAGCAGGAAGAACCTGCAAACTACAAAGAAGCTATGGATAGTGCTGACTCCGAGAAACGGCTAGAAGCCATGAAATCCGAAATAGGATCCATGCATGAAAACCAAGTTTGGACCTTGGTGGATCTTCAAGAAGGCCGCAAGGCCGTGGAAAATAAATGGATCTTTAAGAAGAAGACATATGCGAGTGGTAACGTGACCGTTCACAAAGCGCGACTTGTCGCAAAGGGGTTTCGACAAATTCAAGGAGTTGACCACAACGAGACTTACTCTCCCGTAGTGATGCTTAAGGCTGTCAGGATTTTAATAGCAATTGTTGCACATTTCGACTATGAAATTTGGCAGATAGATGTCAAGACCGCATTCCTCAATGGTCACATTGATGAAGAGTTGTATATGATGCAACCGGAAGGTTTTGTTAATCCTAAGGATGCTGGAAAGGTTTGTAAGCTTCAACGGTCCATTTATGGATTGAAGCAAGCATCTCGGAGCTGGAACCAACGTTTTGATCAAGTGATCAAGAGTTTTGGATTTGTCCAAAACCAACAAGAGTTCTGTGTTTACAAGAAAGCGAGTGGGAGCTTAGTTGTTTTCTTAGTAGTATATGTGGATGACATATTACTCATGGGATATGATGTGGATCTTATGAAAAGCGTGAAAGCATATTTGAGTAACCAATTTTCCATGAAGGATCTAGGTGAAGCTGCATATATATTAGGAATCAAGATCTATAGAGATAGATCAAGGCATCTAATAGCATTGAGTCAGAGTACTTACATAGAAAAGATTTTGAGGAGGTTCAAAATGGAAAACACAAAAGGGGGTATTACACCTATGATGAAGAATTGCAAAATGAGTATGACTCAATGTCCTGTAATGGACAATGATAGAGAGAAGATGTCTTACATCCCCTATGCTTCAGGCATAGGATCTATCATGTATGCAATGCTGAGTACATGACCTGATGTGGCATTGGATTTTAGTTTGACGAGCCGATATCAAAGTAATCCAGGACCGGATCACTGGACAACTGTGAAGAATATCCTAAAGTATCTGAGAAGAACAAAGGATATGTTCCTAACCTATGGAGGAAAAGATGAAGCTCTAAACGTAACAGGTTACATAGATGTGAGCTGGAATTCAGATCATGATGACTCGAAGTCTCAAACATGATTTGTTTTCTTAGTGAATGGTGGGGCGGTAAGCTAGAAAAGCAAGAAGCAGCTGGTGGTGGCACAATCTTCAATGGAGTATGAATATATTGCTGCGACTGATGCATCAAATGAAGCTTTTTGGCTCAGGAATTTTGTCATCGAACTAGCAGTTTTTCCCAATGTGCAAGACCCCGTGACGATCTATTGTGATAACACGGGTGCTGTTGCAAACGCACGGGAACCAACAACTCATTCCACAACCAAACACATCAAGCTTAGATTTCACGTCATCCGGTAGAACGTTGACGAAGGTGAAGTCAAGATTTGCAAAGTAGATACAGAACTGAATGTGGCAGATCCTTTGACTAAAGCTCGCCATCAGGAAAAGCACGAACAACATCGAGATTCCATTGCTGTTAGCTTCCTGCCTATTGTAAACTAGTTTTTTTTATACTCTAGTGTAAGTGGGAGACTGAAGGAGTTATGCCCTAGAGGCAAATAATAAAGTGTATTATTTGATATATCTCCTATATGTTCATAATACGTTTCATACTGTGCTATAACTGTGTTAATACGAAACGTTAATACACGTGTGGTATGTAAACAAACCGTGTCTCTAGTTACCTCTAGTGAACTAGTTCATTGGTCATGAGGATGGTTTGTGTTTTGATATCATGCGCATTTATGCCAACTGATAATGAGGTCATGTTATTAGTTGAATAACATGATAGCCAGACATCTGACCGTTAGATCTTAATGAGATCTAGTTACAAAGTTCACCATTGATGATAAAACACAGAGAACCTCGCAACCTGATCCTTTGACTATGAGGTAATGCAAATCACCATTCCGGAAGATGCTTAGATGGTTCTCAAGAATCATCTCATAACAGGGTGATCAAAAAGGTGCCACTCAGGTTTTCTGAACGGATACGTAGAGGAGTACATATCAAGACCAGGATTTGTCTAGTCCATGTAACGGACAGATACATGTGGCCATCTCGGTGACGTTGCATTAATGAAGCTTGCAAGCATGTGACTAGGTCACGGAATGCAACGACATGAGGACGAGAAAACAAGTTCATCGGTAACGATATCGAACTAAGGTATGGAGATACCAAAGATCAAATCTCTGATGAATTATGTATCGAATGACAAAGGGAACAGGAAACGACAATCTCACGGTTCGGGCGATTATATTCGTGAAACGCACGGGGGTCACATGGCCATCCAGGTCCCTCTATTGATCATTGATGTGAGAGTAGTCTCAATCATGTCCGGAGTGTTTCCGAACCAAAGGATGTCACGCTTAAGGGTAGGGACACTTAGGGTAGATGAGGTATCGTAGGAGAAATAGAGAAAGAGAAACCGGAATAGTTCTGGGTAACATCCGATGGAGATCGGAAGGGGTCCGGAAGGTGTTCTGGAGTGAAGAAATAATATAATATGTGTATTTAAATGTTAATTGGAGAATTAATATTAAATATATTTTTTATTTTATTTTTAAAGGCTCCTTAATGCTAATGGGCCTCACCTGAAGGGAGGCCCAATAGGGCAAGGCGCCTAGGGAGTGGGGGCCAGCGGGCCTAGGCTTGGTGGCCGCCCCAATGGGGCCCACCTAGGGCTGGCTGCTGCCCCTAGGTGGCTAGAGGATGTGGGGTTTAGTCCCACAGCGCCTGGCCCTTGGGTGGTGTGCCCCCCTCCCACTTTATATAGGGGTCTCCCCTCCCCCTTTGGAATCACCACATTCCCTCTCATTCCCTCTCTCTCATCCAAAGAGGACTTCTCGGTAATATTAGGGAGGACCTCGTGGGTGAGTTCTCCACCTTCGCACTACCGTCGTGTGATCTGCGATCCAGCGTCTACTTCTTCCGCTGCTCGGCTGGATCGGAGTCCGGTTGACGTCTCCTACACCGAACGTGTGACGAACTTCGGAGGCACCACACTTGGGGTGCTGCTCGTCTTCATCAATATACGCCTTCCTGCGTAAGTCGTGCCTCGGTCTTCAAAGGTATGAATACGGTATCCCTTCTCCGTTACTTATGTCTACATAGTATAGATCCTGGTATTAGTGTACGAGTAGATAGAAATTTTTGTTTTCTGCTACGGAACCCAACTGGTTGACCAGGACCTTTACCTTGCTTTCACCGAGACCATGAGTCACGCACTAAGGAGGGTTCCACCATAATGGGTCAAATCCCGAAGCCGGTCGATAGAGATGTGGGCGAGGTTGGTTTACTAGGGGTTCTATCCACCCTAAGCAATCCCGACCACACTTACCTACTTATTATGATGCACCTCCTTATCCTCCTCTTTCAAAAACATTTTCAATGCGTATGCCAAATGGAAAGCCCGAACTATGCGACTCATGGAATCTACTAGACAATTTAGTTAGTCGAGGGGTTCCCAAGCCCCGTGTGGTTGTACACTCGTCTCGGTTCCAAAGGCAGGAACTCGGTTCCTAGTGGTGGCGAGCATGGGACTACAAAACCACACCCAACGTGGCTTCCCATACAATCCTTAGCATGTTTATCCGTCACCTTCGATCATGTCACCATCTCCTACCTTTCTAGATTCTTTGGCATCTCTGATTCATCATCAGTATGGACCAGGCGTAACTACTAAGCATGGCTAAGCTTGTCGGTCGTATAAGCTCTAGAAACACTCATATGCCAGACCTAGGTATGCTAGGAGCAGTGGATCAAGTTTATAAGGCTACAATAGGGAAACTATGCAGCACATAGGTAACTCTAGCTACTAACAAAATACCACATTGAAATCATGTGCAATATAGAGAGAAAGTAGATACTTTCTAAAACATAGGTTAAGAATGAGAGGCTACGCTTGGCTTGTCCTTCAGTAAACAGATATGGATCTTGGGTGTCGTTGACTTCGGTCTCATGCTCGGATCCTATCATGAAGAGGCAATACCAGAAAAAAGGCAACAATCAACATCTCGAACCATGCAATGCGCAAGCCCATGAATGACATGTCAGATTAAAGTTATCATGGCAACCCTAGGATTAGCATCGATTTTAAATGGGTTCGGAGTGCCAAGGGTTTGGCATTCCATCGATCCCATATGCGATTAGGGGGATTCGATGTTCCTCTAAACTAGCTAGGGTTTAGGTTGATCAATAATGCATGATTATATTTTTAGTGTAGATCTCATTTTTATGATCATTTTGATATATTATTCATATTTTTCTAATTAAATATGAATTAGTATGAATTTTATAAGATTAAAACAATTTATGTCTTATTTAAATCATTTCTGGAAATAATAAAGCTTTTGTGATGTCAGCTTGACATCATCAACATAGGTTAAAACTTTTATTACCGCACCCTAGTATACTCACAGACACTAAACAGTGGGACCAGTGCCACGTTGGATTGCCACCATGGCAAAGGTTGACAGGCGCTGGTGTCAACGCCACGTCAACCCACGCAGTAGCCATGCGGCGTCACGCGGGGGCCACGTCTGCCTCCACGTCGGACTCGCCGGCAGGAGCTATAGGAGGTCGTCGCCGGCAGCATTCTCGGCGATTCTAAGAAGCACGGCCAGGCGCGTTCGAACTACGCGAACAAGATGAACCCTAATCACCTAATTCCGCCACCTAATGGTCGCCGAAGCAAGCGACGCAACGACGAGCTATGCTGGAGAGCGGCGACGCGCGACGCGAGGGAGCTATGGGCTGCGCCAGGAAGCATAGATAGGACGAGGAGATGTGTAAGCTAACCCTGAAGCTAACCATGCAGTCGGGGAGGTGAGAGGGAGACCAGAGCGATGATGTCTACGCACTTCCATTCTTGTAGAAAGTTGTTGGGCCTCCAAGTGTAGAGGTTTGTAGAATAGCAGCAAGTTTTCCCTTAAGTGGACCACCCAAGGTTTATCGAACTCAGGGAGGAAGTGGTCAAAGGTATTCCCTATCAAGAAACCCTGCAATCTAGACACAAGAAGTTTCTTGTGTCCCCAACACACCCAATACACTTGTCAGGTGTATAGGTGCACTAGTTCGGCGAAGAGATAGTGAAATACAAGTGGTATGGATAATTATAAGTGGTAACGGTGATAGAAAATAGCTTTATGGTGTGGAAAAGACTAAAGGCAAACTAAAATAAAGATGGCAGCATGCAAACATGTAATAGATCTAGTAGCAAACAAAGTTTCAATGCTTAGAAACAAGGCCTAGGGATCATACTTTCACTAGTGAACACTCTCATATAAATATCTTTTCTTTATGATACTACTCTTGACTACTCTCCGGTTGGACACTCTAATCGATGTTAGGGCTATAACAGCACACCTCAAAGGAAGCCTTCCCCATCTAGAAAACCCCACACTATCACCTTGAGCACTAGATGGTTCCAACAAACACCACAATTTCATAAAGACATCCAACTCCAAATATAACTCATAACAAGTATTTGTAATCTCTAGCCTATGTGCACGCTATCACTTTCACACACATGGCGAGAGCAGAGATCTATTAAAGCACTTGATTAGCAAGGTAGATCTATAGATAACAAGCTCATGGTCTCAATAAGATCATGCATAGAGAGAGAGAGATGAAATCATAGCTACCGGTAGAACCCTTAGCCTCGAGAGAGACCTAATCCCTCCTCATCATGGGAATCAGCAATGGTGATGGAGATGGCGGTGGAGATCGATGGAGATGGTTCCGGGGGCACTTCCCCGTCCTGGTAGGGTGCCGGAAGAGAGACTTTATGTCCCCTGAATCTCCCCTTTGGTAGCGGCGGTGCTATGGAACTTTTCGTGGCTGGAGGCTTGACAATCTAGGGTTTTGGTATCAGGAGGCTCTTATAGGCGAAGGAGGCAAGGTCGGTGGCCAGCCAGGGGTCCCACACCATGCCCTAGCACGGCCTAGGCTGGCCCACCCTGTGGCCCCTCTCTGACTCTCCTTCTGGCTCCATGAGTCTTCCGGGAAAATAGTAACTTTGGCTTTTGTCCCTTCCAATTCCGAGAATATTCTTTTTCTGACTTCTTGGAACCAAAAATAGCAGAAAACATGCAACTGGCACTGTGGCATTTTGTTAATAGGTTAGTCCAAGAAATCATATGAAAAGTACTCCAAAGTGTGGACAAAACACAAGAAAGTAGATAAAACCAAGCATGGAACATCAAAAATTATAGATACATTTGCAATGTATCAACATCCCCAAGCTTAGCTCCTGCTCGTCCTCGAGTAGGTAAGTGATAAAAATAAAGAATAATTTTTGAGGTTACATGCACCATCATAAACTTGATCAAAGTACTTGTAAAACATTCAAAGCTGGGATCATAGTACTTCAATCATAACATGAAAGACAAAGTTCTAGCAATAAGACATAGCAACTATGTTGCAACATGAAACGACACAAACAAAAGATTCATGAATAACAATGCTTTGAAAGACGTTTGTTTGTTTCACATAAAGAAAACTTAGCATAGTAGTATTCAGCTTGTCCCTCATAGAGTAGCAACTATAAATGCATAGGACACCTTCATAAGAGTGACTAGATACAAATAGTTTAAACCAAGCAATATCAAGTTATGCATCGATCAACTAGTTTTGGGACCATGCACATAGAACTAAGAATGGCCACTATGCTCTCAAAGTAGGTGCATAAAGATAGAAGGTGGAGACTCAACATAAAAGTAAAAGAAAGGGCCTTCATAGAAGGAAGCAGGGATTCAAGTCTCATAAAGAGCTTCCAAAAATTATGGTACTTAATAGCTTTCAGCTCTCATTGCCCCTATCATAAGCATCTTGAAGTGATTAAGGTTAAAGTGAACAAACTATGGTGTACATGCTTGACGAAGTATAAGTTAGAAATCTCATGTCCCTTGTATACGAGGGCCGCTCCTCATGCTACTCAAGTTTACTCACCGGTAAGTTCTTGTCATTGTAAGTACATGTGTATCATAGAGAACCGCCAACGGGGTACCCCTTGCCCGATGATACGGAAGAATCCCCATATCAAAATGACAAGGCAAGCAGACAACGAGCATCTCAACAATCTTCTTATTTACCATGGGAATATGGTGCTTTTTTCTCTCTTTCCTCTTTTCATAGTATCTCTTTTTTCTCTTTTTCTCTTTTTTTTCTCAATATAGGACTCTTTTTTTGTAAGAAGAATGCTTCATAGACAGCTCATTATGGTTACGCTGCAGGTTTCCACCATGTCAGCATGGATTAGACCAGCAGCCCAGGCGTTTCTCTAACACATATACATAACTCCATGGACTTACAATCTCCCCTTTCATTTCACACCGACGACATCCATAGACAAAAGAGCATGATATCAACTAGGTACAAAGTACAAGTGTAATGTTGAAAGCGTTCGCCATGAAAGCATGGTTCTGCTAATCCCCAACAAATAAGTGCAAGCACATACAACATAGACGACACAATGGTTCAAGTTTATTAAGGGCAAGAAAAGTAAAGTGTGCCATCAAGTTCGTGAGAGCTTTAATCACTAGTTTTCTCATAACAAGTTTAATTCCGAAGGTAAAAAAAACATGAATATACTTGGAATAGCATATGCTAGTAGGTAGGTATGGTGGACTCGTTGGAATAACTTGGTTTAGGGAGTTGGATGCATGAGTGGAACTCATACTTGGTTGCGGAGGCTAGCAAAATACTCGGAGCGACAAACTAAGAGAGCAATAATGGCCATAATCATGCAGAGCGACAAAACATCATTGATCAAAGCATAAAGTGATACTACAAGTTGAAAACTAAAGCATCATAAAGTCTTACGGTGACTTGGGATAGTCATAACATGGTGTGAGCATGCGCCAAGTTAACCCAAATAAAGCAACAAAGGAGAATACCACAATACTATGCTTTTAATATGCTAAAACAACGCATGATTCATCCAAGGCACATTAAGCAATCTCAATTGTTTATAACAAGTCATGCTACAGCAAATAATACTAAGCATAAAGCCAAAACAATATCAAGCATGGCATGACAAAGCATAGGCCACAGTCAAAAACAAGCTCTCTTTACCACTTAAGGATGAACTTTCCTACTCTTTTCCAATCCAAACCAAACCATTTGAAAACCAATGCATGAAAGAGGGGGTCCAACCAATTTATTCAGAAAACTAAGAAAACTAAGCAAACGAAAAACGAAAAGGAAGACGCTCCAAGGACAACACAACTTTGCATGAAACAATAAAAATGAAGCGTTTGTAAGAAACCTGGGATTTTTATTGATGAAGAGGGGGATGCCTTGGGCATCCCCAAGCTTTGACGCTTGTACTTCTTGGATATTTCTTGGGGTGACACGCGTGGCCCCAAGCTTGAGCTTTAGTCCATCTTTGATCTCATTACTCATTCCTTCCATACACCTGAAATTTTTCCTTCATACAAAACTTCACACAATCTTTATTAGCAACATTAGTGCACTCAAGATAATAAGTCTTTAGGTTTAGTTCTAACACCAATACATTTCCATTAGAACACTAGCTACTTAAGCACTTCCCTCAAAAATATCAATTCCCCAAAAGAACTCAAAAAGGAACCAACAAGAAGTAAATGCAAATAATAGCAGAAATCTGTCAAAACAGACCAGCAGGTAAGACCTTCTGTTGCTCAAATCGAAAAGTGTTGAACTAACAAAAGTTAGATAACAACCTGGGGCAGAATCAAAAAAATTCACGCCTCAAAAATACGTACTGAGATTTTACACGAATTTTTATGGTGAAGCATAGAAATCTGTTTCGGGACAGTAACTTTCTCAATCATTACTTCTCTCTCATTAGAGGTTACTCTTGGCACAAAAATCAAATAAAAAGGATAAGTAGCGCTTATTACTGAAGTAATAACTTCCAAGACTCATCTAAAACTTTTGGGTTATCTCCCAATAAGTACTTTTCTTTAACGCCTTTAAGTTAGGCATGATAGTTTGAGAAGATGCTCACATAAGAAATTTGAATTGAGAGTAAAAGAGAGCATCAAGAAGCAAATATAAAACACATTTAAGTCTAACCCACTTCCTATGCATAGGAATCTTGTAAGAAACAAGTCATGAAATCACAAAGCAACAAGCATAGTAAAGCGAAACAAGTGCAACTTCAAAATTTTCAACTTAAAGAGGGGAAACTTAATATTATTGAGATGCATAAAACCATGTTTCCCTCTCTCATAATAACTTTCAGTAGCATCATGAATGAAATTAACAATATAACTATCACAATAAACATTCTTATCATGAGCCACGTGCATAAAAGAATTAATACTCTCCACATAAATATAGTCATTCTTATTAATCGTAGTGGGAGCAAATTCAACAAAATAGCTATCATTATTATTTTCATCACCATAATCATAAAATATAGGAAGAATATTGTAATCATAATTAACTTCCTCCTCAATAGTAGGTGGACTGAAAATATCATATTCATCATTGCAATCATCATATATTGGAGGTATAGTATCATCATAGTAAATTTTCTCCTCCGTTCTTCGGGGACCAAAAAGATCATTTTCATAAAAACTGGCTTCCCCAAGCTTAGACTTTTCCATAGCATTAGCCATAATGGTGTTCAAATAATTCATACTAATAACTTTGCTATTAGCATGCAAATAAAGTTCCATAGGTTTTTTAATTTTCTCTTCAAACACTTCATGTCCTAACTCAAGATAAATACTATAAAGCTCTCTAATTTTTTTGTTGTTTTCCATTAAGCCTAACTATTTAAAACAAGAAACAAAAAGACAAAATTGCAGAATCTAAAGGAAATAACTTCAAGCACTCACACCGGAGGATGCGAGTACCTTTTACCTTACCTCCCTAGCAACGGTGCCAAAAAATAGGCGTTTGCCGTGGGAGGTTCTTCTTCTTTAATCCTCCGGTGTGAATACCTTTTACCTTACCTCCCCGGTAACGGCGCCAGAAAATAGCTTGATGTCTACGCACTTCTATTCTTGTAGACAGTTATTGGGCCTCCAAGTGCAGAGGTTTGTAGAACAGCAGCAAGTTTTCCCTTAAGTGGATCAACCAAGGTTTATCGAACTCAGGGAGGAAGTGGTCAAAGGTATTCCCTGTCAAGCAACCCTGCAATCCAGATACAAGAAGTCTCTTGTGTCCCCAACACACCCAATACACTTGTCAGGTGTATAGGTGCACTAGTTTGGCGAAGAGATAGTGAAATACAAGTGGTATGGATAATTATAAGTGGTAACGGTGATAGAAAATAGCTTGATGGTGTGGAAAATACTAAAGGAAAACTGAAATAAAGATGGCAGCAAGCAAACATGGAACAAATCTAGTAGCAAACGAAGTTTTAATGCTTAGAAACAAAGCCTAGGGATCATACTTTCACTAGTGAACACTCTCATATAAATATCTTTTCTTTATGATACTACTCTTGACTACTCTCCGGTTGGACACTCTAATCCATGGTAGGGCTATAACAACACACCTCAAAGTAAGCCTTCCCCATCTAGAAAACCCCACACTGTCACCTTGAGCACTAGATGGTTCCAACAAACACCACAATTTCATAAAGACATCCAACTCCAAATATAAGTCATAACAAGTAGTTGTAATCTGTAGCCTAAGTGTCACCATGGAGTGCACGCTGTCACTTTCACACACATGGGGAGAGCAGAGATCTATTAAAGCACTTGAGTAGCAAGGTAGATCTATAGATTACAAGCTCATGATCTCAATAAGATCATGCATAGAGAGAGATGAACACATAGCTACCAGTAGAACCCTTAGCCTCGAGAGAGAACTACTCCCTCCTCATCATGGGAATTAGCAACACTGATTAAGATGGTGGTGGAGATCAATGGAGATGGCTCCGGGGGCACTTCCCCATCCCGGCAGGGTGCCGGAACAGAGACTTTCTGTCCCCCGAATCTCCCCTTCGGTGGCGGCGGCACTGCGGAACTTTTCGTGGCTAGAGGCTGGATTCTTTAGGGTTTTCTCATTGGGAGGCTTCTTATAGGCGAAGGGGCGATGTCAGAGGGTGGACCAGGGGCGCACACCACCTGGTGGCGTGGCTAGGGGACCCGCTCCACCACATGGTGTGGCCAGCCCCTGGCCCCTCTCCGTCGATGAATGGCGGGGTTCGTCGGTGTCGGTGAAGATAGCATTGATGCGGGTGACGAGGAGCTTCCCAGCTTGATTCCTTCGATGGAGAAGAAGCTGGCAACGAGGTAAAGCTCAAGGTGAGGTCAGCAGGCCTAGGAGAAACAGAAACATCGGCTAGCCGGCGGCCATGGCGGCTAGGGTTCGGCGATGCAGTGAGAGCCAAAGAGAGGAAGAGAGGGCGATCTGGGGCGATTCTGGACAAGGAGAAGATGTCCACAACTCGGGGGCGGCCTTATCCCCTCCCCAACGTGGCAGATGGGCGGGAATCACAGCGCATAGCATCGACGGCGTTGGCGGCTCCAGCGAGCTTCTTCCTGCTGGTGGAAGACGAAAACCAATTTTGCGGAAAACCCCCTAGAAAAGCAGAGAAACAATCCGCGGTCCAGAACTGGCGTTGTAGGGGTAGGAACTTCTAGAAAACCCCCTGGGTTTTAATAAAACCTTTTTTTTATTATAGAAATCCCCTTTTAAAAGATTTTTAAGTCTTTTAAATTATAGAAAAAGGTAGGGACCTTTTGGTAAATACTAGAGCAACCCAAAATTTGAATTTGGGCACATTTTAAAACCATTTGTAAAGAAACTAAGGTTTTGCACTTGCATTTGTTCATACATATAGCTCACATGCAAAGATTTTATTGATTAGAACACATGCATGCAATGCTTGAGTACTAATTACAAATATTACAAACTTTGTTTGTTACACCTGGTGACCCCGCCGAGCGCCAATGCCACGGTGCAACCGCTCGTTTTGGTCGCACCGATGCCCCTCCCACCAAAGATACCAAGGCGCAGCCGGCGGCGATGGTGTTTCATAATCCACCTGAGTGGGAGAATGCTATTAGGCCGGCCGTTCTCCACATTAGCCGAGCTCAACGCCATCACCAAGGTAACTAATTAGTTAGTTCGCGTCATCTCCTTTATGCCTTTGATGACAGCCATCTCATGATGCCCGACATGTTTTGACTCAAGACACTGCTTGCATACTCCTACTTAAAGTTGTCGACGGTAGGTTGAAGGATGTTGCCAAGGGCACTCTCATACAACCGGTGAGCCGCATGATGCACAACAATCCAATGGAGGATGACGTGATGAGGGTCAGGTTGGCTCGGGTGTTGCCAGGGTGCGATGACATGGACCCCCTTTCAACCTTAGAGAGCCGACAAACACAAGACCCTTGTAGAATACCACAACTTGCCCTTGAGATGACCGAAGACCGAGATTCCTCTTGTGGGAGAGGGCGCACTGGTGCCACCTTGATTGTCTGGCACCACCTCGGAAGCCAGTCGTCGCCACTACCACCACCAATTGTCACAAACAACTGTTAGGAGCGTGTGTACTGCCTCAAGGCAAAGCCATTGCACTGCAACCACCATCTCCCCCACCACCACCACCACATAATGGCAACCACGAAGATGATGATGAATTGGTCGACCTCGATAGCTTGTGACAAAGGATTGTATATGCCTTGTGTGCATGAAAAACCCTTTACCGCTCGCGATAATCAAGTTGGTCGTCGTACATGCACGCAGCAACTAGTCTTCCATGGTCTTTCTCAAGAGAGGCCTCCAACCGCCGGACAAACCGGGATTCATTTTCAGCCCGAACACACTCAAAAAGGCGGCCGGTGAGCAGTTAGCATCCCTAGTTGAGGACCCTATTGAGAACACGATGCCTAGGAAGAGAAGTAAGAATAATAATAAGGTTGTGAGCCAGCCTTCTCCGGAGAGGATCCAGGCTCAGGACGGCATCGTACCAGCCAGCCAGCATGGCTTGCCCCAAGTGCATGTAGCTGGTGAACCGATATTGACTCCAGTGCTGCTCCGCATTGCGCGTGGACCCATGGTAACTTCGCATGAGGGTATAAATACACTAGAGGGCCTCCTTCTTAAAGACAAAGATCCAAATTACCTGGTTTTCATGGCCAAGGTGCCATCGGACATGGGCTTCATCCATGAAGCCCCGGAAATCTATTCTTCATAGCATACAAGGACGTCTTCAAGCTATTTCTCTTGAAATGGCTGGACTATAACTTGGTATGCCTATACGCCCTCACTATGGTGATGAAGATCAAGAGAGAGCAAACCCCGTATGTCCCGATAGTGGATCCCTACTACATGCGTGAGATCCAGTTGGTGGAAGGATCAGAGACATGAACCATGGCGACAACGTACCTCCAGAAGTTCATGGTGGACAACAAGAGGAAGGACACACTTCTTTTGCCTTTCTTTCCCAAGTAAGTACACACTCGCTCGATGCCGTAACTTATGCCTTTCTTATAGATTTCTTCCTTTGCTCTTTTCCAACATTCCGTTCGAATTTTTTGCACAGAGACAAATACTGCACACTCATCGTCATTTCCCCGAGGTATTCGCTAGCCACGTATTTCGACTCGGGAAGTTTGACGAAGAAGAAAGACTACACCAGGATGTGGATGATGAAAGAGGGCTATCATCCATTCCAAAAGCCGCGAGAAGAAGTCTTAATGATTGATGTGTTCCTAACATGATTGAGTGTGTGTATATTATCGATGGACGCATGTAGTGTGTGTCATAAACTTTACTATGTTCATGAGTTTGTGTATCGATGGACATGTAGTGTGTCATACACTTAACTTTCCTAGCTCGAAATAGTCATTGTTGTTGGACTTAACTATATTATGGTCATTGACATTGAACTTACTTCTATGATGATCACGATGCTATCTTTTTGGTTTATGAAACCTTTGCTTTATTTTTGTGAACATATATGCATGTGAACCCTTTAATTCTTTATGTTTCATGATTTACTAATATGCCTTGTCTACAGAGATGGCGAAGTGGTATGTGGTGTACAACGGTTTGGTTCTAGGAGTCTACGAGGAGTGGGAGGGCTGTCAGAAACAAGTGAACAAGTTCAGCAGCAATAGCTACAAAGGATACGCGACTAGAAAGGAGGCGGTGGCCAAGTGGAGGAACCACCTGTGGAATAAGAACCGGATGAAGATATTGGTCGGGCTCCTACTCTTTCTCACCATCATCACCGCTATTTGATCCTAGTGTAGGCAGTCACCACTTCATTTGTAATATGAGATGATGAACTTTGTATTCGACACTTGTGTAATAATTCGGCACTTCACACTATATATGTATCTAGATCGGGCTCTAAGTAATGTGATAACATTATACTTGTGTTTGTATTATATGTTTGTTTCATATACTATCTGCAATGTACTGTTTCTACTGATCTCTATAAATTGTGTATAACTCCTGTATAAATATCTGATTTTGTACTAGGACTACATTTAATTTTGAATACCTGTATCATAATTTGTGGTGCATATACTTAAAGTTTTGTGTCACACGGCATTTCTGTGGCGCATGGAGTGATATGCGCCACTGAAAATAATTCTGTGGCGCATATCGAGAAATGCGCCACTAAAATCTAAGAATTCTGCGGCGCATATTGATATGCGCCACAAAATTACAATTTAGTGGCGGGGTAACAGTGGTGCATCCCATCTGCGCCACAGAATGTCAAAATTGATGTGCCACAGATAAGGCTTTTCCTAGTAGTAGCACATGGAAGAGGCAAGTGATAAATAATATAAAGAAAGAAAAAGAGTGAAAACATAGAAAAATGGGAAATAAAAAGAAAGAAACAAGTTCCTCATAGAATAGTAAGCGCAAGCTCAATGAACATATTGTAGGTGGTACTTATTGTGCATATCTTGTAGCCCACAAATTTTTTGCAATCGAACTAGCATCTCTCCTTACACTTGTGCGAGACAAGCTTATAGTCTTCACTAGGTAATCATTTGGTTCTGAGCTCATTTTCTCCATCCCACAAGTCCCATTTATCCCACTATGTTCGTTTCCTTGAACATAATTCCTTTTATTGTGGATTAACTTGTTTTGCTTTGTGATCATCATGGTTCTTTACTTTCTATACAATATATTGATTTTGGATTGTTGCCTTGACATTCCACTTGCCATACCTATCCACCATAAGCTTTGTGTGTGTATTTTTTTAGTAGTTAGTTTGTTTTGTTGTTCCGCGTGAACTTCACTTTACTTGGTTTCTATTGCTCTCAAGTGTGGCTACTTGCACGATAATATCTTCCAAGATAAAGTAAGGTTTGACTTTATTTCCCTAACACCCACTTCACTTCCATATACACCACTTGGTATTGTGAATCATGTCTAGGGACTCCAGAACCGAGGAGGATATATATGAAGAATCCACAATGATCCACCATGCCTATGTCTCCACAAGCATGGAATACATAGAGCACGACATCAACTATGGCTCCTCAAGCATGGAAGACTTGGATCTCCACATCGACAATGGATCCTCATGCATGGAGGACATGGAACACCACACCGACAATGGCTCCACATGCTTGGGTAATATGGACTACTAAAACAACAATGACTCCCCAAGCATGGACGACTTTGAGTGCCATGCCACGCAAGAGGAGGCGCATCATCTACGATCCATGACCTTCAAGGCCAAGCGTGCTACACAAAACGGCACCCCTTACTTCGATGATCCACCTCTAAGGTGTCAAGCGCTACCATCCCCAAGGAGTCAAGCACAACAACCTCCAAGGTGTTAAGCGCCACCATCTCCAAGGCGCCAAGCACAACCAACTCCAAGGTGTCAAGCGCAACCACCTCCAAGGCGTTAAGTGCCACCACCTCCAAGAAGAGTGGTGCCCCAATATCATCTTCCATAAGAGGTGCCATGAAACAAGAATATTCATTAACATACATCCTCTCGTGATCATCGCCAACATAAAGAGGATACAATACGTCGTCAATGGCATATTCGCCATGAAGACAAAGTATTCATGATGAGCACCATACATAATGCTCAATCAAGCTCAAGAAGGTGCCTCAAGCATATAACGAGTACATATGAGCATGATCATCATGGAGGCCATCATGTGAAGAATCAAGAGAGCCACTAACATGAGCCATCACCAAGGGACGCCAATGATCTTCGTCGCCATATTCTACGCCTTGATGATGAAGCAAGAACAAGGAGCCTAAGGAATCTTTCCTAGAGAACTACCTAGAGGATAATGAAACAAGCCTTCTTCCACGCCATCAAGCTTCAACGCCAAAACTTCTTGTCCAAGATGAAACATCCAAATACAAGAACTTCAATGCAACTTCTTCTCGAAACAAACCAAGAATATCATACAAGCAAGAGATGGACCTCTACTTCGCCAAGTTGGACATGGCCGTCAAAAATATGACTCCACATGATATAGAAGAGAACAAGTTGCTTTGCAAACAATTGAATGCAATAGTGTCATCAAGGGCCAAAACTAAGGAGCCTAATCATATGGAACCTTCCTCTACGAGTGCCACCACCATAATGGCACAAAGGTACAAAACGGCGACAAGGTTGAGAATGGTGAGCATTGGACTTTCCCTTCACCAAATGAGGCGCATGGAGTTGAGAGAACCGATCCTATCCCTATATGTTTGAGTGATGATGTGGTAGCAATCACATGTGAGTATAAGATCCACTTAGCCCACTTGAGTGAAAGCAAGAGTGAGATGAGTGACTCCACTATACATGAGATTGAGTGCCTCCATTTGGAGGGCATGAGTGATACACCAAGTGAGTTGAGAGTGGTAGTTGATAGGTATAGTGAGACCATTTTGATTTCTAACGACTTCAAGAATCAAGAAGCCATAAGGTGGTTCACTAATCCATTATTTGTAGATGATGATATGCCATGGCTAAATCAAGAATACGAAGTCGCCCACATGGAGGTCACTACTACCACAACACCCACTTCATATGGGAGGTATGAACAAGGTAAAAATAAGGGTTTTGATGATGCCATGATCCTACTAGTGAACATGATGACTTGTGATGATTGCCATGCTATGGATGATATTTGTGACATTGCATATGATTCATTCTTATTTCCATGTGATACTTTGCCTTTGTATAATGTTGAGCATGTGAAATTATTTGATTGTGATGATGTTGCTATAGACATGCCATGCTACAAACATTTCATATTTCTCATTGTTTCTTGCAATATGTTGAACAATTACTCTTTACAATGTTTTGCTTGCAATGATGTTCAGAATGATCCTCGTGTTGCGACAAACTTGATGAACTATTTCTCTTTCCATATGTTTGTTGGCAACCATGCTATTGCTTCGGACATGCTTTGTCATGATAGTTTTCAATTTCTCTTGTTGCTTGCAATAAGATGAATAATTACTCTTTCATTTGTTTTGCTTGCAACAATAATTATCATATGGTTTCTATTGAGATTACCCCATAGCTTTATCAAGTTTTGGATAATTTGATAATTTCCATGATAAGCATGTTCCCCATTTGCATATTCACCATGCATCTATTTCACATTTGATTGACACTAATGGTGATGTGCACAAGAAGAGGTATGTCATGATGTATGATGTGTTTCTCTACCATGAACACATGTTCTTCCTTTTATCTATGTTGTGTGTAGGTACCCACACTATAATGTCAACCTCAGTTGTGAACGAGTTAACAAAAAGAACTCTTGAGATCATCCCCATGTAAGTTTAAGACTAGGCCCAGATCTGATACCTGCTTTGCAACCTTCATGTTGACAAATGTTTCTTTCCTATGGTTTTCTTGCAATCATGTTGAAGATATTCGTTCACCTTGTGACAATCGTGTTTCTTTGCTCTTGGATATTAATGCTTTGTGTGTTGCAACAAAAATGTTGAACAATTTCTCTTTCTGATGTTTTGTGTGCAACCATGATGCCATTATGAGCATGTATTGTCATGAGAGGTTCCTAGTATCTCGTATAGTTGTTGCAACAAACATAAGGAACATTTGCTCTTTCATATGGTTTGTTTGCAAACATGTTGTTTTTGCTTCCGTTTGTGATACTCACATTCACATAATATTTGTTTTTGATAATTTGTGTGTGGCATCTAACATATTGAAAAATTTCTCTTTCCAATGGTTGATTTGCACACATAATGTTGTTGATTTGGATATCCTTACTCATGTATTTTTGCCGAATTCTCCTATTCTTGCATCAAATATGTTGATAAATGTTTTAGTCAATTGCTTTGACTGCCACACTAAGACGTTATATGGAGTTTTTGAATTCCCACATTTAGATGATGTTCAAACGATTTCCATGCACATTGACCTTGCATATGCTTTCCATTGGATATATATGTATTGTGCTAATAGTGTTGTGAACAAGAATGGACATGCCACAAATGACATGCTCCTCTATCACACACAAAAATATTTTGCTTGGTCTTTGTTCTGTGAAGGTACAAATGCATATGCATCAACCTCTATGTCCCATGAGTTGGCAAGGCGAAATGTAGAGAGTTACCTAGGGATGCACTTCAACGAGTTATCTCTACTCCCTAAGGTGACTTACTTCTACTTAAGGACTCATGTTATAATCTTCATGTATTGGCTACTCTTTGAGTATTGCTTTGCTTTTTTGTGAGCTTTTTAGGCTTCATGGAAGGTGAAGGAACATTGAAGTGTTGTCAAATCAATCTTCTCGAGGACGACTATATGGTGAACCCCATGATCAAGAATGTCTCTCGACCTATCTACTTCATGATGAGAATGTAGAGTGGATGATGACTCTTTTTGAAAGGGGGAGCTGATGTAGCCCAACCTACGGTCCTTACCACATCAAGGTCTCCAACTTATGCCAAGTCGTCATGGACCCCAAAGGTGAATCCTGTCCTATATGTGAGCCCACTTCCTACCCTATTGAATGGTATACTACTTCATACTCCATCCCATGACCATGATAGGTTCACACCGACAAGTACGGAGACAAGGGAGGAAACCGGGAGCACCAAGCCCGACAACATGGTGGATTGGAAGAGGAGACAAAATAAGCAGCCGACTCTAAGACCAGAGTCTCCGCCATCCACCACCCAGAGTCTCCTGCCTGACCGGAGTCTCCGCTGCCCAAGCCCCGGAGTATCTAGCCTCCCTCCGATCAAAGCCTGGCACCGCTCGTCTATGACCTAATCCGGACTCCACCCGGAGTCTCCGCCCGCAAGTGCCCAGAGTCTCCGCCCCGACTGGAGTCTCCTACCCTGACACCCCAAAGTCTCTAGCCTAAGCGATGGGCATGCGCACCACCAGCTCGGCCTTGGGCCCATGTACGCCTCTATTCCGTTCCATCCCTACTTGTATGCCCAAACTACCCCTATTCTAGTAACTGGCCTACATATAGACCCTCACCCCTTATTATATCCCGGAGGCATAGATGATAGACTAGAAGAGAAGCCCATTTGCGGAATCTCTAGTTTTGCCTCACCCCCTTTACAAGCGGACCGGCCATCATCATCAACCTCGTTGGACTTTGCATAGCGCACCCATTGTTGTACAAGGCCTAAGTTTGCGAGTGCGTGAGCATAGATGTCAAGATCCTCCCCAGGGTGTTCTTCCCTCTCCGATGTGGATTGATGGGAGCACGTTGACCAATATTTCCTTGTGAGGATTCTATCAAACCAGTGGCAGTTGTTTGGGAGCAATAGGCCTTGCTTGTGTTCATCTTGTTCTTTGCGAGGTGTGTGTTCGCTTCCACTACCTTCTCCCTTTCCCTCGCTTTTCCCATCGATTTAACCAAGAGATCCATGAAGATTGGGCCACCCATGAGGTTAACCCCTTATCAGTATCGTAGAGCAAAGGGAATGGGACTCAATATTTTAAGTTTCAAGACATCAATTAATTCGTAGAATGTGAAGGGACCATCATGAGTTTCTGGATGTCGCTGTTGGTCATTGATCGGAGAGATGTATCTATCATAGTCTGAACATTCCTGAACCGTAATGGCGTCATGCTTAAGGGTAGAGACACTTAGGTTTGATCCGCGATCGTAAGATAAATAGAAATAGAGAACCAGAATTGTCCCGAAGAGATACCGAAGTGTTCAGGAGATATTCGAAAGGTGTTTCGAATAATAGAGATTAAATAATAGGGATTTCTATTTTCGTACCCTCGATTCGTTAGTTGTACTCAGTTTTCCCCAGTTGCTTAGGTTTTCCTCACTTTTACCCATCTCCTTGTCGGAAACTCTCACATGGTCTGAAACTCGTTGTCCGTCAGCCTTGCTGTTACATGCTGACAAGTGGGGCCGCATTCAGTCGGGTCCCGTAGTGGACCCTCGCCGTTATGTGCTGATGAGTAGGGCCGCGTTCTGTCGGGTCCAGTAGTGTACCCTTTTCATTACATGCTGACAAGTGGGGCCGCGTTTAGCCGATTCCCATAGTGGCCACCTCTCTCAACTTATCCAGATCAGCATCGGACCCACAGCTTATCCACGTGAGCGTCGGACCCACAGTTTATCCACATGAGCTTCGGACCCATAGCTTATCCAGGTTGGCGTTGTAAGATGGGACCCCGAGCCAGCCCCGCACCCGCGCCCATGTCGTTGCTTTATTTTCATATAGTGAAATGTAATGCATATACAAAAATTATACACCTTTGAAATCATTTAAATCGCACTTAGGACATGATAATGTTGTGCTAATAAAATCCTGGTCATTTATCATTTCCATGGATTAAAATATAATGCATAAACTTCCGTATACAAAAATTATACACATTTGAACTCTTTGAAATCGCACTTAATACGTGATAATGTCATGCTAAGAAAATCTTGAGAGATTATCATTTTCATAGAGTGGAATGTAATGCACAAACTTGTATATGCGAAAACTATAGACCTTGGAACACTTTTAAATCGCACTTAATACATGATAATGATGTGCTAACAAAATTTTGAGAGATTATTATTTTCTCCCCCATTTTCTTAGAGTGGAATGTAATGCATAAACTTGCATATACAAACTTTATACACCTTCGAACTCTTTGAAATCGCACTTAATACGTGATAATGTTGTGCTAAGAAAATCTTGAGAGATTATCATTTCCATGGAGTGAAATATAATGCATAAACTTGCGTATACAAAATATTATACACCTTTGAACTCTTTGAAATTGTACTTAATACGTGATAATGTTGTGCTAAGAAAATCTTGAGAGATTATCATTTCCATGGAGTGAAATATAATGCATAAAATTGCGTATACAAAAATTATACACATTTGAACTCTTTGAAATCGCACTTAATACATGATAATGTTATTCTAAGAAAATCTTGAGAGATTACCATTTCCATGGAGTGAAATATAATGCATAAAATTGTGTATACAAAAATTATACACCTTTGCACTCTTTGAAATCGCACTTAATACGTGATAATGTCATGCTAAGAAAATCTTGAGAGAATACCATTTTCATATAGTGGAATGTAATGCATACACTGGCATATATGAAAAATATACACCTTTGGACTCTTTGAAATTGCACTTAGGTCATGATAATGTTGTTCTAATAAAATCTTGATCATTTATCATTGCCATGGAGTGGAGTTTAATGCATAAACTTGCGTATACGAAAATTATACACATTTGAACTCTTTGAAATCGCACTTTATACGTGATAATATTGTATTAAGAAAATCCTGAGAGATTATCATTTTCATAGAGTGGAATGTAATGCACAAATTATACACCTTCAAACATGTTCTCTTCAAATTATATTCAAGTTCATTAGTTTACGGAGTTAAAGTACCGGTGGCATACTCATTACTTTGCATGGATAGAGGGGTGCCCCTCGACAGATATAGGGGTTATCCTGTCCGCTAGATCACAGAGGATCAACGGTTGGTGGGCACGATCCATGTGACAACTGTCTCAACCAATCAGAGCGTAGCAGCAAAGATGAGCACATGTGCGAGAGATGGATACAAATAGAGGGGAAAACTGAGTAGCACTTAAGAACCAAGGGCAAAACTAAGTAGAACTTAAAAACCAAGGGCAAGACTGACAAAGGGATTCAAACAGAAAATAGAAAAGGATTTTAAAAATGGAAAATCCGTATTTTATACAATAAAATACATCTTGGCATACATCAAACAATTTATAATTCAAATATACACCAGTTTCACAATTATTGCCTCATTCAGACAAACTATTTTTTGGGCAGGGATGTTTTGGGAAGAGGCTTGAGTAGAAAGCCATGAACCTTCATAGATAGTAGGTGATTTGAGAAGTGGTGATTTAGGTTTAAATTTGGTTTATATACATTTCTTATGGTGGTAGGTCACATAATAAGACTCCCTAGGTAGATGCCACTATGTTTTGCTATTTTTGAATTGGTTGTGCATAAAATGACTCAATTAGCTAGCTAAAACCTATTCATTGACTCTCTATTGACCAGCCACCGGAGTATATTGCACACAGCAGTGTTAGTACTAGAGGGAAAAACTGAGTACAACCAACTGCATGTAACATCCCAATTTCAGCAACCCTGATTTGTTGTCTAGAATGCAAAAATCAGGGGGAACAAAAACTTTTTTTTTGATTAATGCTGAAGTGTTTGCTTGTTGTTTGGATATGCTTATGCATATAAATGTGTATTAGATGATATACTCCTCACCTTAACACCAGTTGACAAAAGCTACTTCCCAAAACAGTCTTGGCTTAATTCTATACTCTCAAGTGTTCTGGCATTTCCAAAACATGACCCAAGATGCTTATGTAACCAAATCTTCTATTGAAAAAACTATGGAGAGCTATATAACATAATCTCCTTTTGTTTTCAAGACAGAACCTTCTACTATTCTTACCTCTAGATTCAACCAAACCCTTTGATGAAACATTTGAATTCTACTCTTGGTAGAGATACCAAGGACTCTCATCCTATTCAAAATCCAACCTTTTCAAAATCCCTCAACCTTACCAAAAGCGAGGCTTGATGGTAACCCAGTAGTGGATTTACTAAGTGTATAAGGTGAGTTGCCTTGATCTGTTGTCTGATGAATTTCCTTGATTTGCTTGATTGCTTAGAAGTAGTATGAGCTACTCTAGGAGGTCATCCTGTAGGATCAAGGTACTTTAAGATCACCAAACCCTAAGCAAGAATACACTATGGATCCAATCTCTAGCCACCAGGTGCTCATCTAAAACCCTTAACCAGATCAATCCTGAAGTGATCCCTTTTAGAAGCTTCCAAGTCAATGAAGCCCAATATCTAGCATGGATCCCTTCTACTCAATCTACTCTTCAATGTCATCCACTTGATGATTCTTGGGTACTTTGCAACCCATCGAACTCATCTCCACCAACATTCTAGTCAAAAACCCTAAATCTGCCAAATTTGACTAAGTCTAGAAACTGTTTCAACATCATCTTTTTGGATGTCTCCCTTTCTCAACCCCTGTGCATTTTTGGTAATTCACTTGAACCATCTTGTTAAACATTCTAAGGACTACCAAGGCCCACTCTTTCCCTTGGGTAGATCATCCTCCTACCCACTTGTTCTTGATGGTTTTGTAGGCAGGAAAATAACTTTTCCTGCAAATCTAGTCAGCATGCCTACTTTGGTAGAAGCTCACGCCACAATCCAACCTTCATTGGACCAACTCTTAGCATGGTTGTGTTCTACTCATATAGGTATATCATTACCTACTTCACTTGTTCCAATTGGATACTTGAGCTGTTTACACCCACAAGGTTTTGAAGGCTAGTTGATAATCTCCTTTGGCAGGCTTATTTCATTCAAAGTTTGAAAGCTTGCCATGGTGAGCTCAAGCAGGATCAAGCTCAAAACCCTAAACCATTGCAATCTACATCACTTGGTCTATCCAACCATCTACCCCATGCCCCAAGAGGAAATCTTAACTCCAAGTTACAACCATGTTTCGATGGTATGAAATTAACATCACCCTAGATCCTTAATCTAGGGTATTCCACCCAAATCAACTTGTATTCTCCAACCCCAAGGTTGCAAGTGCTTTCTACACCTTGTATACATCATCTACCTTGACCATCAAGATTTATCCATAATTCTCCATAATTATTATGGCTCCAAATCTCATAAATCTCTTTAATAGTCAAAATCTCCAAAACTTCTTCCCTAAAGGAAACTTTGGTTTTTGCCAAAACCCTTCCTCAACTTTTCGCTCAGTTGAGATCCATATATCATACCCCATCTTCCCACCTCAAAAATAAATAGTTTTGAGATTCTTTATTAATTCTTCTTGCCCTTTTTCTTAAATGGCAAAAACAAGAAATAATCCTTTAAAAATACTTTCCCACCTCAATAAATTCCAAGAAAATTCCCCAAGCTGTGCCTTGGTATCTAGGACCATCTCATATCAAAATCCAACAAAGACCAATGTAAAAATATCAAATGAGCTCCAATACTTCATTTCTGCAGTTTTTGGGTAAAGAGATTTAAGTGGACTTAAACTCCTCTGAAAAATTTCAAATAAATCCTGGAAGTGTATCTTGACCTCGTCTACCCACCAGTACCATCTCCCCATCTTGCATAGTGCAAACTATTAAAACTTCCTTCACAAGCCTCATTTTGATCAAATGTGGCAAACTAAGGAATTAGTGGCCTAGACCAAATTAAAATCACCACCAAGGCTCACCACCCCTCACCACACCAAACACCATCTCCTCTGGTCGTGATCACTGTAGCAACCACTGTAGCATCTTGTCCTTTAGTGCTTGGACACTAGTACTTAACCCCATGTGGGTGTCTTAGCTTGCAAAAACCTCTTTACTTAGCTTGCAGCAGCCATTCCACCTCTCCTCTGCCCTCAGCACAGAACAGATACCACTCTCCACGCCCATAGTAACCAACACGCC
The DNA here is from genome assembly GCA_910589775.1 of Avena eriantha. NCBI lineage: Eukaryota > Viridiplantae > Streptophyta > Magnoliopsida > Poales > Poaceae > Avena > Avena eriantha. The sequence continues at coordinate 236,045,619 of OU342744.1, read as the reverse complement.
CATAGTAACCAGCACCTGGTTTCCCTCCTCTCTCCCATGCTCCATGGAGTAGATCCACCATGAACCCCTCCCCTTCGGTATATAGCTCCACCGGCCAGCTCCCCTCTCCCCCTTGGCCTCATTTGCCTCCTACCCCTCTACCTCACCACCCCAAAGCACCCCTCTCCCCCTCCACTGCCTTGCCCTGCTCGAGAGAGAGCAAGGGAGAAGCTTCAGCCATTACTCCAAACCGAGCTAAGCTCACTCTCCCGTGCTCCCCTTCCTCTGCATGCTGGCCTACAGAACCCCCTCCTCCACCTCCCTCTAACCCTACCCTCTATTTTGCCTAGGACCGCCCCAACCGTCGCCGCCGGCGAGCTCCCAAACGATCTCCGTCGGCCATCACCGCGTGAGCCGCATCCCGGCATCGAACCCGCCCTTTTCGCCCAGCGTTGAGGTCGTCGTCGTCCACCGCATCTCCTCTGCCGCCTCGCCGATGCTGACAAGCCCCCAGGTGAGCACCTCGGCCATCTCCGTCGCCCTAGGGTTTCCTCCCTCGTCACTGGCGCGGGGTAGAAGAAGCTGCGGGGGCCGTCGATCTCGACTAGATCGAACGTCCCATGGCCTCCCGTACCGCTTCGACGCCCTCCGCCGCTGACTAGCGGGCCCCGCCAGTCAGATTGAAATGCTCCCCTCCTGCGCGCTACGTCGCCCCGTCTGGGACGAATTCGCCCTCGCAGCCCAACTCCCCCTACATCCAGGCCCGACTTTGGCTTTTTCGTTTTTCTTTTTCTCTAGGAATTATAGATCTGAAATATACCTGTTAGTTTAAATCCAAATAAAATATAAAACTGCATGATCTCGTCCAGCTGACAATTTTACATGGTCCCCTAGGGTTTTTCTCATCTTGCCGAACTAGTCTTTTGCCCAAAGTAATTTCCATTATTTATGGGCATTATTTCCACCAAAATATGTCTATCCCACTAATTAAATTCCTCTGTGAGCTTCACATCTCCAATTGGAATGAAATCAAGTGCCACTGGTAGCTTCTGGATGTACCTATCATTGGACTTTGCGCTCATGCCAAGGTGAATAGTAGGTTAGCTTGAGCAAAAATAACAGAAGCAATTCATTTGTGCCTTTAGAAATTTCCCTACACCAAACCATGGGTCCAATTGAACCATTTCCAATTATCATGTTTGAGATACATCCATATCTATCAAAAGCCAGGAGCCCATAATTTTCTTGGCCCCAGTTGAGCTCTTGTGAATTAAACTATTCTATGCATGGTTTATTCACCTCTAAATTCACTACAGTAGTTCTGCTAATCCAAAAATGTTGATTCACATTTCTACAGAAAGGTATTGGAATTAACTACCATGTGTCTCTTGAATCAAATAAAAAGCTATTGTAGATTTAATCTGGTGAAAAAGATAAGTTGTCTACATAGCTGCCTTTGGGAATTTCCTGAGGGCATTCTCCTAATTTTCTTGACCTTATTCCAACTCTCAGTGAACAAGTACATTAAACCCTGCTGAAATATCAAAGGAAATAATTTTTTGAGCTCCAGAACTTTTCTGGTGAATTATTTCCTCAAACTAGAGCCTTTATCACTAGAAAATTCATAGGAAATCAAAGAAAAGTGATAAAATAGTGAAACCACCTTTGTTGGTTTAATTTTATCAACTCCAATCTATTGGTATCATTTTTACACAATGGTATCCTACAGAATATGTCCTTGGTCCAAAACCCCTCCTAGGTAACTCCTAAACTATAACTCCTAAGGGATTTTCTTCCATATTACCAAGACAAGGCCAATCTTATAAAAAACCCTTCCTCCTAGGACCTAATGATTAGTGACATTGTATTGCTCATTGTTTGCTGTAAGTATTGGTGTTTGTGTGCTTTGTGTTGATTGTGGCCTTGTTGGCTTGCATGTACTGTCGGGACGACGATAGCTGCGATGAAATCGGAGAGTAGAAGAAGTGGTATTTATTACCAGTATTTGTATTATTGGTTATCTAAAGAAGAAGTCCAAGGAAATTTATGCCATATTTCTGATCATCAGGCAAGCCACCTTCTTGCTCATAAGCCTTGTCCTACTATTTTACTTATGCATGTTTTATCTACTATTTGTGAAACTTCATTGTTTTTATTATAAGATGAGGTATATATATGGTAGTGGTTTGGCTCCTCCGAACTACTACGCCTTTGTACTAGTAAGTACAACCCCCTTGGTGATACCTACTTGCCCCTAGTAGAATAGACGGTGTATTACACCATACCCCTTTGGAGACCCCGAATTAGCCAAAGCAAAGCTAGAGGATGGGAAGACCCCGGAAAAAGTTTTACCAAATGTTTTATGATAAAACCTTAGCGAGGTGGGACCTCCCAAGAGATGTTAAGATAGAAAAGGTTTTGTTTTATAAATGCTGGAGGAAAACCGGAGGAAAAAGGTTTACAAAAATGCACATGGTTCTCTGCAGTTTTGCTAGAACAATTAACCCTGTGCAACCACATTACTCTGGTAAGGGACAGGGCTGGATTTGATGTTTGTCTATTCTGGTATAAGCTGCCTCGCAACAACTACAGGGGATCGGGGATCCCTAGAGGGTGGGCCTTCTCCGATAGAGGTCCATGCGGGACATCGACCTGGAGAAGGAACAAAGGGTCGGCAGGCCTCCACGCATTACTATGAGCCCCTCGTTGAAAGCGTCACCTGGGAGGTGGAAAAAGCGCTCTGGTTGGTCCTCGCCCGACGTCCCGGTTTTGAGGGGATTAACACTCATAGGGTAGGCACTTATATTGGAGTGCGCATCTGGAGAGTCTTGATCGGTTACTCGACCCACGATCAGTGAAGATCAGGGTAGTGTACCCGGATGGTGTGGGTAAAGTGTACAACCTCTGGAGAGTGTAAATCTAATCGAATAGCCGTGTCCGCGGTCATGGACGGTTGGGAAGTTTGCTGTAGAGCGGTGTTGGTTTTGATTTCAAAAGGGATTTCGGAAAAGAAATGGTTTTGGAAATGTTTTGACCATGGGATGGTCGGAAAGGATCCCTGTTTTGACCATGGGATGGTCATAAAGGGATGGAATGAGTTAGGTCGTGGTACGACCTGAAAACGGGAACAAATGGGTGACCCAGTCCTGTTGTTTTCCAAAACTTTTCAAAACGGCTTCCAAAATGGTTTACAAAAGTTTTCAACAAAGATATGTAGATGCTATATCTACAAGAGAAACCATTTAGAAAAGAACCCCTCTTGGAGCCCTCCTACTACTACAGCCATATTGCATATCCCCTTGTTATTACTATTCTCTTAAGGTGGTTTATCAGTACATTCAAAGTACTCACCAGCATTATCCCTAGCTATTAACTTGGCCAGATATCAAGAAGAAGATGGCGTGGGCGACTACGCGAGCTAGGACGTTCTCACAGTCAGTTGCCTGTAGGTTAAGGCATGGCTCGGGCTCTGCGCTTGATGAAGTTCCGCTGATGATTATTGATGTAGCCATACGGCATTTATGTAAGTCTTGTAATTAGGTATATTCTCGGATGTTATAATGATACTTGTCGGTTATGTGCCACGACTAACTGATCATGGGATTGTGGTTATATGCATAACAGGGATTCTTGGAGGATTAATCCGGGGACCCCACAGACTTGGTATCAGAGCCATCCTAACTGTAGGAGAACCTTACTTAGCATGGTCGCTAGACAAGGAACTTATTTTGAAAACCCCGGCTTTCGAAAACTAGTTACTCAATGAGTTTCAAAAAGGTCTACTTCTTCTCTTACTCTAAGTAAATGCTTTCGAAAATGCTTTCCTCTAGCTCTCGTCCAAACTTCAAACCTATAGATTTTAATAACTAGGATCTAGAACCCGGTGAAGACAATTAGAACAAGATTGAATACAAGAAACTACCAGCAAACACAAGGAGACTACAATATCACTCCACCAGCGGAATCCTCATAATCAAGAGACATCAGGGTGGCACTATCAAGAAATGTCCAAGATATGACGAAGGTTTCATTTGCAAGATAGTGACTTCGACCTGAAGAAAGACTATATCTAGGATCAGTAGTCCTAAGAATAAGATTCCCCTACATCGTGAGTAGTTAACTCCTTGGTCCCTTGCATTGGCTGTGTTTGCTTGCCTAAGTGCCTCCTGTGTTGCTTGATGTGTGATGTTTTCCGAGGACATTGCGATTCCCTCGCTCTGTTCGCCTTGTCTGTATGCTCTGGGTTGCTTCGACCTCCCTAAAAATGTGACTAGAGGAGCGATAAACCACCTACTAACTCAGGAAACCCTTGTGCTAGCTGTCGCTATTGAGACCCAGACTAACGTCGAGAGTGTATGAGAGGAGAAGCATCGCCAGAACTAGGAGTTCGACATCATCATGTCCGAGTCAACTCGAAGATTTAACCTCAGCAGGACGGCATCCCTCGTCAAACTCAACTCGCAAGACTCGCCAATAGCACCACACTCCCTTGTTCCTCTGTCTACTACAGCAAGAATCCCGTTGAAGCCAGAAGTCAACCTTCGCAGGGTCCTCGATAACCACAAGAAACCACCTCATAGGTCAGTGTATTAGAGCTTCTGAACGTCTCATGATACTAACTAATCTAGTGAACCCTACCCAAACTAGCGGAATGTTCTTCCCTAGAGGGTCAGAACTACCCCTAAAGTCAGATGATTAGGAAGTGTGAAGACAACGAGTCCACTCCGCCATCAAGCAGAGGCAACGCAAGAAATGCCAATGAACACAGCTTACCCGACGCTGATTGCTTCAACCTTGTCTAGCTACTAGCAAGAAGAGTCGTAAACCGCTAATTTGCCTTGAGCTAACCACCCTTAAGGCCACGATAGGAAACCAGCCCTGCCAAGGTTGATAAAATAAGGTGTCACTCGACGACCTTAGCTCAGGACTCCGGGAAGATGCAGCCTTCTGCTATCATCGGATCCGCACTCCAAGACGAAAGATCAGCATCACTCCCCAAAAGGACCTTGGTGAAGCTCTAAGGAGGAAAGACTGTGTCTTTCCACTCAATCTTCAGAAGATGGTCTACCCGAAGTTACCTCTGAAAAATATCCCTAGATCTGAAGTCTCTCCGCCAAGCAACAATCCATGAGTTATTCGAAGAGAAACTAACTGAAGATTTCACAAAGTCCCTCCGCCACTTCAGCTGAAGACCCACCCGAAGGACCGCCAAACCGCTAACCCCTAGGTCCTTAATGCTTAGAGGACGTGATACTCCAATGACTCCACCAGGCTAAGTATGAATAATAGTAGTATATAAGCCCCGTAGGCCATAGCTTCGCGAACGCCTTCTGAAGACCTTGACTCCTGGAGAAAGATGGACGACAATCTTCAAAACTGCCACCAATGACTTCAAGAAGGAAGGACTTGTTATCCCCGAGCTAACCTAATCTAATCCTAAGGGGGAAAGACTGTGTCTTTCCCACCAAAAATAGGGTAACCCTCCACTAGGAGAAAACCCAGGAGTATCGACCGCAAAATCTCTAATTAGGATATGCTACGCCCCTAAAGAAGAGTCGTGGACCCTAAGAGAAAGGTACTCCTAGTGGTAGATTCTATCCTCCGACGAATACCCCGTGAAGTCCAGCATCGAGATAGTCTGCCCAGTCTCAGCCCTCAATGATATAGAATCCGGAAGGAAGAAGAAGGTCATCCCTCAAAATAAGGACGGGATTCTGCTCCACTCTCCGTGCACCCCGGAAGACTGAAGCTCAACTTCATCAACCGAGTAGTCAGTTTCAAAGACGGAGTCCGTAGGATAGTACGCGTAAGACACCAAGTATCAACCAGACTCAAAATCCCCTAATCCTACTCTCCTGAATCTTGGGACGAGATTCTTTTAAGGGGGAAAGATCTGTAACATCCCAATTTCAGCAACCCTGATTTGTTGTCCAGAATGCAAAAATCAGGGGGAACAAAAACTTTTTTTTTGATTAATGCTGAAGTGTTTGCTTGTTGTTTGGATATGCTTATACATATAAATGTGTATTAGATTATATACTCCTCACCTTAACACCAGTTGACAAAAGCTACTTCCCAAGACAGTCTTGGCTTAATTTCTATACTCTCAAGTGTTCTGGCATTTCCAAAACATGAGACAAGATGCTGATGTAACCAAAACTATTTTAGTAGCTTCTACTGACAAAACTATGGATAGCTATATAACATAATCTCCTTATGTTTTCAAGACAGAACCTTCTACTATTCTTACCTCTAGATTCAACCAAACCCTTTTATGAAACATTTGAATTCTACTCTTGGTAGAGACACCAAGGACTCTCATCCTATTCAAAATCCAACCTTTTCAAAATCCATCAACCTTACCCCAAGCTAGGCTTGATGGTAACCGAGTAGTGGATTTACTAAGTGTATAAGATGAGTTGCCTTGATCTGCTGTCTGATGAATTTCCTTGATTTGCTTGATTGCTTAGAAGTAGTATGAGCTACTCTAGGAGCTCATCCTCTAGGATCAAGGTACTTGAAGATCACCAAACCCTAAGCAAGAATACACTCTGGATCCAATCTCTAGCCACCAGGTGATCATCTAAAACCCTTAACCAGATCAATCCCGAAGTGATCCCTTTTAGAAGCTTCCAAGTCAATGAAGCCAAATATCTAGCATGGATCCCTTCTACTCAATCTACTCTTCAATGTCATACACTTGATGATGCTTGGGTACTTCGCAACCCATCGAACTCATCTCCACCAACATTCTAGTCAAAAACCCTAAATCTGCCAAATTTGAAGTCTAGAAACTATTTCAACATCATCTTTTTGAATGTCTCCCTTTCTCAACCCCTGTGCATTTTTGGTAATGCACTTGAACCATCTAGTTAAACATTGTAAGGACTACCAACACCCACTCTTGACCTTGGGTATATCATCCTTCTACCCACTTGTTCTTGATGGTTTTGTAGGCAAGAAAATAACTTTTTCCTACAAATCTAGTCAGCATGCCTACTTTGCTAGAAGCTCACACCACCATCCAACCTTCTTTGGACCAACTCTTAGCATGGTTGTGTTATACTCATATAGGTCTATCATTACCTACTTCACTTGTTCCAATTGGATCCTTGAGCTGTTTACACCCACAAGGTTTTGAAGGCTAGTTGATAATCTGCTTTGGTAGGCTTATTTTATTCAAGTTTGAAAGCTTGTCATGGTGAGCTCAAGCAGGATCAAGCTCAAACCCCTACACCATTGCAATCTAAATCACTTGGTATATACAAAAAGCTACCCCATGCCCCAAGAGGAGATCTGAACTCCAAGTTACAACCATGTTTCGATGGTATGAAATTAACATCAACCTAGATCCTTAATCTGGGGTATTCCACCCAAATCAACTTGGATTCTCCAATCCCAAGGTTGAAAGTGATTGCTACAACTTGTTTACATCATCTACCTTGACCATCAAGATTTATCCATAATTCTGCATAATTATTATGGCTCCAAATCTCATAAATCTCCTTAATAGTCAAAATCTCCAAAACTTCCCTAAAGGAAAGTTTGGTTTTTGCCAAAACACTTCCTCAACTTTTTGCTCAATTCAGATCCATATATCACACCCCATCTTCCCACCTCAGAAATAAATATTTTTGAGATTCTTTATTATTTATTCTTGCCCTTTTTCTTAAATGGCAGAAACAAGAAATAATCCTTTAAAAATACTTTCCCACCTCAATAAATTCCAAGTAAATTCCCCAAGTTGTGCCTTGGTATCTAGGACCATCTCACATCAAAATCCAACAAATACCAATATAAAAATATATTATGAGCTCCAATACTTCTTTTTTGAAGTTTTTGAGTAAAGAGATTTAAGTGGACTTATACTCCTCTGAAAAATCTCAAATAAATCTTGGAAGTGTATCTTGACCTCATTTACCCACTAGTACCATCTCCCCACCTTTCCTAGTGCAAACTATTAAAACTTCCTTCACAAGCCTCATTTTGATAAAATGTGGCAAACTAAGGAATTAGTGGCCTAGACCAAATTAAAATCACCACCAAGGCTCACCACCCCTCACCACAGCAAACACCATCTCCTCTGGTCGTGATCACTGTAGCATCTTGTCCTTTAGTGCTTGGACACAAGTACTTAACCCCATGTGGGTGTCTTAGCTTGCAAAAACCTCTTTACTTATCTTGCAGTAGCCATTCCACCTCTCCTCTGCCCTCGGCACAGACCAGATACCACTCTCCACGCCCATAGTAACTAGCCCCTGGTTTCCCTCCTCTCTCCCATGCTCCATGGAATAGATCCACCATGAACCCCTCCCCTTTGGTATATAGCTCCACTGGCCAGCTCCCCTCTCCCCCTTGGCCTCATTTGCCTCCTACCCCTCTACGTCACCACCCTAGAGCACCCCTCTCCCCCTCCACTTCCTTGCCCTGCTCGAGAGAGAGCAAGGGAGAAGCTTCGGCCATTACTCCAAAGCGAGCTAAGCTCACTCTCCCGTGCTACCCCTCGTCTGCATGCTGGCCTACAGAACCCCCTCCTCCTCTCTCTAACCCTACCCTCTGTTTTGCCCAGGACCGCCCCTACCATCGCTGTCGGCGAGCTTCCAAACGATCCCCGTCGGCCACCACCGCGCGAGCCGCCTCCCGGCGTCGAACCCGCCCTTGCCGCCCACCGCTGAGGTCGTCGTCGTCCACCGCGTCTCCTCTACAGCCTCCCCGACAACGACAAGCCCGCAGGTGAGCGCCTCGGTCATCTTCGTCGCCCCTAGGGTTTCCTCCCTCATCGCCGGCGCGGGGTCAAAGACGCTGCAGGGGCCGTCGATGTCGACTAGATCGAACGGCCCATGGCCTCCCGTACCGCTTCGGCGCCCTCCGGCGCTGACTGGCGGGCCCTGCCAAACAGATTGAAATGCTCCCCTCCCGTGCGCTACGTCGCCCCATCTGGGCCAAATTCGCCGTCACAGCCCAACTCCCCTCTAGATCCAGGCCCGACTGTGGCTTTTTCCTTTTTCTTTTTCTTTGGGAATTATAGATCTGAAATATACCTGTTAGTTTAAATCCAAATAAAATATAAAACTGCATGATCTCGTCTAGCTCACAATTTTACATGGTCCCCTAGGGTTTTCCTCATCATGGCGAACTGGTCTTTTGCCCAAAGTAATTTCCATAATTTATGGGCATTATTTCCACCAAAATATGTCTATCCCACTAATTAAATTCCTCTGTGAGCTTCACATCTCCAATTGGAATGAAATCAAGTGCCACTGGTAGCTTTTGTATGTACCTATCACTGGACCTTGCCCTCATGCCAAGGTGAATAGTAGGTTAGCTTGAGCAAAAATAACAAAAGCAATTCATTTGTGCATTTAGAAATTTCGCTACACCAAACCATGGGTCCAATTGAACCATTTCCAATTATCCTGGTTGAGATACATCCATATCTATCAAAACCCAGGAGCCCATAATTTTCTAAGCCCCATTTGAACTCTTGTGAATTAAACTATTTTGTGCATGGTTTATTCACCTCTAAATTCACTATAGTAGTTCTACTAATCCAAAAATGTTGATTCCTATTTCTGTAGAAAGATATTGGAATTACCTACCATGTTTTCTAAGAATCAAATCAAAATCTACTGTAGATTTCATCTGGTGAAAAAGACAAATTGTCTACAGAACTGCCTTTGGGAATTTCCTAAGGGTATTCTGTTAATTATCTTGACCTGATTCCAACTCTCAGTGAACAAGTACATTAAACCGTACTGAACTATCCAAGGAAATAATTTTTGGAGCTCCAGAACGTTTCTGGTGAATTATTTCCTCAAACTAGAGCCTTTATCACTAGAAAATTCATAGGAAATCAAAGAAAAGTGATAAAATAGTGAAACCACCTTTGTTTGTTTAATTTTATCAACTCCAATCTGTTGGTATCATTTTTAAACAATGGTATCCTACAGAATATGTCCTTGGTCCAAAACCCCTCCTAGGTAACTCCTAAACTATAACTCCTAAGGTATTTTCCATATTACCAAGACAAGGCCAATCTTATCAAAACCCTTCCTCCTAGGACCTAATGATTAGTGCACTTGTATTGCTCATTGTTCGTTGTAAGTAATGGTATTTGTGTTCTTTGTGTTGATTGTGGCTTGGTTGGCTTGCATGTACTGTCGGGACGACGATAGCTGCGATGAAATCGGAGAGCAGAAGAAGTGGTATTTATTATTGTTATTGGTATCCTTGGTTATCTAAAGAAGAAGTCCAGGGACATTTATGCCATATTTCTGATCATCAAGCAAGCCACCTTCTTTCTCATAAGCCTTGTCCTACTATTTTACTTATGCATGTTTTATCTACTATTTGTGAAACTTCATTGTTTTTATTATAAGATGAGGTATATATGGTAGTGGTTTGGCTCCTCCGAACTACTACGCCTTTGTACTAGTAAGTACAACCCCCTTGGTGATACCTACTTGCCCATAGTAGAATAGACGGTGTATTACACCATACCCCTTTGGAGACCCTGAATTAGCCAAAGCAAAGCTAGAGGATAGTAAGACCCCGGAAAAAGTTTTACCAAATGTTTTATGATAAAACCTTGGTGAGGGGGGACCTCCCAAGAGATGTTGAGAAAGAAAAGGTTTTGTTTTATAAATGCTGGGGGAAAACCGGAGGAAAAAGGTTTACGAAAACGCACCTGGTTCTCTACAGTTTTGCTAGAACAATTAACCCTGTGCAACCACATTACTCTGGTATGGGACAGGGCTGGATTTGATGTTTGTCTATTCTGGTATAAGCTGCCTCACAACAACTACAGGGGATCAGGGATCCCTAGAGGGTGGGCCTTCTCCGATAGAGGTCCATGCGGGACATCGACCTGGAGAAGGAACAAAGGGTCGGCAGGCCTCCACGCGTTACTATGAGCCCCCATTGAAAGCGTCACCTGGGAGGTGGAAAAAGTGCTCTGGTTGGTCCTCACCCAACGTCCTGGTTTTGAGGGGATTAACACTCATAGGGTAGGCACTTATATTGGAGTGGGCATCTGGAGAGTCTTGATCAGTTACTTGACCAAAGATCGGTGAAGATCAGGGTAGTGTACCCAGATGGTGTGGGTAAAGTGTACAACCTCTGCAGAGTGTAAATCTATTCGAATAGCCGTGTCCGTGGTCATGGAAGGTTGGGAAGGTTGCTGTAGAGCGGTGTTGGTTTTTATTTCAAAAAGGATTTCGGAAAAGAAATGGTTTTGGAAATGTTTTGACCATGGGATGGGCAGAAAGGATCCCTGTTTTGACCATGGGATGGTCAGAAAGGGATGGAATGAGTTTGGTCGTGGGAAGACCCAAAAACGGGAACAAATTGGTGACCCTGTCCTGTTGTTTTCCAAAACTTTTCAAAACGGTTTCCAAAATGGTTTAAAAAAGTTTTCAACAAAGATATGTAGATGCTATATCTACAAGAGAAACCATTTAGAAAAGAACCCCTCTTGGAGCCCTCCTACTACTACAGCCATATTGCATATCCCCTTGTTATTACTATTCTCTTAAGGTGGTTTGCGAGTACATTCAAAGTACTCACCGGCATTGTCCCTGGTTATTAACTTGGCCATATATCAAGAAGAAGATGGCGTGGGCGACTACGCGAGCTAGGACGTTCTCCCAGTCAGTCGCCTGTAGGTTAAGGCATGGCTCGGGCTCTGCGCTTGATGAAGTTCCGCTAATGATTATTGATGTAGCCATACGACATTTATGTAAGTCTTGTAATTAGGTATATTCTCGGATGTTGTAATGATACTTGTTGGTTATGTGCCACGACTAACTGATCATGGGATCGTGGTTGTATGCATAACAGGGATTCTCGGAGGATTAATCCGGGGGCCCCACACTGCCAGTGTTACACTCAAGGGCAAAACTTAGTACTACTAAATCGGCAGGGTTAGACACGAGGGAAAAACGTGACTCACGGTACACGTGTGCAGTGCACAGGGCGGTAGCGGACACGTGTGGCCGTGCATGATGCAGTAGCATACGCGGTGCATGGTAGTGCAACAAAACATCGCTTCCCTTCTCCTTTAATAGAGGCCTCCCCACTCTCACTCATCACTCACTCGCTCACTCAACCGTCTCCACTGTCCCATCCCCTTCTACAAACCCCCAAGAAAACCCCAACCATGCCAGCGATGGGGAAGAACGGTGCGGTGGCCATTGGCGCCTCGAAGGCTGCCAGCGAGGAGGCCCCCATCCCTGCATCTGTCGTAGCCGCTGGTGAGGAGGCCCCCACGGGTCTCAGGTAGATCCCGTTAGGCTAGGACCCCTATGAGGAGGTTGTCTACATAAGGCCAGAGAACCCCTACGAAACCAGCATCGCCGACCCATGGTCGAAGGTAACGAGGGTTTTCTCCCCTTCCCTTGTTCTCCCCTCGTTCCCATCGTTGGATGCTAGATCATATGTTATTAGGCCTCGGCTATTCGTATTTTTACAGTAGCTAATCCTCTTGTGTTAGATCTCGTATTTCGATGAATCCCCATGTTCGTATTTGAACCCCCCTATTCGTAGTTGGGATCAGTATTCGATTTGGTTTGAGATTTGGGGAATAATCAGGAGATCACAATCGGTTAATTTATGCAAATAATCAATCCCGATAATCAAAGTATCTCAATCATGTCCTTATTCCACTCTACTGTTTTTTTCCAACAGGAGGATAGCAGCGATGTTCGCAGCGACGACGAGTCCAAGGACACCAAAAGTCGTCATTTGCTGAGAAGGCTGAAGTCCGGCCAGTATAATAACTTCTTCGCTGGCGACATGTACAGGTGCCCCTTCTGCCCCACCAGGAGGCTCCACGCCATGGACTTCAACTCCCTCGTGAAGCATGCCGAGGATGTGAGGACTTGCGGCGAGTCTGTGAATATCCACGGCTTCATAGCCAAGCACCAGGCACTCCGTCTTCACCTCTGCAACCTCCAAAAGGTGGCTATCGAGGAGGGTGGCATGCCCCCGATCAAGCCCAAGGCGTCCAAGGTCAAGGGACTGGGCAACAAGAAGTGGAGGAGGCGCCAGAGGGAGGAGGCGGAGGCCCTCCTAGCAGAGGCCATGAGGGGCCACTGATCTGTTGTTGCTGCTGCTACTGCTGTAAAGCGAATTATTTTGTCTTGTATGTGTTAACTTGTCAACTGCTGCTGCTAAGCAGCCTAATTGTCGAACCTCGTTAAGTCCCTTACTATATAACCTATATTAGCTGCTTTATCTACATCTGCTCTGTTTACTGAATTTATTTATGGTGCTGGCTAGTTTTTCTACTCTAGATTTGCTACCAGATTGGGGAACAACAAGGGTAAAAGGAACAATGAATGAATAGAGAAGATGCTCTAGATTCGCTACCTTTTTGGGCAAAAAAACACAACTGTTAGCAAGAGAGAGGGGAAAGGCGCTCTTAAAAAGGACAATTAGAAAAATAACAAAAAAACTTCCAATTTATGTGACAAGGCGCACGTAACCACCAAACGTGCCCCACATGGTCCCACACCACGTCCTCCATAATCAGCAAGAGATGGATGGCTGGTCCGCTATGTATCCTGGCCCCACCTGTCAGCATGTAACGGTCAAGGCGATGTAACGTAACGCTCAACGCACGACCGCCCCAACGCGCTCCCACCGGTTAGCATGTAACGGTCAAGCCTTTGACCTGACAGTATCCCCCCGTCCATGCGCATGTGAGGGTTTCGAAATGGAGGGAGGGCAAAAGTGAGGAAAAACTAAGCGGCTAGGGAAAACTGAGTACAACTAACGAACCAGCGACATGAAAATAGAAATCCCTAAATAATAAGTATTTAATATTTAATTAATTGAATGAATTATTAAATATAATTATTTAAATAATAAAAAGGGCAAAGTCTCCTACATGGGCCCTCCCCGGAGAGGAGAGGGCTCAAGAGGAGCTGCCGACCCTAGGAGGGCCAATGGCGCATAGGTGGGGTGCTCCCATCGCCACCTGTCGGCCTTAGTTGGATAGACGCATGGGTAGGGCCCACTCCCCACCATCGGCCCTCCTCCCACGGTTATTCACCCTCGGGACTTCGAGGGTGGGGTGTGCCTAGTTTTTCCCTATATAATGGGGGGAGTCCTACTCCAAAGATCATCCCAATTGGCCTTTTCCATTCTCTCTCTTCCTCTCATGTGTGTTCCCTAGTTAGGGACATACCCTACGAGGTCGATACTTCTCCACCATACACATGTTGTCATGAACTTGGAGTCGGTAAGGATCTTCATTTTCTGCTGCCTTCCTATTGGAGGGATAACCAAGGGTAGGGTCAAGCCAGGGTATAATGGTAATGTTGGCCAGGGTACGGCAAGAGAAATGCGGGAGCTGGCCGAGTTACCTCAAGGCAAGCCGAGTTACAGTCGACCTAGACCGGACAGGGTTCACCCAACACTATCTCGGTGGAAATATAGTGTATGCCAGCACCCTCAGTATTACATGATTGTAGGTACCCTTAGGGTTGAGTTAACCAGGAAACAACCAGGTTACTACTTGCCTTACAAGAGAAGGACGGTATCTCCCTGGTCAGCGCTTTTCTCTTTCCACTATAGCGTGAACGCAGAGGACAGATAGGAGGACTAGTGAGTACGGGCCGACAAAGGTGACATTACTTGACTATTCTTGGTCGGGTGACACGGCGCCGCAGAGGTATTACGCAAGGGGCTCAAAGAGGCTTACTCCATGGGTCCTAGGTGGCTTACGAAGGGAAAAAGAGGCGCACTGCTTTGCTATTTTGGGAGAGGCATATTCGGGTAATATGCCCTCCACGTATGGCCTAGATTGTTACCAGGCCTCCCCTATATAAGGAGGTCCAGGATCTCCATAGAGAGGGTCGATCATTTTACTGAGGGAAGAACCCTAGAGCGAGAGGTGTGGGTAGTAGAGAAGTTCATCTTCCTCCTCCCCACGAACAGCTCAAGGAGAATCTTTCAACACCATTGATAGAGAGAATTCAAACATTTGTGTGTGGAATTACCACACTATCCCTCCTTGGATACGTCTAGCGCACTTTGGCCCATCTTTAGCCTATCCATGGCATCTGCCATGTCACCACCACGACAGTTGGCGCCCACCATGGGGCCAGCAGCGGTGCTAGCTGGAGTGAAGATCCAGACGGGAAACATCATCGCCACTGGGGAACACATCATCTACAGGCTCATTTCGTGCTTTGGAGCGCTGGACTACGTCAGCAACAATGCTGGTAGCTTCAGAAACCGCCCTCCTCCCTGCAATGGCCTCTTTATCAGCCTCGACGTCCACAAGATCTATGTTGGCGTGGACGAGTCATGCATTCACCCGCTACATGTCGTCGAGAGAGGTGAACCACCTCTCAGCGCGGCTCGCGGCCCACGTATCACTCTCCCCGCTAGCTGCATTGAGGTCATGATGACGGCGCCAGATGCCGGAGCAAGCAAGGACCTGGCAGAAAACCCGGAGACAACCCTGAAGGTACCTAGGACAAGAGGTCCTCCACTAGATAGGCCAGAGAACGTGTTGCATCAGGCGATATATTGCTTAGCTACTCCCATAGCACATGTAGCAGATCCATCTCAGGCATAGGCCAAGCTAGAAGAGACCCGGCTGAAAATGTTAGCAAGGGCAAAGAAAGTAGCTGAGTTGGAGCAATCACTGAATATCACGTTGCGTGAGTATGCAAAAGCAAACCAGACTAGCCCGGTGTGAAAATTAGGGGTAGAAACCTCATCACCGAGATAGATAGGGAATATGTGCCTAAGCCAGGGTACTTTGCTACCCTTGTGATAGCATGGCTGGCAAGGTATAGCACCCCGGCAAAGAACCTCAGGGTTGTAGAGGCAGCAGCGTCCGAGTTTGAGGGGTTTTGACCTGAGAATCTTTGGAAAGGCAACAGGAAATACTCAAGGAAAACTTGGCGATAGCAGGAGGCTCCCATGTAGTTCATTTGGTAGGGGGTAAGCCGGCAAAATATTCTGGGGTAGCATCATCCCCTCAGGATGTCCCTAGAAGAGAAGAGGTGGTGACCTCGGCAATAAAAAATAAGAAGATAGTCACGTATGACCCGGCAAGGGAAGGGAAAGGAAAAGCAGTGCAAGGTGATGAGGATCGCCACAGTGTCAGCCAAGGTGAAGATGGACGAGGTAACTGCAACCAAGGCAATGCTGGTTAGGGGAACACTAGGAATGGCAATGTCGGACAGTGTAACTCGACAGAAGCAAGGCAAAACCCACCTCGGCAGAAGCAGCAGCAACAACATATACCTTGGCAAGAGCAAAGTGCCAGCCCAACCATGCAATAGCAATATGCTTGTCCAGGCCAAGATAGGTACAATGATAGTTATTCAGCGATGGCTGATGCCGGGTTTCCCAGGCCGGATCAGCATGTCATAGGATCAAGGTTAGGAAACAGGAACTTGTAGCCAGATGATGCTAGGTCGAAGTTGGACCAAATTTATAGGTCGGAGATGATAGAGGGACAAGGTCATCCTGGTCAAGCGTGCTTTGGACCTTGGATTATGAGACAACCTCTAGTGGCAAACTTTCAGTTGGCCAGAGGGACAAAGTCGTATGACAGCAGCACCAAGCCGGAGGATTGGCTAATTGACTATGAAATAGCTGTGAAAATTTCCATGAGAAATTTGAGATGGGCTGTGAGATATGTACCTCAGATGTTGGAAGGGCCAGCAAGAGTCTGGTTAAACAATTTGCCGGCAGGAAGTATCAACTGTTGGATAGATTTTGAAGAAATGTTAATCAGTAACTTCATGAGCACGTACAAGAGGCTGAATAGTCCACATACACTGGCAATGTTCAAGCAAAGGCCAAATGAAACATACCGGGAGTTCTTGACTCACTAGTGCAATGTGCGTAACTCATGCAAGGGCGTGATTGAGTCACAAGCCATTGCTTGGTTTGCACAAGGATGTAGGTATGCGAGTATGTTGTGGCATAGGCTGCAAAGAGATATGCCAACTACGTTGGCTGAAACAATTAGAATTGCTGACTAGTATGCATTGGGTGATCCAACTCAACCTCGGCTAATGACAATCGAGTCAAATGAAGAATACTACAACAAATATGGAACCGGGTCATCCCGGTGAAATGACTTCCAAGGTAAGAGGAGAGGTGAACGGCTGGATTACAGATACGGATCGCAACAAGTTGCAGCAGTAGAGCCAGATCAGCCTGGAGTAGGGAATAGCCAGCACCAAAAGAGCGGAGGACAACAATGGACTCCAAGAAATAATGGCAAGAAAACTTGGATGCCAGAGCAGAAGAAATAGTGGCAAGAAAAGAAGGATAGGCCGAGGTATAAGTATGAGTCTATGTTGTATCAACCATGCAAGTTTCACTCACCTAACCTGAGTAACCCAACGAATCACACGACTCGGCAATGTGAGTGGATGAGGAAAATAGACCAAAGTGGCGTGGGGAATGCTCGGCATGATGCACCTCGACACGATGCACCTCGGCAACAACAACTCACTGGGGAGAATGGGCAGCAGCAGATGTTACCTCCACCCCGGCTGCGGTATGAGAACCACGACAGAAGGGATGCAGTGGAGGACCAAAATCAGTAGATACCCTGCAATGATGGGAAAATGAGTATAGAGAACATCACCAAGCTTACTGTGTGTTCACTACAGAAGAAACTGATAGGCAGAGCGTAAGGCGCCGACATATGGAAGTCAATGCAGTGATGCCGGCTATGACGAGGTATATGCCTTGGTCTGACTAGGAAATTACATGGAGTATCAAGGATCACCCCGGGCTCATGCCGAGTCCTGGATCATATGCTTTGGTGCTTGACCCTACTTTCATCGTGCCAAACATCAACATGAAATTCTCCAAGGTGTTGATTGACAATGGCAGCAACATTAACGTGTTGTATAAGGATATAATGCACAAGCTAGGGGTTTCAGAAAATATGCTACAGGCCACCAAGACTACGTTTCACGGCATCGTTCCGGGTTTTTCCTATGAGCCTATTGGGAAGGTCCGGATTGACGTTCTATTCGGCACAAGGGATAACTGTCGAACTAAAAACTTGGAGCTCGAGGTAGTGGGTTTGGACAGTGCCTATCATGTGTTACTCGGTAGGCCAGCCCTATCAAAGTTCATGGCAAGTCACCACATTAGCTACTTAAAGTTGAAGATGCTAGGCCCAAATGGGGTAATCACCATAACTGGGGACTTCAGGCGTTCAATGGAATGTGCCTCGGTGATACGTCGTAAACGTATCTATAATTTTTGATGCACCATGCTTGTTTTATATCAACTTTCTTATGTTTTCTTCACACTTTGAGGTATTTTTATAAATTTTATGGAACTAACCTAATAACAAGATGCCACAGTGCCAGTTGCCTGTTTTTTGCTATTTTTGGTTTCAAAAAAGCTAGTAAGGAAATATTCTCGGAATTGGACGGGACAAAAGCCAAAGTCAATATTTTACCCGACACAAGACGGAGTCCAAAGCAGAGACGAAGGAGGGTGCCGAGGCGGCCACACCCTAGGGTGGCGTGGCGCCCCTGGGCGCACCGCCACCTGGTGTGGGCACCTCGGGCCGCCACCGACCTCGCGTCTTCACCTATAAAAGTAGTCCGAGACAAAAACCCTAAACACAAGATCAGAATTCCATGAAAAGTTCCACAGTGCCGCAGCCACTGAAGAGGAGATTCGGGGGACAGAAGTCTTTGTCCTAGCACCCTGCCGAGACGGGGAAGTGCCTCGGGATCCATCTCCATCGACTCCACCGCCATCTCCATCGCCGTTGCTGACTCCCATGATGAGGAGGGAGTAGTTCTATCTCGAGGCTAAGGGCTCTACCGATAGCTATGTCTTCATCTCTCTCTCTATGCGTGATCTTATGAGATCCTGAGCTTTGTAATCTATAGATCTATTCTGCTACTCAAGTGCTTTAACTAATCTCTGCATATCCCCACGTGTGTGAAGTTGACAGTGTGCACATCGTGTGGCACTTTGCCTACGGTTACAGAAATACTTATCATGATTATAATTTGAGCTAGATGTCTCTATGAGATTGTGGTGTTTGTTGGAACCATCTAGCGCTCAAGGCGGTAGTGAGGGGTTATCTAGATGGGGAATGCGAACTTTAAGGTGTTATAGCCCTACATCGTCCAACCGGGGAGTACTTCAGGGTAGCATAATGAATGATATTTATATGAGAGTGTCCACTAGTGAAAGTATGATCCGTAGGCCTTGTTTCTAAGCATTGAAACACCGTTTACAATCAGTCATCTTACATGTTTGCTTGTTGCCACTCTTATTTCAGATTGCAATTACCACTTATAATCATCCATATTACTTGTATTTCACTATCTCTTCGCTCAAGTAGTGCACCTATACACGTGACAAGTGTATTGGGTGTGTTGGGGACACAAGACACTTCTAGTATCTTGATTCCAGGGTTGGTTGAGAGGGATACCTTTGACCACTTCATCCCTGAGTTCGATAAACCTTGGGTGATCCACTTAAGGGAAACTTGTCGCTTCTCTACAAACCTCTGCACTTGGAGGCCCAACACTATCTATAAGAATAGAAGCGTGCGTAGACATCAAGCTATTTTCTGGCGACGTTGCTGGTGAGGTAAGGTAAAAGGTACTCACATCCTCTGGCTACTGACCTATCTGCTAGTACTGGTGTTACTGTGTGAGTGCTCGAAGTTATTTCCTTTAGATTCTGCAATTAATCTTTTTGTTCCTTGTTTTTATTTTCACTAGTTAGGCTTAATGGAAAACAACAACAAAATTAGAGAGCTTTTTAGTATTTTTCCTAAGGTACAACATGAATGGTTTGGAAAGAAAATTAAAAGACCCATGGAACTTTCTTTGCATGCTAATAGCAATGTTATTAGTATGAATTTTTTTGAAGACCTTTGTTACTAATGCTATGGAAACGTCTAAGCTTGGGGAAGTTAGTTTTTATGAAAATGATCTTTTTAGTTCCCCAACTTTAGAGGAGAAAATTTGCTCTGATGATACTTTATCTCCCATATGTGGTAATTCTAATGATACTTGTGATATTTTAAATCCACATACTGAAAGCGTCCCTTTTAAAATACCTATGGAAATTGTTGAACGTGTTATGAATAACTGTTATTTTGGATATGGAACTATCCATCCTAGTAATCATTTACTCTTTATACATGAATTATGCGAGTTGTTCAAGTGTGCAGGTATTTCAATGAACCAAGTTAAGAGCAAGCTATTATCTTTATCACTTAAGGGCAAAGCAAGGGAGTGGTATGAGCTACTAGACGATCCTCATCATTTGGAGTGGAAGGAACCTGAATCTCCCTTTTACTCTAAATTTTATCCTCCTCATCAAATTCATAAAGATAGTAATTATATTTGTAATTTTCATCCTCATGATGGAGAAAGTATTGCCCAAGCATGGGGGAGATTGAAGTCACTAATGCTCAAATGTCCCATTCATGAGCTCCCCAGTAATATCGTTATTAATAATTTTTTTGCAAGGCTTTCAAGACATTATAAGGACTACGTAGATACCTATTTAGAGGGATCCTTCAGAGGGAAGGAGGTCAAAGCTAAGTGGGATCTTATTGAAACAATTCAAAGCAATACCGAAGATTGGGATCACGACAAAGGTAAAGAACCAGGTATAACCTATGAGTATGATTGCATTAAGTCTTTCACTGAAACTGCTGATTTTCAAGAGCTTAGTGCTAAATATGGTCTTGATCCTCAAATTTTGTTGATTGTTGTAGAGCCTTTGCTTCTCATATTAATGCTCCTAAAGAAAAAGGGGACATGTATCATGAGCCTTTTAAAGACACTTGCATGAAAAATGAAATTGTTATTAATGATAGCAATAAACATGCTCAAACCTCTGAAAGTACTACTTCTTATAAGAATGTTAATTTTTGTGGAGTACATAGACCTTGTGAAAAGAATCAAATTGAAGAAGAATATTGTATCACCCACATGAATGAAAAAACCAGAACGCGGTATAGGGCTCTAAATGATCTTGGTAAAAAAGTTTGTGCCCTCTATCCTTTTATTTGTGAACTTTGCTTTGAAGTGGGTCATTTCAATTTTCAATGCTCAGGCCATAATAATAGCCCTTATAATCCAATGAGTACTACAAGTTTGTATTGTGATAACATGATCACTCCTAATCAGCATGATGAACTTACATTATTTTTGGGGAGTGAAGAGTTATCAAGATAAACGTTTTTGGTAGACATGAGTGCTTTTGATATGAATAGCGTCCTAGATGGTTGTCATCTTTATTGTGTTGATAGTTGCCACACAAATATTTACATACAAAATATTATAAAAGATGAGATTTTACCAAAATATGACAGGACTAATATGTGTTTTGTTCTTATTAATGAAACGGATGAATCCTCCAAAGTTTCTTCTATTGTCTCTAACAATAAACGAGGGTATATGGAGAAGCTTCCTTTCAAACCTCTCCATCCTAAAGAGAAGAAGAAAAAGAAGAAGAGAAGGAGTAAAAGGAGGGAGGAAACAGTATTTTCCCCTAAGTATGCTGCTCCTATTATAGTTTTTGATGAGTCTGAACTCGATGATGTTCCTATGCCTGTTACCTATAGTACTGATCATGATTGGGAAAAGCACACTACTTTTGATATTGAAAATCTCTTCGGTACCAATTCTGATAATGATGATGTTAATAATTGTTGTACTATTAGTACTATCCATGTTCCTTCCAATGATGATATGTTTACAAATGAACACACTTTGGAAGATACCTAATCCATTGCTTATGATGATATTATACCTACAATATATGATGATTACAATGATGAATATGATATTTTCAGTCCACCTAATATTGAGAAGAAAGTTAATTATGATTACAATATGCCTCCTATATTTGATGATTATGGTGATGAGAATAATAATGATAGCTATTTTGTTGAATTTTCTCCCACTATGATTAATAAGAATGACTACATTTATAGGGAGAGTAATAATTATTTTATGCATGTGGCTCATGATAAGAATGTTTTATGTGATATTTATATAGTTAATTTTATTCATGATGCTACTAAAAGTTATTATGAGAGAGGGAAACATGGTTTTATGTATCTCAACAATATTAAGTTTCTCCTCTTTATGTTGAAATTTTTGAAGTTATACTTGTTTTGCTTCCCTATGCTTGTTGCTTTGTGCTTTCATGACTTGTTTCTTTACAAGATTATTTTTCATAGGAAGTGGGTTAGACTTAAATTTGTTCCATATTTGCTTCTTGATGCTCTCTTTTACTTCAATTCATATTTCTTATGTGAGCATCATCGAAATTATCATGCCTATCTTAATGGCTATAAAGAAAGAGCTTTTGCGAGACAACCCATTATATTTTTACTTTTAGTTTATTTTTGTTTTGTTGAGTATTGCAAGTTATTACCTCTTTAATAACCTCTCCTTATCCTTTTTGTTTGGTTTTTGTGCAAAGAATAACCTCTAATGAGAGGGAAGTAAGATATGGCGAAGTTGCTGTCCCAAAATAGATTTATGTGCGTCACTGTAATTGTTTTTTCTTATGCCTCAGGTTATTACCCAACTTTCGCTAGTTTTGCACATTTCGATTTGAGTAACATAAGATCTTCGAAAAAATCGGTTTTTACCTGCTGGTCTGTTTTGACAGATTTCTGCCATTATTTGCATTTGCCTCTTAATCTCTTTCTCTTTGAGTTCTCTTTGATCACTTGAGCTTTTAGAAGGAATTTCTACAGTACCTTGTGTTGTAATGGAAGTTTTACTTGAGTTGGAACTGAACCGAAAGGATTATTATTTTGAATACACTAATGTTGCTAATGAAGATTATGTGAAGTTTTGTATGAAGGAAATTTTCAAGTGTAGGGAGAGAATGATGTGATGAGATGAAGCATGGACAAAATCTCAAGCTTGGGGATGCCACTCGTGTCACCCCAAGAAATATTCAAGAAGTACAAGCGTCAAATCTTGGGGATGCCCAAGGCATCCCCTTCTTCATCAATAATCTCAGGTCTTCTTTCAAGACACTTTATTTTTATTACCTTATGCACTATGTGTTGTTCTTGGAGCGTCTTTGTTTTTAGTTTTCTTTTGCTTTCTTTGCTGCAATAAGTTGGTTGGATCCCAACACACTTATTTTGGAGAGATACACACCCCATTATTCATTGCCTAGAACACTCTAGTTTTCACTCTTATTGTTCTATGAGTGTTCTCCTTTGCTAGCACTGCGTTTAGCTTTAGTTTTCTTATTCTTTTGTCTTAGAACTTTTTAGTTCTTCTTTGTATATGGGTGAGACATGCTCTTTGCTCTTTATTGATTATTATATTTGAGAGTTGTTTCAAATAAGTCAATTGGTGTTGGAAAAGAGTAGGAAGTTTCATGCTTATAGTGGTACCAAAGGAAGCTTGTTTTGAATGTGAGTTAGAATTTATCATGTCATGCTAGATGTTGCTTTGACCATATGCTTAGTGATTATTGTTGTAGCATGACTTGTTTCAAACAATTGAGATTGCTTAATGTGCCTTTGAAAGAATCACGTGTTGTTTTAGCATACAAAAGCATAATATTGTGGTATTCTCCTTTGATGCTTTATTTGGGTTGACTTGGCACATGCTTACACCATGTTAAGAATATGAACTGTAGGGCCCCCAGATTAATCCTCCGAGAATCCCTGTTATGCATACAACCACGATCCCATGATCAGTTAGTCGTGGCACATAACCAACGAGTATCATTACAACATCCGAGAATATACCGAAATACAAAACTTACATAAAGGCCGTTATGGCTACATCAATAATCAGCAGCAGACTTCAACAAGCGCAGAGCCCGAGCCAGGCCTTAACCTATAGGCAACTGACTGGGAGAACGTCCTAGCTCGCATAGTCGCCATCACCACCTTCTTCTTGGAATCTGACCAAGTTAATAGCCAAGGACAATGCCAGTGAGTACTTTGAATGTACTCGCAAACCACCTTAAGAAAATATTAATTACAGAAGGATATGCATTTTGGCTGTGGTAGTAGGAGGGCTCCAAGAGGGGTTCTTTTCTCAAATAGTTTCTCTTGTAGATATAGCATCTACATATCTTTGTTGAAAATATTTTGTAAACCATTTTGGAAACCGTTTTGAAAAGTTTTGGGAAAACATTAGGACTGGGTCACCCATTTGTTCCCGTTTTCAGGTCGTCCCACGACAAAACTCCATCCATACCTCTCTGACCATCCCATGGTCAAAGAAGGTATCCTTCCCGACCATCCCATGGTTAAAACATTTTTTTTCCGAAATCCTTTTGGAATCAAAACTATCACCGCTCTACAGCAACCATCCCAACCGTCCATGACCGCGGACGCGGCTATTCAAATAGATTTACACTCTATAGAGGTTGTACACTTTACCCACACCATACGGGTACACTACCCTGATCTTCACCGATCGTGGGTCGAGTAACCGATCAAGACTCTCCGGATGCCCACCCAATATAAGTACCTACCCTATGAGTGTTAATCCCCTCGACACCGGGACGTCGGGCGAGGACCAACCGGAGCGCTTTTTCCACCTCTCGAGTGTGTGCTTTCAATGAGGGGCTCATAGTAACGTGTGGAGGCCTGCCGACCCTTTGTTCCTTCTCCAGGTCCCACCTTTATCGGAGAAGGCCCACCCTCCAGGGATCCCCGATCCCTGTAGTTGTTGCGAGGCAGCTTATACCAGAATAGACAAACATCAAATCCAGCCCTGTCCCATACCAGAGTAATGTGGTCGCACGGGTTAATTGTTCCAGCAAAACTGCAGAGAACCAGGTGCATTTTCGTAAACCTTTTTTTCCTCCGGTTTTCCTCTAGAACTTTGTAAAACAAAACCTTTTTCTTTCTCAACGTCTCTTGGGAGGTCCCACGTTGCCAAGGTTTTATCAGAAATCATTTAGTAAAACTTTTTCCGGGGTCTTCCCATCCTCTAGCTTTGCTTCGGCTGAATCGGGGTCTCCAAAGGGGTATGGTGTAATACACCATCTATTCCACTACGGGCAAATAGGTATCACCAAGGGGGGTGTACTTAGTAGTACCAAGAGTAATAGTTCGGAGGAGCCAAACCACTACTGTATATATATACATCAACATAAAGTAAAACGATGCAGTTTTAATAAGCAGTAGACAAAACATGCATAAGTAAAATAGTAGGACAAGGCTTATGAGCAAGAAGGTGGTTTTCCTGAGATCATCAATATGGCATAAATGTCCCTGGACTTCTTCTTAGAAAACCATAATAACCAATAAAATCCATCTTCTTCTGCTCTCCGATATAATCGCAACTATCGTCGATATGGAACACATGCAAACAAACAAGAGGGCACAATCAATAAAAGGCATACAATCACCCCTACCATTCAGAAAACAAGCAATTGAATAATCTCCAATTA
This sequence comes from Avena eriantha, assembly GCA_910589775.1. Lineage (NCBI taxonomy): Eukaryota > Viridiplantae > Streptophyta > Magnoliopsida > Poales > Poaceae > Avena > Avena eriantha. The sequence continues at coordinate 236,020,215 of OU342744.1, read as the reverse complement.
AGGTTCTGTAGTTTTAGAAAGGATTGGATTTAGGAGATTGAGATGGCCTTGCCTTGAAAAGTGAAAGAAAATCCCTTAGGATTAATAGTCTAGAAATTACTTAAGAGATGGTTTTTGGACCAAGAGATATTCTGTATGATACCATGGTAAACACATGACACCAACAGATTGGATTTGTTAAAATGAAACCAACAAAAGTGGTTTCACTATTTTATCACTTTTCTTTATTTAGTTATGATTTTTCTAGTGAGATAACCTCTAGTTTTAGGGAATAATTCACCATAAGAGTTCTGGAGGTCCAAAAAGTATTTCCTTGGATGGTTAGGTAGTACTTGAGGTACTGAACCACTTAGAGTTGGAATTGGTTCCAAAGCATTACCAGAATGCCCTCCAGAAATTCCTAAAGACAGTTATGTATGATTCTTCACCTTTTTACCAGATTAAAACTACAGGAGATATTGAGTTGGCTCCAAGGGAATGTGATAGGTATGTCCAATACTTTTCTTTAGAAATTGGATTTACCCTTTTTGGAGTTGCCAAACTCCTGGAGGGATTTAATTAGTGAAAGTACCCATCATAGAGGTATTTAAATCACTAAAATTCATCCAGAGCTCAGTAAATTCTGAGCTTCTAGGATTTGGTAGATATTTATCATAGTGAGTACTGGGAATTGGAATCAGGTCAATACCACATTTGGTTTGACCTGGGTTATTTATCTAAGACAGAAAGTTGCTAGTTTTGTTATTTTTGCTAAAGGCAGAAAACAATTCACCTTGGGTTGACACCTGTGCTGGATGATAGGTATTTCAAATACCTTCCTGTAGGTCTTTTGTTCATCTCAAATGGAGATGTAGAACTCTTTGTGGAAAATAATTTTGGGTACCAGATACATTACAGCAGATTAATTACCAGTAATTAAAGGAAAATAATTTGACCATGGGGTTGCCTCTTCATGTTTGAGAAAACATCAGAGAACAGTCAGAAAATTAGATCTAGGCATTTGGATTAGGTTTGCCATTTTATTTAGATTTAAACCAAACAGATAGCTTCTAGAGTTAAAGGACCTGCTAAAAGAAAAGAAAAAATGGCTGTAGCGGGCCGGGTCTGCTAGGGAGTTGGGACGGGAAGGAGGATTCGGCCCACTATGGCGAGCCAGCGCGCGGCAAGAAGGGATTTCAATCTGGCGCCGCGGGGCCCGGTGGTTAGCAGGACAGAGAGGCCAGGGGGGTATGGGGGCATCATGGCCGCTCGTTTTAGGCGGGATCGACGGAAAGGACGTGTCGTCTCCGCTGAGACGTGCGCGGCGGCGCAGAAGCTTTATTTGGGTTGACTTGGCACATGCTTACACCATGTTAAGAATATGAACTGTAGGGCCCCCAGATTAATCCTCCGAGAATCCCTGTTATGCATACAACCACGATCCCATGATCAGTTAGTCGTGGCACATAACCAACGAGTATCATTACAACATCCGAGAATATACCGAAATACAAAACTTACATAAAGGCCGTTATGGCTACATCAATAATCAGCAGCAGACTTCAACAAGCGCAGAGCCCGAGCCAGGCCTTAACCTATAGGCAACTGACTGGGAGAACGTCCTAGCTCGCATAGTCGCCATCACCACCTTCTTCTTGGAATCTGACCAAGTTAATAGCCAAGGACAATGCCAGTGAGTACTTTGAATGTACTCGCAAACCACCTTAAGAAAATATTAATTACAGAAGGATATGCATTTTGGCTGTGGTAGTAGGAGGGCTCCAAGAGGGGTTCTTTTCTCAAATAGTTTCTCTTGTAGATATAGCATCTACATATCTTTGTTGAAAATATTTTGTAAACCATTTTGGAAACCGTTTTGAAAAGTTTTGGGAAAACATTAGGACTGGGTCACCCATTTGTTCCCGTTTTCAGGTCGTCCCACGACAAAACTCCATCCATACCTCTCTGACCATCCCATGGTCAAAGAAGGTATCCTTCCCGACCATCCCATGGTTAAAACATTTTTTTTCCGAAATCCTTTTGGAATCAAAACTATCACCGCTCTACAGCAACCATCCCAACCGTCCATGACCGCGGACGCGGCTATTCAAATAGATTTACACTCTATAGAGGTTGTACACTTTACCCACACCATACGGGTACACTACCCTGATCTTCACCGATCGTGGGTCGAGTAACCGATCAAGACTCTCCGGATGCCCACCCAATATAAGTACCTACCCTATGAGTGTTAATCCCCTCGACACCGGGACGTCGGGCGAGGACCAACCGGAGCGCTTTTTCCACCTCTCGAGTGTGTGCTTTCAATGAGGGGCTCATAGTAACGTGTGGAGGCCTGCCGACCCTTTGTTCCTTCTCCAGGTCCCACCTTTATCGGAGAAGGCCCACCCTCCAGGGATCCCCGATCCCTGTAGTTGTTGCGAGGCAGCTTATACCAGAATAGACAAACATCAAATCCAGCCCTGTCCCATACCAGAGTAATGTGGTCGCACGGGTTAATTGTTCCAGCAAAACTGCAGAGAACCAGGTGCATTTTCGTAAACCTTTTTTTCCTCCGGTTTTCCTCTAGAACTTTGTAAAACAAAACCTTTTTCTTTCTCAACGTCTCTTGGGAGGTCCCACGTTGCCAAGGTTTTATCAGAAATCATTTAGTAAAACTTTTTCCGGGGTCTTCCCATCCTCTAGCTTTGCTTCGGCTGAATCGGGGTCTCCAAAGGGGTATGGTGTAATACACCATCTATTCCACTACGGGCAAATAGGTATCACCAAGGGGGGTGTACTTAGTAGTACCAAGAGTAATAGTTCGGAGGAGCCAAACCACTACTGTATATATATACATCAACATAAAGTAAAACGATGCAGTTTTAATAAGCAGTAGACAAAACATGCATAAGTAAAATAGTAGGACAAGGCTTATGAGCAAGAAGGTGGTTTTCCTGAGATCATCAATATGGCATAAATGTCCCTGGACTTCTTCTTAGAAAACCATAATAACCAATAAAATCCATCTTCTTCTGCTCTCCGATATAATCGCAACTATCGTCGATATGGAACACATGCAAACAAACAAGAGGGCACAATCAATAAAAGGCATACAATCACCCCTACCATTCAGAAAACAAGCAATTGAATAATCTCCAATTAAGGTTCTGTAGTTTTAGAAAGGATTGGATTTAGGAGATTGAGATGGCCTTGCCTTGAAAAGTGAAAGAAAATCCCTTAGGATTAATAGTCTAGAAATTACTTAAGAGATGGTTTTTGGACCAAGAGATATTCTGTATGATACCATGGTAAACACATGACACCAACAGATTGGATTTGTTAAAATGAAACCAACAAAAGTGGTTTCACTATTTTATCACTTTTCTTTATTTAGTTATGATTTTTCTAGTGAGATAACCTCTAGTTTTAGGGAATAATTCACCATAAGAGTTCTGGAGGTCCAAAAAGTATTTCCTTGGATGGTTAGGTAGTACTTGAGGTACTGAACCACTTAGAGTTGGAATTGGTTCCAAAGCATTACCAGAATGCCCTCCAGAAATTCCTAAAGACAGTTATGTATGATTCTTCACCTTTTTACCAGATTAAAACTACAGGAGATATTGAGTTGGCTCCAAGGGAATGTGATAGGTATGTCCAATACTTTTCTTTAGAAATTGGATTTACCCTTTTTGGAGTTGCCAAACTCCTGGAGGGATTTAATTAGTGAAAGTACCCATCATAGAGGTATTTAAATCACTAAAATTCATCCAGAGCTCAGTAAATTCTGAGCTTCTAGGATTTGGTAGATATTTATCATAGTGAGTACTGGGAATTGGAATCAGGTCAATACCACATTTGGTTTGACCTGGGTTATTTATCTAAGACAGAAAGTTGCTAGTTTTGTTATTTTTGCTAAAGGCAGAAAACAATTCACCTTGGGTTGACACCTGTGCTGGATGATAGGTATTTCAAATACCTTCCTGTAGGTCTTTTGTTCATCTCAAATGGAGATGTAGAACTCTTTGTGGAAAATAATTTTGGGTACCAGATACATTACAGCAGATTAATTACCAGTAATTAAAGGAAAATAATTTGACCATGGGGTTGCCTCTTCATGTTTGAGAAAACATCAGAGAACAGTCAGAAAATTAGATCTAGGCATTTGGATTAGGTTTGCCATTTTATTTAGATTTAAACCAAACAGATAGCTTCTAGAGTTAAAGGACCTGCTAAAAGAAAAGAAAAAATGGCTGTAGCGGGCCGGGTCTGCTAGGGAGTTGGGACGGGAAGGAGGATTCGGCCCACTATGGCGAGCCAGCGCGCGGCAAGAAGGGATTTCAATCTGGCGCCGCGGGGCCCGGTGGTTAGCAGGACAGAGAGGCCAGGGGGGTATGGGGGCATCATGGCCGCTCGTTTTAGGCGGGATCGACGGAAAGGACGTGTCGTCTCCGCTGAGACGTGCGCGGCGGCGCAGAACCCTAGCGGGCGGCAAGGGAGGTGCGGGGAGCTCACCTAAGGAATGGAGGCCGGCAGGGAAGGTGACGGGGCGACGCGGTGGTCCACGATGAGCCCGGGGAGGGGCGGCACGAGGGGTCTCCATGCAGGGAACGGTCTCGCACGGTGGTGGCCGACGATGGTCGTTCGGGAGCTCGCCGACAAACGTCCTGGGGCGCCTGCATGCAACAGGGGAGGTTAGGGTTAGCTTTGAGGAGACTAAGAACGCCAATGTAGAGCGTCATGGAGCAGGAGGGAGACCACCAAGCCGGGTTCTTGGAGTAGACCGAGAGGAGGCTCTCTCCTTCCCTAGGCCGACAGAGGCACTGGGAGGAGCTCTGGAGCTTGGGGGAGGTGGATCTGGGGTAGAGGAGTGCAGGGAGGCCACATGCAAGTGGAGGGGAGCAGGGGAGAGGATCCTACAAGCTTGAGCTCGAAAATGGCCGAGAGGGGTGGTTTTTCTTCTTGTGGCTAGAGGAGAGGGAAGGAAGGGATGGGGAGCTCGGGGGAGGTGAGTGAGGAGGAGATGGGGCGAATGAGGGGTAGAGGGCTCGCTGGGGGAGGCCTGCTGGCTTTATACCGAGTGGGGGGAGGAGAGGTAGTAAATTACCATTTAGGACAAGGGGGAGAGAGGATGTGCCAGGGATTGGTCCAGGGGTCGGTGGAGAGGGGCAAGGTGGGTATTTGGGTCGTGCTGGATCAGAGGGGAGAGAGAGAGCTGCTGTGGTAATTAATTAGAGTACATCATTGCAAGATCTTTGTTGTCTCTCTCTCTCCTTCTACTAGTACAAGGGCAAAATGGGTAATTGTTGGGTGGTGCTACAGTGGTGGTCGACCAGTGGTGTGTCCTGGTGCTAAGGGAAAGCCTTGTTCAAGTTTTGATGGAATTTGGAAGTGGTTAGAGTAATGGATTTGCTAAAATGGCAAATTTGATCCAGTTGGTTGTTGTGAAGGAAGTCCACAAACTTGCATTTGACCAGAGGAGCAATTGGTACTGGTAGATAGGTGAGGTCAAGATATACTCCTAGGATTTAATTGGGATTTTTAGGTGGAGGTTAGGTCCACTTAAATCCAATTACTCAAAAAGGACAGAAATGATTTCTAGAGGATCATTTGATAAATTCCCATTGTGCAAGGTTGGATTTTGGGGTGGAAGGGTCCCAAGGGTGAATAGACACTTATGGGAATTTTCCCAAGATTTATTGAGGCATAAAAGTGTTTAAAACAATTATTATTCCAATTCAGCCATTTAAGAAAATGGGCAAAAATAAATAATAAAGCTTCTAAAAAATATGTATTTTTGAGATGGAAATATGGGGTATGGTATGTGGAACTCACATGAGCCACAAATTAGGGAAGTGTTTTGGTAAAAACCAAACTTTCCTTTATAGAGGGAGTTTTGGAGATTTTGACTATTTAAGTGATTAAATAGTTTTGCGACCATAATAATTATGGATAAATAGTGATAAATATTGAGGATCAATGTAGATGATATAGAAAAGGTGTATCAAGCATTTTCCACCTTGAGGAATGAATTTCCAACTTGAAAAGGATGGAAAAACAAGGGGTGGGTGATCTAGGGTGATGTTATTTTTATACCACCAAAACATGCTTGCATCATAGAGCTTAGAGCTCACCTTGATGCAGGGGATAGATGGCTTCGTAGACCAGGTCATATAGATGAACATGGAAGAAATAGTTTGAATTATTTGTAGGGGAGGTGATCTAGAAATGATGGCAAACTTTGTTGAAAATAAGACTGCCATGCATAAAGTGTCATGAGGCCTTCTAAACCAAGTGGGTTTAAGCAGCACAGGGATCCACTTGGGGAAAGTGAAGTAGCTTTTAGTATAACTAAATGAGTAGAACACCACCAGGCAGAGAGTTGGTCCATAGAAGGTTGGAGGGTGGTGTGAGCTTCTACCAAAGTAGGTATGTTGACTAGATTTGCAGGAATTGTTATTTTCTTGTCTGCAAAACCATCAAGGATGACTGGGTTGGAGGAGGATTTCACCAAAGGCAAATGTGGGCCTTGGTATTCCTTAGGATGGTTAACAATATGGTTCAAGTGCATTTCCAAAAATGCACATGGTTTGAGAAAAGGAGGCATTCCAAAAGGTGATGCTAAAACTGTTTCTAGACTTGGCCAAATTTGGTAGTTTGAGGAATTTGACTAAAGTATGAGAGGGAATGTTATTGGAGGAGTTGCTAGGTATCAGAGCTTTTACAAGTGGTTTATATGGAGGTGTAGAGTGAGTAGAAGAGATCCATGCTTGAGATTGGTCTGCATGGACTTGAGATCATCTAGAATGGGGATCCTCATAATGGATCTGGTTAAGGGTTTTAGATGATCACCTAGTGGTTAGGGATCACAATAAGGTTTGATTTCTTGCTTAGGGATTGATGATTGGGAAACATCTAGGTCCTAGGGATGAGCTTCTAAAGTAGCTCATTCTACTTGCTAAGCAAACAAATCAATCAGCAGATCAAGACAACTCATCTTATACACTAATCGACTATTACTAGGGGTCACCATCAAGCCTAGCTTGAGGTTAGGTTGGGGAATTTTGAAGAGGTTGAGTTTGGAATAAGATGAGGGTTCTTGGTATCTCTACCAAGAGTAGAATTCAAATGCTTTGAAAGGAGGTTTTGGTAAAGCTAGAGATGAGATTAGTTGAGTACTCTGTCTTGAAAACATAAGGAGATTGTATTATATATTTCTCCATAGTTTTGTTAATGGAAGCTACCAAAAATAGTTTTGGTTACATAGGCATCTTGGCTCATGTTTTGAAATGCCAGAACGTTTGAGAATATGTAAAGTAAGCCAAGATAGTTTTGGTAAATAGCTTTTGCCAACTAAGGTTGAGGTAAGGAATATCCTAAGATACACTTCGTAAGCACAAGTGCAAACAAACAACAAGCAAGCACTGCACCAAAGCACAAGAAAAAGTTTTTGTTCCCCCTGATTTTTGTATTCTGGACAACTAATCAGGGTTGCTGAAATTGGGATGTTACATGAACCATTCACCTTAGACTCTATGATCATTTAGTTTTTGACTTGTAATATCACTTTATGCTTTAATAAATAATGTTTTGTCGCGTTGCATGATTATGGCCATTATTGCTCTCTTAGTTGGTCGCCCCCAGTCTTTTGCTATCCTCCACCTGTACTGAGTATGAGTTCTACTCATGCATCCAACTCCCAAGAAACCAATTTATTCCAAAGATTCCACTATAAATTCCTATGCATGGTGTGTTACACCATTCCAAGTATATTCATGTTTTTATCTACCTTCCAAATTAAATTTCTTATGTGAAAATTAGTGATTAAAGCTCTCACAAACTTGATGGCACACTTTATTTTCTTGCACTTAATAAACTTGAACCATTGTGTCCATCTATGTTGCTTATATGCTTGCACTTTATAAGTTGTGAATTAGCAGAACCATGCTACCATGGGGAACGCTTTCAACATTGCACTTATTATTCAGTTGATATCATGTTCTTTTGTTTATGGATCCCGGCGGTGTGACATAAAAGGGGAGCTTGTAAGCTCATGGAGTTTGTATATGTGTTAGAGAAACGCCTGGGTGGCTAGCCTAAGCCATGCCTAATCATGGTGGAAACTTGTAGCGTAACCATAGTGAGCATTCTATGAAGCATCCTCAATAACAACTTATGCAAATAGCAAATAAAAAGATCGCGGAGATGCTCATTGTTTGTTGCCTTGTCATTTTGATATGGATAGCTCCTGTGTCATGGGGCAAGGGGTACCCTGTTGGCAGTTCTCCATGATACACATGTACTTACAATGACAAGAACTTACTTGTGACTAAAGTTGAGTAGCATGAGGTTCGATACTCGTAAGCAAGGAGCATCAGATTTTCAACTTATAACTTGTCAAGCATATCCCCATATTTGTGTCACTTTAACCTTAATCACCTCAAGATGCTTATGATAGGGGCAATGAGAGCTGAAAGCTAATAAGTACCATAATTTTTGGAAGCTCTTTATGAAACTTGAAATCCCTGCTTCCCTCTATGAAGGGCCTTTATTTTTACTTTTATGTTGAGTCTCCATCTTCTAACTTTATGCACCAATTGAGAGAGCATAGTGGTTATTCTTAGTTTAATGTGCATTGTCAGAAAACTTGTTAATTGATTCATAACTTTGATATTGCTTGTTCTTAAATTATTTGTATTAGTCACCCTTATGAACTTTGAATTATCTGTATTAGTCACCCTTATGAACTTTGAAGCCGAATACCACTCTTATTATGTTTTCTATATGTGAAACAAACAAACGTCTTTCAATGCATTGTTATTCATGATCTTTTGTTTGTACCTTTTCATGTTACAACATAGTTGCTATGTATTATTGTTAAAACTCTATCTTTCATGCTTATGTTTAGAGTACTTTGATCCCAGCTATCAATGCTTGTCAAATACCTTGATCAAGATTGTGATGGTGCATGTCAACTCAAAAATTATTCTTTTTATCACTTACCTACACGAGGACGATCATGAGTTAAACTTGGGGATGCTTGATACGTCGTAAACGTATCTATAATATTCGATGCTCCATGCTTGTTTTATATCAACTTTCTTATGTTTTGTTCACACTTTGAGGTATTTTTATACATTTTCTAAAACTAACCTACTAAAAATATGCCATAGTGCCAGTTGCATGTTTTCTGCTGTTTTTGGTTTCAGAAAAGCTAGTAAGGAAATATTCTTGGAATTGGACGAGAAAAAGCCAAAGTCAATATTTTACCCAACACAAGACATAGTCGAATGCAGAGATGAAGGAGGGCGCCGAGGGGCCACACCCTTGGGTGACGTGCCCCCTAGGCGCGTCGCCACCTAGTGTGGGCCCCTTGGGCCGCCACCGACCTCGCCTCTTCGCCTATAAAAGTACCCCAAGACGAAAACCCTAAACACAAAATTAGAATTCCACGAATAGTTCCGCAGCACCGCCGCCACCGAAGAGGAGATTCAGGGGATAGAAGTCTCTGTCCCAGCACCCTACCGGGTTGGGAAAGTGCCCCCAGAGCCATCTCCATCGACTCCATCGCCATCTCCATCGCTGTTGCTGACTCCCATGGTGAGGAGGGAGTAGTTCTCTCTCGAGGCTAAGGGCTCTACCGATAGCTATGTGTTCATCTCTCTCTATGCGTGATTTTATGAGATCATGAGCTTTGTAATCTATAGATCTATTCTGCTACTCAAGTGCTTTAATTAATCTTTACATATCCCCATGTGTGTGAAATTGATAGTGTGCACACCATATGGCACTTTGGCTAAGGTTACATAAATACTTATCATGAGTATAATTTTAGTTGGATGTCTCTATGAGATTGTGGTGTTTGTTGGAACCATCTAGCGCTCAAGGTGATAGTGAGGGGTTATCTAGATGGGGAATGCGAACTTTAAGGTGTGCTATTATAGCCCTACACCATCCAACCGTAGAGTAGTTCAGGGTAGCATAATGAAAGATATTTATATGAGAGTGGCCACTAGTGAAAGTATGATTCATTGGCCTTGTTTCTAAGCATTGGAACACCATTTACAATCAATCCTGTTACATGTTTTCTTGTTGCCACTCTTATTTCAGATTGCAATTACCACTTATAATCATCCATATTACTTGTATTTCACTATCTCTTCGCCGAACTAGTGCACCTATACACCTAACAAGTGTATTGGGTGTCCTGTGGACACAAGAGACTTCTTGTAACTTGATTGTAGGGTTGCTTGAGAGGGATACCTTTGACCACTTCCACCCTAAGTTCGATAAACCTTGGGTGATCCACTTAAGGGAAACTTGCTGCTGTTCTACAAACTCTACACTTGGAGGCCCAACACTGTATACAAGAATAGAAGCATGCGTAGACATCACTCGGCCGGATCAAACTTGGCCGAGTCACTTGTGATAGCACAAGAGAAATGAAGAATCCAAGAAGTGTGGCGGCATTGGCTCAGTCCATGCAGCTGAATATGTCGGCTCTTAGTAACCCGCATGGAAGTGTTTCATTTCAAGCGACAAAAGATACCAAGAAAGTGTCCATTGATGATCAGTTCCTAGAGCGCACCATAACTATTGGTGCCTGGTTAAGCGACAAATAGGAAAGCGAGCTTGTTAGCTTCCTCCGTGAGAATCGGGATATCTTTGCTTGGTCCACAGAGGATCTGCAAGGTGTACCGAGGAAGTTGGCCGAGCACTCTTTGCATGTGAGACCCAGAGCAAAGTCAGTGAAGTAACCTCTCCACCGCTTCACCGAAGATAGGATAAAGGTCATTAGTGATGAGATAGCTCGGCTCCTTGTAGTCGGGTTTATCATGGAAGTACTATATCCGGATTGGTTGTCTAATCTAGTGCTTGTGGAAAAGAAGAAAGATGATCCGAATGTAGAAGTGGTATGGCGTATGTGTATTGATTAAACGAACCTGAATAAGGTGTGGCCAAAAGATCCATTCCCATTGCCAAGGATAGATCAAGTCATTGATTCGACCGATGAGTGTGAGTTGTTTTCATTTACAGATGCGTATTCTGGTTTCCACCAGATACCCCTGAACCCGGATGATCAAATAAAGATTGTTTTCATTACTCCGTATGGGGCTTATTATTATCGCACCATGCCATTTGGCTGACGTAATGCGGGAGCAACGTATCAGAGGTGTATGCAAAAAAGTTTACATGATCAAATTGGGAAAAATGTCCAAGTATATGTAGATGATGTTGTGATAAAAACAAAGGAAAGCAACGCTCCTAGATGATATCCGGCAAACATTCGCGAACCTAAGGAGGTTCCGAATGAAGCTTAACCCGGAGAAATGTACCTTTGGTGTGCCGGCTGGTAAGTTACTCAGTTTTATTGTGTCTAGCTGAGGTATCGAGGCCAACCCCACTAAAATCCGAGCTATAGAACAAATGGAACTACCGAAGTGCCTTAATAATGTTCAGAAGTTCACTGGTTATGTGGCATCATTAAGTCGGTTTGTATGTCGGCTGGGAGAAATGGTACTGCCTCTCTATCAGCTAATGAAAAAATCAGATAAATTCATATGGACACCGCAAGCTAATAGCTCGTTTCATGAACTGAAGAAGATGCTAGCCTCTGCACAAGTGTTAGCCTCACCACTATCTAGAGAACCGATGTTGCTCTATATAGGAGCAACCAACCGAGTCGTAAGTGCCGTGGTAGTAGTGGAGTGTGATGAGGAAGCTAAGTCAGTGCAGAGGCCAGTATATTAACTAAGCGAGGTGCTTTCCACTTCGAGACAGAACTATCCTCACTATCAGAAAAATGGCGTATGGTGTGTAGATGGTAGCCAAGAAGCTCAAGCATTACTTCGAGGAGCACCCCATAAAAGTGATATGTGAATCACCCATATCTGAAATAATGAGAAAAAATATGCAAGTGGCCAGATTGCAAAATGGGCAATTGAGCTAGCCCCTTATGCACCACAATATGATAGAAGGGACACCATCAAGTCTCAAGCAGTGGCTAATTGCAAAATGATAGAAGGGACACCATCAAGTCTCAAGCAGATTGCAAAATGGACTCAATCTACTGGAGGATGCATTTTGATGGATCAAAGATGAAGGAAGGATTGGGGGCCGGGGTAGTACTTACCTCGCCCAAGAAAGATCAACTACGATATGTGCTTCAGATCCATTTTTGAGCATCAAACAATGAGGCCGAGTATGAAGCACTCGTGCATGGACTAAAGGTGGCAAACGAGGTTGGGAAATGTCGGATATAAGTGTCTGGTCATTGGGATGCACTAGATTCGAACATGGCCCTATATAGATTTCATGTCCAAAATATATGTGGGGTACTTCGAGGGATGCGAATTCCATCATGTACCTCGAGTTGAAAATGAAGCAGTCGGCGTACTGTCTAAGCTGGGCTCATCTCGGCAGGCCATCCCACAAGGAGTTGCTTTGGAGCATTTTAGAAAACCATCTATTTCCCCTTCACGAGAATCTGAATCAATCTATATCCCGACAAACCCCGGATCATAAGCTACACCTATGGACATTGACTGGGGGGATACCTCAGTAAACCCGGGGATTACCTCAGCAAACCCAGGGACTGCCTCGCAGAACCCGGGGCCTGTTTAGCTTGATCTAGGAGAGGTTATGTTGGTGGATGCAATGGAGGTTGACGAAGTACTTTTTCCAACTCCTGTCGTACCAACATGGGCAAGGCCAATATTTGAGTTCTTGAAAGATGGAACTTTGCCAAGTGAAGAGATACTCTCAAGGCAAGTGTAGAGGAGAGCAAAGGCGTATACGGTAATTAATGTCGAGCTATACAAAAGAAGTGTCACAAGTGTTCTGTAGCGATGCATTGACCCGGAAGAAGGGCTAGACATCCTCTGAGATATACATCAAGGGGAATGTCGGCATTACGCCTCATCCAGAGCCTTGGTGGCAAAAGCTTTTTGACATGGATTTTACTGGACAAGTTCCTTGGAACAAGCAGAGGAGCTAGTAAGTAAATGAACGATTGTCAATGGTACGCTACCAAGACACATCTGCCAATGTCGGAACTCAAAACTATACAAATCACTTGGCCATTTGATGTGGTGCTTCGATATGGTTGGACCATTTAAGCCGGCTAAGCGGAACATGATTCACATCTTAGTTATGGTGGACAAATTTACCAAGTGGATTGAAGTAAATCCAATAAGAAAATCTGATCGAGCTACTGTCGTGACATTCCTCCAAGATATCATCTTGAGATACGGCTATCCACACAGTATCATAACAAATAATGGCACCCACTTCGCTAAAGTAGCTTTTGCTAGGTTTTGCCGAGATAAGAAGATCCGGCTAGATGTTGCATCAGTGGCCCACCCCGCATCGAATGGACAAGTGGAAAGATCCAACGGACTAGTTCTGTTCGGGATAAAACCCCGGCTCATTGAGCCACTCCAAAGATCAGCGGGGTGCTGGATAGAAGAACTACCAGTGGTATTATGGAGCTTAAGAACAACTCCTAATAGATCAATGCTATACACCATTTTTTCTAGCATATGCGGCAGAAGTTGTATTACCAGCTGACATAGAGCATGATTCGCCTAGGGTCACCCAATACACAGAAGCTGAAGTGCAAAAAGCCTAGTAAAATGATGTTGATCTGCTGGAAGAAGCGAGAGAATTGGCCCTGTCCAGATTCGCCATTTATCAGCAAAATCTCCGACACTACCATTGCCAGAAAGTGAACCCCCGAGTCTTCTGGGAAGGAGATCTGGTACTTCAGTTGGTGCAGCGCACTGCCGGCATGCATAAGCTATCCCCCATGGGAAGGGCCATTCATTGTAAGCAAGGCACTACACAATGATGCGTATTACCTCATTAATGCGCAATCATAGGAGAAGAACAAAAGCGGCCATGGAATGTAGCTCTACTTCGTATGTTTTACACTTAGCAAAAGTGTATGTATCTCAAACCCTCATATGTCGTCTTGTATGTCGGAATTCAGCTTATCAATGAAACTTCGGCATCTCGAGGAGAAACTCGGGGACTGCCCTAATAATAATTAGCATTTTCTATATTTACCTTTTATACGTCGACTGGCTTAAATTAGTTACTCCTTAGCCAGATTAGTAATGTGTAGGCACCAAAAGCTAACTCTTCGACTTGCTGCTGTCCAACAAGAATTGGTTTCATGGCCACCAAGAGAACAAGTTTGGAGTTGCTAAGCACATAAAAAATGACTAAGGAAAGGAACGTAATCGAGTCGGCGTTTGTTTTTCGGACTAACCCCTGTATTTACTTTATTTTGGTTATGCTAAATTACTTTGAGCTAATCCTGCAAGTTTCAAGTATTGTTAAGTCAATTTTTTGAACCTCGGACTCGTAAGTCAAACGCCGAATCAAGGTAGACGTGAGCCGAGTCATTAAATTGGGGAATAAGAAAATGAAACTCGGGGAGTTCGCCCAAGTTAATCCTACATAAGGCACGAGCTTTGGCAAAATAACATGTTGTTTTATACATCTGCACCCGTCATACTGGGGATTTTAACAAATTTCAAAGTTTTTTGCTCAAGGAGTAGCAGCACTCGAAGTATCTGCAGTAGCGGGAGGCAAGTCGGCCTCGGCATGGGGAGCCTTTAGTTTTGGTTTAATCATCCGGATTAGCCTCGGCATCCTTAGTGTCCTCTATTTCCTCGGCATAATCTGAGTCTTCTTCCTCCTTGGTGTTGCCCTGAATGTACTCGTCCTCGATGGCTTCAAGGAAGCTCGACCCCTCGTTCTAGTCAAATGGGCATATTGGTTAAGGTCATATGCGTGAGCTTTGCGTTGGGCGATACAGGCCGAGTCACTAGTCCACCTAGATCTAGTGTGCAGGCGACTGAGTACTTCCAGGTCAACGCCTTCGTACCAAGACAGCACAAAGGACAGTGCCATGTCAGCTCCAGCGTGGGGAGTAGATTCTCACCATAAGCTGAGTTGTGTGCTAGTCTCTTGAAGTTTCTCGATCAATGGAGCAACTCCCTTCAGATAAGCTTCGCCTGGCCATAGAGTATGGAAAGCATGGACGACAGCTCGGAGGAGATCCACCCCGAAGATCTTCATGGGTTCGATGTAGGCCGCAAGGCCAGCCAAGGACTTGTCAATGGTTATATCTTTCGAGATAGGCCCAGCTTCTTTTCTCCTCTCTAGGATCTTACTAATGGCAACGTCGGAGCGGCCTTGGACTAAGGGAAATCCTCTGAAAACACAAACAAAAGTAACTCAGAAAATGCAAAGAGCAGAGTAACATCGGCAACGTGAAACAAACTCGGAATAGAGAAACTTACTAGCTATAAGGCCGTGGATCCGGGTCAGCTGGGCTGGACAATCTGCTTGGTTTTTCCGGACTTCCTCAAGGGCAGTGTTTAGAGATTCAACTTTAGCTTCAGATTCTTGGAGAAGTCCTTTGATCTTATCAAGTTGGCCCATGAGTTGAACCTTGGCATTGGAGAATTCCTGATCCAATTTTTCAAGCTGGGTCTTGTGCAGTTGTTGGAGTTTCTCATTCTCGGCACGAAGCCAGAGGATCTCGTCGTCCCTCTCCTTCAGTTGGGCCTAATGTTTCCCTACTTGTTTGATAAAATGGAGCATCAGGTCAGGCAGAGAGACGCTATCTTGAAGAGACACTACAACAATTTTTTGACCCGGCAAAGCCGTGGTACAATTATCTGCCGAGTCAAAATGAAAAAGGACAAAGGATAAGAAGCGAAGGAAAATTACCTTTCATCTCGATCAGCTTCTACCTCAATGCCTTGTCCTCAGCTTCCACTTTAGCCGCACAATCCGAGTCACAAGTCAATTCGGCAAGCCTAAGATGAAGGAAAGTAAAAGTGAGAATGTGAAAGAATTTTTTACCTTTCTTCTTTACCTCGGGCAGTAAGGCCCTATGTTTTGAAGAAAGCTCGTTATATGAGTCTAGAAGCCGCTAAAACTCGATGGTTCGGTAGTTGATGGTGATCTAAAAAGGAAAGTGTTAGCTCGCATGTCATAAGGGATATTTGAAGTTACTTAAGACCCGGGCCAAGTGGAACTTAACCCGGCTCTAGGTGAGTGAATATTTGAAATTACTGAAGACCCGGGCCAAGTGGAACTTAACCCGGCTCTAGGTGAGTGAATATTTGAAATTACTCAAGACCTGGGCCAAGTGGAACTTAACCCGGCTCTAGGTGAGTGAATATTTGAAGCTACTCAAGACCCAGGCCAAGTGGAACTGACATCGGTATGATTACTCGGATGCTCACTATTCGCTGGCCTGCATTGGGTAAAAGGCCTATAGCCCATAAAGATTCCAGATAAAAGCCCAAGGAAGCAACCGACAGAGACTTTTACTGTATTAGGAAAAAACACGAACCGGCATTATGTTGGTATTGTAATCACGCGTGTATGAAACCTATCTGCATATAGCTTTGAGACCCTGCCTATTATATATAGGATGGGAGAAGCCTAAGAGAGGTTACACCGAAATCTAGAGGAAAACTTGTAATAGAGTATTTTCCCAATATTCAGGGGACTTTGTCTTCATTGTTTTCCTGACATCTGGCGAAATCCCCAGCGTTCTCTTTTCCATGAAACTCCAAGTCCATCACCATGGGCATTGTCGAGGTTACACCTCATCAATTGGCGCCGTCTGTGGGAAACTTGAATGCTGGAAACATAGATTTGGCAGAACGCTCTCCACCAAGCGTCAAATCGACGAAAGCAAATCCACACCCGCCCACCCTTGTATTGGTACCCGATGATTTCAACAGCGGATCCGATCTAATCATCGGAAGCCTCCACTTCCAAGCAGACAACATGCAGGAATCACACCCTTCAGCCCTGATCGCATCAGAACCGTCGGTGGGAAAGGCCACACATATAGTAGTACCAGCATCGCCCGTTGGACCCTCCACAGACATCACAGCTCAGATCGAAATAGGAAAAGAAGGTCACCAGTCAATCTCACCACATGGAGCAAACCCAACAAACTCAAAACCCGAAGAAAGCAGCAAAACCATCGACTTCGAAGAAACGATGGCCAAAATTTATCCAAAACTACGATCTCGGAATACTACCAACACACTGATACATTGCAAATGTATCTATAATTTTTGATGTTCCATGCTTAGTTTTATCCACTTTCTTGTGTTTTGTTCCAACTTTGGAGTACTTTTCATATGATTTCTTGGACTAACCTATTAACAAGAGCCATAGTGCCAGCTGCCTGTTTTCTGCTGTTTTTGGTTCCAGAAAAGTCAGAAAATGAATGTTCTCGGAATTGGACGGGACAAAAGCCAAAGTGCCTATTTTCCCGGATGTCATCAAGTGCCAGAATACGAGACGGAGAGGGGCCAGAGGGCGGCTACACCACCTGGCCGCGCGGCCCGGCCTGGCCCGTGCCAGGGGGTGGTGTGGCTAGCCCAGGCACCCCCTCAGCCTCCCCTTCCTACTATAAGATGCCCTCGGGACGTAAACCCTAAGTGCCCGATCAAAAATCCACGAAAGAGTCTATAGCCGCCGTCATCTCCATCCCTAGATCGGGAGGGATCAGAAGCTCTTCCCGACACCCTTCCGGAGAGGGGAATTCACCCTGGAGGCCTTCTTCTTCCTTGGACTACGGATCCATGTAGTATCTAGATGGCTGGTTCTCCTCCTTTGTGCTCTCATGTCTAGATCTTGTGAGCTCCGTTCAAGATCAAGATCATCTATTTCTAATTTTGCATGTTGTGTTTGAGGGGATCCGATGGATATTGAGATGCTATTTCACATTGATTATTGATTTTATCGTGTCTTTGTTATTTGTGATCTTGCATGCTTTCCATTGTTAGTAGCTATCTTGGCCAAGTAGATGCTAGCAACTCCAAGAGTTAGTATTTATGCTCGATAGTGGGTTCATGCCTCTGGTAATCTGGGGAAGTGACAGAAATCTCTAAGGTACTAGATGTGTTGTTGCTACTAGGGAGAAAACATCAATCCTTTGTTCATAGAACAATCGTATTGTTTACTTTACACGCAGTTCGTAAAGCAATAATCTGTTGCTTGCAACCTAATACTGGAGGGGGTTCGGATGATAACCTGAAGGTGGATTATTAGTCATAGATGTAGTGGGATGGCGGTCTATGTATAATGTTGTAATGCCCAATCAAGTTCCAAAGGAGTCAAGATGATTAGTATATGCATTTTTTACTTTCTCGATGTTTGTCAATTGCCCTGCTATAATTTGTTCACCCAGCATGTTATCTATCTAAGGAGAGCCACGTCTAGTGAACTATGGATCCCGGTCCTTGTCTTTTATATTCAATCTACAATCTTTTACTGTTTTGTGTTTACTTTCTACAAACTTTTACTTATTTCCATTCGATACATTTAATCCTTTGTTTTCCGGAAAACACGGTGAGATTGACAACCACATCTCAAGTTGGGGACAAAGTTCTATGGTTGTGTTGTGCAGCTCTCCATGTTGCTACTAGCACCGGTAGTGTGCCCTGCCAAAGCTCAGCTAGTAACTCCTTTGGGGTGTTTCCTTGATCCTACTGGTTCGATTAAACCTTGGTTTCATACTGAGGGAAACTTGCTGCTGTGCTCATCATACCTTCCTCTTGGGGTTCCCAACGAGCTCTACATCAACCACGCACCAGCACTTTTCTGGGCGCCGTGCATTGAGCCATCACACACCCGTAGAAGCAAAAGACGATGTTGTCAGGCCACACATAACACGCCACCAAGTGTGCATGATCAACAAAGATACCTCAACACCACGCGACGAAAACGGTAATCCTATAATAAACCCCGATGATATTCTATCAGATGACCATGCAGGAAACCATGGAAATGGAGGAGAACACGACAACGGAGGAGAACATGGAAACGGAGGAGGAATAGGAGATAATTGAATAGTCTAAGGAGGAGGCGGAGAACCCCGCACAGAAGAGAGACCAGGACTTCGGCTACTAGCGTCGGCATGGAAAAAATCAAGAGAGGCAATTTTGGGAGCAGTCCCAATGATAGTAGATGCTTGACATGAAAATCTACTAGCATACCAATATCTTCTCCACCACAAGAAGAGAGACCTACTCCGGATGCAAAGATATCTTGATGAAAGAAAAAGGCTAGCCGATGAATCCAGTTTACGATGTGCCCAACTAAGTTCTACCCGAGGGTCAAGAAGTTTGACAGGAGCCGCACCACCAAGAAGGGCGACATCTCGATTACAGAATATCCCCGAAGCAGAAAGAAGTGGAATCATCCGAGACCTCGACCTATCATTCATGTGCATTGATCAAGAAGGAAACATCAAGGCAAAAACAACTCAGGCATCCATTGTGGCCGCACAAACATATCTGATCACCACTCAACCCGCACCCGACGATCCACACGCGGCCCTCCACCGCTCTGCCCTAATGAACCTTGGCATGGTAGGGGCCTCACTCGCGGAAGCAGAACAAGGACTCACACAATGATCCCCACGCTGTCACAACAGTCCTCGGCAAGTAGGACACACCCGGCGATCTCGATCACCACACTAGGCGCACCTCGTAGGATCCGAGCTGCGAAGCAACACAAGGAACAATGACACCCAGCATAGGAGCAGTGGACCCAGAGACGAAAGCCGCACCCGACGATATCAAGATGGAGATGATGAAGATGACCATGGGCTATGCGGGTCCAACTGTTTCACGCAAAGGATTCGAAAAGCCTTGGTACCCAAAGATTTTAAACTTCCAAATGACCAACGGAAATACGATGGGCTCCAGAAACCCAAAGCTTGGTTAGCAGACTATCTAGACATCGTCAAATTACAGGGCGGATCCACAACTACTGCAATGCAAAGTCTACAATTACACCTCACCGGCGCCGGAAGATCATGGTTAAGGCAGTTACCCGAAGATTCAATTGGTAGCTGGAACGATCTGGAAGATAAGTTCATGTGACATTTTCATTCTACATTCAAGCGACCAGCATACTTGGAGCAGTTGCGAGCGTGCAAACAAAAATCCGGGGAGTCAATAAGAGCGTTCATACAGAGGTGGAATATTATCAAAAACTCAGCTGAATCCATATCCGATGAAAGGGCCATTGACGTCTTCAACGACGGCCTCCGTCGCCGAATATTCATAGAAGAGTTGGGTCGGGTGAAACCAAAGGAAGTATCATAGCTGATGGAAATAGCAAACCGATGGGCCGATGGAGAAGACGCGCTACATAATAAACGCGGGGGGTCACCCGAAGAAGATAGGCATAAGCACGGCAATGACAGAAGACGAAGGAACAACGATGGAAACTCAGGACCAAGCTATGTCGCAGCAGGTTTTTCGGGTGAAAGTAACAATAGAAGAAACGACAATAATGGCGGATACCATCAAAACAGGGACGATGTTGGAGGAAGCCATCCTGCATAGCGGTATCAGCCAAGAGGACGAGACCCACCTATGTCCGCAATACAAATGCTGGAAGGACCTTGCAATATGCATTTTTACATCGACTTAGTAGGCAGGCGACAATCCAATCACTTGATGAAAGACTACCGAACATTTTTGATGATGTAGGAGTTGTGCAATGTAAAGCCAGCCAAGGCAACAAATCGAGGATACACATCCACGCCTAGTGCACTAGCTATCAGTGCACCACCACCAGTTGCACCACCACAAAGTTCAAATGATCAAAACAATGAGTACCCTAGATCAGAAGGAACAATGTCTATGATTCAGAAAGGGCGTCCACCCAACAAAATTCAGAAGCTCATCACAAGACATGTCAATATGGCGGAAACATCAACATCGGCTACACCCGAATATTTCCATTGGTCAGAGCAAGAAATAAAATTCAGCAGAGCAGATCACCCACTTCGGGTCCCACGACCAGGTCATTCAGCCCTGATAGTCGAAGCACAAATTGGCGGATTCGACATGAGCAAGGTCTTCATGGATGTAGGGAGTAGCATAAATCTGATCTATGCAAAAATGTTGCGAACAATAGGCTACCCCTTGGATAATCTCGCTCCAATAGAAACCTCTTTCCACGGAATAGTACCACGTAAAGCCAAAATTCCTTTAGGCAATTTTTTCTTGATGTTGTTTTTGGTTCCAAAATAAATTTCAGGCGAGAAAACCTCGAATTCAAAGTCATGG
Source organism: Avena eriantha (assembly GCA_910589775.1). Classification (NCBI taxonomy): domain Eukaryota; kingdom Viridiplantae; phylum Streptophyta; class Magnoliopsida; order Poales; family Poaceae; genus Avena; species Avena eriantha. The sequence goes on along the minus strand of OU342744.1, from coordinate 235,999,105 downwards.
ATTGGCCATCACAATACCATGCAATCCTAGGACGACCAGCCTTTGCACGATTCATGGCAGTGCCACATTACGCATACTTAGTAATGAAAGTGTCAGCACCAAAGGGAGTTATCACGGTACAAGGAAGCTTCACACATGCGGACGGTTGTGATCGAGTGTTCAATAAAATTTCTGAATCTTTCGGGATGGCAACGGAGTTTGAGCAACTCAAAAGTTCAGCAAGCAAACAACCTCTGGAGGTAGCATGTGTCAATCCTGATCAGGCTTTTGACATGGCAAAAGACACAAAAGAAGTACAGATCCACCCCCACTGACCCAACGAAAACAACATTTGTGGCTTCTAACCTTGATCCTACATAGGAAAGCGCGTTCATCGAGTTCCTCCGTGAGCACTTGGAGATTTTCGCATGGCTACCTTCTGACATGCTGGGAATCCCCAGGGAACTCGCTGAGTACACACTAAATTTAGATTCAAAGGTGAAGCCAGTAAAACAACCACTTCGATGCTTCACAGAACCAAAACACAAGGCCATTGGAAAGGAGCTCCATCGCCTAACAGATGCCAATTTTATCAAAGAATTAACAAAATTAGAGTGGCTTGCGATCCCAGTATGTGTTCTGAAGAAAAACACTACGGAACTTCGGATGTGCATCGACTTTACTACATTGAACAAACATTGTCCAAAAGATCACTTCCCATTGCCGCGAATCGAACAAATCATCGATGCAACCGCGGGATGCGAACGTCTTTCTTTCTTGGATGCTTACTCAGGTTACCACCAGATCAGGATGAAGGAAGAAGATCAAGAGAAAATGGGGTTCACCACGCCTTATGGCGTATTCAACCATGCCGTTTAGCCTCAAGAATGCTGGAGCAACATATCAGCGGATGATGCATAAGTGCCTGGGAAGTCAAATAGGCACAAACGTGCAAGTATATATTGATGACATCATAGTTACCACTGGTCAAGGATCAACCTAGAAGAAACATTCAGAAATCTTGACATGTTTAGCATCAAACTGAATCCGAAGAAGTGTTCCTTTGGAGTCCCGGCAGGGCAACTCCTCGGATATTTGGTATCATCTAGAGGAATCCAGGCTAATCCCGACAAAATACAAGCAATCATCACAATGAAGAAGCCAACAAATCTACGAGGAGTACATCAACTAGCGGGATGAGTAGCGGCTCCAAGTCGCTTTATCGCAAGATTAGGAGAAAAGGCGCTGCCATTCTACGCCCTCATGAGGAAATCAGAAAAATTCGAATGGATGGAAGAAGCTCAGCGTCCCTTCGAAGATCTTAAAAGAACACTTTCGACATCTCCTGTCATCGTGTCACCAAAAGAAAAGGAACCTCTCCTCCTTTATATTGCTGCCACACATCAGGTGGCCAGTATGGTCCTAATCTTAGAGCGACCCGAAGAAGGAAAGACCCATGGAGTGCAGAGACCAATTTATTTCCTGAGCAAAGTTTTATCGCCATCCAAACAAAGGTACCCACACTACCAGAAACTAGCATACGAGTTATTTATGACAGCACGAAAACTACACCACTATTTCTCGTAGCACCCGATCATAGTGATCAACGAGGCACCTTTGTCAAGCATCCTCAACAATCCAGAAGCAAATGAGCGTGTTTCTCTATGGGGCATCGAACTATCTCCTCGGGATATCACTTACGAGAAGCGCAAAGCAATTAAGTCACAAGTTCTGCCGGATTTCATCACAGAGTGGACGGAATTGCAATGTGCAGGTCCACCAGACCTTTCTAGCACCTAGACAATGTACTTGGATGGATCAAAAAGAACGGAGGGAGCAGGAGCAGGAGTTGTACTGATATCACCTCAAGGCGACAAAATGCGCCATATTCTTCAGATGAGCTTTGCAAACACATCCAATAACAAGGCAGAATACAAGGCCCTGTTGCACGGCATGTGGATGGCCAAAGCTTGCGGTGCAACTCGCCTAAAAATCTTCAGAGATTCCAATCTCGTGGCACAGTAGGCAATGAACAAATGTGATGTTGTCAGTGAAAATATGATTGCTTATCGCGCCTTGTATAGCATTATGGAGGCTCAATTTGATGGTTGTGAAGTATCGCATATAGGAAGAGCAAGCGATGAGGAAGCTGGCAACCTACCAAACATCAGATCATTGTGTTTACCAATATCACCAGCAGTTTTTTGGGAGGAGATAGTGGAGCGATCAATCAAAGCGAAAAGAGTCTCCAAAGTCGTAGCACCAAAAACAGGGAAAAGAAGCATCCGTAAAAAGAGTCGGGGGCTCCTTCAGAAACCAAGAACATAGAAGAGGCCATTGAAGAAGAACAAGAAATCAAAGAGGTCATGCTAATTGAACCAACATGGATGCAGCCGTATATATCATATATGACTACGGGAGAGCTACCAGAGGATGTGATAGAAGCTCGGCGAATCACCCGACGATCGAAGGCTTTCAGGATAATCAAAGGAGAACCATACAAAGGAAGTATTTCGGGTGTGTTGCAACATTGCGTAACACCCGAAGAAGGAAAAGATATACTGAAAGATATACATGAAGGAGTATGTGGTCACCATGCTAGTAGCCGAGCAATTGCTGCAAAAGCATTCAGGGCAGGATTTTATTGGCTCACTACAGTACAAGATCCAAAAGACATTGTCAGAAGATGTGAAGCATGTCAACGATTCGCAACAAAACCTTGAGCACCCGCTGCTGAACTGGATCCCATACCCTTGGCTTGGCCTTTCACTCAGTGGGGACTCGACATGGTGGGAAAACTTCACAAATCATTGCTGGGAGGACACGTTGTTCTGCTAGTAGTAGTCGACAAATTTACTAAGTGGATTGAAGCAATGCATGTCACCACCCAAGATGGAACTTTGGCTGTAACCTTTATCAAATCCATAGTATTTCGGTTTGGCGTACCGAATAGCATCATCACGGATAATGGAACCAACTTCACTTCCAATGAGTTCAAGGAGTACTGCTAGGAGATGGGCATCAAAATAAGCTACGCTTCGATGGCTCACCCACAAATAAATGGACAGGTCGAAAAAGCCAATGGATTAGTTACCGCCGGCTTCAAACAAAGACTACTGGCACCACTTAAAAGAGCAAAAGGAGCATGGGTGGATGAACTGCCATCCGTGTTATGGAGTTTACGTACAACTCCAAATAATTCGACTCAGGAGACGTCTTTCTTTTTGCTCCACGGTGCGGAAGTCCTGCTTCCAGTTGAGGTATCACACGAATCGCCAAGAGTAGCTGCATATAATGAAGAAGAATCATGAGAAGAACTTGAAGATGATGTAGATGCGCTTGATGAAGCTCGAGACGAAGCCCTCCAAAGAGCAACTATGTACCAACAAAACCTGCTGACATGGGTATGCCCAATAGGCACTCGACTACAACCTACCTGGTGCGGCTCGATGGAAGGCCCACTCGACAAATTGCCAAGGTCCATGCCGCCTATGATGGTTCGAGTGGTATGAAGCCCATATGGACACAGACTCCCAACGTACAAGACAAGGAAAGCTCAAGACTAGAGTTGTAATCTAACTTGTAACCAACTCGTGTTGGTACTTGAGACCTAGCCTCCCCATATATAAAGGCTAGGAGGGTCCAACGAGGAGGACACGACCTAAGACGCGCTACGCCACAATAGATCTAGACATCGCGACTCCCCCAATAAATAGATCTACGATCTCTCATACGGCAGATCCAATCTGCGCGATACCTCCATCGGTGACACTGTAATCCTTCGGATCATCATCAATCTAGAGCAGACAAGCAGGATGTAGGGTCCTCTACGAGGCCTGAACCTGGGTAAAACCTCATGTCACCTGTGTGCTTGTTTGCTAGCCGATCGAGACTTCCAGCGCTTCCCAATTCCTCGAACCTAAGTCCATAACAATGGGCATTGATGAGTTAAACCCTCGTCAATTGGCGCCGTCTGTGGGAACTGGAAGCGTTGATGTTGCGATCTCAACGGCTTCATCTCTGGCGATCTACGATTCATCGGCATTGGAGACTAGATCTGATTCGCCTTCGTCATCATCAACACGGCCGGATCACGTCTGGTCAATTCATCTGCGGTCGACGTCTCCGTCGCAGTTAATTTTATCTTCACCAACACGTATGCGGATGCTCCATGTCAACTTTTCCCTCCCGCTCACCTGATCAGACCGGCGGTACTGAGTTACACTGGATTGCCAAGTTCAGCCACAATTGCGAGACTGCTGATTTGCCTCGCCTTGGAAAGCTAGCGCATCGCGAGATCACCATGGAAACCTGACATCGGGCGGGTAAAGTTTCGAGAAGACCTCGAAAAAATTAATCTGCGAGTCATATGCGGCCCGGTGCAACTATTGGTTTATTATTTCATGTCACATGGCACGAGCACGCACACTCTTCCCGTCGGCATGATTTGCAGAAGAAAAAACAAGAAGCCGATCATCATGTTCGTACATAGTGTCTTGAAGCAATCGTATCAATCGGGATCAGAAAAGAAAAAGAGTTCATAATGTGAGAGTCATCCAACGGAGAAGAAGAAAACGACAGGAAAAAAAAGTCCATCAGATCAATTGAAAGAAAAATTGACTCGGATCGTATGAGTTGATCTACACAAAAAGGGGTATCGGTCAAGGTGCTAGCTAAATTAGAGCTAGTACGAAGACATCAATATATTTTCAAGACAAAGACATCAGTATATTTACGTGAGTCAATAGTATACTGTACCGGCAAATTATCGGGTTACGTGGACAACTTGAAAAATATTTCGACTTTGTCGCTACAATCTTCGACTTCACCATGCGACCAGCTACCGCGTTGACTTCGCCCACCGCGCGACCACATCCATCACGTGACTCGCTGTCGCGTCGACTCCGTCCGCTACATCGATTCTACACTCAGGGGTTCCATTGCCTCCTTCGCGAGACCCGCTGCTGCCATCTGCCCCGGCGACCTGCCACGGTCTTCATATCGGGTGTCTCGGGGGCTCCTTCGACTCCGACGACCGCGAGCCACGACTATCTTCGACTCTGCCGTACGACCTGATTCGGTTCTCGACTCCACGCTCGGGGGCTGCGCCCACTTGGTCATACGACTCGCGACTATCGACCTGTTGCGGTTTGCGACCGCAATGATCCTCTATGGTCTTCAATTGCGGTGACTCATTACATGCTTCGGATGCGGCAACCCAATATAATCTTCAATTGCGGCGACCGGCCGCATCAGCTTTAGCGACCGCGACTCGGGGGCTTCCTCGACATCGACGATCCTCTGCGTTCTTCAGCTCCAGCGACCCGCTACAGTCTTCGGCTGCGACGACACGCTGTGATTCTCGGCTCCGGCGACTCGAGGGCTCTTTCGGCTCCAGCGACCCGTTGTGGCCTTTGACTCCGGCAACTCGAGGACTTGTTCGACTCCGGTGACCAGGTGTGGTCCTCGACTCCGGCGGCCCAGGGGGCTCCCTCAGCATTCGTGATCCAGCGACTCGCTATGGTCCTCGACTCCGCCCATCTACTGAGTCTTCGACTCCATCACGCGACTCACTGCGGTCTTTAGCTCCGGTCTTCGGGTGAGATGACCCAATACGGTCTTCGACTGCTGTGGCCCGTTACAGTCTTCATATACGGCAATTCGTCATCACCACGTGACTCCGATCCGCCACGTCTACTACGTCCGCCGCGTGACCCACTACTACGTCAACTACATGACCGCTGCACAACTCTCGACCGCCACGTTGACTACTCATCTGGTGTCGATCTCGCGACCTGCTGCAGTCTTCGACTCTAGCGATTCGCTACGATCTTCGGCTCCAATGACTCGGGGGCTCGGGGGCTCCCTCCGTTTTGGCGACTCGCCGTGGTCTTTAACGTCAACGACTGGCTGTGGTCTTCATATCGGGTGACTCGAGGACTTCCTCGACTCCCACGACAGCGAGCCGCTATAATCTTCGACTCCAGCACGCGACCTGATGCAGTCTTCGGCTGCGGTAACACGCTGTGGTCTTCGACTTCGACGACCTGATGTGTCTTCGACTCCTTCATGTGACCCGCTGCCGCGTCGACTACGTCCACGATTGCATCGACTTCGTCCACAATGACTACCAATAAAGCTAAGTTACCCTCTATTAGAGATGCTTTCTTTCCTACTTTAATCGCACTCGAAACAATCGAGGGTTGCGCCCTCTTCGAGTAACCTAATGTTTCATCGATTCCACGCACTCGAGCACCTCATACGCGACAGCCCGAGTAGCTGATTTGCCTGATCGTCGAATCCTTGAACTCCGAGCACCTCCGCAAGACACTAAGACTAAGGGTAATCAGGCTAACGAAAAGGCCTAGCATACAGTGCAAAAGTGTCGACTCGATTGGCACCAAAATTTTACTTTACAAGATAACAAGTAAATACTCTTTACAAGATACATATACTTCATAATTCTTAATGTTTTATGCAGCTTATAAGGATGTCGACTACATCGAGCTATTCTATCGGGTCCTCCAACAGGAGTCGACAAAACAACTGGCTATGACATATACTCAAGACCCGAATCGAGTCCCTCCTCGGATGGTTGCATCGCTTGATGCTACACACATGCGACGTTGGCCACGCACCCGACAAAAGTGACTGCATCGACTCCATCTGCATCGTTGACTCACCCATGTTTTCTTCTCGCATGATTGGCGAGTACATTTACAAAGATACAAGCCTCGAGTCTCTGCCCGAGTCTGCAACTCCGCCAGACACTCGGGGGCTACTCCAAACTGGAGCGTTGGTGGCACATATACAAGATCCTTGAGTGACACACTCTGAGTCCTCACTCGAATCCACGATTCGACTAATGACTCAGGGGCTACTCCCGAAGGGAGTGCTGGCCGCGCACCCGAAGAAATTTGTGGAAATATCCAAGCATCACGAAAACCCTTCATTCGAATTTACGATTTGATTGTGGACTTCGGGTTACTCCCATAGGGAGCACTGAAAACATATTCGACTGAAACAAGCAACAAAAGACAACAGCAGTCGCAAAAGTTATTTAGTCCCTGCCTGAATCTTCGACTGAAACAAGCAACAAAAGACGACAGCACTCGCAGAAGTTATTTAGTCCCTGCTTGAGTCTTCGACTCAACCAGGCACTCGGGGGCTACTCCCATAGGGAGCGCTGGTCGCGCACCCTATGATTATTTTCTTCCTCCTACATCGTATTGTGAGTCGATAACATCCACACTCGAATGCTATGGCGACTCTGCCTCATATTTTCCTTGCAAAGAGATTACGTCTCCTAGGCCACCCGAATCATCTCCGTGATGACAAAAATTCGGATGTCGCGCTTACAGCGTGAAGATAAGACCTGAATAAGGCCTGGCAACGCATCTGCTGCGCAGTACCAGATATATATATGTGCCTGCAGGTACGATGAATATGCCTTGATGGACACGTCAAGTGCTCACACTTGTACACTGGAATTCGACTCTTGTAAGACCTCCGCGGCCTGAGTCGAATTACGCCAGCAATTTCCGGATTCGAGTCCGGGGACTCGAGTTTGAGTAGGTGGCGTTGTTTTTGCCCTAGAGCAATTAACTGGTCTCGATCCATCGAGCGCACCAGGCACTTTTACCATCATCCCTATGAACTACTACAAAATTCGACTGGCCCGATGAACTTCCGGGTGAGTGCTTCGCACTTGACATAATTGTCGACTCCGACATCCTAATGCAAAACTCAAGACTTTTGAGTCTCCATCCGAATCTACGATTCACATGGACACTCTGGGGCTACTGACATGGGTATGCCCAATAGGCACTCGACTACAACCTACCTGGTGCGGCTCGACGGAAGGCCCACTCGACAAATTGCCAAGGTCCATGCCGCCTATGATGGTTCGAGTGGTATGAAGCCCATATGGACACAGACTCCCAACGTACAAGACAAGGAAAGCTCAAGACTAGAGTTGTAATCTAACTTGTAACCAACTCGTGTTGGTACTTGAGACCTAGCCTCCCCATATATAAAGGCTAGGAGGGACCAACGAGGAGGACATGACCTAAGACGCGCTACGCCACAATGGATCTAGACATCGCGACTCCCCCAATAGATAGATCTACGATCTCTCATACACCAGATCCAATCTGCGCGACACCGCCATCGGCAACATTGTAATCCTTCGGATCATCATCAATCTAGAGCAGACAAGCAAGATGTAGGGTCCTCTACGAGGCCTGAACCTGGGTAAAACCTTGTGTCACCTGTGTGCTTGTTTGCTAGCCGATCGAGACTTCCAGCGCTTCCCAATTCCTCGAACCTAAGTCCATAACAATGGGCATTGATGAGTTAAAACCTCGTCACCTGCGCAATTACCATAGTAGAAGATTGTGGCCTAGGTCCTTCGTAATAAGGGACCTAGTTCTTCGCCTCAAGAAAGACGACCACAAAAAGTTAGAATCGCCATGGGAAGGACCATACATCGTCACAGAAATTATTCCTAGAGGAGCATATCAAATACAAGACAAGAAGACATGAGTAAATTACTCAAATCCATGGAACGAGCACAACTTTTATGCATAAGATTATTTGCAAAGTGATAAGAGTCACAGTTCGGCTTATCAGCCAAGATGTCAAGAATAAAAGGCTAAAATATCCATCCACTAAAAGAATAACGTATCATTGATTTTTGGCTTATATATAAAGAGATAAGTTATTTGTACCTTAATATTTTAATTATGTTCAAAAAGATCAATACTTTCCATCGAGCTAACAGCAACTATGAGCCTATGTCCAGATACAGGCATCCGAACATAGCCTCGGGGGCTACTCCCATCGGGAGGGCTAGCACGCACCCGATAGAAATTCCATGTGTACAAAAGTCCATTGACAAATTTAAAAAAAACATTTTTGAGTTTTCCACTAGTGTATCCTCAATAAGGTGTTACTCCCATTGGGAGATAGAGTAAAATAATAAAATTATCTAAAATAATCAGAAAGATTGGTGGCCCAGCAGGCCAACCGCCAATCAAGCCAAAAATCTCGGATCATGCCAAGCGCGGGGAAAAATCCGAATGCCGTGTTGAAAAACATGAAGGTAAGACCCCAAGATTCATCCTGTGTGGCCTGGTAATCACACAAGAATGCTCTCTGCTAGCAAAAATCCGTATCAACGATACGATAAAAAATCCTGATGGACGCGTTGGGTACCTTATAAAAAACAAAAAACTGGAATTCAGTATTCGGTAAGACCACAACGGCTCGAACTGAATTACACTAGCGACAAATTCTGGATTCAAACCTGGGGACTTGAGTTTGATGTAGGTCAACCTTGTTTTTTCCCAGGAGAAATTAACTGATTCCCGATCCATCGGAAGCATCAGATTCGTTGTACCAAAATCCCTACAAAAAATAAAATCAAACAGAATGAGAGAAAGAAGAAAGAAAACTCTAAGACACAACCTGGAAACTGCGGATTCAGGTAGAGTCTCGAGGGCTACTAACATGAGTATGATTACTCGGATGCTCACTATTCGCTACCCTACATTGTGAAGGAAATATGCCCTGAGAGGCAATAATAAAGTTGTTATTATATATTTCTTGTATATGATAGATGTTTATTTTGCATGCTATAATTGTATTGATAGGAAACAGGTGTGTTTAATAAACAAAAAGGGTTCCTAGTTATGCCTCTCTTATAGACTAGCTTATTGATTAACAAGATGATCAAGGTTTCCTGATCATGGGCATTGGATGTTGTTAATAACAAGGTCACAACATTTGTGAAATCATGTGATGAACATTCATCCGAAGTATAGCATTACGATCAAGTCATTATGTTTACATTGCTATAACATCATACGAAGTAATCTTTATCCTTAGATCATGAGATCATGTTAATTGCTAACACCGGAAGAGTATCTTGATAACATCAAACGTCACACCGTAACAGGGTGACTATAAAGATCGGTTCAGTGCTACGAAGGTGTTATGTTGAGGCTCATGGATCAAGAGTGGAATTTGCCAATCCCGATGACGGATAGATATACTCTAGGCCCTCTCGGTGATATCACATTAAGATAGCTTGCAAGCAAGTGATGTGATCACTAGAATGTTATATCACGGGAACGAAAAAAGAGTGCATGTCGGTAACGAGATCAAACTAGGTATTTGGATACCGATCATCGAATATCGGACATGTATTATATCATGAGACAAAGGGATTAAGTTACTAGCGTTAAAGGTTCTCATGATCACAAAAGTCATCGTTGAATATGCAGGAGTCAGTATGGATCTCTAGGTCCTGCTTCTGATTATTGATCTGAGAGGAGTCTCAATCATGTCTGCATTATTCGCAAACCATAGGGTGACACACTTAAGAGTTACCGGACACCATTTTGGAGCACATATGTTTTAGACGAAAGAATTGCAAAGCGCAGGAATTGTTTTGATAGAAACCGGAATTGTTTCGGCTGAAATTGCAGAAAGTGGTTCTGCATGTGATATTGAAATGTTGCAAGGGGTTTTATGTGAATGTTTGTTTATTAAAGTAATTAACAAAATTCTGAATAAATTTAATAAAGAGTTTTATTAAATGAGAGAGCATTAAACTTAGAGAATTTTAATGCATTTCAAGTGGAGACTTTAAAAGGGAATGTGAAGAGGCATTTTAATGTGGAGGGGTTACCACCACATGAATGGGGGAGGTGAGGGATCACCCCCCATGAGGCGCCGGCCATGGAGAGGGGCACTGCTAGCTCGTGGTTGACGTAGGGCCCGTTGGGAACCCCAAGAGGAAGGTATGATGAGCACAGCAGCAAGTTTTCCCTCATTTATGAGACCAAGGTTTAATCGAACCAGTAGGAGCAAGGAAACACCCCAAAGGTGTTACTAGCTGAGCTTTGGCAGGGCGCACTACCGGTGCTAGTAACAACGTGGAGACCTGCACAACACAACCATAGAACTTTGTCCCCAACTTGCGATGAGGTTGTCAATCTCACCGTGTTTTGCGGAAAACAAAGGATTAAACGTATCGAATGGAAAGAAGTAAAAGTTTGCAGAAAGTAAACACAAAGCAGTGAAAGATTGTAGATTGTATGTAAAGTAAAGGACCGGGATCCATAGTTCACTAGAGGTGGCTCTCCTTAGATAGATAACATGCTGGGTGAACAAATTACAGCGGGGCAATTGACAAACTCCGAGAAAGCAATACATGCATATACTAATCATCTTGACTCCTCTGAGACTTTATTGGGCATTACAACATAATACATAGACCGCCATCCAACTGCATCTATGACTAATAATCCACCTTCAGGTTATCATCCGAACCCCCTCCAGTATTAAGTTGCAAGCAACAGATTATTGCTTTACGAATTGCGTGTAAAGTAAACAATACGATTGTTCTATCAACAAAGGGTTGTTGTTTTCTCCCTAGTAGCAATAGCACATCTAGTACCTTAGAGATTTATGTCACTTCCCCAGATTACGAGAGGCATGAACCCACTATCGAGCATAAATACTAACTCTTGGAGTTGCTAGCATCTACTTGGCCAAGATAGCTACTAACAACGGAAAGCATGCAAGATCTCAAATAACAAAGACATGATAGAATCAATAATCAATCTGAAATAGCATCTCAATATCCATCGGATCCCCGCAAACACAACATGTATGAATTACAAATAGATGATCTTGATCATGAACGGAGCTCACAAGATCTAAACATGAAATCACAAAGGAGGAGATCCAGCCATCTAGCTACTACATGGATCCGTAGTCCAAGGATGAACTACTCACGTATCACACAGGGGGCTTGCATGGTGATGAAGAAGGCCTCCCGGGTGAATTCCCCTCTCCGGCAGGGTGCCGGGAAGAGCTTCAGATCCCTCCCGATCTAGGGATGGAGATGACGGCGGCTATAGACTCTTTCGTGGATTTTTGATCGGGTACTTAGGGTTTACGTCCCGAGGGCAACTTATAGGCGGCAGGAGAGGTCGAGGGGGTGCTAGGAGCCACCACAACACCCCCTGGCACGGGCCCAGCCTGGCCACGCGGCCAGGTGGTGTGGCCGGCCCCTGGCCCTTCTCCGTCTCGTATTCTGGCACTTGATCCCTTCCGGAAAAATAGGCACTTTGAGTTTTGTCCCGTCCAATTCCGAGAATGTTCATTTTTTGACTTTCCTGGAACCAAAAACAGCAGAAAACAGGTAGCTGGCACTATGGCTCTTGTTAATAGGTTAGTCCAAGAAATCATATGAAAAGTACTCCAAAGTTGGAACAGAACACGAGAAAGTGGATAAAACTAAGCATGGAACATCAAAAATTATAGATTCTTTTGCAATGTATCAGCATCCCCAAGCTTAACTCCTGCTCGTCCTCGAGTAGGTAAGTGATAAAAAGGAATAATTTTTGAGGTGACATGCACCATCAAAGACTTGATCAAAGTATTTGCAAAACATTCAAAGCTAGGATCATAGTACTTCAATCATAACATGAAAGACAAAGTTCTAGCAATAAGCAAAGAGACTAAGATGTAACATGAAAAGGCACAAACAAAAGATTCATGAATAACAATGCTTTGCAAGACGTTTGTTTGTTTCACATAAAGAAAACATAGCATAATAGTATTCAGCTTGTCCCTCAATAGAGAAGCAAATATAAATGCATAAGACACCTTCAAAGTTCATAAGAGTGACTAGATACAATAGTTTAAAACAAGCAATATCAAGTTATGCATCAATCAACTAGTCTTGGGACAATGCACGTAGAACTAAGAATGGCCACTATGCTCTCAAAGTAGGTGCATAAAGATAGAAGGTGGAGACTCAATATAATGGTGGAAGAAAGGCCTTTTGTAAAAAGGAAGTAGGGATTCAAGTCTCCTAAAGAGCTTCCAAAAATTATGGTACTTATAGCCTTCAGCTCTCATTGCCCCTATCATAAGCATCTTGAAGTGATTAAGGTTAAAGTGAACAAACTATGGTGTACATGCTTGACGAAGTATAAGTTAGGAATCTCATGTCCCTTGTATACGAGGGCCGCTCCTCGTGCTACTCAAGTTTATTCATCGTAAGTACATGTGTATCATTGTGAACCGCCAACGGGGTACCCCTTGCCCGATGATACGGAAGAATCCCCATATCAAAATGACAAGGCAAGCAGACAACGAGCATCTCAGCATTCTTCTTATTTACCATGGGAATATGGTGCTTTTTTCTCTCTTTCCTCTTTTCATAGTATCTCTTTTTTCTCTTTTTCTCTTTTTTTTCTCAATATAGGACTGTTTTTTTGTAAGAAGAATGCTTCATAGACAGCTCATTATGGTTACGCTGCAGGTTTCCACCATGTCAACATGGATTAGACCAGCAGCCCAGGCGTTTCTCTAACACATATACATAACTCCATGGACTTACAAGCTCCCCTTTCATTTCACACCGACGACATCCATATACAAAAGAGCATGATATCAACTAGGTACAAGTACCAAGTGCAATGTTGAAAGCGTTCCCCATGAAAGCATGGTTCTGCTAATTCCCAACAAATAAGTGCAAGCATATACAACATAGAAGACACAATGGTTCAAGTTTATTAAGGGCAAGTAAAGTAAAGTGTGCCATCAAGTTCGTGAGAGCTTTAATCACTAGTTTTTGCATAACTAGTGGAAGGTAAACAAAAGCATGAATATACTTGGAATAGCATAAGCTAGTAGGTAGGTATGATGGAATCTTTGGAATAACTTGGTTTTGGGAGTTGGATGCATGAGTGGAACTCATACTTTGTTGTGGAGGCTAGCAAAAGACTAGGAGCGACAAACTAAGAGAGTAATAATGACCATAATCATGCAGAGCGACAAAACATCATTGATCAAAGCATAAAGTGATACTACAAGTTGAAAACTAAAGGATCATAAAGGCTATGGTGACTTGAGATAGTCATAACATGGTGTCAGCATGTGCCAAGTCAACCCAAATAAAGCATCAAAGGAAAATACCACTATACTATGTTTTAATATGCTAAAACAACGCATGATTCATCCAAGGCACATTAAGAAATCTCAATTTTTTATAACAAGTCATGCTACAGCAAAGAATACTAAGAATAAAGCCAAAACAATATCAACCATGGCATGACGAAGCATAAGCCACAGTCAAAAACGATCTCTTTTTACCACATAAATATGAACTTTCCTACTCTTTTCCAAACCAAACCAAACCAAACTATTTGCAAACCAAAGTATGAAAGAGGGGGTCCAACCAACTTATTCAGAAAACTAAGCACACCAAGTAAACTAAAAACCAAAACAAAAACGAAAAAGAAGACGCTCCAAGAAAAACACAATTATGCATGAAACAATAAAAATGAAGCGTTTGGAAAAACCTAGGATTTTTATTGATGAAGAAGGGGATGCCTTGGGCATCCCCAAGCTTTGACGCTTATACTTCTTGGATGTTTCTTGGGGTGACACACATGGCATCCCCAAGCTTGAGCTTTAGTCCATCCTTCATCCCATTACTCATTCCTTCCATACACCTGAAATTTTTCCTTCATACAAAACTTCACACAATCTCATTAGCAACATTAGTGCACTTAAGATAAATAAGTCTCAAGGTTCAATTCTAACATCAAATAAACTTCCATTAGAACACTAGCTACTGTAGAACTTCCCTCAAAAAGCTCAATTCCCCAAAGGAACTCAAGAAGGAACTAACAAGAAGCAAATGCAGAAAATGGCAGAAATCTGTCAAAACAGACCAGCAGGTAAAGACGAATTTTTTCCAAGACCTTCTGTTGCTCAAATCAAAAAGTGTTTAACTAACGAAAGTTAAATAACAACCCTGGGCAGAAGTACAAAACATTACAGCTCAATCCGACATACAGAGCTCTCTCAGGAATATTTACGGTGAAGCACAGAAATCTGTTTCGGGACAACAACTTTCCCAAACATTACTTCTCTCTCATTAGAGGTTACTCTTGGCACAAAAAGCAAATAAAAAGGATAAGGAGAGGTTATTACAAAGGAAATAACTTCCAATACTCAACTAAAACTCTTGGGTTATCTCTCAACAAGTACTTTTCTTTAACGCCTTTAAGTTAGGCATAAGAAGCAAAGAAAGAATCAAGTGTTCTCAAATGAAGAATCATTAAAACCAAATTTTGTTTTCATAGGAGAAGCAAAATAAATCGTTTCTCTCTTTTTAGGGAAGTGTTCTATACCTTTATCGAGTGGGAGTTGATATTTAATGGTGCCTTCTTTCATATCAATGATGGCACCAACAGTTCTAAGAAAAGGTCTTCCCAAAGTAATAGGACAAGAATCATTGTATTCAACATCAAAAACATAGAAATCAACGGGGACATAGGAATTGTTAACCATAATAAGAACATCATTAAGACTCCCCATGAGTTTATTTTTAGCATTATCATCAAGTGGGACATTCAAATAACAATCTTCAAGAGGAGGCAAATCAAGCATATCATAAATCCTTCTAGGCATAATAGAAACACTACCATCAAGATCACACAAAGCTTTGAAATCAAAGTCATTCACTTTCATATTAATGATGGGTTCCCAACCATCCTCTTGTTTTATAGGAATAGAAGCTTTATGTTTCATCTTTTCTTCTTTAATCTTTATGAGAGCATCAGTAATGTGTTTTGTAAAAGCCATATTCATTGCACTAGCATTAGGACTTTTTGCAAGCTTTTGTAGGAACTTAATAACTTCAGAGATGTTGCAACAATCAAGATCAAAATCAACTTTATCATCTAAAGTAGTAGAACTATTAGTAGCCTCAACACTAGTGGTAGTGATATTAGAAACACTAATGTTTCTAGCAATTTCATCTTCTCTTTCCCACTTAGCATGTAATTCAGCTAATAGTCTAACATTCTCATCAATTCTTAGTTGTATAGCATTAGTAGCTGCAAAGGGATTCTCATTAGTTCCGGGTTTAGCAGCCATTTTATTCAAATTAGATTGAGCTTCAGCCAAAGATGCCATGTTTCTTTCAGCATTAGAGAGTTTTTCCTCAATAGTTTTATTAAAAGCAGTTTGTTTACAAATAAACTCTTTAAGCATAACTTCAAGTTCAGAGGGAGCACTCTTATTATTGTTGTAAGAATTTCCATAAGCATTACCATTGTTGGGAGGATATGGCTTATAATTGTTGTTACCAAAATTGTTCCTATAAGCATTATTACCATATGCATTGTTGCCAAAGTTGTTATTTCTTATGAAGTTCACATCAACTTGCTCTTCTTGAGCAACCAAAGAGGCTAAAGGAACATTATTTGGATCAATATGAGCTTTCCCATTAGCAAGCATAGACATAATAATATCAATCTTATCACTCAAGGAGGAGGTTTCTTCAACAGAATTTATCTTCTTACCTTGTGGAGCTCTCTCAGTATGCCATTCAGAATAATTAACCATCATATTGTCCAATAGTTTTGTTGCAGCACCCAAAGTGATGGTCATAAAGGTACCTCTAGCAGCTGAATCCAATAGGTTCCTTGAAGAATAGTTCAATCATGCATAAATGTTTGGATGATCATCCAAGCAGTCAGTCCATGAGTGGGACAATTCTTTACCAAAGATTTCATTCTTTCCCAAGCTTGAGCAACATGCTCATTATCAAGTTGTTTATACTTCATTATTTCACTTCTCATGGATATAATCTTAGCAGGAGGATAGTATTTTCCAATAAAGGCATCTTTGCACTTAGTCGAAGAATCAATACTATTCCTAGTTAAGGAATTCAACCATTCTTTAGCTTTTCCTCTCAAAGAGAGAGGAAACAATTTCAGTTTATTAATATCACCATCTATATCCCTATGCTTTTGCATCTCACGGAGTTCAACAAAGTTATTTAGGTGGGAAGCAGCATCTTCATTACCAATACCAGAAAATTGTTCTCTCATAACAAGATTGAGCAAAGCAGGTTTTATCTCAAAGAAAGTATTTTCAGCCACAGGTGGAGCAATAGGTGTGCTCATAAAATCATTGTTGTTGGTGCTAGTGAAGTCACACAACTTAGTGTTTTCAAGAGTAGTCATTTTTTTGGGTTTTCAAATAAGAAAGCAAACAAGTAAAACTAATTGTTTTGTGTTTTTGAAGAACAAAACAAGCAAACAAAGCAAAAAGGAAACTAAGCAAAACAAAAACAACAAAGTAAAGAGATTGGTTATGAGGGACTCCCCTTGTGAAGATGTCCTTGACTCCCCGACAAGGCGCCAGAAAAATCTTTGCTAGCTCATAGTTGATGTAGAGCCCGTTGGGAACCCCAAGAGGAAGGTATGATGAGCACAGCAGCGAGTTTTCCCTCAGTTATAAGAGCAAGGTTTAATCGAACCAATAGGAGCAAGGAAACACCCCAAAGGTGTTACTAGCTGAGCTTTGGCAGGGCGCACTACCGGTGCTAGTAGCAACATGGAGACCTGCACAACACAACCACAGAACTTTGTCCCCAACTTGCGATGAGGTTGTCAATCTCACCGTGTTTTGCGGAAAACAAAGGATTAAACGTAGCGAATGGAAAGAAGTAAAAGTTTGCAGAAAGTAAACACAAAGCAGTAAAAGATTGTAGATTGTATATAAAGTAAAGGACCGGGATCCATAGTTCACTAGAGGTGGCTCTCCTTAGATAGATAACATGTTGGGTGAACAAATTACAGCGGGCAATTGACAAACACCGAGAAAGCAATACATGCATATACTAATCATCTTGACTCCTCTGAGACTTGAATGGGCATTACAACATAATACATAGACCGCCATCCAACTGCATCTATGACTAATAATCCACCTTCAGGTTATCATCCGAACCCCCTCCAGTATTAAGTTGCAAGCAATAGATTATTGCTTTATGAACTGCGTGTAAAGTAAACAATACGATTGTTGTATGAACAAAGGATTGTTGTTTTCTCCCTAGTAGCAACAGCACATCTAGTACCTTAGAGATTTCTGTCACTTCCCTAGATTACCAGAGGCATGAACCCACTATCGAGCATAAATACTAACTCTTGGAGTTGCTAGCATCTACTTAGCCAAGATAGCTACTAACAACGGAAAGCATGCGAGATCTCAAATAACAAAGACATGATAGAATCAATAATCAATCTGAAATAGAATCTCAATATCCATCGGATCCCCGGAAACACAACATGTATGAATTACAAATAGATGATCTTGATCATGAACGGAGCTCACAAGATCTAAACATGAAAGCACAAAGGAGGAGAAACCAACCATCTAGCTACTACATGGATCCGTAGTCCAAGGATGATCTACTCATGCATCACACCGGAGGCTTGCATGGTGACGAAGAAGGCCTCCAGGGTGAATTCCCCTCTCCGGCAGGGTGCCGGGAAGAGCTTCATATCCCTCCCTATCGAGGAATGGAGATGATGGTGGCTATAGACTCTTTCGTGGATTTTTGATCGGGTACTTAGGGTTTTCGTCCCGAGGACAACTTATAGGCGGAAGGAGAGGCCGAGGGGGTGCCAGGAGCCACCACACCACCCCCTGGCGTGGGCCCAGCCTGGCCGCGCGGCCAGGTGGTGTGGCCGGCCCCTGGCCCTTCTCCGTCTCGTATTTTGGCACTTGATCCCTTCCGGAAAAATGGGCACTTTGGCTTCTGTCCCGTCCAATTCCGAGAATATTCATTTTCTTACTTTCCTAGAACCAAAAACAACAGAAAATAGGCAGCTGGCACTGTGGCTCTTGTTAATAGGTTAGTCCAAGCAATCATATGAAAAGTACTCCAAAGTTGGAACAAAACACAATAAAGTGGATAAAACTTAGCATGGAACATCAAAAATTATAGATACATTTGCAATGTATCAGGCACCCCCCCCCCCCCGTCCTCCTATAAAATCCCCCCCTCTTCCTCCTTCTTCCACACACCTCCTCACGAAGGATCTCTCTCCCCCTCTATAATTATTGCCCCATGGTCTCGGATTAGCGAGATACATGTTCTCGGTGGCATTTTGTCTAGAAGGAGTTTCTGCTTCCGCTGCATCGCTGGAGCGAGGAGGTGGAGGTTGTCCGGTGGCTTGAACGTGTGTGCGAGGACGGATGCGCTGCTGATTTGCGGCGCTCGGACTTCCACACGATCTTGAGATCGGCAAGTGTACGACTACATCAACCACGAGTTCCTACTCGTTAACAAAACTCGTTGTCTTCGAGGGTAAGTTCTCGATGGATGTATGTCCACCCGTTGCTCTGTATCTAGTAGATAGATCTTGGCGTGTAGTTCTCATCGTAGGAAATTTTTTGTTTTCTATGCTGCGGACCCAACAGTGGTATCAGAGTCTGATCTATGCGTAGGTGCTTTGCACGGGTAGTACACATATGTTTATATGTGGGAGATGATGATTATGTTATTGCATCTTCTATGTATTTTGGATATTGGTGGCATAGTGGGATGAAGCGGCCCGGACCAACCTTACATGTCGTCGTACATGAGACTGGTTCCACGACTAACATGTAACTTGTTTTGCATAAGTGGCTGGCGGGTGTCTGTCTCTCCTACTATAGTCAATATCTGATTTACAACGAGTTGCTAATAACTTGGTTATCCTCGTTGTGGTTCAGGTTCGTAGGTAAGACCGGTTTTATCTCCGAAAGCCCTAAGCCACGTAAAACTTGCAATTGATAAATTAGAGATGTCTAGTTTAGATCGTTGCTGGGCTAGTGTCTTGATATGGTATTATTGTAAGTAGATGTATGATAGATACTCTTACAACACACTCAACGTGTAAGTTCCATAGACCTTGGCCTTACACACAAAGGAATGATATAGATCATACCACGATGCAAATGATAGAGATCAAATGCATGGACCATATCATCTCACTTTACACATTAGATGTTAGCATCTTATACTAGTAGTTTGGCGTTTTTCGTAGCATTGTAAGATGATCCTTCATTTAGATATCAAGATAAAACGTGGTCTTCCTTAAGTATGCACCGTTCTATGGATCGTGTTTCGAGACATCACGTGATGATCGGGTGTACTCGAATCTACGCTTTCACAGGAACGGGTGTAAGACAGTTTTACACACGCGAGTACTAAGGTTCTTACTTGGCGATCTTAGCATGTACAGACATGGCCTCAGAACACGGACCGAAAGGTTAAGCATGAGTCATATAGTTGATATGATGCCCATATAGATGCTCGCCTTTGAAGCTGCACCGACTCACGTGATGATCGGACTTGGTGTAGTGGATTTGGTTCATGTAATCACCAAAAAGACACGAGGGATGTCGTTTTTGAGTGGCAGTTCATTAGTAATTTGGATTAGTTGAACTCACTCTATCATAAACTTAGTCTAAATAAACTTTACAAAATTTGTTGTAGATCGCACCACCTGCTTTTAATTTCAATGTGTTCATGGAGAAAGAGAAACTTGCTGCGAATGGTAGCAATTTCACCAACTGGGCTATGAATTTGAGGATTCTCCTCACAGCTACACAAAAGAAATATGTGTTAGAGGCGCCGCTAGGCCCCCCACCAGCTCCTGATACCCCTGACGAGGAATAGAATGTCTATATAACTCGTCAGGAGGACCACAACTTAGTTCATTTCGGCATACTGTATGGGCTAGAGCCAGAACTTCGAAAGCGTTTCGAAAATGGCAATGCCTTTGATACGATGGGAGAATTGAAAACGATTTCCGGTACCCATGCTGCCGTAGAGAGTTATAATGCTTCTGAAAAGTTCTTTAGATGCATGATGGACGAGAACAGCTGCGTTAGTGACCACGTACTCAAAATGTCTGGGTACACCGATATGCTTGTGTCCTTGGGAATAACGATTCCCATTGACTTAGGCATACACAATGTTCTCCAATCTCTGCCACCTAGCTACAAGAGCTTCGCGATGAACTATAATATTCAGGGCATGAAGAAGTCTCTTCCCGAGCTTCTGTCAATGCTTAAGACTATAGAAGTGGAGATTAGGAAAGAACATCAAGTGTTGATGAATAAGACCACCGGTTTCAAGAAGAACAAGAAAGGAAAGCACAAGGGAAAGAAGGGTGGCAAATCTATTGCCACACCTGAAAAGAAACCCCGACCTGGCCCTAAGTCTGACACCGAGTGTTACTTTTGCAAGGGGATTGGCCATTGGAAGCACAATTGCCCCAAGTATTTGGTGGACAAGAAGGCCGGCAAGGCAAATAAAGTAATATGTGATATACATGTTATTGATGTGTACTTGACTAGTACTCGCAGTAGCACCTAGGTATTAGATACGGGATCGGTTGCAAATATATGTAACTCGATTCAGGGGCTGCGGAACAAGCGACTGCTAGCAAGGGATGAGGTCACCATGCGGGTCAGCAATGGATCAAGAGTTGATGTGATCGCCGTCGGAACGCTGCCTCTCCATATGCCATCGCGATTTGTTATAAATCTGAATAATTGTTATTTGGTGCCTACACTGAGCATGAACATTGTATCTGGATCATGTTTGATGCAAAGTGGTTATTCGTTTAAGTCTGAAAACAATGGTTGTTCGATTTATATGGATAATATCTTTTATGGTCATGCACCTATGTTGAATGGTTTATTTCTATTGGATCTCGATAGTAGTATTACGCATATTCATAATGTGGATGCTAAAAATATTAAACTTGATGATGATATATCTGCATATATGTGGCACTGCCGTCTAGGTCATATTGGCGTTAAATGCATGAAGAAACTCCATTCTGATGGACTTTTGGAATCACTTGATTTTGAATCATTTGATACATGTGAGTCGTGCCTTATGGGCAAGATGACTAGAACGCCGTTTTCCGGTTCAATGGAACGGGCGATAGATTTATTGGAAATCATACATACTGATGTGTGTGGACCAATGAGTGTGTCGGCGCGAGGTGGATATCATTATTTTTTTACTTTCACGGGTGATTTGAGTAGATACGGGTATATCTATTTGATGAAACACAAGTCTGAAACCTTTGAAAAGTTCAAGGAATTTCAGAATGAAGTGGAAAATCATCATAACATAAAGATCAAATATTTGTGGTTCGACCGTGGAGGTGAGTATCTAAGTTACGAGTTTAGCACACACATGAAAGAGTGTGGAATAGTTTCACGCCTCACGCCTGCCGGAACACCACAACGTAATGGTGTGTCGGAACGTCGTAATCGTACTTTATTGGATATGGTTCGATATATGATGTCTCTGACTGACTTGCGACTGTCATTTTGGGGTTATGCACTGGAAAACGCTGCCATCTAAATCCGTTGAAATGACACCGTATGAATTATGGTTTGGAAACAAACCTAAGTTGTCATTTCTTAAAGTTTGGGGATGCGATGTTTATGTGAAGAAACGTCAGCCTGATAAACTCAAACCCAAAGCGGAAAAATGCATCTTCATAGGATACCCTAAGGAAACGATTGGATATACCTTCTATCATAGATCTGAGGGCAAGGTTTTTGTTGCCAAGAATGGATCCTTTCTTGAGAAGGAGTTTCTCGCGAAAGGTGTGAGTAGTCGAAAGATGGAACTTGAAGACGTTATTGAACCTTCTCTTCATGAAATGGCGAGTAGCGCAGCACCGGAAATTGTTTCAGAGTTGACTTCACCTAATGAAGAGAGAGCTAATGATATTGATCATGAAACTCCGAAATAGGACACTACCGAACCTCGCAGGTCAAGTGGGACACGTGCAGCTCCTGAACTATACGGAAATCCTATTGTGAATTTCATGGTTGATGAAATGGCTGACCCTGCGACGTATGAAGAAGCGATGAAGAGCCTAGATTCCAACAAATGGCTAGAAGCCATGAAATCCGAGATGGACTCCATGTACGAAAACCAGGTTTGGACCTTGGTGGACTTACCTCACGATCGAAAGCCCATTGAGAATAAATGGAATTTCAAAAGAAAAACTGATGATGATGGTAATGTGACCATATATAAGGCTCGACTTGTCGCAAAGGGGTTTCGACAAATTCAAGGAGTTGACTACGATGAGACATTCTCTCCCGTAGTGATGCTAAAGTCGGTTAGGATTATGTTAGCAATTGCTGCATATTTTGATTATGAAATTTGGCAGATGGATGTCAAAACTGTGTTCCTCAATGGTAATATTGAAGAAGAGTTGTATATGATACAACCTAAGGGTTTTGTCGATCCTAAGGATGCTAATAAGTTATGCAAACTTTAGCGATCCATCTATGGACTAAAGCAAGCATCCCGGAGTTGGAATCTCCGCTTTGATGAGGTGATCAAAGAGTTTGGATTTGTCCAAACTTATGGAGAGGCTTGTATTTACAAGAAATTGAGTGGGAGCAATAGGATGGCTCTGTGTATGGCGCCCAGAAAAGTGCTGGTGCATGGTTGATGTAGAGCTCGTTGGGAACCCCAAGAAGAAGGTATGATGAGCACAGCAGCAAGTTTCCCTCAGTTATGAAACCAAGGTTTAATCGAACCAGTAGGAGCAAGGAAACACCCCAAAGTTGTTACTAGCTGAGCTTTGGCAGAGCGCACTACCGGTGCTAGTAGCAACGTGGACACATGCACAACACAACCACAGAACTTTGTCCCCAACTTGCGATGAGGTTGTCAATCTCACCGTGTTTTGCGGAAAACAAAGGATTAAATGTATCGAATGGAAAGAAGTAAAAGTTTGCAGAAAGTAAACACAAAACAGTAAAAGATTGTAGATTGAATACAAAAGACAAGGACCGGGATCCATAGTTCACTAGAGGTGGCTCTCCTTAGATAGATAACATGCTGGGTGAACAAATTATAGTGGGGCAATTGACAAACACCGAGAAAGCAATACATGCATATACTAATCATCTTGACTCCTTTGAGACTTGATTGGGCATTACAACATTATACATAGACTGTCATCCAACTGCATCTATGACTAATAATCCACCTTTAGGTTATCATCATTTTCTGAGTTTCCTTTTCACTTGATGACATTCGGAAAAATAGGCACTTTGGCTTTTGTCTTGTCCAATTCCGAGAATATTCATTTTCTGAGTTTCCTGGAACCAAAAACAGCAGAAAATATGTAGCTGGCACTGTGGCTCTTGTTAATAGTTTAGTCCAAGAAATCATATGAAAACTACTCCAAAGTTGGAACAAAACACAAGAAAGTGTATAAAACTAAGCATGGAACATCAAAAATTATAGATACATTTGCAATGTATCAACATCCCCAAGCTTAACTCCTGCTCGTCCTCGAGTAGGTAAGTGATAAAAAGAAAGAATAATTTTTGAGGTGACATGCACCATCAAAGACTTGATCAAAATATTTGTAAAACATTCAAAGTTGGGATCATAGTACTTCAATCATAACATGAAAGACAAAGTTCTAGCAATAAGACAAATAAACTACGATGCAACATGAAAAGGC
The DNA here is from genome assembly GCA_910589775.1 of Avena eriantha. NCBI lineage: Eukaryota > Viridiplantae > Streptophyta > Magnoliopsida > Poales > Poaceae > Avena > Avena eriantha. The sequence continues at coordinate 235,974,731 of OU342744.1, read as the reverse complement.
ACAAACAAAAGATTCATGAATAACAATGTTTTGCAAGACGTTTGTTTGTTTCACATAAAGAAAACATAGCATAATAGTATTCAGCTTGTCCCTCATAGAGTAGCAAATATAAATGCATAGTACACCTTCAAAGTTCATAAGAGTGACTAGATACAATAGTTTAAAACAAGCAATATCAAAGTATGCGTCAATCAACTAGTCTTGGGACAATGCACATAGAACTAAGAATGGCCACTATGCTCTCAAAGTAGGTGCATAAAGATAGAAGGTGGAGGCACAATATAATGGTGGAAGAAAGGCCTTTTTAGAAGGAAGTAGGGATTCAAGTCTCATAAAGATCTTCCAAAAATTATGGTACTTATAGCTTTCAGCTCTCATTGCCCCTATCATAAGCATCTTGAAGTGATTAAGGTTAAAGTGAACAAACTTTGGTGTACATGCTTGACGAAGTATAAGTCGCAAATCTCATGTCCCTTGTATACGAGGGCCGCTCCTCATGCTACTCAAGTTTAGTAGACGGTAAGTTCTTGTCATTATAAGTACATGTGTATCATAGAGAACCGCCAGCGGGGTACCCCTTGCCCGATGATACGGAAGAATCCCCATATCAAAATGACAAGGCTAGCAGACAACGAGCATCTCAGCATTCTTCTTATTTACCATGGGAATATGGTGCTTTTTTCTCTCTTTCCTCTTTTCATTGTATCTTTTTTTTCTATTCTCTTTTTTCAATATAGGACTCTTTTTTATAAGAAGAATGCTTCATAGACAGCTCATTATGGTTACGCTGCAGGTTTCTACCATGTCAGCATGGATTAGACTAGCGACCCAGGCATTTCTCTAATACATATACATAACTCCATGGACTTACAAGCTCCCCTTTCATTTCACACCGACGACATCCATACACAAAAGAGCATGATATCAACTACGTATAAGTACCAAGTGCAATGTTGAAAGCGTTCCCCATGAATGCATGCTTCTGCTAATTCCCAACAAATAAGTGCAAGCATATACAACATAGAAGACACAATGGTTCAAGTTTATTAAGGGCAAGTAAAGTGTGCCATCAAGTTCTTGAGAGCTTTAATCACTAGTTTTCTCATAACAAGTTTAATTTGGAAGGTAAACAAAAGGATGAATATACTTGGAATAGCATAAGCTACTAGGTAGGTATGGTGGACTCTTTGGAATAACTTGTTTTAGGGAGTTGGATGCATGAGTGGAACTCATACTTTGTTGTGGAGGCTAGCAAAAGACTGGGAGCGACAATCTAAGAGAGCAATAATGGCCATAATCATGCAGAGCGACAAAAAAGCATTGATCAAAGCATAAAGTGATACTACAAGTTGAAATCTAAAGGATCATAAAGGCTATGGTGACTTGAGATAGTTATAACATGGTGTGAGCATGCGCCAAGTCAACCCAAATAAAGCATCAAAGGAGAATACCACTATACTATACTTTAATATGCTAAAACAACGCATGATTCATCCAAGGCACATTAAGCAATCTCAATTGTTTATAGCAAGTCATGCTACAACGAAGAATACTAAGCATAAATGCAAAACAATATCAAGCATGGCATGACAAAGCATAGGCCACAATCAAAATGAGCTCTTTGTACCACATAAGCATGAACTTTCCTACTCTTTTCCAAACCAAACCAAACTATTTGCAAACCAATGTACAAAAGAGGGGGCCCAACCAACTTATTCAGAAAACTAAGCACACCAAGTAAACTAAAAACCAAAACAAAAACGAAAAAGAAGACGCTCCAAGTAAACACAACTGTGCATGAAACAATAAAAATGAAGCGTTTGGAAGAAACCTGGGATTTTTATTGATGAAGAAGGGGATGCCTTGGGCATCCCCAAGCTTTGACCCATGAACTTCTTGGATATTTCTTGGGGTGACACGCGTCGCATCCCCAAGCTTGAGCTTTAGTCCATCCTTCATCGCATTACTCATTCCTTCCATACACCTGAAAATTTTCCTTCGTACAAAAGTTCACACAATCTTTATTAGCAACATTAGTGCACTTAAGATAAATAAGTCTTAAGGTTCAGTTCTAACACCAAATAAAATTCCATTAGAACACTAGATACAGTAGCAATTCCCTCAAAAAGCTCAATTCCCCAAAAGAACTCAAAAAGGAACCAATAAGAAGCAAATGCAGAAAATGGCAGAAATCTGTCAAAACAGACCAGCAGGTAAAGACAATTTTTTTCGAAGACCTTCTGTCGCTCCAATAAAAAAGTGTTGAACTAACGAAAGTTAGATAACAACCTGGGGCAGAAGCACAAAAATTCGCGCCTCAAAAAGACGTTCAGATATTTTACATGAATTTTTACGGTGAAGCGCAGAAATCTATTTCGGGACAGCAACTTTCCCAATCATTCCTTCTCTCTCATTAGAGGTTACTCTTGGCACAACAAGCAAATAAAAAGGATAAGGAGAGTTTATTACAGAGGTAATAACTTCCAAGACTCATCTAAAACTTTTGGGTTATCTCCCAATAAGTACTTTTCTTTAACGCCTTTAAGTTAGGCATAAGAAGCAAAGAAAAAGAATCAAGTGTTCTCAAATGAAGAAGCATTAAGACCAAATTTTGTTTTAATAGGAGAAGCAAAAGAAATATTTTCTCTCTTTTTAGGGAAGTGTTCTATACCTTTCTTGAGTGGGAGTTGATATTTAATGGTGCCTTCTTTCATATCAATGATGGCATCAACAGTTCTAAGAAAAGGGCTTCCCAAAATAATAGGACAAGAAGCATTGTATTCAACATCCCAAACGTAGAAATCAATGGGGACATAGGAATTATTAACCATAATAAGAGCATAATTAAGACTCCCCATGAGTTTATTTGTAGCATTATCATCAAGTGGGACATTCAAATAACAATCTTCAAGTGGAGGCAAATCAAGAATATCATAAATCCTTCTAGGCATAATAGAAACACTACTATCAAGATCACATAAAGCTTTGAAATCAAAGTCATTCACTTTAATATTAATGATGGGTTCCCAACCATCTTCTTGTTTTATAGGAATAGAAGCTTTATGTTTCAGCTATTCTTCTTTAATCTTTATGAGAGCATCAGTAATGTGTTTTGTAAAGGCCATGTTCATAGCACTAGCATTAGGACTTTTAGCAAGCTTTTGTAGGAACTTAATAACTTTAGAGATATTGCAACCATTAAGATCAAAATCAAATTTATCATCTAAAGTAGTAGAACTATTACTAGCCTCAACACTAGTGGTGGTAATAGTAGAAACACTAATGTTTCTAGAAATTTCATCTTCTCTTTCCCACTTAGCATGTAATTCAGCTAATAGTCTAACATTTTCATCAATTCTTACTTGTATGGCATTAGTAGCTGCAAAGGGATTCTCATTAGTTTCAGGTTTAGCAGCCATTTTAGTCAAAGTAGATTGAGCTTCATCTAAAGATGTTATATCTCTTTCAGCATTAGAGAGTTTTTCCTCAATAGTTTTATTGAAAGCAATTTGTTTACTAATAAACTCTTTAAGCATAACTTCAAGTTCAGAGGGAGGACTCCTATTATTGTTGTAGGAACTTCCATAAGCATTACCATTGTTGGGAGGATATGGCTTATAATTGTTGTTACTAAAATTATTCCTATAAGCATTATTACCATAAGCATTGTTGCCAAAATTCTTATTTCTTATGAAGTTCACATCAACTTGCTCTTCTTGAGAAACTAAAGAAGCGAAAGGAACATTATTTGGATCAATATGGGCTTTCCCATTAACAAGAATAGAGATAAAATAATATCAATCTTATCACTCAAGGAGGAGGTTTCCTCAACAGAATTTACCTTCTTACCTTCTGGAGCTCTCTCAGTATGCCATTCAGAATAATTAACCATCATATTGTCCAGAAGTTTTGTTGCAGCACCCAAAGTGATGGTCATATAGGTACCTCCAGCAGCAGAATCCAATAGGTTCCTTGAAGAATAGTTCAATCCTGCATAAAAAGTTTGGATGATCATCCAAGCAGTCAGTCCATGAGTGGGACAATTCTTTACCAAAGATTTCATTCTTTCCCAAGCTTGAGAAACATGCTCATTATCAAGTTGTTTAAACTTCATTACTTCACTTCTCATAGATATAATCTTAGTACGAGGATAGTGTTTTCCAATGAAATCATCTTTGCATTTAGTCCAAGAATCAATACTATTCCTAGTTAAGGAATTCAACCATTCTTTAGCTTTTCCTCTCAAAGAGAAAGGAAACAATTTCAGCATCTATATCCCTATGCTTTTGCATCTCACAAAGTTCAACAAATTTATTTAGATGGGAAGCAGCATCTTCATTGCCAATACCAGAAAATTGCTCTCTCATAACAAGATTGAGCAAAACATGTTTTATCTCAAAGAAAGTATTTTCAGCCACAGGTGGAGCAATAGGTGTGCTCATAAAATCATTGTTGTTGGTGCTAGTGAAGTCACACAACTTCGTGTTTTCAAGAGAAGTCATTTTTGTGTGTTTTCAAATAAGAAAGAAAACTTGTAAAACTAATTTTTGTGTGTTTTTGATAGCAAAACAAGCAAACAAAGCAAAAAAGAAAACTAAGCAAAACAAAAATAAAAAATTACAGAGATTGGTTATGAGGGACTCCCCTTGTGAATATGTCCTTGAGTCCCCGGCAACGGAGCCAGAAAAATGCTTGATGGCTCTTTGTATAGCACCCAGAAAAGTGCTGGTGCGTGGTTGATGTAGAGCCGTTGGAAACCCCAAGAGGAAGGTATGATGAGCACAGCAGCAAGTTTCCCTCACTTATGAAAACAAGGTTTAATTGAACCAGTAGGAGCAAGGAAACACCCCAAAGGTGTTACTAGCTGAGCTTTGGCAGGGCGCACTACCGGTGCTAGTAGCAACGCGGAGACCTGCATAACATGACCATAGAACTTTGCTTGCGATGAGGTTGTCAATCTCACCGTGTTTTGCGGAAAACAAAGGATTAAACGTATCGAATGGAAAGAAGTAAAAGTTTGCAGAAAGTAAACACAAAACTGTAAAAGATTGTAGATTGAATATAAAAGACAAGGACCGGGATCCATAGTTCACTAGAGGTGGCTCTCCTTAGATAGATAACATGCTGGGTGAACAAATTACAGCAGGGCAATTGACAAACACCGAGAAAGCAATACATGCATATACTAATCATCTTGAATCCTTTGAGACTTGATTGGGATTACAACATTATACATAGTCCGCCATCCAACTGCATCTATGACTAATAATCCACCTTCAGGTTATCATCCGAACCTCCTCCAGTATTAAGTTGCAAGCAACAGATTATTGCTTTACGAACTGCGTGTATAGTAAACAATACGATTGTTCTATGAAAAAAGGATTTTTGTTTTCTCCCTAGTAGCAACATCACATCTAGTATCTTAGAGATTTCTGTCACTTCCCCAGATTACTACATGCACGAACCCACTATCGAGCATAACTACTAACTCTTGGAGTTGCTAGCATCTACTTGGCCAAGATAGCTACTAACAACGGAAAGCATGCAAGATCTCAAATAACAAAGACATGATAGAATCAATAATCAATCTGAAATAGCATCTCAATATCCATCAGATCCCCGCAAACACAACATGCAGAATTACAAATAGATGATCTTGATCATGAACGGAGCTCACAAGATCTAAACATGAAAGCACAAAGGAGGAGAACCAGCCATCTAGCTACTACATGGATCAGTAGTCCAAGGATGAACTACTCACGCATCACACCGGAGGCTTGCATGGTGATGAAGAAGGCCTCCAGGGTGAATTCCCCTCTCCGGCAGGGTGCCGGGAAGAGCTTCAGATCCCTCCCGATCTAGGGATGGAGATGATGGCAGGAAGTACTTAGGGTTTACGTCCCGAGGGCATCTTATAGTCAGAAGGGGAGGCCGAGGGGGTGCCTGGGCTAGCCACACCACCCTCTGGCGCGGGCCAGGTGGTGTGACCGCCCTCTAGCCCCTCTCCGTCTCGTATTCTGGCACTTGATGACATCCGGAAAAATAGGCACTTTGGGTTTTGTTTCGTCCAATTCTGAGAATATTCATTTTCTGACTTTCCTGGAACCAAAAACAGCAGAAAACAGTCAGCTGGCACTGTGGCTCTTGTTAATAGGTTAGTCCAAGATATCATATGAAAAGTACTCCAAAGTTGGAACAAAACACAAGCAAGTGGATAAAACTAAGCATGGAACATCAAAAATTATAGATACATTTGCAATATATCACAATGTGGCATTTCTGATATTATATGTGGATGACATATTATTGATTGGAAATGATATAGATCTTTTAAACAGTGTTAAAAGTTATCTAAACAGCAAATTTTCGATGAAAGACCTTGGTGAAGCGTCATACATATTAGGCATTAAATCTATAGAGATAGATCAAGGCTCCTAATTGGGCTATCGCAGAGTACATACCTTGATAAGATATTAAAGAAGTTTAATATGGATGGAAGTAAGAAGGGGTTCTTACCTATGTTGCAAGGCAAGACATTGAGCAAGACTCAAAGTCCGGCTACGGCATAAGAAAGAGAGATAATGGATAAGATCCCCTATGCCTCGACCATAGGCTCTATAATGTAAGTCATGCTATGTACAAGACCGGATGTGGCACATGCTATTAGTTTGACTAGTAGGTACCAATCTGATCCAGGTTCGGAACACTGGATAGTGGTCAAGAATATCCTTAAGTACTTAATAAGAACTAAATATATGTTTCTTATATACGGAGGTGAAGAAGAGCTGGTCGCTAACTGTTATGTCGATGCTAGCTTTGACACCGATACGGATGACTCTAAGTCTCAATCCGGATACGTATTTCTCTTGAACGGAGCAGAAGTTAGTTGGAGGAGTTCCAAACAACCTGTGGTGGCTGGATCAACGACGGAGCCAGAATATGTTGCTGCTTCAGAAGCGGCGCAGGAAGCGGTTTGGATGAAGGAGTTCATAACGGAACTAGGTGTGGTTCCTAGTGCCTTGGACCCAATGGTGATCTATTGTGACAACAATGGAGCCATAGCCAACGCCAAGGAACCGAGGTCTCACAAGAATTCCAAGCATATTAAGCGCCGGTTTCACTCCATCCGCGAGCGTGTCAAGGATGGAGATATAAAGATTTGTAAAGTACACACGGACCTAAATGTAGCAGATCCGTTGACTAAAGTTCTCCCTAGGGCAAAACATGATCAACACCAGAACTCCATGGGTGTTAGATTTATCACTATGTGAACTAGATTATTGTCTCTAGTGCAAGTGGGAGACAGAAGGAAGTATGCCCTGAGAGGCAATAATAAAGTTGTTATTATATATTTCTTGTATATGATAGATGTTTATTTTGCATGCTATAATTGTAGTGATAGGAAACAGGTGTGTTTAATAAACAAAAAGGGTTCCTAGTTATGCCTCTGTTATGGACTAGCTTATTTATTAACAAGATGATCAAGGTTTCCTAATCATGGACATTGGATGTTGTTAATAACAAGGTCACATCATTTGTGAAATGATGTGATGAACATTCATCTGAAGTATAGCATTACGATCAAGTCATTATGTTTACATTTCTATAACATCATACGAAGTAATCTTTATCCTTAGACCATGAGATCATGTTAATTGCTAACACCGGAAGAGTATCTTGATAACATCAAACGTCACACCATAACAGGGTGACTATAAAGATGGGTTCAGTGCTACGAAGGTGTTAAGTTGAGGCTCATGGATCAAGAGTGGAATTTGTCAATCCCGATGACGGATAGATATACTCTGCGCCCTCTCGGTGATATCACATTAAGATAGCTTGCAAGCAAGTGATGTGATCACTAGAATGTTATATCACGGGAACGAGAAAAGAGTGCATGTCGGTAACGAGATCAAACTAGGTATTTGGATATCGATGATCGAATCTCGGACATGTATTATATCATGAGACAAAGGGATTAAGTTACTAGCGTTAAAGGTTCTCACGATCATAGAAGTCATCGTTGAATATGCAGGAGTCAGTATGGATCTCCAGGTCCCACTTCTGATTATTGATCTGAGAGGAGTCTCAATCATGTATGCATTATTCGCGAACCATAGGGTGACACACTTAAGAGTTACTGGACACCATTTTGGAGCACATATGTTTCAGACGAAAGAATTGCAAAGCGCAGGAATTGTTTTGATATAAACCAGAATTGTTTCGGGTGAAATTGCAGAAAGTGGTTCTGCATGTGATATTGAAATGTTGCGAGGGGTTTTATGTGAATGTTTGTTAATTAAAGTAATTAACAAAATTGTGAATAAATTTTATAAAAGAGTTTTATTAAATGAGAGAGCATTAAACTTAGAGAATTTTAATGCATTTAAAGTGGAGACTTTAAAAGGGAATGTGAAGAGGCATTTTAATGTGGAGGGCTTACCACCACATGAATGGGGGAGGTGAGGGGTCACCCCCCATGAGGCGCCGGGAATGGGGAGGGGCACCCCCCCTCCTCCTATAAAAGGCCCCCCTCTTCCTCCTTCTTCCACACACCTCCTCGTGAAGGATCTCTCTCCCCCTCTAGAATTATTTCCCCATGGTCTCGGATTAGCGAGATACATGTTCCCGTTGGCATTTCGTCTGGAAGGAGTTGTTGCTTCCGCTGCATCGCTGGAGCGAGGAGGTGGAGGTTGTCCGATGGCTTGAACATGTGTGCGAGGACGGATGCGCTGCGCGGCGCTCGGACTTCCACACGATCTTGAGATCGGCAAGTGTACGACTACATCAACCACGAGGTCCTACTCATTAACAAAACTCGTTGTCTTCAAGGGTAAGTTCTCGATGGATGTATGTCCACATGTTGCTCTGTATCTAGTAGATAGATCTTGGCGTGTAGTTCTCCTCGTAGGAAATTTTTTGTTTTCTATGCTGCAGACCCAACACATTGGGTAAAAGGCCTACGTCCCATAAAGATTCTAGATAAAAGCCCAAGGAAGCAACCGACCGAGACTTTTACTGTATTAGTAAAGAAACCATGAACCGACATTATGTTGGTATTGTAATCACGCGTGTATGAAACCTATCCGCATACAGATTTGATACCCGGTCTATTATATATAGGACGGGAGAAGCCCAAGCGAGGTTACACCAAAATCTAGAGGTCAACTTGTAATAGAGTGTTTTCCCAATATTCAGGCTACTTTGTCTTCATTGTTTTCCTGACATCCAACGAAATCCCCAGCGTTCTCTTTTCCACGAAACCCCAAGTCCATCACCATGGGCATTGCCAAGGTTACACCTTGTCAGGAACTTAACCCGGCTTTAGGTGAGTGAATATTTGAAGTTACTCAAGATCCGGGCCAAGTGGAACTTAACCCGACTCTTGGTGAGTGAATATTTGAAGTTGCTCAAGGTGCGGGCCAAGTGTAACTTAACCTGGCTCTAGGTGAGTGAATATTTGAAGTTACTCAAGACCCAGGCCAAGTGGAACTTAACCCGGCTCTAGGTGAGTGAATATTTGAAGCTAATTAAGACCCGGGCCAAGTGGAACTTAACTTGGCTCTAGAGGAGTGAATATTTGAAGCTAATCAAGACCCGGGCCAAGTGGAACTGAACCCGGCTCTAGGTGAGTGAATATTTGAAGTTACTCAAGATCCAGGCCAAGTGGAACTTAACCCGGCTCTAGGTGAGTGAATATTTTGAAAGTGCTCAAGATCCGGGCCAAGTGGAACTTAAGCCGTCTCTAGGTGACCTGGGTATACCCTACATGTACTCGAGTTTGGTATATACGGCCTAAATACGTAAAGGCCCATGGTGTCGCCAAGGCCCAAATGAAGGACTCGAGTAACCTACGGACTCTCGATTGCTTGAAGAACAAGAAGAAGCTAAAGATAGAAAGTTTGAAGGGGAAAACCCTAACTTGTAACCGACTCGACCTGCTACTCGAGACCTAGCCTACCTATATAAAGGCCAGGAGGAGGCGGCGAGGAGGACACACACAAGCTTAGTTTTCCATCACCCTCGCCAGATTGCATCTGCGCACCATTGTAATCTCCGATTCCTTCGATAATTCCACGAGCAGACAAGCAGGAGTAGGGACCTCTATGAGGCATGAACCTAGGTAAATCTTTGTGTCCCCTGTGTGCTTGTTTGCTAGCCGATAGATGTCTGCAATGCTCCCTCCTTCTCCAAAACCCAAGTACATAACAATGGGCATTTATGAGTTAAACCCTCGTCACTAGGTGAGTGAATATTGTAAGCTAATCAAGACCCGGGCAAAGTGGAACTTAACCTAGCTCTAGGTGATTGGATGTTTGAAACTACTAAGGAATTTAACGCAATTAAAGTACTTCAGATTTGGGAGCATTCGGCAGAGTAACGTGTTACTCCACCCGAGGCTCGGGTACTGGAGGATATATCTACAAGTACTTGCGTATATGTAAAGGCATCTTGGAAGGATTTATCTCCATCATCTTGCTAGTATAGGCAATGTCCTTTGTAGTTGTATTCATTTGAGCACCAATCTTAGCCGGACCAAACTTCACCGGATTGCCGGAGCTGACGTCGTCGTATTTGGCATTGTTCCAATTCTTGGCGTACTCAGTTTGTGAGCCGAGGCTCCCACCATCGGGAGTCCGATCTAGGACCAAGCCTTTGTTGTGTGTAGCTTTGCGTGCAACCTAAGTAGCAGCCGGACTAGAGTGCAACGTGAGTTGTTAGGCCGGATTTGGGCCAGAGGCAGTGCTTCCCTTTTGCATCATCGAAGAAATTGTTCATTTCCTGGATCTAGCGATTGATCCTTTAGGGGCGGCCTTGGTTACATTAGCTCTGTGCTTGACCTTGGTCACATCGGCAGGCTTCTTGGCCTTGGTGATGGGCTTGGTTTGATGCTGAGCTGAAGGTTGCGCTCTAGCCGAAGATGTTGGCACGGACGATTTGGCCTTTGAGCTAGGCCGAGTAGTCTTCTCGCCGAGTCTGGGTAGAGTCGGACGAGGCAGGAGGAACTTGAGGAGAAGAACTTGGAGCTGGAGCTGGAGCTGGTTGAGGTTGAGCTTGGGTTCATGCCAGAGTCACCGGCACCTCGGTAGAAACTTTCTCGGTGCCGATGTTGCTGGCACCATCATAAACTTGTTGCTACTGGGCAGAAGAGGCACTAGGTTGTTCTAACATGGTCATGTCCTCGGGGGCACCACTTTCGTCTGTGCCAACGTTGCCCTCCTCTTGCCAAGATGGACTAAGATTCGGCGCAGTTGCAGAGCTCTCCCGGATGGGGCTTAGGGTAGGAGCATCCTCACGGCGAGGAGAAGAGGGATCAACCTGAAGAGGTGAAGCTATGCTGGAATCACTCTAATTAATATCTTTGGTGGCCCTGTCGAGTCAAATGGAAACAACTATCAAGTTAAAAAAGAAAGAGATAAACAAGAAATACATACCCAAAGAACAAGAAAAGAAAGAAGAGCTTACTCGGATGTGGTAGGTGGTTCCTTGGGCTTTGGGGCTCTCCGAACGGTGGCCTTCGCAGGAGGCTTACTGGCGGCCTTGTTGCCAGATTTCTTCAATCGTTTTCCGGTCCTGAGCAGCTCGGATGAAGGAGCCGAAGTAGCATCTCGCTTCTTGTAGCACCCCAATTGTCTAACAATTGTAATGCTACTTGTCCTAGTAAGATATTGGCTACTCCATAGATATTATTGTTGCATCATAATTATATCATGCTCATGTCATCATGCTACCTTGCATTTGAGCATCATATGAAACTCCTTTTCTTTTGGTTCTTCTCTCACATGCATTATTAATTGTATTTGCTTCTTGATATTATATTGGGCTATTGATATATTGTTCAAATGCCCAAGTTGAGTTGGGGGCATATCTTTTATTTCCATTACACCACCTTTCTCTCCCACCACCCTATAATTCCACCATCCTACTAGATCATGAGCTTGTTTGTTTTTATTTGGGGTTTATTAGCTCATGGGCAATAGGGTGGATCTAGTCCTTTAAAAATTCATTTGCTTGGCTTTATTCCATTTCTTGGAAATGCATAAGAATAATGCCATCATTTTATTATTGTTGTCACAAAATAAATAATGGCATTAGTATTATTGCATGGGCCATGCAAGCTTCTCCACCACCTTTTTCCTCCATTGGTTTTTCTTGGATTTAGTGGTTCCTATCTTGGGAAAACATCTACCACCATTACACTATCCTCATAATCCCATCCACCTCATTTTCCTCTTATTTTTACTTCTCCATGCATGAGCCATATGTGACCTTATCCACCCATTTTCTTTCTTCCTTCTTCCTTCTAGTTTCTCCTCCACATTAGCTTATGCAAGTTCAAGCACTAAGGTTCTTCTTGATATGATCTCTTAAACCAAATTAAATTCAAAATATCTAAAACCACCTAACCTAGCTATTTACTCTCTCTCTCTCTAAATTCTACTAAACCCTAACCTACTCCCAAATCTCTCTCTTACTCTCCCTCTCTCTCTAGCCTGCTGAGCACCACCTGTCCACCCTCTCCCTGGCCCACACCTAGCCACCCTAACCCTAGCTAACCCTACCCAAGCCATGCCCCATCTAACCTAGCCTAGCTAACCCCTCTCCTCTCTCTTCTTCTACTGGCCAGCCCCACCTGCCTCTCTCGTCCTGAGCCCCACCTGCAGTCCCTCCTGCCGCCGTCCAGCCCCCAGGTCAAGCCCCCAGCTGCCCCACGTGCTCGAGGAGGAGGAGGAAAAAGGTGGCATCGAGGCCACCTTTATCTTGCCGTGCCCCAGCTGTCCTCCTCCCTCTCCCTTCTTTCCTCCCTCCCCACGTCTCTCTGGCCTCGCCTAGATCTGGCCCGAGCTGCCCTTCCTCTCCTCCTTCTTCCTCCCGGCCACAGCTCCTGCCGCCGCTCGCCGCCAGACCCATCTCATCCCCGTCGATCCTACCGTGCAGCTCGACCTGGAGGTGGCTGAGGAGATCGTGGGCGTTCCCCTGCGTCGCCTTGTCCACGCCCGCACGAAGGAGCAAGCCCCCAGCACCGCCAGATCATCGCCGACCTGACGAAACCCTAGCCGCCGGAGCGCCTGCATCCCCGACGATCCGCCGCGTCCCCGTCCGATCCGAGCCCGCCGTCGAGCCCGCGGTGAGCCTCTCCTTCTCCCTGACAAGCTCTGCCTCGCCGTACCGCTCTAGCCCCGCCGTGCGTTTCGTCGAACAACCTCCGCGCGCCAGAGCTCGTCGGCGTCTGCAGCTTTCCCGCGCCGCAGCAAGCTTACCTAAGCCCCAGCCCTCACCTGTCAACTCCCCTTGCCCTACCGCACCGGTCAGCCCTCTCAGCGCGCACTCCCGCGGCCCGGGATCGAATCCCCGCTCCGCGCCGCGCACGCACCTGCCATCAGAACAGAGAGGAAGAAAAAAGTAACCCGGGCGTGGTCAATTTGCAAAAAGCCCCCCACCTTTTTGATTCCTGCAACCCGCGCTCCTAACGACCCCACCTGTCAGCCGCGCTGGCACTTTCGCAGAAAACCCCTCGGCTTTTCCCGGTCGCAACCCGTGCTCTAGCCCCAGCCCCACCTGTCAGCCCCTGTCTCGCCCACGCTGACACGCGGGCCTACGCCAGTTGGCCCACCCCGTAGCCTCAGTGGCTAGCCAGACCCGCGGTGGAAAAAGTGTTTTCCGCGCGCGTGGCCCCGTCAGCACCAGGCCCACCCGTCAGTGACTATGGCTAGAATTTCCTGCGGTGTAAAAAGTAATTCCCTGAGTCTGTTTTTATTCAAATCGTTTTCAAATTAATTTAAATTCAAATTCTTTTTAGATTCAAATAATTTTTAAAATACAAATCCAAATAACACATGTAATATGTGTTTTGGAATCAGAAAAATATGAGGAATTCAAATATGCCCTTCAAAATATTTTTTGAACACTTTAAATTTCGAGATGATTAAAATTACAATAAAATGCCCTTTTCCTTATTTAATTCATAACTTTTGTTTTATAACTCCAAATTTGACAAATAATATGTCTAAATCGATCAGCGCGACGAGCCCATTCTATTTATGCAGTCCTTGTTCTGAATTGAAGCATGCATCATGTTGATATTAAAAATCTGAACTGTTTATGACAATAAAACTTGGCCAAATAAATAATAAAGTGCTTCATTTCTTGTATCCACACCTCATCTTTGCCATGCTACTTTAATGCCATGTAAGTTGTGCATCATTAATCATGGCATGCTTGGTTGCATGTTGCATTTCAATTCATATGCTTGTGCACTTTATTTATGTTGGCCCTTGTTTGTTTGGTTCTTCTTCGAATAGACGCCCAGCAGGAGAATTACCAGGAATCACAGGAGTATTACCCAGATCCATCTCTCGCTTCAACTGAGCTGCCAGGCAAGCACTACCACATGCTTGCATACATACAGTACCTATTGCCTCTATCTTATTCTTGCATCATTGAGTCGCGATTGCATTAAATTGAATCCCAAGTACTGCATAGCCTTTACTTTTAAACCACACTAAGCCTGTTCCGGTCCCATGAGCCATTACTACAGGAGTTGTTTGAGCCATGCGAGTCGTAGAAAAGCATGAGTAGGGTATGTGAGTATCTGATGGATAATGAGGTACCTAAACAACATAACCTGAGTAGTAATGGGATAACTAATGAAAGAGGCACCGGTGAGCAATATCTGCTATTTGGTTTTTCCTGCTCACTTGTGTCCCGTAGGACCCCGAGTACTTGATTCCTGTTCCTTGTTTATTCGCACTATCCACATCCGGAAGGCCTTATGGACCCCCCTGAGCTAGAGCTTGATTCATTCTTATTCCTTGGGGCCACAAGTAGTTTGGGGCTTTATTACTATTCTTTACTTATGCCATGTTACTGCTTTATTTAAGATTGTGCGTGGAGCACCTGTACTATTTTGGAGCGTGGAATGTTTTCGCGGTATCGACAAGCCCAGTCACACTTTCGGGTTCCTAGTCGTTTACAGCCATTGGCACAAACCTTGGGTCCGTCTCGGAGCCGGCCAACTTCGTTGCGGGTAGCTTAATGGGGTGGCCCCCTGAAATATTTTTGAATCCTGTGATTGCTTTGTCGTGAATGCCTCGTTGGGTTTTGATTTGGTTTTTCCGAGGTTGATCGAGTGTGTGTTGCTATTCGTGCACCCCTGCAGGGTAAATCTTTCTGAAAGCCGTGTCCGCGGTTATGGACGACTTGGAGCACAGTTTCTCAATCATAGACAAGTATAACTAAAGTACCGCTTTTAAATTGACTAAGTACTTGACTAGTAAATAGTGCAATACTCATGGAATGGATAATAAAACTGCCAACGGATGATGGGGGTTGTTCGTCTGCTTCCTCGTTGGTAAGCGAGGAGGAGGATGGATCTATTAATTATACTGTTATATCTGTTGTTCTTAATTCACGGACTTCCGTCTATCATTGGTTAGGCGGAAGGTTAGCGAGTCTCTATCGAATTGTTAGGTATTATCTTTTGCTGCAATTGCGTCACCCCAGGTTGTGTCCCCTTTAGCGGCATTAAGACTTGCTGAGTACCCCTAGGTTCTCACACGATAAATTGTTTGATTCAGATGAACAGGTGTACCCGCAAGATGGATACTGGGTGGAAGAGACCGAGGATGTTGGCAACGATCATTCGGTGTAGAGATTCCGGGAACGGGGATCCATGTGATCTATGGGCGGGATGTGTTTATTTATGGGGCATCTTATGCCAATTTGCTTCTTATCCGTACTCGGATCTTGTTTTCCGCTTCCGCCTGATACTCTGATGTGTGATGTATGAGGAGCTATCCTGAATTATTATATCTATCTACGACATTTGGATCTTGCCGTATGGCGTTGCAATATTTCTATTTCTTTTAGATGGAATGGCTCTGAGGACTGTTGTATGTGGCTTGCATACATACTCATTTGTGTATGTAGTTGATCCCTTCGCCTGCCGATTACGCCGCTCGTTCTTGTCCCGTTGTTTGAAAGTGGTTAGGACGGACGAAAGGTCTACCGTGAGTGGCCCTGGGCCCCACCGTACTATTTTAACCACTTTCGTTCATCCAGGCATTAACTAAGAGCGTAATTCACCGAGGTAGTTACAATTGGTATCAGAGCTCTCCCGCCCTTCAGGGTCTCAGCCAAAATGGTCGTTGTCAGTCTAGTAAATATTTTGGTAGTTATGTATACTAGGGAAAAACAAAACATGAGAGTAGGACTGCTTCCATTTTTCTTCTTACCCACCTACCCACCCTTTTCTGGTAAGGAAGTGTAACGTTTTCAATCCTCTTCTAAAATTCAAACTAGGATTCATGTGTTCTGGGTTCCGTAGTACCATAGGTTATGTTTGTGTGTGTGTGTGTGAATTCTTTGTCTATCTGTTGCATCCAAATGTTATCACTATCTGCCTTTTGGTTATCAACTGTTGGTACATTCCCTACCGACAGTCCTTTGTAAACCGACGCGACCTATTTTGATTCATTGTACTCCGATGCGATCTATCTTACTCTTTGTTATCCGATGTTATCTTGTTGGGGTGTTCTTTTCCGTAGTTACCAATCTTTAGGTTCATCTTAAGAAGAAGTTGTTGGGATATGTGTTTTACTGATTCATGTGCGGAGTAATGATTTGAGTGCGGGATGGAGTCGCGACCATACCACTACTTTTGTCATTTGCTTTTGTATATTGAACTAGTAGAGTTACTAATCTTGATTCGTTAAGTGGTTTTGCGCATATAGTGGTATTTTAATGCCGAAATTTGCGGAAAAATTTTCTTTGTTAGTTTGTATACCACACTCCTTGTTCAGTCGTGTGTGTTATGCTTAATATCTTCTAATTGCCTTGAACTTTGTTGATATTTTAATATCATCTCAGTGAATTGCATTCTTTAATCTTGATTAATTCCATTTTGGTACTATTTTGGATTATAACCATTCTCCATTATAGTACTGACTTGTGTTTTATATCAATCACAGGATGGCACCACCACGCCGTTCTGAGGAGGATATACCACCTGAACTTGGGGCCGCTTTGGCAAGTATTGCAAATGCTTTGGGCCCTATGCAGCAGAACCAGCAGCGCTTTGAGGAAAGTGTCAGGAGGAATGAGTTTGCTCCGCTACCTCCACCTCCCAAGCGAGGAGACATCAAGAGTTTTCTCAAGTTCAACCCACGTCAATTCGAAGTGTCTGATCAGCCACTTGATGCGGATGATTGGCTTCGTGAAGTGTCAAGGTTGCTGATGACTGCGGATGTTCCCGAGCAAGAACGGGTCAAGTGCGCTAGTCACCTTCTGAAGGGAGATACAGCTCTCTGGTGGGAAATCTACCTCAAGGCAGATCTTTCTGGTTTTCAGCCTACTTGGGAGCGGCTCACTTCTGCTTTCAAAGAGCAATATCTGTCAGAAATTGTCATGGAAAGGATGAAGGAAGTGTTTCTCAGCCTCAAGCAGGGCACTGACAATGTCAACACCTACATCAGAAACTTCATGAACCTGTCTCGTTATGGTGGCGATGAGATCTCTGATGACAAAAAGAAGCAAAAGAGGTTTCGGCAAGGCCTCAATGCTTCCATCAAATATGCAATCACTCATGCAAGGCCAGCATCTTTCCTGGAACTTCAACACACAGCTCTGCAGGAAAAAGAAAGTAGGCAAGTGTTTGAGGAGTCAAAGAAACACAGCCGTGATACAGCAAGCTCTTCTGCTATGACAGCTCCTTCTAAGCGTCGTGTCTGGGTTCCTAACACCCCACCGTCGCTCCCTGCTCCACCAAGACCTTCAAGCTACGCACCAAGGCCACCAAACTATTTCACTGCGGCTCCCAGGGGCTACAACCACAACTACCCTGGAGCGCCTGGCGGAGTCCCTTGCTACGTTGCTCCACGTCCACCTGGTGCTTGCTATACTTGTGGAAACACTGGGCATCAGCACTGGAATTGTCCAATGAACAATAAAGCTCTTCCACCACCACCTCCAAGACCTGCGGCAAGTGCTCCTATGATTCGTGGACCTCCACCTCGGGCTCTCAACATCAACACTAAGCCGAGATCTACGGTTGCTCGTGCCAACTGTGTCAACGTCGCTCAAGCTGAGCATGCACCTGGAGTTGTCATGGGTATGCTTCCTATTAACTCAGTTCCTGCACGAGTTTTGTTTGATTCTGGTGCTTCACATTCTTTCGTTTCTCACAAATTTGCATATGAGCATGAGCTTGTTATAGACCACCTGGATAAAAAGTTAATGGTTCTTTCTCCCGGGCAAGATTGTTATCTACTAAGATCAGCCATGGCAATCAAATTGAGATTGGTGGTTCTTCTTTTCCGGCTTCCTTAATTGTTCTGGGCAATTCTGATATTGATGTTATCTTGGGCATGGATTGGTTGACAGCAAATGCAGCTGTGATTGATTGTGCTGAACGTTCGGTTTCTCTGAAAATTGCTGAAGGCCATATAGTCTATTCCCCAAGTCTGACTCCTTCAATTCAGCTTTATTCTTTGGTGGCTCTGAATGATGATGTTATGGAAGGTATTCAGAGTGTTCCTGTAGTTTGTGAGTTTCCAGATGTCTTTCCTAAAGAGTTACCAGGTATGCCTCCGGATCGTGAGGTTGAGTTTGTCATTGAACTTGAACCTGGTACCGCTCCTATGTCCAAGCGGCCTTATAAAATGGGTCCTGCTGAGTTGGCTGAACTTAAGCGTCAGTTGGATGAACAAGAGAAGTTGGGATTCATTCAGCACAGTACTTCTTCTTGGGGTAGCCCAACCATCTTTGTGAAGAAGAGGGACAAGACTGATAGACTTTGTGTTGACTATTGGGCACTCAATGCTAAAACCATCAAGAATAAATATCCCCTTTCGCGGATTAATGATCTCTTTGATCAGCTAGCTGGAGCTGTGGTATTCTCTAAGCTTGATTTGAGAAGTGGTTATCATCAAATCAAGATTCGCAAGGAAGATGTTCCCAAAACAGCTTTCACCACCCGCTATGGCCTGTATGAGTACACGGTCATGTATTTCGGTCTCACCAACGCACCTGCCACCTTCTCGAGGCTTATGAACTCGGTTTTCATGGAGTATCTTGATAAGTTCGTTGTGGTTTATCTAGATGACATTCTAGTCTATTCTAAGTCAAAGGAAGAACATGAAGAACACCTTCGGTGTGTCCTAAACAAGCTTCGTGAGAACCGCCTGTATGCAAAGTTCTCCAAGTGTGAGTTTTGGCTGCCTCAAGTCACCTACCTTGGTCACGTCATCTCTGCCAAGGGCATTGCCGTCGACCCAGAAACTATTAAGACAATTATGGACTGGCTTCCACCCATAAATGTCAAAGAAGTCCGGAGTTTCCTTGGTTTGGCCAGTTACTGTCGTCGCTTCGTTCAAAACTTCTCGAAGATTGCAAAGCCTCTTACCGATCTCCTCAAGAAAGGCAAGAAATATCTTTGGACTCCTGCATGTCAAGCAAGCTTTGAAACACTCAAAGAGAAGCTCACTTCCACACCAGTCTTGGTTCCTCCAGATACATCAAAGCCATTCCAGATTTTCTGTGATGCTTCGTTGCAAGGATTGGGTGCGGTCCTTATGCAAGAAAATAAAGTTGTTTCTTATGCCTCTCGTCAGTTGAAGACGCATGAGATCAACTATCCTACACATGACCTCGAACTTGCAGCAGTTGTCTTTGCTTTGAAAGTATGGAGGCATTACTTGCTTGGCAACCGTTGTGAGATCTTTTCTGATCACAAGAGTCTGGAGTATATATTCACACAGCCTGATCTCAACCTTCGTCAGAGGAGGTGGATTGAAACAATCAATGATTTCGATTTGACCATCAACTACACCCCGGGCAAAGCTAATGTCATGGCAGATGCTCTCAGCCGAAAAGCTTATGTCAACAACCTCATGGTGGAAGAACAACAACCTCTCTTGTGCGAGGAATTCCGCAAGCTCAACCTTGAAATTGTGGATCAAGGTTATCTTCTGAACCTTCTAGCAACACCTCTCTTGGAAGAAAAGGTCTGTTCCATTCAGCTTGGGGATCCTTACACTAAAAAGATCATCTCCAACATTCAACTTCCGAAGTATGAGTCTTTTCACGTTGATGACCAAGGCACTCTCTTCTTTGAACACCGGATGTTTGTTCCGAACTACCCGGGTTTAAGAAGGCAAGTTCTCAAGGAGGCGCATGATTCTGTTCTTTCTATCCACCCTGGAAGCACTAAGATGTACATGGACTTGAAAACACAATATTGGTGGCCTGGTTTGAAACGATATTGTGCCAAGTATGTCTCAGAGTGTGATGTTTGTCCCAGAGTTAAAGCTGTCCATCAGAAACCTTCCGGTCTTCTACAGCCATTGAAGTCTCCGGAATGGAAATGGGAGAAAGTAGAGATGGACTTCATCACTGGTTTTCCAAGGTCACAGAAGGGCAACAATGCAATCTTTGTTGTCATTGACAGGCTTTCCAAAGTAGCTCACTTCTTTTCAGTCAAGGAAACAATTTCTGCAATTCAGTTGGCTGAACTCTATATCAACAGAATTGTCTCTCTGTATGGAGTTCCTCTTGAGATCAGTTCAGACCGTGGAAGCATTTTCACTTCCAAGTTCTGGGGAAGTTTCCAAAATTCTTTGGGAACAAAACTAAACTTCAGCACAGCTTACCACCCTCAGTCGCAAGGACAAGTTGAAAGGATAAATCAGATTCTAGAAGATATGCTCCGTGCTTGCGTTATCTCTTTCGGCATGAAGTGGGAAGAATGTCTTCCTTATGCTGAATTCTCTTACAACAACAGTTTCTAGAAAAGTCTAAAGATGGCACCATTTGAGGCTCTCTATGGTCGCAAGTGCAGAACTCCGATTGGTTGGTCGGGCGCAGGTGAAAGAATATTGTTTGGCCCCGACATTGTAACTCAAGCGGAGGAGAAAGTTCACATCATTCTTGAAAACCTGAAGATTGCTCAAAGTCGCCAGAAGAGCAATTATGACAGAAAGCACACGGACATGGAGTATGTCCCGGGTGATCTCGTTTACCTTCGTGTCACTCCCATGAGAGGCACGCATCGTTTTGGTATCAAAGGGAAGCTGGCTCCTAGATACATCGGTCCTTTCAAAATTCGTGGAAGAAGAGGAGAAGTTTCTTATGCTCTTGAGCTTCCTGAACAACTCAAAGTCCATAATGTTTTCCACATCTCTCAACTCAAGAAGTGTTTCAAGGATCCCGGCAGGACCGTGGACCATGAACTCATCAATCTCCAAGAAGACCTTTCTTATCAAGAACACCCCACAAAAATTCTTGAAGCCGCAGAGAGAAGGACTCGCAACAAGTCCATCAAGTTCTGTAAGGTGTAGTGGTCGCACCATTCCGTTGATGAAGCCACCTGGGAACGTGAAGATGAGCTCCGTGCCAAGTATCCTTCCCTCTTTGAGTCTTCTTCTTCCTAGAATCTCGGGGCGAGATTCCTGTTTAGTGGGGGAGAGTTGTAGCACCCCAATTGTCTAACAATTGTAATGCTACTTGTCCTAGTAAGATATTGGCTACTCCATAGATATTATTGTTGCATCATAATTATATCATGTTCATGTCATCATGCCACCTTGCATTTGAGCATCATATAAAACTCCTTTTCTTTTGGTTCTTCTCTCACATGCATTATTAATTGTATTTGCTTCTTGATATTATATTTGGCTATTGATATATTGTTCAAATGCCCAAGTTGAGTTGGGGGCATATCTTTTATTTCCATTACACCACCTTTCTCTCCCACCACCCTATAATTCCACCATCCTACTAGATCATGAGCTTGTTTGTTTTTATTTGGGGTTTATTAGCTCATGGGCAATAGGGTGGATCTAGTCCTTTAAAAATTCCTTTGCTTGGCTTTATTCCATTTCTTGGAAATGCATAAGAATAATGCCATCATTTTATTATTGTTGTCACAAAATAAATAATGGCATTAGTATTATTGCATGGGCCATGCAAGCTTCTCCACCACCTTTTTCCTCCATTGGTTTTTCTTGGATTTAGTGGTTCCTATCTTGGGAAAACATCTACCACCATTACACTATCCTCATAATCCCATCCACCTCATTTTCCTCTTATTTTTACTTCTCCATGCATGAGCCATATGTGACCTTATCCACCCATTTTCTTTCTTCCTTCTTCCTTCTAGTTTCTCCTCCACATTAGCTTATGCAAGTTCAAGCACTAAGGTTCTTCTTGATATGATCTCTTAAACCAAATTAAATTCAAAATATCTAAAACCACCTAACCTAGCTATTTACTCTCTCTCTCTAAATTCTACTAAACCCTAACCTACTCCCAAATCTCTCTCTTACTCTCCCTCTCTCTCTAGCCTGCTGAGCACCACCTGTCCACCCTCTCCCTGGCCCACACCCAGCCACCCTAACCCTAGCTAACCCTACCCGAGCCATGCCCCATCTAACCTAGCCTAGCTAACCCCTCTCCTCTCTCTTCTTCTACCGGCCAGCCCCACCTCCCTCTCTCGTCCTGAGCCCCACCTGCAGTCCCTCCTGCCGCCGTCCAGCCCCCAGGTCAAGCCCCCAGCTGCCCCACGTGCTCGAGGAGGAGGAGGAGGAAAAAGGTGGCACGGAGGCTACCTTTATCTTGCCGTGCCCCAGCTGTCCTCCTCCCTCTCCCTTCTTTCCTCCCTCCCCACGTCTCTCTGGCCTCGCCCAGATCTGGCCGGAGCTGCCCTTCCTCTCCTCCTTCTTCCTCCCCGGCCACAGCTCCTACCGCCGCTCGCCGCCAGACCCATCTCGTCCCCGTCGATCCTGTCGTGCAGCTCGACCTGGAGGTGGCTGAGGAGATCGTGGAAGTTCCCCTGCGTCGCCCTGTCCACGCCCGCGTGAAGGAGCAAGCCCCCAGCACCGCCAGATCATCGCCGACCTAACGAAACCCTAGCCGCCGGAGCGCCTGCATCCCCGACGATCCGCCGCGTCCCCGTCCGATCTGAGCCTGCCGTCGAGCCCGCGGTGAGCCTCTCCTTTCTCCCTGACAAGCTCCGCCTCGCCGTACCGCTCTAGCCCCGCCGTGCGTTTCGTCGAACAACCTCCGCGCGCCAGAGCTCGTCGGCGTCTGCAGCTTTCCCGCGTTGCAGCAAGCTTACCTAAGCCCCAGCCCTCACCTGTCAACTCCCCTCGCCCTACCGTACCGGTTAGCCCTCTCAGCGCGCACTCCCACGGCCCGGGATCGAATCCCTGCTCCGCGCCGCGCACGCACCTGCCGTCAGAACAGAGAGGAAGAAAAAAAGTAACTCGGGCGTGGTCAATTTGCAAAAAGCCCCCCACCTTTTTGATTCCTGCAACCCGCGCTCCAAACGACCCCACCTGTCAGCCGCGCTGGCACTTTCGCAGAAAACCCCTCGGCTTTTCCCGGTCGCAACCCACGCTCTAGCCCCAGCCCCACCTGGCAGCCCCTGTCTCGCCCACCGCTGACACGCGGGCCTGCGCCAGTTGGCCCACCCCGCAGCCTCAGTGGCTAGCCAGACCCGCGGTGGAAAAAGTGTTTTCTGCGCACGTGGCCCTGTCAGCACCAGGCCCACCCGTCAGTGACTATGGCTAGAATTTCCTGCGGTGTAAAAAGTAATTCCCTGAGTCTGTTTTTATTCAAATCGTTTTCAAATTAATTTAAATTCAAATTCTTTTTAGATTCAAATAATTTTCAAAATACAAATCCAAATAACACATGTAATATGTGTTTTGGAATCAGCAAAATGTGAGGAATTCAAATATGCCCTTCAAAATATTTTTTGAACACTTTAAATTTCGAGAAGATTAAAATTACAATAAAATGCCCTTTTCCTTATTTAATTCATAACTTTTGTTTTATAACTCCAAATTTGACAAATAATATGTCTAAATCGATCAGCGCGACGAGCCCGTTCTATTTATGCAGTCCTTGTTCTGAATTGAAGCATGCATCATGTTGATATTAAAAATCTGAACTGTTTATGACAATAAAACTTGGCCAAATAAATAATAAAGTGCTTCATTTCTTGTATCCACACCTCATCTTTGCCAAGCTACTTTAATGCCATGTAAGTTGTGCATCATTCATCATGGCATGCTTGGTTGCTTGTTGCATTTCAATTCATATGCTTGTGCACTTCATTTATGTTGGCCCTTGTTTGTTTGGTTCTTCTTCGAATAGACGCCCAACAGGAGAATTACCAGGAATCACAGGAGTATTACCCAGATCCATCTCTCGCTTCAACTGAGCTTCCAGGAAAGCACTACCACATGCTTGCATACATACAGTACCTATTGCCTCTATCTTATTCTTGCATCATTGAGTCGCGATTGCATTAAATTGAATCCCAAGTACTGCATAGCCTTAACTTTTAAACCACACTAAGCCTGTTCCGGTCCCATGAGCCATTACTACAGGAGTTGTTTGAGCCATGCGAGTCGTAGAAAAGCATGAGTAGGGTATGTGAGTATCTGATGGATAATGAGGTACCTAAACAACATAACCTGAGTAGTAATGGGATAACTAATGAAAGAGGCACCGGTGAGCAATATCTGCTATTTGGTTTTTCCTTTTCACTTGTGTCCCGTAGGACCCCGAGTACTTGATTCCTGTTCCTTGTTTATTCGCACTATCCACGTCCGGAAGGCCTTATGGACCCCCCTGAGCCAGAGCTTGATTCATTCTTATTCCTTGGGGCCACAAGTAGTTTGGGGCTTTATTACTATTCTGTACTTATGCCATGTTACTGATTTATTTAAGATTGTGCGTGGAGCACCTGTACTGTTTTGAAGCGTGGAATGTTTTCGCGGTATCGACAAGCCCAGTCACACTTTCGGGTTCCCAGTCGTTTACAGCCATTGACACAAACCTTGGGTCCGTCTCGGAGCCGGCCAACTTCGTTGCGGGTAGCTTAATAGGCTGGCCCCCTGAAATATTTCTGAATCCTGTGATTTCTTCGTCGTGAATGCTATTCGTGCGGGTTTTGATTTGGTTTTTCCGAGGTTTTGATTTGGTTTTTCCGTTGCGGGTTTTGATTTGGTTTTTCCGAGGTTGATCGAGTGTGTGTTGCTATTCGTGTACCCCTGCAGGGTAAATCTTTCTGAAAGCCGTGTCCGCGGTTATGGATGACTTGGAGCACAGTTTCTCAATCATAGACAAGTATAACTAAAGTACCGCTTTTAAATTGACTAAGTACTTGACTAGTAAATAGTGCAATACTCATGGAATGGATAATAAAACTGCCAACGGATGATGGGGGTTGTCCGTCCGCTTCCTCGTTGGTAAGCGAGGAGGAGGATGGATCTATTAATTATACTGTTATATTTGTTGTTCTTAATTCACGGACTTCCGTCTATCATTGGTTAGGCGGAAGGTTAGCGAGTCTCTATGGAATTGTTAGGTATTATCTTTTGCTGCAATTGCGTCACCCCAGGTTGTGTCCCCTTTAGCGGCATTAAGACTTGCTGAGTACCCCTAGGGTCTCACACGATAAATTGTTTGATTCAGATGAACAGGTGTACCCGCAAGATGGATACTGGGTGGAAGAGACCGAGGATGTTGGCAACGATCATTCGGTGTAGAGATTCCGGGAACGGGGATCCATGTGATCTGTGGGCGGGATGTGTTTATTTCTGGGGCATCTTATGCCAATTTGCTTCTTATCCGTACTCGGATCTTGTTTTCCGCTTCCGCCTGATACTCTGATGTGTGATGTATGAGGAGCTATCCTGAATTATTATATCTATCTAGGACATTTGGATCTTGCCGTATGGCGTTGCAATATTTCTTTTTTTTTAGATGGAATGGCTCTGAGGACTGTTGTATGTGGCTTGCATACATACTCATTTGTGTATGTAGTTGATCCCTTCGCCTGCCGATTACTCCGCTTGTTCTTGTCCCGTTGTTTGAAAGTGGTTAGGACGGCCGAAAGGTCTACCGTGAGTGGCCCTGGGCCCCACCGTACTATTTTAACCACTTTCGTTCATCTAGGCATTAACTAAGAGCGTAATTCACCGAGGTAGTTACACTTCTTCACAAGGGCAGGGGTTGTCTTGCCCACAACAAGAGGAGGATCGATGTGGACCTGACTAGCCGGGTTAGCTGGAATAGGGTCAGCCGGAAAAGCATATGAGATAGGCATCAGATCAAATACCTCAAGAACTTCACAATCATCATCATCTCCATCATCATCTGGCCAATCCCTTAAGACAGAAGTCTTACCAGAGGGTCGGCTGGAGCTAGGGTCTGGAACAGGCAGGAATATTTCAGTGTTTGGATCCTCCGTATCCGAGGTATCGCGGTCCTTCCCCCACTTGAGGGACGGCTCCGTGCCATCCTAAATTGTTTGCTGAAGAAAAGTCTGAAAGGAACATGACAAAAAGTTCAAATAAATGACACAAGCTGACATAAGACATAACTCGGAAAAAGGGTCACATAAGAGAGGTACCAAGTGCTCAAACCCCCACTCCCAATCTTCGGTCATTGTAGTCTTGAAGATATCCCTGACCCGACGGAAGATCTGAGAGTTGGAGAGCTCAAATGATGATGTTTGGTCGGGGTCAAGGTGCCCGCTCATGTGGCAAAGCTTGTGCGTGCGCTGCTGCAGTGGGTAGATTCAGCTCCGAATGAAGGTGATCATTATATCCTCGCCATACAACCCCAATAATTTCAGCTCCTTGATATATTTCTCCACCAAATCAACCAAGGTGCTGGAGTTCCTTGGGATCCATCCCCACTTGGTCTTATCAGGGACACCGAGAGAGAAGGGAGACATCTGAATCTTGTCATCCAGAGTATCGTTCCTCATGTAGAAGAACCTCTTGGCCCACTTTGCAGGACTCCAAGTCGGTAACTCGGGGGAAGGTGGAGTCTTTCTGAGGTGAGATGGAAGCCGCCCCGCATTGACTGAGAGATTTGTCGGCGGGGCAATGGTCTTTATTTGGAACAACATTGGCCCTAAAGCCGAAGAATTTGAACTAGATGTGAATGGAAGGCCATAGGCCGAGGTACCCCTCAACCCCGGAAGCAAAAGCAGAGAGGGAGGTGATGGCGTTTGCTGAAAGATGATGGGGTTGAAGACAAAAAGTGGAGAGGAATTCATGGAAGAAATCGCTAATGGGTAGACCAACTCCGTGCTGGAAATGAGAGAGGAACACTGAAAACTCACCAGGATTGGGAGATGGAACAAGCTCTTCATAGGGGAGGCGACAAGAAACTCCGGTGAGGACGCGGTGGGTGCGCACGAGCGAATCTATGTCATCCTGGCAGACCCAGGAACCAGCCCAAGTTCCACACTCATGGGCAGCACCGCCCTCTTCATGTTCCTTGGCGACAGCAACCTTATGAGACATCTCCAGACCCCCTTCTTCGCAAGTGTAATTTGAGGCGGAGAAGAGGGTCCTTGACTGGCGCGGACCCATAACGGCAACGAGCGGCGGAGCAGCGGCAGAGCGAGCGACAATAGAGCATGGCAGCAGCGGTGCTAGCGCTAAGAGGAAGTGGTGGTGGCAGCAGCGCTGCAAAGAAGCAGAAGAGGAAGAGGGTGCGTTTGCAGAAAATGGCTAAGGGATATCCCTCACTCCCCTATTTAACCACGCCCCTAGTGGTGGTAGTGGGATCGTGCGGTGAGGCGTGCTACACGGTGTGTCCATGTATTCACCGGATCAACCAATCAACGGCAAGCCTCAGGAAGGGTCACACAGCGTAGTAGATCCTATGACGTGATGTGGCATTGCGGTTATTGAAGAGGCGCTCACGATTTGATGGTCATGCAGTAATTCCTGATAACATGCATAGTAACTAGCACAGGCCCTTAAAATGAGGCAAAATAGTGATTACCGTCCACGTAGGATGTGGGGAAGTGTACATGAGAAGGAAGGAATCTAAGTGGGAAACCCGGATATGAGAGTGTAACCCGGCCAACGAGGAGGAATGAGCCAAGGAAAGTCAATGGTGACACCAAGTCACTAAGGTAAGCAACCGAGTTAAGTTCGGAGCATGCCGACATAAGAGTACCTCGGCAAAGAGAACAAAGAATTTAGTGGGTTGAACCTGTTGTGGCCTTATCAGCTGAAGTTGCAAAGACTGCACCAGCTTTGGGGACTAATGTTGGGGGGATAACCCCGGGTAGGGTCAAGCCGGGGTATAATGGCAATGTTGGTCGGGGTACGGCAAGGTCAAAGTGGGAGCTGGCCAAGTTACCTCGAGGCAAGTTGAGTTACGGTCGACCCGGCCTGGACAGGGTACACCCAACGCTAGCTCGGCCGACATATAGTGTATGTCGGCACCCTCAATATTACATGATTGTAGGTACCCTCAGGGCCGAGTTAACCAGGCAACAGTCGGGTTACTACTTGTCTTACAAGAGAAGGAAGGTATCTCCCTAGTCATCGCTTTTCTCCCTCCACTTTAGCATGAGCGCAGAGGATAGAGAGGAGGACCAGCAAGTACGGGTCAACAAAGGTGACATTACTGAACCGTTCTTAGTCGAGTGACATGGTGCCGCAGAGTCTTATGCAAGTGGCTCAGAGAGGCTTATGGCATGGGTCCTAGGAAGCTTACAAAGGGAAAAAGAGGCACACTCCTTTGCTATTTTGGGAGAGGCATATTCAGGGAATATGCCCTCCACGTATGCCCTAGCTTGTAACCTAGGCTCCCCTATATAAGTAAGGTCATGATCTCCATAGAGAGGGTCGATCATTTTACTGAGGGAAGAACCCTAGAGAGAGAGGTGTGGGTAGTAGAGAAGTTCATCTTCCTCCTCCCCATGAATAGCTCAAAGATCATCTATAAACACCATTGGTAGAGAGAATACAGACATCTGTGTGTGAAATCACCACATTATCCCTCCCTGGATACCTCTAGCACACTTTGGCCCCATCTTTAGCCTATCCATGGCATCTGCCGTGCCACCACCACGACACTTGCTGGACCGGGCCCCAGGAGACATCTTTACACCGGACGGGTATAAAACTTCAAGCCTTCTCGACCTTGAGTTTGGCTACACTTCGGCTACATCAGCAACATTTATGCGGGAACGTACTCCCGCTCTCGGTCTTCGAAGGTATGAACATCGTATCCCGCTCGTTACTATATATCTGCATAGATAGGTCTTTGCTATAGTTTTCATCATTTGAACCCTTACAGCCCTTTTGTTGAATATCGCTGGGACTTTGTTTGTCCTTAACAAAACAGAGGAATTTCAGTTCTGGAATCAATAGAAGATATTAAAAGCAAATTGAATGTTCCATTTGCAATAGAAATTATCATCCTTGTATCTAGATCAACAGAAACAATAAAATTTTCAAGAACCATAGAGCTTTTTTTGACTCATGGAAGGTTGTTTATCACCATGAGTAAAGACTTCTTGGTTACAGGACTAGAAAGAAGGGATTTCTATTTTCATGCCCCTGGTTTGTTAGTTGTACTCAGTTTTTGCCAGCCGCTTAGTTTCTCCTCAGTTTTCCCCTCCCTCCATTCTGAAACCCTCACATGCGCTCGGACGGGGGGATGCCATCAGGTCAAAGGCTTGACCATTACATGCTGACAGGTGGGACCGCGTTGGGCAAGTGCTACATTGAGCATTACGTTACGTCGCCTCGACCGTTACATGCTGACAGGTGGGGCCATGTTGGTACGGGTCCTGCATACGTGGTGAAGGGTGGGACCATGTTGGGACAGATCTTGCATACATGGTGAAGGGTGGGGCCGCATGGAGATACGTCGGACCGGCCATTCTCGCTCTAAGCCGAGAACAGCTCCCACACCGCCCCTCCGCTCCGCTCTCCACCGTCGTGCCCTCCTACCTGAGAACCCCTCCTACCTTATATCGTCCTCGGCCCCCGAGCCGCCCCCTCCCCCTAGCCGAGGAGCCCACTCCGGCTCCGCTTCCTCCCCTGCTAGATCTACCCCTTTCACGAAACAGTATGCGACACCGGCGGGTGTACCGGTCCTCCCTATTGAGCGCGGAGAAGATTGGGTGGAATCGGAGGGATCTGACGCATGGATTCCATCTGGGTAAGTATTGTTTCCCTTTATGGACTAATTAAAGGCAGTAATTGAGCGTGAATCACCAGTGCTTAGCTATTTGCCTTGCTTTTTGAATAGGGTTGATCCAGCACTGGCATTTCGGCTGGCGGTTAAACTGGATACTAGCGTATTTCGTGGTTGTGAATGGTATCTCTCTAGATTTTACTTCCCAGCGGTGGTTGCAACCTCCATAACTCTCAGAGATTTAAAAGATAAAATATATTCTAAATTCCCTTGGAGCAATGGCGATTCAGTTGATGTGCAATAATTCAACATTAGTGAGCAAAGATTGCTCCCACTAACTAGCGAAGATGATCTGGTAATGCTTTTCTCTTTGAATGCAACCAAACATTTTGGTCGAATTCGTCTTCATGTGCAACCTAAATTTGAACACACGAGAAAGAGGGATAAAGCATCATCTGGTGGTCAGGCATCATCAGGTGGTCGGGCGTCATGTGTCTCTGTTGTCTCTACTAATAGTGTGTGCCCCCACGCTCCTTGTAGGTCGACAGCAGTACCAACTGTTCGCACTGCAAGTGTAAGCCAAATAGCTCGTGCGGCCGATGTGGAGGACGAAGCAGAGCATGCAGAGGGAGCGCCTCCACGCGATGATGAGGGCGAGTTGATGTTTCTTGAATTGGTAGATAGATTTAGTAAACAGGCACTAAAGGATCAATACACGGAGGAATTGGCCCATGGTGCCAGATGTGATGACATTGATGAAGAAGAGAATGAGGAGAACAATGACAATCTCGTTTTAGCCAAGTACGATGGTGAGGACTTGCCAGTAATTGAGTGGGACAGGAACGATCCTAAGATTTCAGAAGGCACCATATTTGAAATGATGCGGGATTGTCGTAATGCCCTTACTACATATTGCATCTGCACCAATAATGATTATGTTGTTATTAAGAGTGAGCCAGCAAGGTTCACAGTGAAGTGCCCATACAAGAGGTGTAGGTGGAGGATGCACGCATCCACTATGCTCGGGAGCAGTTTGGTTTAGGTATTACAACCAGTTGTGTATTTTTCATCATTGTGTAGAATTTGTTAATTGTACCTGACATTTTCATTATGTTTTAGATAAAAGGTAACTGGTTCAAACATTCTTGTCCACCTCAAGGGGGACAGCCAAAGGACAAAACAAAACTAGAAAATACTAGGTGGTTGGCAGATGCAATCATGGATTGGATGAGAGCGAACCCATCACTTGGTGCAACGGTGCTCATAAAAAAAGTTTCTGAAAAGTTTAATATTACAGTACCTTACATGAGGATGTTCTATACAAAGGAAATGGCTCTTGATAGGATCAATGGTCCATGGAATGAAAGTTTTCGGTTGCTTTACAGCTTCAAAGCTGAAATGGAGATGGCTAGTCTAGGTAGTGTTGTACAGATAGACAGGCATACAGTTCAGTACAAAATAAGAAGGAAGACAATGGAGAAGGAGTGCTTTAGAAGGGCTTTTGTTTGTTTCAAAGCTTGTTGGCAAGGGTTTCTGGATGGTTGCAGGCCTTATTTGGCCATGGATGCAATAGCTCTTCATGACAGATTTAAAGGACAGCTAGTAGCTGCTACTGCAGTTGATGGCCACAATTGGATGTTCCCTATTGCTTTTGGAGTTTGGGAGATTGAGTTAGAGGAAAGTTGGACTTGGTTTCTGGAGAATTTGCGCAACCTTATAGGTCCTCCACCAGGACTTACTATCCACACGGACGCTTGCAAAGGTTTGGAGAAAGCTGTAGAAGCAGTATTCCCGGGAGTGGAGCATAGGGAATGTATGCGGCACTTAGTGCAGAATTTTACAAAGAATTTCAAGGGTAAAGTTTATACTGACAACCTATGGCCAGCTTCATACACATGCAGTTTGAGGAAGCATTTGTATCATTTGGAAGTGTTGTATAAACAAAAACCTGTGGTGAAGGAGTACTTGGATGCACATCATGGAATTGTGTGGTCAAGAAGCCAATTCAATGAAATTTGCATGGTAGACTATGTGACAAGTACCCTTGCAGAGAGTTTCAATGCAAAGGTCAAGTCATTGAAAGGGCTTATGCTGTGGCAAATATTTGATAAGATTAGGCAAATGATCACGATAAAGATCGATTTGTGTCAAAGAATTGCATCAACAGTATATGTTGGTCATCTCATCCTTCCATCTTTGATTAAGGCATTGCATTCCAAGGAAAAACAATTGAAGATGAAATGCATTGGAAAAGGAATGGAGGCTAAGGTAACATACACTGATAGTAAAGATAGGCAATTGAGGTATCCAGTGAGTTTGGCTGACAGGACATGCCATTGCAGGCAATGGCAGCTCCGTGGGAAACTCTGCATACATGCATTGTTTTTCATAGGTGTTCTAGGAGGTGAAGAGGGTGAAATTGATCAGTACATGTCGAAGTATTTCTCCATTGCCAATTTTAGGGCAGCATATGCTCAGAATGTTCCAGCCTTGTTGGGAGAAGACCAATGAATGGAAGTGAATCCAGGCTTCAAGCTATACCCTCTAGTTTTTACTAGAGTAGCAGGTAGGCCAAGGAAGAATAGGATGAGAGCTAGTGCAGAGGGTGGTGCACCACCTCGACGACGTAAGTGCAAACATTATGGGATCCTAGGGCACATTGCTAGGCTTTGTAAAAATGCACTGGACCCAGATTATGGAATGGATGATCAGGCGGGAGCAGCAAATGCATATGAGAATGAAGTATCTGAACGAGAGGAGAATGAAGCAATGGATACATTGCAGATTGAACCAACGAATCGAGAGGAGATTGAACCAAATGCAGGGGAGATTGAATCAGATGCAGGGGAGATTAAACAAGATGCAGGGGAGATTGAACCAATGGATCGAGAGGAGATTGAACCAAATGAATGAGAGATTGCACCAAACGCATGGGAGATTGAAGCAATTTATTCATTGGAAGCAGAGTTCAAAAGTAAAGGAATTACATAAGAGGATATTGAAGAAATGATGCCAATGCGTTTTGAACCATATGAAACAATGAATCGAAACATGGTTGAACAAATTGTACGACAGACTAAAGCACTTGATTCATTTGATGGAGAGAAAAAGAACAAAGGGAACAAACGGAAGAAGCTGATGGTCGACTCCGAGAATATTCCAGCCAAGATAACCCGAAGCAAGGTGGTGAACTCCGAGAATATTCCAGCGAAAAACACTAGGAGCAAGAAAAAATGAATTTGAATTATTAATTTGAATTTGTATGATGAATTTGAACTATTGTCAATGTTTGTATTGAATTTGAACTACGGTCAATGTTTGTGACGCTTCCAAGTTTTTATGTTGGATAACCCCATAATGTATGTGTTATTGCAAGTTTCTATTGTCATGCACCTAGTTTCTTAGCACTGCTCAGTTTTTCCCTCGACATGTGGTCAACACATGGGGTTTAGCTAGTTCATGGCTTAAACCATAGCAAACATTGACCAATTCATCCAAAATTTGGCACACTTGTGTATCCTGGATTGATTTACCATATGCAATTGGAAATTTTGGATTTACTTGTAGTCAGCCACATTTTTCTTTTTATAAGTGATTAAATTCAAATAAATAGTTTTAGGGTTCGTTTAATTCAAAAAACAAGTCAAAACATAGTGCAGCCTTCGCATGGAGTCTTGTTATGTTAACTAAAACCTAGCATGAATAATAAAGGAAAACAAAATAAATAGAAATGGACTTCTCCCCTAAACCACTTCTTGGAATGAGCTACTAGCTATGAAGATGCATGGCTTTCTACTCAGTCAACCTCCAAGATAACCCATCCCAAAACATACTTTCTCTAAATGAGGCCAAATTTGGCACACTTGTGTATCTTTGAGTTGCAAACAATATAATATCGGCCAAGATGGATTATTTTGTTCAAATAAGACATTTTCCATTTGTTATGCCAAAAGCTTGAATTTCCCTTAGTCATTTTTTATCTGAGCGCCCTTGTTTTCCTTAGCTCTACTCAGTTTTCCCCTCTCGCGAAAGTTTTCCTCAGTTTTCACCTCCTGCTAAAGTTTTCCTCACTTTTCCCCTCTCTCACGTCTTAGTTTGGCTAGCGCTCTGATTGGTCGAGATGTATGTCACACGGATCTTGGCCAACTACCGTTGGATACATCATGATCCGACGGGCTGGAGGTCTCTCTCTCCCGATGGGCACACCTAACCTTGTATGGCGAGGAGAGCCCGACAAGCTGGATGTCCCTCCCTCCATTTCCAGGTCGCACGTATATCAGCCGCATCAACTAGTGCTCAGTTTGGCTGCGCTCTGATTGGTTGAGATGTATGTCACACGGAACTTGGACAACCACTGTTGGATACATCATGATCCGACAGGCTAGAGGTCTCTCCCTCCATTTCCCTGTCGCACGTATATCAGCCGCATCTTCCTCCCCTCCTATCGATGTACGGCGGCGCGGACCTACGCGTGGGGGTCGGAACAACTTGAGGTGGCACGGATCTAAGCGCGACTGCTAGAACAGCGTGCGGTGGTGAGGATCTGACCGTCTGAAATTTCTCTCTCTATCTGTCTCACTTCCGTTCACATCCTCAGGTCCGTTGCTGAGAAAAGACACCGATGGAAGCCCTCATCTGCAACATCAGTGCGACGGCGGTGGTGCCGATAGTGACCATCAATGAAAGACACCAATGGAAGCCATCATCCGCAACATCTACGGCTATGGTGCCGACAGTGGTAATCAATGCGACGACGATTGAAGCCATCATCCGCAACATCTACGATGGTGGTACCGACAGTGGTCATCGATGCGAAGACGATTGAAGCCATCATCCGCAACATCACTTCGACGGCGCAGATCAACCCTCGTGAACCGAAGCCGTGGGAGGCAGGCCGCGGCTGGCACGTCGAGGTGCACTTTGACGGTGAAGGCCGGATGGGAGCACTTTGCCCGTACTTCTTGGAGTACACATACGACGAGGAGGGCGGCTAGCTCACCTTCCACTTAAAATTGGGACAAATTTAAGCCCAATTTGAACCAAAATTCTGTGACTTAAAATATATGTATAATTTGAATAAATTTGACATGTATTTGAGCCATGAGACCAGTGGATATGCTCTAAAGCGGATTCATAAGTAGTAGTACTTGCTTTGACAATCTCTGGTGAGCTTGTATAAATTTGATTGAAATATGTATGATTTGAATCAAAATTGATATGTATTTGAGCAGTGAGGACGGTGGATATGCTCTAAAGCTGATTCATAAGTAGTACTCCCTTCGACCCAAATTAGTTGATTTAGATTTGACTAGATTCGATTGTATTTTGAGGAATTTGAGTCAACTAACTTGGATTGACAATCTCAGCCACTAATTTGGAATGGGGAATAGATGTTGTCGCCAACGCTATAACTCTACATGGCAGCCACGATGGCAGCGACAAACAGTCAAAACTAATAAGCCCCAACTTGACCCTCTAGGCATTTGGCACGCCAACTATGGACAACTAGATCCAATGGCAAGCAACTCGGGCCCCGCAATGCATTCTCTCGACAACTTTGGGATCGCTACATCCAATGGAAAGCAACTTGGGTACCACAATGTATTCTCTCAACCACTTTGGGACCTCTAGATCCAACGGCAAGCAATTCAGGCACCGCAATGCATTCTCTCGACAACTTTGGGACCGCAAAGTGACTAAATTAGCAAGAACTCACAACCATCTATTGAATAACAATTCTACTCTCTAAATTAGCTATCTATTCAACTAATCATTACACGTGCCACCCTTCACCACAATCACATACTGTAACTACTAGGATGCAGATGACAACTACTAAAACTGCCCACATGAATCTACTACCCCCCCTCCCAAGCTTCACTTGAAGTTCATGTTTTAGATTTTCTACGACTTGATCAGATACGGCAAGATCAACCTCAGGTGTCAACTTCTCTTTGCGAATAAGCTCTAAATTCTTCCTCAATAGTACACTTCAGCTCGAATATCAACAGGTTTTTACGGGCCAATTCATCACCTAACTTGGCAACCATCTCCTCCAAATCCATCTTATGGCTAGACCACTGAGTTGATTCATCTTGGTATGCAATGTACCATAGATCATCGGCCTGCATAGAACACTGTAACAATCCCAAAACAAACTAAATTGGAATCAGCCCGACAGGACATGTCAGCACTTCAAATTCAACGGTAGTACAAATAAAAGGAGCTACATGCACTTCCGACGTGGTAGGAGAAGGAGAATGTATCCACAACATGATCGATTCCCCACCCTCGCCGGTGTGCCCGCTACGACCAGACATTGAAGACTAATTTGCACCTACAATATCAAGAAAATTATGGGAACCGAATCGATTAGGGTGGGCGGAGAAGGAACAGAGGTCTTAGCAAGCACTACTAGCAATTGCTGCGACTATTCGTCGAGCTATGGCGGTGGAACCAAATCCCGGTCGTCGTGGGTGGCGGACCTGCCTACGGTCGGTACTGCCTCAACGTACAATGCATGCAGACGAAACTGGTGCCGGAGTCGTGGTTGAGGTGCAGCACGACAGTCCGTCTGATACCGCCTTAGGACAGATCTGGCGACATGCCGACGCGCCGACTATGGCTGCTCTGTCCGCCGGTGGGATAGGAGCTACTCGGGGCTGGGAGCGGATGAGAGACCCCACCTGTCAATTATTTCATATTGCCCAATTTTGCATATTTGTCAATCTTTTTCTTTGAAATTTTCCACATGACCACCACATGCTAGTGACACATAAAATGGCAAATATGCAAGTTGCAAAGTAAAATGTGGCAAATATGTAAATCCCCCACCAGCCCCACATGAAGGCCCCACCGGTCATTGGCTACGAAGGTCCCACAGAACGGCTCCACATAGCGGCCCCATCGTTCATTGGCTTTGACGGCCCCACAGAACGGCCTCATTTGTCATTGGCTGCACCGGCCACACAATCAGGAAAAACGGGGCCCACAAGTCAGCGAGAGACGGATGGCTGGTCCGCCGTGTATCCTGGCCCAACCTGTCAGCATGTAACGGTCGAGGCGACGTAACATAACGCTCAACGCGCGACCCGCCCAACGCGGGCCCACCTGTCAGCATATAACGGTCAAGCCTTTGAGCTGATGGCATCCTCCCGTCCGAACGCATGTGAGGGTTTCGGAATGGAGGGAGAGGAAAA
This sequence comes from Avena eriantha, assembly GCA_910589775.1. NCBI lineage: Eukaryota > Viridiplantae > Streptophyta > Magnoliopsida > Poales > Poaceae > Avena > Avena eriantha. Next base: position 235,937,565 of record OU342744.1, on the reverse strand, counting down.
GTGAGGAAAAACTAAGCGGCTGGAGAAAACTGAGTACAATTAACGAACAAGGGGCACGAAAATAAAAATCCCTAGAAAGAAAGACTTCAGAGATTCAGAGCTTGGTTTGATGTACACTAGAACTCTCTTTTCCTTTTTCCTCTTTTCTCTCTTAATTGTAAATATTTGTACAGTTTTGTTTCTTTCTAATATAGAAGTTGCAGTGGGAGACTCTCCCAGTGTTTTCTCTCTCAATTTTGTTTCTAAGTCAACTAAGTATTAAGTTAGAGCTCAGTTAGATCCTAATCCATTGGATTTGCATCATGATTTGTGCGACTTGCAACTGAGATTTTTGGTTGCAACTTAGAGTTTAGAAGTGAGATATGTTAAATTGTAAGTGGATTTGTAACTGAGATTGAATAACATCACCAACTGATAATTAGACACGCCCATATCGATCGGCTAAAACTCGTGGCACCCGATCTGCCCGCCAAACTTCTCCTATGGAATAAAATGCATTTTGTAGAAGATTGTGACAAGTGCAATATCATTGGAAATCATAGCACCATCTTGCAAAATCCGTTAGTACTTAAAATAGGCTACGCAGAAATTTGAACATTTACAAATGCTGGAAGTTTTCATAAATAATGATGCAAGTACAGAAATGACGCATGCTCTTTTTCTTTGGCACAAGAAAACTCACGTTCATTGATAACACGACAGTGGAAAAGTTTGGGCCCGCGGCAATCAAAGTTATAGACTCATAACCCGAAAAAGAAGTCATAGACTGCAGCTTTCAAAAAAGAAGTCATAGACTGCATGAGTTGGGATTTACAAATTACCCGATGGAACGGTGTAATTGCACTAACCAACGTCAGTTGGGATTTATTTGTAGCTTCAACAAAGAGTACGAGTGACCACCCATGAGTTATGACTGGGTTTTGTTTAAAAAAAAGGTTACTACTTGACGTAGTAAATCCGTAAAATCACTAGCCTGTCACATATGACGCTTTGGCCGAGTGGTTAAGGCGTGTGCCTGCTAAGTACATGGGGTTTCCCCGCGAGAGTTCGAATCTCTCGGGCGTCATTTGAAATACGTACCCAAATGCTAAAAAACACTTGGGGTGCTGGCTGTTATGTTGTAGCATCCGTTTTCTAACGTTCGATCCTTCTCTGACGCGCGCGATCACAGGGCGGACAGACATGGCTTCCGATTGAAACCCACCTGCGGGTCCGCCTCCCTCCCGGGCTTCCAATCCATTTCCCCAATCTTCTCCGGTGGAGTGGTGGAGGCGTCGACGACCACCCATCCTCGCGCTGGAGCTGCCGCCGTGCCAATGCGCCGCCCGCCGTTACAATCCCCGTCGGCCCCTCCTTTTCCTCTACTCCTTCACACCCTCGTCGGCCCCTCCTTTTCCTCTACTCCTTCACACCCCCGTCGTCGATAGACACATACATACACACTCTCCTTTCCCCTCCCCAAATCCGACCCCGCTCCGATGGTATACTAGCGATGCAGCCCTGATCTAGCCGTCCCAACACGGCTCGCCAACGCCGACGGTTTTCGTGGTCCGGCATTGTGTCTGCCTCACACGCAGTGCTGGATGTGTCAGAGGCCCAGAGTTCTACTCACCATCTGAGATAGATCGATCCGGCAACCCCTATCCATGAATCCTCACCATCAAATTCATGGCGGCTTCCTTCAAAGTTCTACTTCATCACGTTTCCACTCACTCCCCTGTGCATGTGCAGGAAGCCTTGTGTTGTCCCATGGAGGAGTAGCGTCCGCCACCGCAGTACCCCTGCTGTCCGCACGTGGAGACAGGCGACCTGGCACTTCCAGACCACGTGAACAAGTGGAGAGGACCATCATCAGACAACAGGAGCAGGTGAGATGTTGTGATTGAAACCTGACTGGGATCTAGCGCGTCTCCGTTTCCATGTATCATGCTATGTCCCTTGCTTAATTAGTACTACCATGGTAATCAATCGAATCACCGGTAGTGTCTTTTGTATGTAGGTTAAAGGCAAAAGTGGCTCATGTTGTTGTGGTTTGTTAAATCCTAAAGCTAGCTTCTTGTAATTACTTTGAATTTACATTACTAGGATTGTCCAGATGTGAAAAAGGTTTGTTTTCTACATTTCTTCGAAGCAACGTTGATACTAAATTGATGTGTGATCATTTCCCTTTTGTGGCTAGTAATTTATTATTATGGCCAGATAAAATTGTACATGCTCCACTTTAATTCGAAGGCCTCTCTTATGTACTAGAGAACATATGTTGTGGGCTTCTTGCATGAAGGGGAGATAGGATTCAAGGGCGCACAGCATCAAGGAGGAGCCGCACAGCGGCGGCGTGGCGACCTGTGGCCGCTTGCACGAGTGACATTGTGCAGGAAGCGTCGAATAGGTAGCTTCGGTTGTGCATGCTGGGCACTAGTGATAGATCTTTGCTCTTGGTACCAGGGAGATTTTTATTCATGTTTGTCATGCTACTGTCTCGCAGATTTTCGAGGATGCCGTTCTTCTCGCCCGTAAGGATGTAGCTCGATCAGCAAGTGTACCAGGTGCCCGAGGGAGTTCTATTCGTCGTTCGCATTTAGGCAGCACATACGAGTCCATCATCATGGTCCGAAGATAGGCAAGGTAGTCATTTTATCCTTATTTTTTAGCTTGGGTGTAAGACCACTTTATATTTGGATAACATTTGTGAGTTGGTGTTAATATCTAGACTGACATTACGTACTTGTATTGGTCATACACGGTAAATGGGATGTAAACTAGATCATGAAAATTCTTACCCATATACTTAGGGAGTTGTATTTTCACGCCCATTATCTCACTATCATGTTTTGGCCATATTTTTAGATGTGACCTTACTTGCTTTTGTAACATGGTATTTTTAGCTGCACATGTGCAATGGCTGTCGAGGGTGAGGTGTTTTCTATTGTCATCATCTTCTATATTAATGAAGTTGCTTCTAGAAATATGCCTAAGTTACTTTTATCATCTCACTAAGTTGGTTCTATCATCTAAACTAAGTTGATTACAGTCAAATGGTCCTAGTTACATATGTTTTTAAGTTGCTTTATTGCTAGAGATTTGGTTTTCGAGCATGCCTTAGGGTCCCTACTAATCAACGTACTTGCGTTTTGTCATCTATTAAGTTTTTGAGTTACACGTTCACACCCAAATGCCTGTCGATTTAATTAAGTCGCTTCTTATCATCTGGCTAAGTTGCTTTGTTGGACTAAGTAAGTTGTTTTATATCACATAACTAAGTTTCTTTTCCACCATGCATTTTAATTTTTTGGTTAAACAATCATTGCCTTCATGAGCTTAATAATGACTTTCTAATTGGCCTTTCTGAGCTTAATAATGACTTTCTAATTAGAAACTTGCTTTTCTAGCATAAAAGTGTGGAATATGATAACAAGAGAATGACAAAAGAGACGAACAAGCATTCTCGCCTATGTTTACCGGAAGTTGATGCAGCAGCAGGGAACCATCCAGTGCCTCATCCGCAAATTTGTCAACAGGTACGTGTTTAAGGATAAGCGAGAATTTCGGGAAACTCTTAACTCTTTCTTGATGGAAACTGAAGCCATTGAATTCATGAATCAATAGTATGGAATAGAGAGTCGATCAGCTCTGAGCGTTACTCACCACTACCTAATAGTTCTGGTTGTAATAGACAAACTAGACAGATTAGAGGCACTTATAGGAAGTGGTTTTAGTTCTTATGCTCGATGCCATGATTTATGCATATTGTTTCTTTTTTAGCTGTATGGATAAGTTGGCTAGTAGTTTAATTAAGTTATTTTATCACTATGCTTAGGTTGTGCAATGAAATAATCGAATTTTATACCTAAGTTGTGTTTTCATGCTTCGTAAGGAACATGCTTGTGTGGCTGCAGATATGCTTAACAACTTAAGATTTGTGCGTTATCTACTGTGAGCACCTTCATATCTCTTGGCAAGAAACACGACAAGCTCAAAATCCTCTAGATGAAAGGACAACCTCCGAGAGTACTGCATCAGGGATGCACATTTAGCACCAAAGTTTGCCCGTACAACATGAAACGTTCAGGTGTTTTTTTATGTACTCTTTTTTTCTACATTGCTTAAACATAACCTAAATCAAAGTACTGACCATACACGACACTCTGGAATTAAGTTGTTTTCTTAATTTCCCTAAGTTGGCTTTTGAAAGTAACTAAGTTGGTTCCGCCATCTAGTTCAAATCGCAGCGATGATGATTGTCATGCCAGCCTTGCACCTTTTGAAATAGTGTTGTTTACATGCTTCAAATGCACGAAAAGGGTAGGATGGGAGATGTTTGCAAGTTGCGGACTCACTAGAATGAATTATCTCTGAGTTGGACCTTGCGCCTATTCTTGGGGAAGCAACAGGACTGCTTACCTATGTGTCCAAAAGTTCTGTGTCCCCTATCCGCTGCTCTAAGTTGGACCTGTATTTGGGGTTGCCTCTTTCACTCGGCAGGTTGACGAAGGCAGACCTCCAAGCATACATTGACAAGGCAGCTTCAAGGCTCAACCCATGGAAGCGCAGGTTTTTGAATCATATGGGGTGTCTGGCTCTCGTGAAGTCTGCGATATTGTCAATGCCTATTTTTTTACCGCGTTAAAAGCGAATAAAGGCATTCTTAAGGCTTTTGGGAAAATCAGCCACGATTTGTTGTGGGCCTGCAAGGAGACTGTTAGTGCTGAGAAGTGCAAGGTTCCAAGGTCTGCCGCCTTAAGGCTCTGGGCGGCTTGGGGATCCTCGATTTTAGGAAATTTCCGCGGGCCCTGCCCTTGCGTTGGCTTTCGTTCGAACGGGTGGCTCCGGTGAAACCGTGGGTGGGCACCAAAACACCAAACGATGAAGAAGACATGCAACTTTTCAATGCCGCCACCAGAGTCTCTATCGGAGACAGAAGAAAAGGGTCGTTTTGCCCATCCCCATGGCTGGATGGTGGCACTCCCAAAGACCTGGCTCTATTGCTCTTTGCTAGCTCCAAACACGAAAAAGGTCAGTCTATGAAGCTATGAACGATCAAAAATGGATTGAGGACCTTGTCGTGGATAGTTTCTCCGTCGATCATGTGAAGCAATATGTGCATCTTTTGGGGTGAATTTCTAGAATTCAACTCTCCCCAGATATCAGGGACTCTATCATCTGGACAGTCACCCCTAGTGGCTAATATTTGGTCGGCTCAGCCTACAAGGCTAAATTCATGGCCTCTTGCCCCTGCTCCTTCGAGAATATTGTATGCAAGACCTGGGTGCCTCCAAAATGTTGCTTCTTCGCTTGGCTGGATGTGCAAAAACGCTTGTGGACGTCTGATCAACTAGCCAAGCGTGGATGGCCACACCACCCGACCTGCAAAGTTTGCGAATTCACCCCCGAAACGGCTCTACACATTCTCTTCGAATGTCGTTACTCCAAGCAAATATGGACTGTTGCGGCTTCCTGGTTGTCTTGCCATGACCTTCTGATGAGCACGGGCTCTGGCTGCCCTAAGGTGCTAGACTACTGGCACACCATCGCCAAGTCCCCAACATCGTCGCCTAAGGGGCTTAGGTCTACCATCATGCTAATCTTCTGAGAGATTTCGAAGGAGAGGACCGCTAGGGTTTTCATCTACAAAACTTCAATGCCATCGGACCTGATGCTTAAGATCAAGGAGGAGGGGAGGGATTGGATTCTGGCCGGGGATAAGGGGCTTGCGGATATTGTTTCTTGTGTTGTGTGGGGTTGTTTTTTTCTTTATAATGGCTTAGACCCCACTTGTGTGCTCATCCTTTATTAATATAAAAATGCAAAGCTTTTGCCTCGTTTCAAAAAAGAATGAATTATCTCCTCCGTCCATCATCTTCTTGGGTCTTCAACTACCTACATAACCCATTTATCCTTACCCAGAGATGGAGAAAAACCACGCCCAAACTTCTTGTCACCATGCATCCAAGAAGAGTATGATATGTAGGACGCGCCTGCGGTTCCTCCAGTAGGGCCCGTGGGCGACGAAATCTGTTCGATTGCTTGTATGCTTCCCCTCACGTCAGGTCTAGCACGGATTGTAAAGCAGCCCCTAGGCATGCCCAAAGATAACATTGAAATCGAGTGTTTCTCTGGATCCTATCCAGATCGAGCGCAAGGGTGCACACGCTCATGCAAATGGGTTAGATTCTCTCTCCTCTCTAACATGTTCATCCTTGATCCTTGTAATTAGGACATATATGCTCTAAATCAAAACAACCTCTACATGAAAAAGATGAGCATCGATGATGGGGTTCTATTATGACCACTGGCACCGAGTTTTGTGATCCCTATCTTACCATATTCATGGTTAGAGTTGGAGATTTTATAGAGGAATTACTTTAGATTTCACATAATCAACCATTCGAAAATTCTCTTAAGGAGTAGTTCGATCTCACTATTCCCCACAACTCTTATGTTGCAAGTTTTTTGTTTTGATAGAGGTAGGGGAATTTATCAGTAACTTCTTAAGGTTGAAGATGAAGTTGTCTTTTCCCTCCTCTCTTGAAAAGGTTCTTATCAGGTGCTCACTAATCTCGGTTTGTGATAATTCATGTTGGTTTAACGATACCATTTGTCTCGGGATCAGTTTTGTGTTATACAGGCCACATACGGCAGGGATTACATTGGAGATAGTTACAACCGGGAGAGAGATAAAGGGGAACGATATGATCTTATCAGGTGATCAGATGTGTGTACATGAAGAGAGGAACAAACTCTATCTCTATATCTAACACCCTCCTCAATCATAACCATTCCTATGGTTGAGATTGTATTTAAACTCTTCGAGCAACCATATAGGTAGTGCCTTTGTGAAGCCATTCACCACCTGATCTTGTGAAGGGATGAACCTGATCTCAAGCAATTTTTTTGCAACTCTTTCTCTTGAAAAATGAAAGTCTATTTCAACATGTTTTATTCTTGCATGAAAGATGGAATTAGCAGATAAATACACAACTCCCATATTATCATACCATAAACATGAGATTTCTCCTTTTGATACCAAGTTCTCCTAGTAGAGACTCAATCCAAATTAATTATGTTGTAGCATTTTCCAAAGCCTTGTATTCAACTTATGTACTTGATCTTGAAACTGTTGTCCACTTTTTGGCACTCCAAGAAATTAATTTAGAACCAAAATATACTACAAAGCTTCTTGTAGATCTTCTATCATCTACACATCCTGCCAAATCAGCATATGAGAATGCACTTACAAGAGTGGAAGAGGACTTTCTGAAAGTTAGCCCAAGGTTTATAGTTCCTTTAATGTACCTCAATATCCTGTTCATAGTTGTCCAATGAAGAATGCTTGGTGCATGTAAGTACTAACATACCTTATTGACTGAAAAAGCAATATATGGTCTTATAAGGGTCAGGTATTAGAGTGCTCCAACAATACTTCTGTATCTTGTACCATCTTCAGGTCCAAGTGGGTCACCTTCTGTTGTAGACAATTTTTTAAGGCTGAAAGTGGTGTTGGGCAGGATGAACAATCCTTCATACCAACTCTAGTCAATAAGTCCAATGTATATTTCTCTTGGATTAGTGTAATACCATAATTATATTTTTTAACTCCAATGCCCAAGAAATAATGCCAGTCACCTAGATCCTTTAGAGCGGATGCTTCACTCAAATCTTGAAGAAGTGTAGTTACTGCCTTATTCGATGAACTAGTGACAATGATATTATCCACATATACTAACACAAGAATGGTGATACTTAACTTGTTGTAGATGGATAATGATGTGTCAGTCTTGGATGCTACAAAACCAAGTTCTGCTCTTGGAGCTTGCTTGAGGCTATGTAATGACTTGTCAAGTTTGCAGACATGAAAGGGTGCATTGGAATCTACACAACCAGGTGGTTGCTTCATGTAGACTTTCTCTTCTAGAGCACCACGAAGAAACGTGTTATTCCTATCTAGTTGTGTTAGGCTCCTACCTATGGAAACTAGAACAACTAGTGCAAGTCTGATAGTAGAAAATTTTATAACAAGGCTAAAAGTATCCTCATAGTCTATGCCATAATATTTTTTTAAAACCTTTTTCTACTAACCTAGCCTTATACGTATCAATGGTGTCACCTTCTTGTTTTAAACTCTATAAACCATTTACAATCAATAAGGTTTATGTCTTTTTTGTGAGGTACTAGGTGTCAAGCTTTAGTATTAACTAAAGCCTTGTACTCATCCTCCATACAGTTTTCCAATTTTTATCTTCTAATGCCACTTACAAGTTTTTGGGTTCACTAGAAAAACAAGATGCACCATATCTTAATGTGTCATCCGTGTATATTTTTTTGTTTTCTTTTACCTATCACCGATCTATTACGGTGCACAAAAGGTTACTGTTCAGTTGCCACAAAAGATCTTGTGGTAGACTACCTAGGTGGTGGTGGCGCAGAGGATCTGTGGTGATCTTGGCATGCAACGTGTGATGTTGATCTTGCGCGCGGGAGCCACTCCTGTTGGTCCATGATGGCTCCAAAATTAGCCATCTTCCACTGTGCTTAAACATTGTTTTTGGTCAAGCAATTGACAAGAAACTGCCAATCCTTGCCACTAATGACTAATGATTGCAAAGATATGCAAAACCTCTATTTGAAGTATGTTGTGCAAGAAATCATGGTTTTTAATGCGAAATAAGGAGTCATAATGAAGGTTTTTGAGGAAGTCCACACGGCAAAGTAATTGAGAAGCCATTCCAGGGCGTCAGCATGCTTAATGACCACTGGTATGGGTAGGCCCGCGCATACCGTCTGCCCGTACCAGATGGCGTTGGCCTCGTCTTGTCAAACCCTACGACTTTCGTGCAGATGCCTATATATTTTGAGCCTCCGACCAGAGAGCAGCCATTCTTAGATTACATCACAACACCACCAAAGGAGATTGATACGTTGCTAATGTATCCATAATTTTTGATATTACATGCTTGGTTTTTATCTACTTTCTTATGTTTTGTCCACACTTTGGAGTACTTTTTATACACTTTCTTGGACTAACCTATTAACAAGATGCCACAGTGCCAACTGCCTATTTTCTACTGTTTTTGGTTCCAAGAAAGTCAGAAAACGAATATTCTCGGAATTGGACGGGACAAAAGCCAAAGTCAGTTTTTCACCAAGGGGGACATGGAGCCAGAATACGAGACGGAGAGGGGCCAGAGGGCCGCCACACCACCTGGCAGCGCGGCTAGGCCTGACCTGCCAGGGGGTGGTGCGGCCACCTAGGGCACCCCCTCGGCCTCCCCTTTCGCCTATAAGATGCCTCCGATACAGAAACCCTAAGTACCCGATCAAAATTCCATGAAAGAGTCTGTAGCCGCCGTCATCTCCATCCTGCCAGACGGGAGAATTCACCCTGGAGGCCTTCTTCATCACCATGCAAGCCTCTGGTGTGATGCGTGAGTAGTTCATCCTTGGACTACGGATCCATGTAGTAGCTAGATGGTTGGTTCTTCTCCTTTGTGCTACCATGTCTAGATCTTGTGAGCTCCGTTCATGATCAAGATCATCTATTTGTAATCCTACATGTTTTGTTTGCGGGGATTCGATGGATATGGAGATGCTATTTCAGATTGATTATTGATTCTATCATGTCTTTGTTATTTGTGATCTTGCATGCTTTCCATTGTTAGTAGCTATCTTGGCCAAGTAGTTGCTAGCAAATCCAAGAGTTGGTATCTATGCTCGATAGTGGGTTCATGCCTCTGGTAATCTGGGGAAGTGACAGAAATCTCTAAGGTACTAGATGTGTTGTTGCTACTAGGGAGAAAACAGCAATCCTTTGTTCATAGAAAAACCGTATTGTTTACTTTACACGCAATGCGTAATGCAATTATCTGTTGCTTGCAAATTAATACTAGAGGGGGTTCGGATGATAAACTGAAGGTGGATTATTAGTCATAGATGCAGTTGGATTACGGTCTATGTATAGTGTTGTAATGCCCAATCAAATCTCATAGAAGTCTAGATGATTAGTATATGCATGTATGCTTTCTCGATGTTTTCAATTGCCCCGCTGTAATTTGTTCACCCACCATGTCATCTATCTTAAGGATAACCACCACTAGTGAACTATGGACCCCGGTCCTTTCTTTTATCATCAATCTACAATTGTTTACTGATTTCTGTTTACTTTCTGCAAGCTTTTACATTCTTCCACACAATACGTTTAATCCTTTGTTTTTAGCAAAACTGGTGAGATTGACAACCTCACTGTAAGTTGGGGGCAAAGTTCTGTGGTTGTGTTGTGCAGGATTCCAAGTTGGCAACAACACCTTGGAGGTGTTTCCTTGCTCCTACTGGTTCGATAACCTTGGTTTCATTACTAAGGGAAAACTTGCTGATGTGCTCATTGTACCTTCCTCTTTGGGTTCCCCAATGAGCTCGATATATTTTGGGCCATCAGAGATCGACACCACTGTTTATCCATTGTTCCTCCATTGTTCATCACTTCCACCATCCATCCCATCCACTAGACATAGCCATTGCTTTGTACTTTAGATCTCCTTGTGATTTGGTGACCATTGTAAGAATATTTGATTTCAATCTAAGTATTTGTATGATTTTTTCTATCTCCGATCTATTTGTTATGAGTGAGTAGTCCTCACGGGTTGCGGGTTGGGGAAAAAACTCGTAGCGATTATGTGCATCTAATTCATGGTAGTATTGTATTTTGTCTGCAATTGAGATTTGTATCTTTTGTTTCTTTGTCTCTTGTCTCGATTTGTGGACTTGTAGGTACCCAAGATCCCATATATTGATAATGTCCTGAGGTGAGATACTTGGCTAGCGGCAATCTCATAGGAACCCCAGTGACAGAATGGGTAGTACGGTCCTCGCTTAGTGACCCATTCGGGATCACAACAACATTTCCACTTAAAGCTTTGATCTGTGTTTTACACTTAATAATCGTTTGTAGCCCGTTGCTTCGATGTGCACTCGGTTGGATTAAAATACTATTGCTATGTTCGCTACATCATGGGGGCTCTAGTATATTAGGATGTGTTGCCCACAAGAGATTATCTCCGTTCAAACATAACACATGACTATGCTTATTAGGATGTGTTTCCCATAGGATGTGTAGCTGCAGGTGGATCTTCAATCCTGGCCTATCTCCATCCATTGATTTAAGCCATTATAAAGTAAACTAGATTGGTCTAGTAAACTAAAGTAAAACAAACAAACAAATTCTTGTAGACGTGTCCTTTTTATTTTCTTTTAGCATTGCTTTCCGAGGTTCGATTAAACGTAGGTCTTCTAGAGACCTTGTTTTTAGTTTTATTATTAGTTTGTAGTTTAATTCTTGTTATTAGTTTACTTTCTTGTTATCTATTTGAAAACCCCCAAAAAATTAGTTAGCTTTTATTCGTTTTTATTACTTAAATAATACCAAAAATATAAGAGCCATGGCTCAAAAGAGATTAGGGCAGTATGCTACTCCCCCTGATGATTTTATTCGTGCACCTATCACTCGGCCCATAGTTGATGCGGAAACATATGAAATAAAGCCTAACCTTTAAAGTTTGGTTCAACAAAACCAATTTGGGGGCTCATCTGCTGAAGATTTGGGTTTGCACTTAAACACTTCCACTGAAATTTGCGACATGATGCGTATTAAGGATGTAGATCCAAATGTTGTTAAATTAAGATTGTTTCCTTTCTCTCTTAGATGAAAGGCTAAGGATTGGTTGCTATCCCTACCAAAGGGCACTATTAAATCTAGGGAGGAATGTACTAACTTATTTATGACCAAATTTCTCCCCCAACTAAGATCCAACATTACAAGCTTTAGACAAGAAGACCATGAGCCACTAGCGCTTGCATGGGAAAGGATGAAAGACGCTATAATGAGCTGTCCTAGTCATGGGATGGAAGAGTGGATTATATTACATTTGTTTCATAATGTTCTTGAAGGAAATATGCCCTGAGAGGCAGTAATAAAATTGTTATTATGTATTCCTTATATATGATAGATGTTTATTTTACATGCTAGAATTGTATTGATCGGAAACATCAATACATGTGTGTTTAATAAACAAAAAGGGTTCCTAGTTATGCCTCTCTTATAGACTAGCTTGTTGATTAACAAGATGATCAAGGTTTCCTGATCATGGACATTGGATGTTGTTAATAACAAGGTCATTACCATTGGTGGAATGATGTGATGAACATTCATCCGAAGTATAGCATTACGATCAAGTCATTATTTTTATATTGCTATAACATCATACGAAGTAATCTTTATCCTTAGACCATGAGATCATGTTAATTGCTAACACCTTAAGAGTATCTTGATAACATCAAACGTCACACCGTAACAGGGTGACTATAAAGATGGGTTCAGTACTACGAAGGTGTTATGTTGAGGCTCATGGATCAAGAGTGGAATTTTTCAATCCCGATAATGGATAAATATACTATGGGCCCTCTCGGTGATATCACATTGAGATAGCTTGCAGACAAGTGATGTGATCACTCGAATGTTATATCACGAGAACGAGAAAAGAGTGCATGTCGGAAACGAGATCAAAATAGGTATGGAGATACCGATGATCGAATCTCGGACATGCAATATATCAAGGGACAAAGGGATATAGTTACAAGCATTAAAGGTTCTCACGATCACAGAAGTCATCGTTGAATGTGTAGGAGTCAGTACGGATATCCAGGTCCCGCTGCTGATTATTGATCGAAGAAGGGTCTCGATCATGTCTGCATTATTCGCGAACCATAGGGTGACACACTTAAGAGTTACCGGACACCATTTTGGAGCACATATGTATCAGATGAAAGAATTGCAAAGCGTAGGAATTGTTTCAATAGAAACCGGAAATTGCTTCGGGTGAAATTGCAGAAAGTGGTTCTGCATGTGATATTGAAATATTGCAAGGGGCTATATGTGAATGTTTGTTAATTAAAGTAATTAACAAAATTTAATAAAATATTTTTATTAAATGAGAGAGCATTAAACTTGGTGAATTTTAATGCATTTAAAGTGGAGACTTTAAAAGGGAATGTGAAGAGGCATTTTAATGTGGAGGGGTTACCACCACATGAATGGGGGAGGTGAGGGGTCACCCCCCCATGCGCCGGCCATGGAGAGAGGGGGTACCCCCTCCTCCTATAAAAGGCCACCCATTCCCTCCTTCATCCTTACACCTCCTTGTGAAGGATCTCTCTCCTGTCTAGAATTATTCCCCCATGGTCTCGGATTAGCGAGATACATGTTCCCGATGGCATTTCTTCTGGAAGGAGTTGCTTCTTCCACTGGATCGCTGGAGCAAGGAGGCGGAGGTTGTCCGGTGGCTTGAACATGTGTGCGAGTACGGATGCGCTGCTGAGTTGCGGCGCTCGGACTTTCTCACGATCTTGAGATCGGCAAGTGTACGACTACATCAACCACGAGTTCCTACTCGTTAACAAAACTCATTGTCTTCGAGGGTAAGTTCTCGTTGGATGTATGTCCACCCGTTGCTTTGTACCTAGTAGATAGATCTTGGCGTGTAGTTCACACCGTAGCAAAAATTTTGTTTTCTATGCTGCGGACCCAACAGTGGTATTAGAGCCTGATCGATGCGTAGGTGCTTTGCACGGGTAGTACACATATGTTTATATGTGGGCGATGATGATCATGTTATTGCATCTTCTATGTATTTTGGATATTGGTGGCATAGTGGGATGAAGCGGCCCGGACCAACCTTACATGTCATCGTACATGAGACCGGTTCCACGACTGACATGCAACTTGTTTTGCATAAGTGGCTGGCGGGTGTCTGTCTCTCCTACTATAGTCAATATCTGATTTACAACGAGTTGCTAATAACTTAGTTATACTCGTTTTGGTTCATGTTCGTAGGTGAGAACGGTTCTATCTCCGAAAGCCCTAAGCCACGTAAAACTTGCAATTGATAAATTAGAGGCGTCTAGTTTAGATCGTTGTTGTGCTAGTGTATTGATATGGTATTGTTGTAAGTAGATGTATGATAGATACTCTTACAACACACTCAACGTGTAAGTTCCATAGACCTTGGCCTTACACACAAAGGAATGATAGAGATCATACCACGATGCAAATGATAGAGATCAAATGCATGGACCATATCATCTCACTTTACACATTAGATGTTAGCATCTTATACTGCTAGTTTGGTGCTTTTGGTAGCATTGTAAGATGATCCCTCATTTAGATATCAAGATAAAAATGTGTTCTTCCTTAAGTATGCACCGTTCTGTGGATCGTGTTTCGAGACATCACGTGATGATCGGGTGTACTCGAATCTACGCCTATCACAGGAACAGGTGTAAGATAGTTTTACACACGCGCATACTAAGGTTCTTACTTGGCAAGCCTAGCATGTACAGACATGGCCTCGAAACACGGACCCAAAAGGTTAAGCATGAGTCATATAGTTGATATGATGCCCATATAGATCCTCGCCTTGAAGCTACATCAACTCACGTGATGATCGGACTTGGTGTAGTGGATTTGGTTCATGTAATCACCAAAAGGACACGAGGGATGTCGTTTTTGGTGTAGTTGAACTCAATCTATCATAAACTTAGTATAAATAAACTTTACAAATTCTATTGTAGATGGCACCACCTGCTTTTAATTTCACTGTGTTCATGGATAAAGAGAAACTTGCTGTGAATGGTAGCAACTTCACCAACTGGGTTATGAATTTGAGGATTCTCCTCACTGCTGCACAAAAGCAATATGTGCTAGATGCGCCGCTAGGCCCCCCACCAGCTCCTGATGCCCCTGACAAGGAAAAGAATGTCTATGTGACTCGTCCGGAGGACCACAACTTAGTTCATTGCGGCATACTGTATGGGTTAGAGCCAGAACTTCGAAAGCGTTTCGAAAATGGCAATACCTTTGATACCATGGGAGAATTGAAAATCATTTTCGATACCCATACTGCCGTAGAGAGTTATAATGCTATAGAAAAGTTCTTTAGCTGCATGATGGAGGAAAACAGCTCCATTAGTGAGCACATACTCAAAATGTCTGGGTACGCCGATAAGCTTGTGTCCTTTGGAATAACGATTTCCATTGACTTAGGCATACATCATGTTCTCCAATCTCTGCCACCTAGCTACAAGAGCTTCGTGATGAACTATAATATGCAGGGCATGAAGAAGTCTCTTCCTGAGCTTCTGTCAATGCTTAAGACTGCAGAAGTGGAGATTAGGAAAGAACATCAAGTGTTGATGATCAATAGGACCACCGGTTTCAAGAAGGACAAGAAAGGCAAGCACAAGGGAAAGAAGGGTGGAAAATCTGTTGTCGTGCTTGAAAAGAAACCCCGAGCTGGCCCTAAGTCTGACACCGAGTGTTACTATTGCAAGGGGACTGGCCATTGGAAGCGCAATTGCCCCAAGTATTTGGCGGACAAGAAGTCCGGCAAGGCAAACAAAGGTATATGTGATATACATGTTATTGATGTGTACTTGACTAGTACTCGCAGTAGCACCTGATTATTTGATACGGGATCGGTTGCTAATATATGTAACTCGGTTCAAGGGCTACGGAACATGCGACAACTAGCAAGGGATGACGTCAGGATGCGGGTCGGCAATGGATCAAAAGTTGATGTGATCGCCGTCGGGACGCTACCTCTCCATATGCCATCGGGATTAGTTATAAACCTAAATAATTGTTATTTGGTGCCTACATTGAGCATGAACATTGTATCCAGATCGTGTTTGATGCAAAGTGGTTATTCCTTTAAATCTGAAACAATGGTTGTTCGATTTATAAGAATGATTTCTTTTATGGTCATGCACCTATGTTGAATGGTTTATTTCTGTTGGATCTCGATAGTAATATTACACATATTCATAATGTTAATGCTAAGAAGATTAAACTTGATAATGATATATCTGCATACATGTGGCAGTGCCATCTAGGTCATATTGGCGTTAAACGCATGAAGAAACTCCATTCTGATGGACTTTTGGAATCACTTGATTTTGAATCGTTTGATACATGTGAGCCATGCCTTATGGGCAAGATGACTAGAACGCCGTTTTCCGGTTCAATGGAACGGGCGACAGATCTATTGGAAATCATACATACTGATGTGTGTGTGGACCAATGAGTGTGTAGGCGTGAGGTGGATATCGTTATTTTGTTACTTTCACGGATGATTTGAGTAGATACATGTATATCTATTTGATGAAACACAAGTCTGAAACTTTTGAAAAGTTCAAGGAATTTCAGAATTAAGTGGGAAATCATCGTAATATAAAGATCAAATTTCTACGATCTGACCATGGAGGAGAGTATCTAAGTTACGAGTTTAGCACACACATGAAAGAGTGTGGAATAGTTTCACAACTCACGCCTGCCAAAACACCACAACGTAATGGTGTGTCGGAACGTCGTAATCGTACCTTATTGGATATGGTTCGATCTATGATGTCTCTGACTGACTTGCCACTGTCATTTTGGGGTTATGCACTGGAAACAGCTGCATTCACTTTAAATCGGGCACCATCTAAATCCGTTGAAACGACACCGTGTGAATTATGGTTTGGAAACAAACCTAAGCTGTCATTTCTTAAAGTTTGAGGATGCGATGTTTATGTGAAGAAACTTCAACCGGATAAACTCGAACCCAAAGCGGAAAAATGTGTCTTCATAGGATACCCTAAGGAAACGATTGGGTATACTTTCTATCACAGATCCAAGGGCAAGGTTTTTGTTGCCAAGAATGGATCCTTTCTTGAGAAGGAGTTTCTCGCGAAAGGTGTGAGTAGTCAGAAGGTAGAACTTGAAGAGGTTATTGAACCTTCTCTTCATGAAATCGCGAGTGGCGCAGCACCGGAAGTTGTTTCGGAGTTGACTTCACCTAATGAAGAGAGATCTAATGATATTGATCATGAAACTCCGAAAGAGGACACTACTGAACCTCGCAGGTCAAGCAGAACACGTGCAGTTCCTAAACTGTACGGTAATCCTGTTACGAATTTCATGGTTGATGAAATGGATGACCCTGCGACGTATGAAGAAGTGATGATGAGCCCGGATTCCAACAAATGGCTAGAATCCATGAAATCCGAGATGGAATCCAAGTACGAGAACCAAGTTTGGACCTTGGTGGACTTACCTCACGATCGAAAGGCCGTTGAGAATAAATGGTTTTTCAAAAGAAAAACTGATGCTGATCGTAATGTGACCATCTATAAGGCTCGACTTGTCGCAAAGGGGTTTCGACAAATTCAAGGAGTTGACTACGATAAGACATTCTCTCCCGTAGCGATGCTTAAGTTGGTTAGGATTATGTTAGCAATTGTTGCATATTTCGATTATGAAATATGGCAGATGGATGTCAAAACTGCGTTCCTCAATGGTAATATTGAAGAAGAGTTGTATATGATACAACCTAAGGGTTTTGTCGATCCTAAGGATGCTAATAAGGTATGCAAACTTCAGCGATCCATCTATGGACTGAAGCAAGCATCCTGGAGTTGGAATCTCCGCTTTGATGAGGTGATCAAAGAGTTTGGATTTGTCCAAACTTATGGAGAGTCTTGTATTTACAAGAAAGTGAGTGGGAGCAATGTGGCACTTCTGATATTATATGTGGATGAGATATTATTGATTGGAAATGATATAGATCCTTTAAACTATGGTAAAAGTTATCTAAACAGCAAATTTTCGATGAATGACCTTGGTGAAGCATCATATATATTAGGCATTAAAATCTATAGAGATAGATCAAGGCGCCTAATTGGGCTATCGCAGAGTACATACCTTGATAAGATATTAAAGAAGTTTAATATGGATGAAAGTAAGAAGGGGTTCTTACCTATGTTGCAAGGCAAGACATTGAGTAAGACTCAAAGTCCGGCTACGGCGGAAGAAAGAGAGATGATGGATAAGATCCCCTATGCCTCGATCATAGGCTCTATTATGTATGCCATGCTATGTACAAGACCGGATGTGGCACATGCTATTAGTTTGACTAGTAGGTACCAATCTGATCCAGATTCAGAACACTGGATAGCGGTAAAGAACATCCTCAAGTACTTGAGAAGAACTAGGGATATGTTTCTTATATACGGAGGTGAAGAAGAGCTAGTCGCTAAGTGTTATGTTGATGCTAGCTTTGACACCGATCCGGATGACTCTAAGTCTCAATCCGGATACGTATTTCTCTTGAACAGAGCAGCAATTAGTTGGAGGAGTTCCAAACAACCTGTGGTGGCTGGATCAATGACGGAGGCGGAATATGTTGCTGCTTCAGAAGCGCGCAGGAAGCGGCGCAGGATGAAAGAGTTCATTACGGAACTGGGTGTGGTTCCTAGTGCATTGGACCCAATGGTGATCTATTGTGACAACAATGGAGCCATAGCCAACGCAAAGGAACCGAGGTCTCACAAGAATTCCAAGCATATTAAGCGCCGGTTTTACTCCATCCGCGAGCATCTCAAGGATGGAGATATAAAGATTTGTAAAGTACACACGGACCTAAATGTAGCAGATCCGTTGACTAAAGTTCTCCCTAGGGAAAAACATGATCAACACCAGAACTCCATGGGTGTTAGATTTATCACTATGTGAACTAGATTACTGTCTCTAGTGCAAGTGGGAGACTGAAGGAAATATGCCCTGAGAGGCAATAATAAAATTGTTATTATGTATTCCTTATATATGATAGATGTTTATTTTACATGCTAGAATTGTATTGATCGGAAACATCAATACATGTGTGTTTAATAAACAAAAGGGTTCCTAGTTATGCCTCTCTTATAAACTAGCTTGTTGATAAACAAGATGATCAAGGTTTCTTGATCATGGACATTGGATGTTGTTAATAACAAGGTCACACCATTGGTGGAATGATGTGATGAACATTCATCCAAAGTATAGCATTAAGATCAAGTCATTATGTTTATATTGCTATAACATCATACGAAGTAATCTTGATCCTTAGACCATGAGATCATGTTAATTGCTAACACCTGAAGAGTATCTTGATAACATCAAACGTCACACCGTAACAGGGTGACTATAAAGATGGGTTTAGTACTATGAAGGTGTTATGTTAAGGCTCATGGATCAAGAGTGGAATTTTTCAATCCCGATAATGGATAGATATACTATGGGCCCTCTTGGTGATATCACATTGAGATAGCTTGCAGACAAGTGATGTGATCACTCGAATGTTATATCACGAGAACGAGAAAAGAGTGCATGTCGGAAACGAGATCAAAATAGGTATGGAGATACCGATGATCGAATCTCGGACATGCAATATATCAAGGGACAAAGGGATATAGTTACAAGCATTAAAGGTTCTCACGATCACAGAAGTCATCGTTGAATGTGTAGGAGTCAGTACGGATATCCAGGTCCCGCTGCTGATTATTGATTGAAGAAGGGTCTCGATCATGTCTGCATTATTCGTGAACCATAGGGTGACACACTTAAGAGTTACCGGACAGCATTTTGGAGCACATATGTTTTAGACGAAAGAATTGCAAAGCGCAGGAATTGTTTCAATAGAACCCGGAAATTGTTTCGGGTGAAATTGCAGAAAGTGGTTCTGCATGTGATATTGAAATATTGCAAGGGGATATATGTGAATTTTTGTTAATTAAATTAATTAACAAAATTATGAATAAATTTAATAAAAGAGTTTTATTAAATGAGAGAGCATTAAACTTGGAGAATTTTAATGCATTTAAAGTGGAGACTTTAAAAGGGAATATGAAGAGGCATTTTAATGTGGAGGGGTTACCACCACATGAATGGGGGAGGTGAGGGGTCACCCCCCCATGCGCCGGCCATGGAGAGAGGGGGTACCCCCTCCTCCTATAAAAGGCCACCCATTCCCTCCTTCATCCTTACACCTCCTTGTGAAGGATCTCTCTCCCCCTCTAGAATTATTCCCCCATGGTCTCGGATTAGCGAGATACATGTTCCCGGTGGCATTTCGTCTGGAAGGAGTTTCTGCTTCCGCTGGATCATTGGAGCGAGGAGGTAGAGGTTGTCCGGTGGCTTGAACGTGTGTGCGAGTACGGATGCGCTACTGAGTTGCGGCGCTTGGACTTCCTCGCGATCTTGAGATCGGCAAGTGTACGACTACATCAACCACAAGTTCCTACTCGTTAACAAAACTCGTTGTCTTCGAGGGTAAGTTCTTGTATGTCCACATGTTGCTTTGTACCTAGTAGATAGATCTTGGCGTGTAGTTCACACTGTAGGAAATTTTTTGTTTTCTATGATGCGGACCCAACAGGTCTTAACCCAATGTCTAAGTCTATGCTAGATACTGCAGCAGGAGGAACAATCATGGGAAAGCAAGTGAGTGTTGCAAACAAGTTACTTTATGATATGCAAAACAACCATGCCCAATGCCATGTGGAAAGAACCTCGAAGAGAGTAAGTTCAATTACCGAGGTAAATAATGAAGAGCTTACATCTAAGGTAGACGACCTGCTTAGTATAGTAAAGGGTAAAGAAGATACCAATGTTAATGCTATCGCTACTGATGTTAATGTTGTTAATTTTATAGCTCACACTCCTTTTAATCCTGCATGGAAAAATAATTATGCTTCTAATGTTCAAAAATGTCATTCTAATCCTACAGGAGCTCCTTATAACAACTATGATAAGACTAACGGATCAACTCATGGCAATCTCTCGTTTGAGCAAACTATTAGAACCTTTATACAAGCTCAAACCGAGCAAAATAATATGCTTATTAAAATCATGGAGAACCATGAAAGTAGTATACGAAAATTATCTAACCATGTCGTTGCAATTAGAAATAATATGCGGGCTCTATAGGAAAGGACAAAGACTATGGAGGCTCAGCTGTGTAAGGTAGCTAAGAGCCAATCTCTCATACTAGCAAAGTTTGCTGGAAAACCCGAGCCAAATACGGTAGAAGACCTCAAAATGATGAGCGTGGTAATGAATGAAGAGAAACCTGAAGAGCAGGACTATAGCAACGCGCCAACACGGGAATATACTGTGGAAGATCTACTAAATATGATCACCGTGAAGAATCCAGGTATAGAACAAGATAATGATGCTATGTACCAACAATTTATACAAAAAGTAGCATCTAAAGTTCGTGGGTTAGACATAGAGTATAAAAGACTAGCTGATAAGCCTCTAGCTAAGGTAGATAATATATTTGAGCCCACTATTAAAATTAAGTTGGGAGTCAATGAGATATCCGCATTTTGTGATCTTGGTGCGAGCGTCTCAACAATTTCCAAAAGCTTATTCGACAAATTAAACTTGGCAACATTTGTTACTACTGTATTGAGACTCCATCTAGCCGATTCAACTTATAAACAAGCTGTTGGGATTAAAGAAAATATAGTTTTTGAAATTAAAGGTAGTCCCGCTCTTATTGATCTTGTTATTGTGGACATGCCTGAAGATCCCATAGCACCTATAATTCTAGGTAGGCCATTCCTAAGAACACAAAAAATGACTACTCTTGAAAACACTAAGTTGTGTGACTTCACCAGCACCAACAACAATGATTTCATGTGCACACCTATTGCTCCACCTGTTCCTGAAGCTACTTTCTTTGAAATAAAACCTGCTTTACTCAATCTTGTTATGAGAGAACAATTTTGTGGTATTAGTAATGAAGATGCTGCTGCTCATCTAATTAACTTTGTTGAACTTTGTGAGATGCAAAAGCATAGGGATATAGATGGAGATATTATTAAGCTTAAATTGTTTCCTTTCCCTTTGAGAGGAAAAGCTAAAGAATGGTTGCAATCCCTAACTAGGAATAGTATTGATTCTTGGACTAAGTGCAAGGATGCATTTCATTGGAAAATACTACCCTCCTGCAAAGATTATATCTATGAGAAGTGAAATAATGAAATTTAAACAATATTATAATGAACATGTTGCTCAAGCTTTGGAAAGAATGAAATCTTTGGTAAAGGATTGTCCCACTCATGGACTGACTGCTTGGATGATTATCCAAACCTTTTATGCAGGATTGAACTAATCTTCAAGAAATCTATTGGATTTTACTGTTGGAGGTACCTTTATGACCATTACTTTGGGTGCTGCAACAAAGCTCCTGGATAATATGATGGTTAACTATTCTGAATGGCACACTAAAAGAGCTCCACAAGGTAAGAAGGTAAATTTTGTTGAAGAAACTTCCTCCTTGAGTGATAAAATTGATGTTATTATGTCTATGCTTGTTAATGGGAAAGCTCATATTGATCCAAATCATCTTCCCTTAGCCTCTTTGGTTGCTCAAGAAGAGCGGGTTGATGTGAACTTTATAAGAAATAATAACTTTAGCAACAATGCCTACAGGAATAATTTTGGTAATAATAATTATAGGCCATATCCTCCCAACAATGGTAATGCTTATGGTAATTCCTACAAAAATATTAGAAGTGCACCTTCTAAACTTGAAGCTATGCTTAAAAAAATTTTTAGCAAACAAACTGCTTTCAATAAAACTATTGAGGAAAAACTCTCTAATGCTGAAAGAAATATAGCACCATTGGCTGAAGCACAATCTTCTTTTAATAAAATGGCTGCTAAACCTAAAACTATTGATAATCCCTTTGCTGCTACTAATGCCATACAAGTTAGACTTGATGAAAATGTTAGACTATTAGCTAAATTGCATGCTAAGTGGGAAAGAGAAGATAAAATTTCTAGAAACATTAGTGTTTCTACTATCACTACCACTTGTGCTAAAGCTAGTAATAGCTCTACTACTTTAGATGATAATTATGATTTTGATCTTGATGGTTGCAATATCTCTGAAGTTATTAAGTTCCTACAAAATCTTGCTAAAAGTCCTAATGCTAGTGCTATGAATATGGCCTTTACAAAACACATTACTAATGCTCTCATAAAAATTAAAGAAGAAAAGATGAAACATAAAGCTTCCATCCCTATGAAACAAGAAGATGGTTGGGAATGCATCATCAATATGAAAGTGAATGATTTTGATTTTAAAGCTTTATGTGATCTTGATAGTAGTGTTTCTATTATGCCTAGAAAGATTTATGATATGCTTGATTTGCCACCTTTGGAAGATTGTTATTTGAATGTCCCACTTGATGCTAATGCTAAAAAGAAACTCATGGGGAGTATTAATGATGTTCTTATTATGATTAACAATGCCTATGTCTCCGTTGATTTCTATGTTTTGGATGTTGAATGCAATGCTTCTTGTCCTATTACTTTGGGAAGACCTTTTCTTAGAACTGTTGGTGCCATTATTGATATGAAAGAAGGCACCATTAAATATCAACTCCCACTCAAGAAAGGTATAGAACACTTCCCTAAAAAGAGAGAAAATGTTTCTTTTGCTTCTCCTATGAAAACAAAATTTGGTCTTAATGCTTCTTCATTTGAGAACACTTGATTCTTTTTCTTTGCTTCTTATGCCTAACTTAAAGGAGTTAAAGAAAAGTACTTATTGGGAGATAACCCAAAAGTTTTAGATGAGTCTTGGAAGTTGTTACCTCTATAATAACCGCTCCTTATCCTTTTTATTTGCTTTTTGTGCCAAGAGTAACATCTAATGAGAGAGAAGTAATGATTGGGAAAGTTGTTGTCCCAAAACAGATTTTTGTGCTTCACCGTAACAATTCGTGTAAAATCTCTGTACGTTGTTTTTAGGCTTGAATTTTTGTGCTTTTGCCCCAGGTTGTTATCTAACTTTCGTTAGTTCAACACTTTTCGATTTGAGCAACATAAGGTCTTCGAAAAAGTTGTTTTTTACCTGTTGGTCTGTTTTGACAGATTTCTGCCATTATTTGCATTTGCTTCTTGTTGGTTCCTTTTTGAGTTCTCTTTGGGAATTGATCTTTTTGAGGGAAGTGCTTCAGTAACTTGTGTTTTAATGGAAATTTGATTGGTGTTGAAACTGAACCTAAAGACTTATTATCTCGAGTATGGATTGTGTGAAGTTTTGTATGAATGAAAAATTTCAGGTGTATGGAGAGAATGATGTAATGAGATGAAGAATGGACTAAAGCTCAAGCTTGGGGATGCCACCCTGTGTCACCCCAAGAATTATCCAAGAAGTAAAAGCGTCAAAGCTTGGGGATGCCCAAGGCATCCCCTTCTTTTATCAATAAAAATCTCAGATTTCTTCCAAACACTTTATTTTTATTATTTCATGCACAGTTGTGTTATTCTTGGAGCGTATTCGTTTTTTTTTTTGGTTTTCGTTTGCTTGGTTTGCTTAGTTTGCTGAATAAATTGGTTGGACCCCCTCTTTCATGCATTAGTTTGTTGGAAATATGCCCTAGAGACAAATAGTAGTAAGGACTATTATTATATTTCATATAGTGATTTAGTTTTATATCATGCTATAACTGTGTTGAGTGGAATCATCAATACATGTGTGATATACAAACAACCAGGGGTTCCTTGTGAAACTCTAGTCACTAGTTCATTGGTCAACAGATGATAATGTTTCCTGATCATGTGGCATTTATGCCAGTTGGAAATGGAGTCAACTCATTCTGGGAATGAGATGATGAACCAGTACCCAACCTAAACATCATGACCCGATCATGTCACGAAGTTCAATTTACGATGATTAGAAATGGATCCTCATAGACTATTCCTTAGACCGTGAGGCTATATCAATCTCTGTCTCCCGAGAGTGTTTAGATAGAATCAAGCGCCACTTGGTAATACAGTGGTTATAAAGGTGTGTTCAGGTACTCGGAGGAAACCGTAGAGGCAATATATGTCAAGAGCGGGATTTTTGCGTCCATGTGATGGGAAGATACTCAAGGGCCCACTCGGAGAGGTTATATCCAATACCTGTGCAGCGTGTGATTTGATCACAGGGATATCACTTGTCGGAACGAGTCAAGTAGCATTGTTCAGTAACGAGATTGAACACGACATGGTGATGTCATTGATCAGATCTCGGGCAATACAAGTATCAAGAGACAAAGGGAATAAGACACGATTGTCCCGGTTCAAACGATGAAAGATCTTCATGGAACGCACAGGGGTCACATGACCATCCAGGTCCCTCTATTGATCATTGGTGCGGGAGTGTCCCGACCATGTATGGAGTGTTCCCGAACCATGGGGTATCATGCTTAAGGGCTTGATGATGCTTAGAGAGTGTTTATAGGATCGGTAGAATCACCGAAGAATAGTAGGGAGAAAAGCGGAAGGGTTTCGGTAAGTCCGGAGGATGTGCAGAGTGGAGGTGGAAGTGTTCCACAACCATGGAGGTTGAATAATATGTGAATGAATTTTAAATATTGATTTAATAATTTATTCATAATTATTTAATAAAGAGAAAATCAATTTAAAAGGTCAAAAGTCTTAATGGGCCAATTCCCGGAGGGGAGAGGGCCCATTAGGGAAAGGCAAGAGGAGGAAGGGGCCAAGGGGGTGGTCGGCGGCCCTATTGGGCCAGCCCCCCACGTGGGGCCCATGAGGGGGTGGCCGGCGGCGCCTCCCCCACCTCCTCCTCCTTTAGTCCCACCTCGGGACTTTGAGGGAGGTAGTACCTCCCCTCCCCCTATATATAGTGGGGGTATTTGGCCAGATAAATACACCCAATAATCAATAAAGGTCTTCTCACTTTTGGGAGGACCTCTAATTGATATTTTCTCTCTCTCCCTCTCTCTCCCGTGACCGTGGTCCCAAGTCTGGACTGCGCGAACGAGAGACATCTTTACCACGGAGCGCCGTCATGCTGCAGGATTCGGATCCAGGAGCTCTACTTCCGCAACTACTGCTGGATCAGGGAAGCGGGAGTCATCGTTGAAAGAACATTTCATGTTTTCCTTTGTTTTGCGTGTTAGATAACTATGCTATGGAGACTTTTCATGTGTGCTAAGTGTGCAAGAAATATTCAGGGGGGGCGGATAATCCGCCCCTCCAAGGGCCGGATAATCCAGCCTACCTCATCTCTCAAGGAAGCCAAGGCGCGTTGCTCTGTGTCCAGTCGGATTTTCTCCCGGAATATCCGAACTGGGGTGGTTTTCCTCCCCAGGCCGGATAATCCGGGTTTCGCAAGGGCCGGATAATCCGGCCCCCAGTTTTCGAGCGAAAGGAGACAAGGCGCGTCGCTCGGTATCCGGTCGGATTTTCTCCCGGAAAATCCGAACTAGGGCGGTTTTTCTTCCCCAGGCCGGATAATCCGGCCTTCGCATAGGACCGGATAATCCGGCCCCTAGAAGTTGATTAAGGACAAGTTCCGCGCGTCTCACTGTGAGGGGGCGGATTATCTGCCTGATATTCCGAGTCTGGGGCGGTGTTTCCCCAGACCGGATAATCCGGCCCTCACTTGGGCCAGATAATCCGGCCCTCACTTGGGCCGGATAATCCGGCCCCCAAAGTGTGCAACGACTGGGTTTTGGAAGGGGGTATAAGTACCCCTTCTTCCCCAACGTCCAGACTTCTTGATTCACTCGAATTTGACCAGACCTTGTGCAAGAGCTCTAAATCTCGATCTCCCACTTCAACCACCCGAAGGTCTTGATCTTTGGTGGAATTGAAGGAGGAGAAGTTCATCATCGACATCAAGAATCAAGCGCTTCAACTCCTCTCCATTCACTTGGAGAAATCCCTGATCTAGTATTCTTGTTAATACCTAAATCTTGTTATTGCATTTGACAACTTTGTTCTTGTGGCAGCTTGTTGTCACTTCGGGAGCCTCCAAGTTGTTGTGGAGTTGTTGCCCCGCTAGTTGTGTAAAGGTGCCGGTGCCCGCCCCGAAGGGTACCTATAGTGGAAGGTGGATCAGACCTGTTGTGGCGAGATCCATCGGAGAACAGGGTGAGGCCTTTTGTGGCGTGGTGGTCTTAGTACCGCCCACCCCTCCAACGCAGACATACTTCCCCTAACAAGGAAGGAACTGCGGTCAAACAAATCATGTTTCTCCGCGTGCTTCACTTCTGTTCACTTGTTCCTCTTCCACTCGCTCTTTACTCGCTAGTAGATAGGTTTGCATATAGGGAAATTCCACACATTAGTTTATCTAGAGAATTTACCTTTGTGAAGCCTAAAATTGAAAAAGAATTAAAAATTGGTGTAGCACCTATTCACCCCCCCTCTAGGTGCCCATACGATCCATTTCAATTGGTATCAGAGCCCCGGCTCTTAATTTGGGCTTAACCGCCTAAGAGTAGTATGGGTACCAGGGATGATGGAAATGAGGCTGTAGATAAGGTCACAATGGATGATCTCAAGTCGTTGGAAACAACCTTGTTGAAATCCTTTGAGGCCAAGATGGAGGAGATGAATCAAATGATTGCTCGCCTTACATCATCCATAGCCCCATCTTCATCCTCCTCTGAGGCTCCCACACCATCATCTAAGGAAAAGGGTAACACCGGATCCAAGGATGATGATGTCGAAGGTGAAAAACTAAATGGCTCCACCTCCAAAAAGGGAAACGGTAAGGAGGAATATAATGAGGTTCGCCACGTATATTCCCCCGACCCACGTATCCCTCATCCTCATATAAACAATAGGCGTGATCCACCCAAGCTCACTGCATCTTATTTTAACCAATGGCAATTTCTAATGAAATCTCATGTTTGCAGCTCCTCTATTGAATTGTGGAGGATTATTGAAGAAGGTCTTCATATTGGAGATCAAACCAATCTAACAAGAAGGAAAGTTGTGGATAGCCAGTTGAATGCCACTGCTCTCCACATGATACAGCTGGGTGTGGGTGCCAAGGACATGCCACACATTGAACATCTCAACATAGCTAAAGAGGTGTGGGATGCTCTTACGGACCTTTTTGTTGGAAATGAAAGCATGAGAAGAAACTGGTATGATGCCCTTAGTAACGAAGCTGAGGGATTCTACATGTTGGATGGTGAAAACCATGAGGACATGTATAGAAGACTCAAGGGCATCGCAACAACATTTCGGAAGCATGGGGCCACTCACATTGATGATGCATGGATAAAAAGAAAGTATGTGAGTGCCTTAATGCCTTTCGAACCGAAGGATTTGAAGAGCTTGCAAGGTAGACACAACTATCATCAAATGACATCCAATGAAGTCATGAAGAAATGGCATCATTCAAAGTGGCGGCAAAGAATGCTGAAGATGCACGTGCTCATGGTGAGTACATGGCATTCTATGCAAGGAACTTTTGGAAGGACCCTGCCAAAGCCAAGTCTGAACTTGAGCACAAGAATGGGTCAAATGGAAGAAGAGAAAGTGGCCCAAGATTGAGAACTTGCTTCAACTGTGGAGATATACTACACTTTGTAGCCGAGTGTCCTTATCAAAATAGAGAACACAATGGTGGCAGGCTCATTCTCAAAGAGGAATCCAAAGCTCCGAAGAAGAAGCCGTTTGCTAAGAAGAATGGCCCTTTTAAGAAGCAACCCAAGATGGTCCTTGTAGCTCAAGAGGAATACTCCTCTGCAAGTGAATATGGAGAGGATGATGATAGTTCCCGCGAAGTGGCTGCTATAGCCACCACATCGACTCCCTCCTCTCTCTTCGACTCGCCGAACGAGAACGCCATCAACAACAATGCCACTTGTCTAATGGCAAGAGGATCCGAGGGCTATGCTTCCGGTGGTTCTAAATGGGTACTCGATAGCGGGTGTACGAGTCATATGACTAGAAGCAAGGAGATCATCACGGAGATGCGGCCAAACCTTGATCACATTACCGTCTCCTATGGTGACAAGTCAAAATCTGAGGTATTGGGTCTCAGCAAAGTTGTGGTGGCTCACGATATCTCTCTCGTGGACGTCATGCTTGTTGAGATCCTCGGGTATAACTTACTTTCAGTTCGTGCCCTTGGTAATATGGGCTTTGCAGTTTACATTGATGCTGATTTAGTGGTACTCTTGTGGAGCAAGTCTCTAAAAGTCGCTTTCGTGGGATATGTCGACAACGACCTGTACGTGGTGGACTTTTCAGGGAAAACCACTACAGGTCCGATGTGTCTTTTCCGAAAGGCTGACGCGGGTTGGCTATGGCATCGCCGACTAGCCCACGTCAATATGAGAAGGTGGCCACATTCTTGGACCAAAAGAAAATGTCTCTTTTGCCAAAGATCGTGTTTGCAGGGCGTGTGTTGAAGGGAAAATGCATGATTCTCCTCATCGAGGGAAAACTATTATCTCTTCAAAAATGATTTTGGAGCTCCTTCATGTGGAACTTTTCGGACCTCCATCTCATGCAAGCCTCGGTGGGAAGAAGTATTGTCTAGTGATTGTTGATGATTACTCAAGATACACTTGGGTTTATTTCTTTAAGTTGAAGAGTGAAACTCAACAAACTGTCATCGACTTCACCAACGAGGTTCAACATCAACACAACGTCCCCATTCTGGCTATAAGGAGTGATAACGGCTCGGAGTTCAAGAACTACACCTTAAATGAGTTCCTAAGTGAAGAGGGGATAAGCCATCAATATTCCGCTGCGTACACCCCTCAACAAAATGGTGTAGCCGAGAGGAAGAATCGAACTCTAATGGACATGGCAAGATCAATGTTGGCCGAATTCAAATCTCCATATAATTTCTAGGCTGAAGCAATCTCTACTGCTTGTCATTCATCCAATCGTTTATACCTCCGCAAGATTTTGGACAAGACTCCGTATGAAATACTTACCGGTAACAAGCCAAACATCTCATACTTTCGGGTATTTGGGTGTAAGTGTTTCTTTCTTATTAAAGGAGTTCGTTTATCTAAGTTTGAATCTAAGGCTCTAGAAGATATTTTTGTTGGTTATGGTGCCAAATCCCACACTTATAGAGTCTACAATAAGCTCTCCAGAACTGTTGTAGAATCTTGTAGTGTGGTGTTCGAGGAAAATGACGGTTCCCGTGCGGAGCAAGTTGGTGTTTGTGATGCAGATGTTGAAATACCCCAAGATGCCATAAGAAGAATGGGCGTGGGATTCATCCACCCCATTGAGGAACCCCTTGTGGCGGACCGGGAAGAACAATGCTATACTCATATAGAGCCCTCATCTACACATACGCAACATGCCCCAACCACGGGGGCAACTTCTACACCATCTCCATCAACTGCTGAAGGTCAAGTTGCTTCAGAAAGCTCCAGGCCGGATTTTCCGGTGGATAACGGATTATCCGGCCACCCCGCTCCAGCTGACCATGCAGCTCCTGGTGGTGAAGATATCAATACAAGATCCAGGCCAAATTTTCTGGCTCCTCGCCAGTTCAAGCAAGTCCGAGGCTTCCTGATGAAGCTACTGCAAGTACCCCCAGACCGGATTATCCTGCCTCTCCATCGGCCGGATTATCCGGCCCTGACCCTCCAGTTCTGCAGCCTCCTGTTATGGCTACGGATTCACTTCAAGGGCATGCGTCTCCACCACCTGCTACTGAGAGTACGGGTAGAACGCACGAGATGTAGCGTGTGGGCGTTGATCTTTTAGTTGTTACCCTCCCACGTGTACTTGAGTATCCCGTAGCAATGCTTGATGAAGCGGCCCCCAACCGACTTTACGCGTTCATTCGCGAGACTGGTCCACGCTTGACATACGGCTTTTACCGTATAAAGTGGCTTAGGGGGGTGTCTGTCTCTCTCGCATTAGTTGGTATACCATTTGCAACGGAGGGCCCCGAAACGGGTGTAGTAGAGACAACTACTTGATCAGCGTTGTGCTGAAAGTTCGTAGGTAAGAACGGTTCTTGTGCGAAAGCCCATTCAACCACGTAAAACATGCAAAGATAAAGTAGAGGCGTCTAACTTTGTTTTGCAGGGAGCGTTGCTTTGTGATATGGTTGTGGCAAAGGTAAAGTGATTACCTATGTTACGTAGTAGTAGATAGTCACGGAGGTGACGAACAACTGATACATTGCAAATGTATCTATAGTTTTTGATGCTCCATGCTTGGTTTTATCCACTTTCTTGTGTTTTGTCCACACTTTGGAGTACTTTTCATATGATTTCTTGGACTAACCTATTAACAAGAGCCACAGTGCCAGCTGCCTGTTTTCTGCTGTTTTTGGTTCCAGGAAAGTCAGAAAATGAATATTCTCGGAATTGGATAGGACAAAATCCAAAGTGCTTATTTTTCCAGAAGACTCATGGAGCCAGAATACGAGACGGAGGAGGGAAAAGGGGTGCCCACACCACCCCTAGGTGCGGGCTGGGTCTGGCCGCGCCAGGGCATGGTGTGGTGGCCCCAGGCACCCCCTCGGCCTCCCTCTTCACCTATAAGAAGCCTTCTGACCTAAAAACTTTGGGGGGTTCGACGTTTTTCCACGAAAAGTTCCGGTGCGCCGCCACCACCAAAGGGGAGATTCGGGGGACAGAAAGTCTCTGTTCCGGCACCCTACATCGATCTTCACAATCGTGTTCATCGACTATCCATGTTTTCCCCATCTATGGGTGAGTAATCCCCCACTGTAGGTTATGGGGATGGTAGGGATTGGATGAGATCGTTCATGTAATGGCATCAGATTGTTAGGGAGTAGTGCCTAGTATCTCTATTAGTGATTTATGACTTTGTTGCAACTTTGTTGTGCTTAATGCTTGTCACTAGGGCCCGAGTGCCATGATTTCAGATCTGAACTTATTATTGATTCATCATGATAGTATTGTTTTTGGTCTTATCTACAAGTTGTATACACACGTTGTTGTCCGGAACCAATGGCCCCGAAGTGACAGAAATCAGGATAACCGGAAGGGAAAGGCTTTGATGTGATGATCACATGTGTTCACGGAGTGTTAATGCTTTGCTCTAGTGCTCTATTAAAAGGAGCACCTTAATTGCCAGTAGATCCCTAGAGGCCTCGCTCCAAACGGGCTGGCAGGACAAAAGATGTTGTGCAAGTTCTCATTGCGAGCACGTATGACTATATATGGAACACATGCCTAGGATTGTCTAGTACTTGGGTGCTTTATTTTATTTATCTGCAATTGCCCTATGTTCTGATTGCTATGTGAATTGTCTTGTCCATGCAACGCCCGTCCATCCATCCCTATGCCTACCGCACTCGAATCCCACTATTTACTGCTTTTGTTACTATTGTCTTTGTTTTGCTGCTACTGTTACTTTACTATTCCTACTACAAAACTGTTGCTACTGATAAACTGATGTGAGCAAGATTGTTTCTAGGTGCAGCTAAATTGACAACTCAGTTGTTAAGGCTGATAAGTATTCTTTGGCTCCCCTTGTGTCGAATCGATAAATTGGGTTTCACTTCCCTCGAAAATACTGCGATACACCCCCTATACTTGTGGGTCATCAAGACTATTTTCTGGCGCCGTTGCCGGGGAGCATAGCTTTATTTATCAAGTCCACTAGGATTCACTATTGTTCAAGTAAGTTTATCTTTCTCCTTGTTTGCTTGTTGTCAAGGATTGGTTTCTTTGAAACTGAAGCTTATTGGCAAGGTGGGTTCATGGAAGATCAAAAATATTATTATAAGGAACACCGCTTGTCACAAAAAGGGAAACACTTATCGGAACAAATTGATAGATTGTATACCATTGCTAGGAATGTGTGCTCTACTTATAATGTTACTTATTGTTGTGATGAGTCTTGTTGCAGAAAAAGGTATAAACACCTCCCTTTTCAATGTGAGTATAGTGATAATGATACCATATCTTCCTATGCTAAAGGAATTTATGACTTTGATGATGTGGAACAAATTGAAGAATTTATTGCTTGGAAGGGTGCTTTTGAACTTGCTAGCTTGCTTGAAAATATTGATGATTCACCTTACAAATATGAGGTGTATGGTATACTTAAATTTTGCTCTGATAATTACAAGGATGAAAATTGCTATATTCTTGAATATTTTAATAGATGCTTTCCACAAATGGAAGAGACTAATGCCTTGCAGGATCCTATGGAAGAAGAAATTGATGAACTTGAAATCTCATTAGATGAAAAAGAGGAGGAGAGTGATGAACAAAAGGAGGAAGAATGGATTAGCTACCCATGCCTACCTTCTAATGAGAGTAACTCTTTATCCCTTACATTATTTGATTGTCCCCCTTTCTTACTAAAGAAGAATGAATGTTATGTTCCTGAGGTTTCTCTTGAAAATGTTTATAATAAAGCTCTAGTGCTTGTAGATCATGAAGAGCATGCTTTATGTGATAGTTATATTGTTGAGTTTGTTCATGAGGCTACTGGAAATTATTATGAGAGAGGAAAATATGGTTGTGGAAGTTTTCATGGTATTGAAACACCTCTCTATGTGCTGAAAGTTTTGAAGTCACTCTTGTTTTATCTTCTTATGCCTGTCACTTTGTTCTTTGCGAATTTATTTGCATACACGACTCCTATGCATAGGAAGTGGGTTAGACTTAAATGTGTTTTGGATTTTCTTCTTGATGCTCTCTTTTACTTCACTTCTTATTTATTATGAGAGCATCCTCTCAAACTTTTATGCCTGAAGATGATAATATGTCTATTATTCTTGGGAGACCTTTTCTTAAATACTGTAGGAGCTGTTATTAATTGTAATCAAGGGAAGGTGACCTTCAATGAACACATTGTCTATTTCCTCAAGAAGATTGAAAGGACTTATGGTTTGAATTCAATTGAACATGTTGAGGGCATTCAAGTTGGAGAAATATATTGTCCCATACGAAGAGAAAAATTTGAAACTATTATGATTGGGACCATTGCTATCAAGGTTGAGGTAACATAATAATTAGTGGGATACAAAGTTTTGTCTCATATGGAATTGTTTTGGTAACAAGACCTGATCTACCTTGTTAAAAAAAGGATTTCATTGAACAAAACAATGATTTCATCATGATTATCTCGGCCTACTTCTATTCTATCCATTTTAGTTTTTGTTTCTTATGCCTAACTTAAAGGCGTTAAAGAAAAGTACTTGTTGGGACATAACCCAAGAGTTTTAGTTGAGTCTTGGAAGTTATTACCTCTGTAATAACCTCTCCTTATCCTTTTTATTTGCTTTTTGTGCCAAGAGTAACCTGTAATGAGAGAGAAGTAATGATTGGGAAAGTTGCTGTCCCGAAACAGATTTCTGTGCTTCCCCGTAAAAATTCCTGAGAGAGCTCTGTATGTCGGATTGAGCTGTAATTGTTTGTGCTTCTGACCCAGGTTGTTATCTAACTTTAGTTAGTGCAACACTTTTTGATTTGAGCAACAGAAGGTCAACTAAAAAATTTGTCTTTACCTGCTGGTCTGTTTTGACAGATTTCTGCCATTTTCTGCATTTGCTTCTTGTTAGTTCCTTCTTGAGTTCCTTTGGGGAATTGAGCTTTTTGAGGGAAGTGCTACAGTAGCTAGTGTTCTAATGGAAGTTTATTTGGTGTTAGAACTGAACCTTGAGACTTATTTATCTTAAGTGCACTAATGTTGCTAATGAGATCGTGTGAAGTTTTGTATGAAGGAAAAATTTCAGGTGTATGGAAGGAATGAGTAATGAGTAATGAGATGAAGGATGGACTAAAGCTCAAGCTTGGGGATGCCACGTGTGTTACCCCAAGAAGTACAAGCGTCAAAGCTTGGGGATGCCCAAGGCATCCCCTTCTTCATCAATAAAAATTCTAGGTTTCTTCCAAACGCTTCATTTTTATTGTTTCATGCACACTCCGGGTAGGGTCACACCGGGGTATAAAGGCCGAGTTAGCCGAGGTTCGGCAAGGCCAAAGAAGATGCTGGCCGGGTCACCTCAAGGCAGGCCGGATGACGAAGTAACCCGGACCGGGGGTGATCGCCTAACATTGTCTCAACCGACTTACGCTGTAAGTCGGAAGTGTATGTTTACATGTACGCAGGAACAAGGGTGCCCGGGTCAGCTGTGATCCGGGTCATGATTGGCTTCTAGGAGAAGGAAGGAATCTTGCTGGTCAAAAAGGAGCCCCGGTACGCACTACCTGAGCGAAGTAAGCAAGGACAGAACCACCGGGGCGTGGCCGACAAGGGTGACGATGCCCATGTCGGCTGACGCGGGCGGCGCAGAGGCTCACGTAGCTAAAGCAAGCATGACACAGGGGAAAAAGCACCCCGGTTGGCTTACCCCATTGGGAGGAGGCATATTCTTAGGAATATGCCTCCACGTATGCCCTAGGCAAGAACCGAGCCTCCCCTATAAAAGGGGGGCTAGGGCTTCTGTAGGAGGGGTTGGTATCTCTGCTATTCTGTTTTGGGCTAGGGTTTCAGGTGTGATCTGTGGGTGAGAGTAAGAGAGCTCTTTCTTCCTCCTCTCTTCAATACAGCTCTAGGAGCACTTGTAACCTTGGAATGAAATCAATACAAACTTTTGTGTGGAGAATCACTTCACTATCCCTCCCTGGATTCCCCTAGCGTGTATTAGTCCCCGCCTTTAGCCTATCCATGGCATTTTCCGTGACACCACCACGACAGTTGGCGCCCACCGTGGGGCTAGCGGCGCTAGCAGGGGTCAAGATCCGGACGGGAAACCTCATCGCCACCGGCGAACGCATCGTCTCCGGGCTCGTCAAGCGCTTTGGAGCGCGGGATTTCGTCAGTGATAACACCCGCTGCTTCGGCACGCGTCCTCTTCCGCGCAACGGCATCTTCGTCAAGCTCGGCGCGCACAAGGTCTACGTTGTGGTGGACGTGTCTTGCGTTCATCCATGCCATGTCGTCGAAGCAGGCGAACCGCCCCTCACTGTGGCTCGCGGGGTGCGTATCGATCGTTCCCCGGACCATGCAGAGGTGATGATGACTGCGCCAGGTGCGGGCGCGAGCAAGGATCCGGCACCAGATCCGGAGGTAACGCCCAAGGTACCGAGGAAAGGTAGAGGTCCTCCGCTGGAGAGGCCGGAAAATGTGTTGAGAGAGGCGATGGACAGCTTGGCAAACCCTGTAGTAGCAACGGTAGATCCGGCTCGTGCATAGGCCGAGCTGGAAGAAACTAGGCAGAAAATACTAGAGGGCGCAAAGAAAATAGCCGCGGCCCAGCAGTCGTTGAACATGACGCTGTGTGAGTACGCTAAGGCGAACAAAGTTGATAATGTAAAAGTGAAAGGGAGAAATCTCATGAATGAGATGAACAGAGAGGGTGATGCTGGAATCGAGGAATCAGAAAACTATTTGTCCGTTGGGCTGCCGAGGTATAGTACCCCGGCCAACAACCTCAGAGCAGCGGATGCAGCTGCGTCTGAGTTAGAGGGACTTACGGGTGAAGCCCGGCAAAGACAGCAAGATAGGGTTAACGAGCTGGTTCGGATTGCAAATAGGCAAAACGAGGAACTACTCAGGGCTAACCCGGAGAGAGCTGGAGCCTCAAAGATTGTCCATTCGGCGGTGGGTGACCCGGAGAAATCCACTGGAGCCGCATCGTCCCCTCATGGTGGTCCAAGGAGAGAAGAGGTGGTAACCTCGGCCAGACGGAACAAATAGATCGTCCTGTATGAGCCGACACAGGCAGGGAAACGAAAAGAAGCGGAAAAATGATGATCGACGGAGTGTGAGCCGAGGCGAAGCTGGCCGAGGTAACCGCGACCAAGGCAATGCCGGTCAAGGGAACGTTGTCAACGGAAATGCCGAACAGCGAAATTCGGCTGGAGCAGGACAACCACAGCAGCGGAACGTACCAAGGCAAGAGCACAGTGCTGCCGAGGTGTGCAACAGAAAGGTGCGCCACAAGGGCAAAACTGGTACAACGACGGTGATTCGGAGATGGATAAAGCGGGATACCCAAGATCGGACTATCATGTGATAGGGTCGAGATTGGGAAGCATGGATTTGATGCCGGATGATGCAAGGTTGAAATTGGATCGACTATATAGGTCGGAACAGATTAAATGCCAAGGTCCACCGGGTCCAGCATGTTTTGGACCCCGGTTATGAAAGAGCCACTAGTACCGAACTTTCAGCTGCCCAGGGGCACAAAGACGTATGACGGTAGTACCAAGCCGGAGGATTGGCTGATAAACTATGCTACAGCTGTGAAAATTGCCACTGGAAACTTGAGATAGGCAGTACAATACGTACCCCAAATGTTGGAAGGCCCGGCAAGGGTATGGCTGAACAATTTGCCACCAGGGAGCATCAACTGCTGGATAGACTTTGAGGAAATGTTCATCAGTAATTTCTCGAGTACATATCAGAGGCCAAATATACCAAAGACCCTAGCTATGTGCAAGCAAAGGCCTAATGAGACAGACCGGGAGTTCTTGACCCGGTGGTGTACTGTGAGAAACTCGTGTGAGGGCGTGATAGAATCACAGGCCATAGCCACAGGGGTGCAGATATGGAAGTGAGCTGTGGATGAAGTTGCAAAGGAAAATGCCAGCTACGTTGGCAGAAATGATCCGAATCGCAGATTCGTATGCGTTGGGTGATCCGACCCAACCAAGGCTCGCGTCAAATGAGTCAAGCGATGAGTACTATCAGAGAGATGGAGCCGGATCATCCCAGAGGAGTGACTACAGAGGAAAGAGGAGAGATGATAGACCAGATCATCGATATGGTTCGCAACAAATTGCGGCTGTGAATCAAGATCAGCCCGGAGCAGGGGGTAGCCAGCGCCAGAAAACTGGAGGGAAATGGACTCCCAGGAATGACAGCAAGAAAACTTGGACACCGGAGCAAAAGAAACAGTGGCAAGAAAGGAAAGACCGTCCGAGGTATACTTATGAGTCAATGTTGGACCAGCCGTGTAAGTTTCACACGCCAAATCCGAACAACCCAGCGGGTCATACGACGAGACAATGTGAGTGGATGCGCAAGATTGAACAAGGTGGTTCGGGGAATGCTCAGGAACCCCGGACTGATCAGCCTCGGCAGGAGTTACCCCGGCAGCAACTGCTCTCCGGAGCGAACACGCAATAGCTAATGTTGCCTCCCCCTCCGCCGAGGTATGATAACAATGAGAGGAGGGATGCAGTGCATCGGGTAGAAAATCAGCATCAGCCGGATCAGAGGCACTCCGGAAATGAGGGGAGAAACGAGTACAGGGAGCATCACCAGAGCTACTGTGTATTCACCATAGAGGAAACTGATAGAAAAAGCTTGCAGCGTAGGCATATGGAGGTGAATGCAGTAATGCCTGCAGTGACGAGGTACATGCCTTGGTCCGATCAGGAAATCACCTGGAGCATCAGGGATCATCCCAAGCTCATGCCGAGCCCTGGTGCGTATGCATTGGTGCTGGATCCTACATTCATTGGACCTAGCATTAACGTAAGATTCTCAAAGGTGTTGATCGACAATGGCAGTAGCATAAATATCATGTATGCCGACATAATGCGCAAGTTGGGTATCTCGAAGAACATGCTCCAGGCCATGAGGACAACTTTCCATGGTATTGTGCCCGACATTTCTTGTGAGCCCATAGGAAAAGTCCGGGTTGATGTGTTGTTCGGCACAAGAGACAACTGCCGAACTGAAAATCTAGAGTTCGAAGTGGTGAACTTAGAAAGCGCCTACCATGCGTTACTCGGAAGACCAGCCCTGAACAAATTCATGGCAAGCTGTCACGTTAGCTACTTGAAGATGAAATTGCCCGGACCAAACGGAGTGATTACCATTGCTGGGGACTTCCGACGTTCGATGGAGTGTGTGTCGGCCGGATCAAACTTAGCCGAGTCGCTTGTGATTGCGCAGGAAAAAAGGAAAATTCAAGAAGTGGCAGCTTTGGCTCAGTCCACGCAGCAGTATATGCCGGCGCTGAGTAACCCGCATGGATCTGTCTCCTTTCAAGCCAAGAAAGATACCAAGAACGTTCATGTTGATGACATGTTCCCAGAGCGCACCGTAACAATTGGTGTCGGGCTAAGTGATAAATAGGAAAGCGAGCTCGTCAGCTTCCTCCGTGAGAATCGGGACATTTTTGCTTGGTCCACACAGGACTTACAAGGTGTTCCGAGAGAGTTGGCCGAGCACTCTTTAAATGTGAGACCCGGAGCTAAGCTGGTGAAGCAACCACTCCGCCGCTTCGCCGAAGATAGGAGGAAAGTCATTGGGGATGAGATAGCTCGGTTGCTAGCCACAGGACTCATCATGGAAGTTCTTTACCCGGATTGACTGTCTAATCCGGTGCTGGTGGAGAAGAAGAAGGATGACCCGAACGTGGCAGTGGTTTGGCGCATGTGTATTGATTACACGAACCTGAACAAGGCGTGTCCGAAAGATCCATTTCTGCTGCCAAGAATAGATCAGGTCATAGACTCAACTGCTGGATGTGAACTGTTGTCATTCATTGATGCATATTCTGGTTTCCACCAGATACCTCTGAATCCGGATGATCAAATAAAGACTCCGTTTATTACCTCGTATGGGGCTTATTGCTATCGCACCATGTCGTTTGGTTTACGTAATGTAGGGGCAACGTACCAGAGATGTATGCAAAAATGTTTGCACGACCAAATAGGTCAAAATGTACAGGTGTACGTGGACGATGTGGTTATCAAGACCAAGGAAAGCAAAACGCTCCTTGACGATATCAGGCAAACGTTTGCGAACCTAAGAAGGTTCCGGATGAAACTTAACCCGGAAAAATGCACCTTTGGTGTCCCGGCTGGAAAATTGCTCGGCTTTCTTGTTTCTAGCCGAGGTATCGAGGTTAATCCAACCAAAATCCGGGCCATCGAACGAATGGAACTGCCGAAGTGTCTTAACGATGTCCAGAAGTTCACAGGTTGCCTGGCCTCGTTAAGTCGGTTTGTATGTCGGTTGGGAGAAAAGGCATTGCCTCTTTACCAACTCATGAAAAAGTTGGATAGGTTCATTTGGACACCACAGGCTGATGAAGCCTTTACCCACCTGAAGAAGATGTTAGCCACGGCACCAGTGCTAGCCTCACCACTATCAAAGGAGCCAATGTTACTCTATATAGCCGCAACCAACCGAGTTGTAAGTGTAGTGATAGTGGTGGAGCGCGACGAGGAAGGTAAGTCGGTGCAAAGTCCGGTGTATTATTTGAGTGAAGTGTTGTCAGCCTCAAAGCAGAACTACCCACATTATCAAAAAGTGGCATATGGCGTGTACATGGCCGCCAAGAAACTGAAGCACTACTTTGAGGAGCATCCCATCCGAGTCATATGTGAGGCCCCCATATCCGAAATAATGAGTAACAAGGATGCGAGCGGCAGAATTGCAAAATGGGCAATTGAGCTAGCTCCTTACGCACCGCAATATGACAGACGAGAAGCAATCAAATCTCAAGTTGTGGCGGACTTTTTCGTGGACTGGGCCGAGGTGCAGTACGAACCACCACTTCCTGATCCGAACTATTGGCGAATGCATTTTGACGGATCAAAAACCAAAACCGGGCTAGGTGCCGAAGTGGTACTCACGTTGCCAAAAAAGGAACAATTGAAATATGTGCTGCAGATCCATTTCACGGCATCAACCAATGTCGCTGAGTATGAAGCACTTGTGCATGGGCTCAAGGTAGCAAAAGAAATTGGCATACGTCAGATGATATGCTTTGGCGACTCGGATTTGGTGGTGTAGCAAGTGTCCGGAGTGTGGGACGCTCTTGATCTAAACATGGCACTATACAGGTTTCATGTGCAGAAGATATCTGGTTACTTTGAGGAATGCGAATTTCATCATGTACCCCGGGTGGAAAATGAGGCTGCCGACATGCTATCGAAGCTCGGGTCAACCAGACAAGCAATTCCACTGGGTGTAGCGTTAGAGCACCTCAGGAAACCAACGGTCAGGACATCCCCAGAATCCGAGTCAATCTACGTCCCGGAGGACACCGAATCTAGAGCTGTACCCATGGATGTTGACACAGGAACTAGTGCGTGAAACTCGGGGACTACCTCGGCAAACCCAGGGACTGCTTCGCAAGACCCGGGGACTGTTTAGCGTGATCCCATTGAAGTTATGCCGGTGGATCAGATGGAGATAGACGAGGATGTGTTCCCCGTGCGACCAATACCAGCTTGGGCACTACCTATATTTCAATTCCTGAAAGATGGAACGTTACCCACTGAGGAGGTGCTTTCCAGGCAAACACAGAGGAGGGCAAAGGCCTACACGATCATCAATTCTGAGCTATACAAAAGAAG
Source organism: Avena eriantha (assembly GCA_910589775.1). Taxonomy (NCBI): domain Eukaryota; kingdom Viridiplantae; phylum Streptophyta; class Magnoliopsida; order Poales; family Poaceae; genus Avena; species Avena eriantha. The sequence goes on along the minus strand of OU342744.1, from coordinate 235,896,606 downwards.
TGTGACCAATGTCCTCCAGCGGTGTGTTTACCTGGAAGAAGGGCTTGAAATCATCCGAGATATACATCAGGGGGAGTGCGGCCATCATGCCTCATCCCGAGCCTTGGTAGAAAAAGCCTTTCGGCACGGATTCTACTAGCCAAATGCCTTAGAGCAAGCGGAAGATCTGGTGAGAAAATGTAATGGTTGTTAGAGGTACGCTACCAAGACACATATGCCAATGTCGGAACTCAAGACCATCCCAATCACTTGGCCATTTGCCGTATGGTGCTTGGATATGGTTGGCCCGTTCAAACCAGCAAGGGGAAATATGACTCACATTCTGGTAATAGTGGACAAATTTACGAAGTGGATTGAGGTAAAGCCTATAAGAAAATGTGATGGGGCTACGGCCATAACGTTTCTCAAAGATATCATCTTGAGATATGGCTACCCTCACAGTATTATAACTAATAATGGCACGAATTTTGTGGAAGGAGCATTTGCGCGTTTCTGCCGGGATAAGAGGATCCGGCTGGACGTAGCCCCGGTAGCCCACCCCGCATCGAACGGACAAGTGGAAAGATCCAACGGATTAGTATTATCCGGGATAAAACCCAGGCTCATTGAGCCACTGCAAAGATCAGCGGGGTGCTGGATAGAAGAACTACCAGTGGTACTGTGGAGCTTAAGAACAACTCCGAATCGATCAACGGGCTATACGCCATTCTTTCTGGTATATGGGGCAGAAGCTGTATTACCAGCCGACATAGAGCATGATTCGCCTAGGGTCACCCAATACACAGAAGCCGAAGTGCAAGAAGCCCGGCAAAATAATGTTGATCTGCTGGAAGAAGCGAGAGAACTGGCACTGTCCAGATCCGCCATATATCAGCAAAATCTCCGACGCTATCATAGCCGGAAAGTGTGCCCCCGAGTCTTTCGGGAAGGCGATCTTGTGCTCCGGTTGGTACAACGTACTACTGGAATGCATAAATTATCCCCCCCATGGGAAGGGCCATTCATCGTGAGCAAAGCATTACACAACGATTCTTACTATCTTATAGATGCAAAGCCACAGGAAAAGAACAAGGTGGACAGGTCCGGAGAGGAATCTAAGCAACCATGGAATATAGCTCTACTTCGTCCTTTCTATACTTAACTAAAGAGTGTATGTATCCGAGTTATCTCATATGTCGGTATGTATGTCGGCAATGAGTTTATCAATGGAATGTTGGCACCTCGAGCAGTAACTCGGGGACTGCCTTAATAATGTTTGTTGTTTTCTGCGCGTCAGCTGGAATAAGTTATTCTACTTGATTCGGATTAGTAGTGTGTGAGCACCAAAAACTCAACTCTTTGACTTGCTGCTGTCCAACAAGAATTGGCTTCATGGCAAGCAAGAGAGCAAGTTTGGAATTGCGTAGCACATGAAAAATGACTAAGGAAAAGAGTTTATTCGAGCCGACGTTTGTGTTTTGGACTAACCCCGTATTCATTTCCAAGTTGTTATACAGTTTTATTTTTGAGCTAAGTCTAAAAGTTTCCCAGTATTGTTAGAACAATTTTGAAGCTTGGATTCGTAAGTTGTAAAACCGAATCAAGGTAGACACAATCCGAGCCAAAATATTGAACGAACAAGAAAAAGGAACTCAGGGACTACGCCCAAGTCACTCCGGCATAAGCACTTAGTAGCAAAATATCACATGTGTTTGGAATACAATTCCACCCGGCATACCGGGGATCTGATAAATTTTCAAGTGTTTTTACTAAGGAGCAGCGGGAGGAAGTTCAGCATCATCATCGCCCTCTTCGATATCCGAGGCCGTGTCCTCTTCGTCCTCACCCGAGTCATCTTCAACATTTTCTACTTCTTCTTTGCCAGCGACTTCCAGGAAGCTCGGACCCTCAGTCCATTCGTGAATGGGGGCATATTCGATGAGGCTGTGGGCGCAAGCCTGTCGCAGAGCTACCCATTCCGGGTCTTCTATCCATTTGGATCCTGTGCGCAGACGTGTGAGGAGGCTGAGATCTATCTTCTCATACCATGTCAGAATGTGGTGAAGGATGGTATCAGCTGCAGGACATCCAGCAGACTCTCTCCAGAGGTCGAGCTGGGTCTCGATTTCCGAAAGCTTTTCAGCGAGATGTGTAACTCTCTCCGGAGCGTCGTCAGCGGGCCAGAAAGTGTTGAAGACTCGGACTGAAACATCAAGGAGATCTTTGCTGTAGTTCTTAATGGTTTCCACACGAGACGACAGGTTAACCAATAGGTCCTCCATGTCAAAGGGAATGCCCTCACCGTCAGGAGCGACGGGAGTACCCCTTTCTCACCGGAAATTGGCAACAGCAGCACTTGCAATAGCAGTACCCTCTGGAAAGTGGCCTGGGGAACAAGGCAAAGGACGAAGTTGAGAAAACAAGAAGTATGAAGTAACCCGGGGAAAAAGGCGGATAAGGGAAAAGAAATTACGTGAGATGTGGCTGTGAATCCGGGTCAGTTCCTTGGTACAAGCATCACGCCTCTTCCGAAGCTGCTCAAGCTCAGCATTCGCCGACTCAAGTTTGACCTCAGCTTCCTAAAGAAGCTCACGGTCCTTAGCATTTTGGAGTTTGAGGCGCTCACGTTCTTCGGTGTAGTCCTGGCCAGCCTTTTTTAGCTCGGTTTGGTGCTGCGCCTTCATCTTAGCCATCTCAGCCTTGAGCTTGGCTATCTCATCGTCTTTGGTCCGGAGGAGGGCGAGCTCATCATCTTTCTTATTTAGCTCGGCTTGGTGCTACCCTGCTTGTTCGAGAAAATGCAGCATCATATCAGGCACGGGCACACTATCTTCAAGCGATGCTGAAATAGTGTGTTGGCCCGGCAGTGCCGAGGTATGAATGTTTGCCGAGCCAAGGAGGAAAAGCCGATGGAAAGCACGGTAAAGACAGACAAAAAGGACGTACCCTTGATCTTCTCCAAGTTCTTCCGCATTATCTTGTTCTCAGCCTCCACCCCAGCTGCGGAAACCAAGCAATTAGGTTAGTCTGGCAAAGGAAAATGAAGCAAAACGAAGGAGTGTTAAGGAAGAAATTTACTCCTCTTCTCGTATTCCGCAATAAGTGCAGCCTGCTTTGCGCATAAATTCTTGTGGGTATCCAGCAAGTGTTGGAATTCAGCACTCCGGCGGTTGGTGGTAACCTAAAAGGGATACAGAAACTTAAGTCAGCTTGATGCATGTTCGAAGTGTACTAAAATCCGGGCTAAGTGGAACTTAACCCGGCTCTAGGTGTGTGCATATTCGAAGTGTACTAAAATTCGGGCCAAGTGGAACTTAACCCGGCTCTAGGTGTGTGCATATTCGAAGTGTACTAAAATCCGGGCCAAGTGGAACTTAACCCGGCTCTAGGTGTGTGCATATTCGAAGTGTACTAAAATCCAGGCCAAGTGGAACTTAACCCGGCTCTAGCTGTGTGCCTATTCGAAGTGTACTAAAATCTGGGCCAAGTGGAACTTAACCCGGCTCTAGGTGTGTGCATATTCAAAGTGTACTAAAATCCAGGCCAAGTGGAACTTAACCCGGCTCTAAGTGTGTGCATATTCGAAGTGTACTAAAATCCGGGCCAAGTGGAACTTAACCCGGCTCTAGGTGTGTGCATATTCGAAGTGTACTAAAATCCGGACCAAGTGGAACTTAACCCGGCTCTAGGTGTGTGCATATTCGAAGTTCTCATGGAGCTACGTTAGCTTTCTAAAAGAGCATCCGGTCGAGTAACAAGTTACTCCCCGGAGGCTCAGGGACTAATGGTTATTATCTAGAACTTGTAAGGGGGAAGCGAAGTACCTCCATCATTCACCCAGCAAGGTTAATTTCCTTTGCCGCTGTGTTCATCTGAGCGGAAAACTCGGCAGGGCCGAACTTTTCCGGGAGATCAGAATCCTGAACTATCTCGGCCTTGTTCCAATTCATAACAAATTCCATCAGGCTCAGAGGGTACCATTCACCGGTGGGCATATGGGCCGTCACCAAGCACTTTGCATGCGCTTCCTTCCTCTCCACCAAGGCAAGGGCGGGGCTGGTGTGCAGAACCAACTGCTGGGCATCGGTTGGCTCGGCAGGCGCGTCCTTTGCTGCTGGTGTTTTCTTGGGGAGCATTGACACAAGGGTGCGCTGCCCAGACTCGACGGCAGTGGGCTTGGCAGTGTCTGGAGCCTTCTTGCCCTTGGCCTGCTAGGTAGAGGAAGCCGTAGCAGCAGTTTTCCCCTTAGATATTCCCGAGGTAGTTCCTTGCCAAGGTTGAGAAGACTCGGAAGATGCAGAGGAACTAGGCGCTGGTACTCTTGCTACTGGGCTTGGTGCCGGCGCTAAAGCTTTTGCTGCCGGGGTTGGTGCTGATGCCGAGGTTGGAGTTGGTGCTGGTCTGGATGCTGGTCTAGTTGCTGGTACTAGAACTGGTGCTGGAGCTGAAGTAGCCTCAGTGGCTGCTGGTTGAGGTGTTGTCGAGGCGGTGGATGCCGTTGCTCCGACAGGGCTGGTCTCCCCCGCTCCAAGGTTACCCTCCTCTTGCCGAGGTGGAGCTGAACACGGAGCGGCCCAGAACCGTCTGGCATAGGGCTCAGCGGGCGTGACTCGTCGTCACGACGGGGAGAAGGGCTAGGTCGGAGAGGTGAAGAGATGCTAGATCCACTTTGAGGGACCACCGGAGCCCTGCAAAATCAAATAATGTTAGAAGAAAGATTATGACAAAGTAAGGAAGAACAAGTTACAGAAGAAAGAATGACTTACGCATCCGAGGTTTCAGCCTCCTTCGGTTTCCGAGCCCTTCGTGCTGGGGCCTTGCCTGCTGGTTTGGAGGCAGTCTTGTCCCCGGATTTCTTTCGCCTTTTAACGGGCTGGGAAGGTCTGGAGGAAGAACTTGAAGAAGCCCTGCGTTTCTTCTTCGATGCCACCGGAACAGGCTCGCCGGTAGCGAGAGGGGGATCCTCGTGGATATGACCGCCGGGGTGAGCTAATGGCGGAAAAGCAAAAGAAAGGGGGACAGCCTCAAAAGGTTCAATCACCTCGATATCCGAGTCATCTTCATCATCGGGCCAATCTCTAATAGAGGAGGATTTACCCGTGGGTCGTTTCGTGGCGTCAGTCATGGGGAGGAACATCTCCTGGTCTGGCTCTTCCTCATCCGGAGTCTCCCGGTCCGGCGCCCACTTAAGGTTCGGATCGGTGCCATCCTCAAGGGTCTGCGGAAGGAATTGCTGAGGCAAAGAACGAACAAAAGAGTCAAAAATGCGACAATAACCGACATGTAATTAGTCCGGGGTAAGTTTGCAACATGAAACTCACCATGGGAGGAAGCCGATCATGGCAGAAATGCTCAATCCCCCAAGTCCACTCAGTAGAGAAGTCCTTGTGAGTGGTGAAGAGAGCCTTAACCCGGCGGTAAATCTCTGTGTTACTCAGCTCGAAGGATGAGGTCCAGTTAGGATCGCGGCCAAAACTCATGTGGCACACCTTGTGGGTACGTTTCTGGAGAGGTGAGATTCGGTTATGCACAAAAGTGATCATGGCATCCTTGTTGCGTAGCCCGAGCTCCTTCAGTTCCGCGAACCTTTTGTTCACTTGGTTGGCCAAGGCTGTGGGCTTCTTGGGGATCTCATCCCACAGATCCGGGTTAGGTGGACCCGGTGTGTAGGGAAGCAACCGGATCAAGTCTTCAGTGCCCGTATTCCGGACATAGAAGAAGGTCCGGGCCCACCCTTTGCAGGACTCTAACCCGGTGACCCGGGGAAAGACGGAAAACCTCCGGGGTGAAATGGAGGCCGCTCCGAATTGAGTGAGCCGCTTGTCCTCTGGATCAGCGTGGATGTTGGGAATGACATTGCGACGGAGGCCGAAGAACCGGATCCATAGCTCTTTCGTGGGCCATAGTCCGGCGTAGCCTTCAATTGTAGAAGCAAAGGAAGAGAGAGAGGTGATGGCGTTCGCTGGAAGGTGGTGCGGTTGGAGTTGGTACGTACCGAACCAGTCCCGGAAAAAATCACTCATCGGCAAGCCGAAGCCCCGTTGGAAATGGGACAAGAACACGACAAACTCGCCCGGATTGGGTGAGGGGGCCAGTTCGTTAGAAGGAAGGCGAGCGGTGACGCCGGCGGGGATACGTCTGGTCCAGTAGAGCCAGTCCAGGTCGTGCTGGCAGACCCAGGAGCCAGCTCATGCACCGTGGTCCGCCGCCGCGGTGTCCTCCTCCATCTCTTGTTCAGCAACGATGAGTTCTTCTTCCGTCATCTGGTCCTCAAGGCCCTTGCTGGCGCTAGAGGCGGCGGGGGACAAAGGCCGAGATTGACGCGGACTCGTAGCGAGAGATTTGCGTCACGGTGGTGGCGACGCGGAGATGCGACGGAGAAGCGCGGCGGCGACGCTGCTATTTGGTAGTGCTGGTGGCGGCGCAGTCGCGAGGAAGACGGAGAAGAATAGCAACAGGCAGAAAGGTGCGGAGGGGGAAAATCCTAAGGGACGCACCCCTCCGCTATTTAACCACTCCCACTAGGGGTGAAAGGGATCGCGTCCTGTGGACCGGCCACACGCAGTGGCCGTGTATCACCCGTCCGGACCAATCAGTGGGGGGCCACACGGAGGACCACAGGGCGGAGAGAATCCTGTGACGCGACGCGCTGATGCGGTAAATGAGGAGGCAGGCATGACGTGACCCGCGCACAGTGATAACTGACAATTACTATGGCGGTTACTTTGCAGGCCCTTAAAATAAGACGACATAATGATTACCCCTCACATGGGTTAGGCGTACGAGAGAAGGAAGCAAGACCCAGATGGAACTGTGGTAACCCGGCCGGCAAGTGAAAACTTGAAATATGCGAAGGGAACGTAAATCCATACAATCCGAGGTAAAGATTGAACCTGATGTGGCCTCAGCGGCCAAGGCATCTAAGACCGCACCAGCTTCGGGGACTAATGTTGGGGGGATACCCCCGGGTAGGGTCACACCGGGATATAAAGGCCGAGTTAGCCGAGGTTCGGCAAGGCCAAAGCGGATGCTGGCCGGGTCACCTCAAGGCAGGCCGGATCACAAAGTAACCCGGACCAGGGGTGATCGCCTAACATTGTCTCAACCGACTTACGCTATAAGTCGGAAGTGTATGTTTACATGTACGCAGGAACAGGGGTGCCCGGGTCAGCTGTGATCCGGGTCATGATTGGCTTCTAGGAGAAGGAAGGAATCTTGCTGGTCAAAAAGGAGCCCCGGTACACACTACCTGAGCGAAGGAAGCAAGGACAAGACCACCGGGGCGTGGCCGACAAGGGTGACGATGCCCATGTCGTCTGACGCGGGCGCCGTAGAGGCTCACGTAGCTAAAGCAAGCATGACGTAGGGGAAAAAGCACCCCGGTCGGCTTACCCCATTGGGAGGAGGCATATTCTTAGGAATATGCCTCCACGTATGCCCTAGGCAGGAACCGAGCCTCCCCTATAAAAGGGGGGCTAGGGCTTCTGTAGGAGGGGTTGGTCTCTCTGCTATTCTGTTTTGGGCTAGGGTTTCAGGTGTGATCTGTGGGTGAGAGTAAGAGAGCTCCTTCTTCCTCCTCTCACCAATACAGCTCTAGGAGCACTTGTAACCTTGGAAGGAAATCAATACAAACTTCTGTGTGGAGAATCACTTCACTATCCCTCCCTGGATTCCCCTAGCGTGTATTAGTCCCCACCTTTAGCCTATCCATGGCATCTGCCGTGACACCACCACGACAGTTTTGTTTTTCACTTTGCTTGGTTTGTTTAGTTTTCTGAATAAATTGGTTGGGCCCCCTCTTTCATGCATTGGTGTTCAAATAGTCTGGTTTGGATTGGAAAAGAGTAGGAAGTCTCATGCTTGAGTGGTAAAGAGAGCTTGTTTTTGACTGTGGCCTATGCTCTATCATGCCATGCTTAATATTGTTTTGGCTTTATGCTTAGTATTCTTTCCTGTAGCATGACTTGTTATAAACAATTGAAATTGCTTAATGTGCCTTGGATGAATCATGCGTTGTTTTAGCATATTAAAGCATTGTATTGTGGTATTCTCCTTTGATGCTTTATTTGGGTTGACTTGGCACATGTTCACACCATGTTATGACTATCCCAAGTCACCATAGCATTTATGATCCTTTAGTTTTCAACTAGTAGTATCACTTTATGCTTTGATCAATGATGTTTTGTCGCTCTGCATCATTATGGCCATTATTGCTCTCTCGTTTGTTGCTCCCTTACAATTGCTAGCCTTCACTTCCACTGAGTATTTTACTCATGTTTCCAACTCCCTTAAACCAAATATTGCCAAAGTGTCCACCATAACTACCTATTAGCATCATTTGCTATTTCCGTGCATATTCATTATGCCTTGTTTTCTTCCGAATAAAATGTTTGCTTGTTATGAGAAAGTTAGTTAGTAAAGCTCTCATGAACTTGATGGCACACTTTAATTTCTTGCACTTAATAAACCTGAACCATTGCGTCCTTCTTTGTTGCGCATATGCTTGTGCTTTATCAGTTGAAGTTAGCAGAACCATGTATCATGGGGACCGCTTTCAACGCTTCATAGGTACTTTGTACCTAGTTGATATCATGTTCTTTTGCTTATGGATCCCGACGGTGTGAAATAAAAGTGGAACTTGTAAGATCATGGAGTTTGTATGTATGTTAGAGAAACGCCTGGGCCGCTAGCCTAAGCCATGCCTAATCATGGTGGAAACTTGTAGCATAACCATAAGGAGCATTCTATGAAGCATCCTCAATAAAAATCTATGCACATAGTAAATAAAAATATTGCTGAGATGCTCATTGTCTGCTTGCCTTGTCATTTTGATCATGGGATAGCTCCCGTGTCATGTGAAAGGGGTACCCCGTTGGCGGTTCTCTATGATACGTATATACTTACAATGACAAGAGCTTACTTGTGACTGAAGTTGAGTAGCATGAGGATCGGTCTTTGTAAGTAAGGGGCATGAGACTTCAATTTATAACTTTTCAAGCATATCCTCTTAGTTGTGTCACTTTCACCTTAACCACATTAAAGATGCTTATGATAGGGGCAATGAGAGCTCAAAGCTAACGAGTACCGTACTTTCAGCATTTGGAAGCCCTTCAAACTATCAAAACCTTTTCTTATACTTGTTGAGTCTCCACTTATTCTTTGAGCACTTTCTTGAGAGCATAGTGGCCATTCTTAGTTCTATGTGCATTGTCCCAAGACTTGTTGATTGATGCATACCTTGATACTGCTTGTTTTAAACTATTTGTATCTAGTCACTCTCGTAAACTATGAAGGTGTCCTATGCATTTACTTTTGCTACTCTATTGAGGGACAAGCTGAATGCCACTATGCTATGTTTCTTGATGTGAAACAAACAAACGTCTTGCAAAGCAATGTTATTCATGAATCTTTTGTTTGTGCCTTTTCATGTTGCATCATAGTTTCTTTGTCTTATTGCTAGAACTTTGTCTTTCATGTTATGATTGAAGTACTATGATCCCAGCTTTGAATGTTTTACAAATGCTTTGATCAAGTTTATGATGGTGCATGTCACCTCAAAAATTATTCTTTTTATGACTTACCTACTCGAGGACAAGCAGGAGTTAAGCTTGGGGATGTTGATACATTGCAAATGTATCTATAATTTTTGATGCTCGATACTTGGTTTTATCCACTTTCTTGTGTTTTGTCCACACTTTGGAGTACTTTTCATATGATTTCTTGGACTAACCTATTAACAAGAGCCACAGTGCCAGCTGCCTATTTTCTGCTGTTTTTGGTTCTAGGAAAGTCAGAAAATGAATATTCTCGGAATTGGACGGCAAAGTGCTTATTTTTCCGAAAGACTCACAGAGCCAGAATACGAGACGCGGGAGGGCCAAGGGGTGGCCACACTACCCCTAGGTGCAGGCTAGGCCTGGCCATGCCAGGGCATGGTGTGGTGGCCCCAGGAACCCCCTCGGTCTCCCTCTTCGCCTATAAGAAGCCTTCTGACCTAAAAACTTCGGGGGGTTCGACGTTTTTCCATGAAAAGTTCCGCTATGCCGCCACCACCGAAGGGGAGATTCAGGGGACAGAAAGTCTCTGTTCCGGCACCCTGTCGGGACAGGGAAGTGCCCCCGGAGCCATCTCCATCGATCTTCACCATCATCTTCATCGACTATCCATGTTTCCCCCATCTATGAGTGAGTAATCCCCCACTGTAGGCTATGGGGATGGTAGGGATTGGATGAGATCGTTCATGTAATGGCATCAGATTGTTAGGGCATAGTGCCTAGTATCTCTATTAGTGCTTTATGACTTTGTTGCAACTTTGGTGTGCTTAATGCTTGTCACTAGGGCCCGAGTGCCATGATTTCCGATCTGAACTTATTATTGATTCATCATGATAGTATTGTTTTGGGTCTTATCTACAAGTTGTATACACACGTCGTTGTCCGGAACCTATGGTCCTGAAGTGACAGAAATCGGGGTAGCCAGAAGGGAAAGGCTTTGATGTGAGGATCACATGTGTTCACGGAGTGTTAATGCTTTGCTCTGGTGCTCTATTAAAAGGAGCACCTTAATTGCCAATAGTTCCCTAGAGGCCCCGCTGCAAATGGGCTGGCAGGACAAAAGATGTTGTGCAAGTTCTCATTGCGAGCACGTATGACTATATATGGAACACATGCCTAGGATTGTCTAGTACTTGGGTGCTTTATCTTATTTATCTGCAATTTCCCTATGTTCTGATTGCTATGTGAATTTTCTTGTCCATGCAACGCCCGTCCATCCATCCCTATGCCTACCGCACTCGAATCCCACTGTTTACTGCTTTTGTTACTACTGTCTTTGTTTTGCTGCTACTGTTACTTTACTATTCCTACTACAAAACTGTTGCTACTGATAAACTGCTGTGAGCAAGATTGTTTCCAGGTGCAGCTGAATTGACAACTCAGTTGTTAAGGCTGATAAGTATTCTTTGGCTCCCCTTATGTCGAATCAATAAATTTGGTTTCACTTCCCTCGAAAATAATGCGATATACCCCCTATACTTGTGGGTCATCAACTACCACGCCGGAATGACACCGGTACCCTAGTGTCTACGGCACCGGAACCCTGCCACCGGAATCCGGTGACGACGGATGGAGATCACGACGTGAAGGACCATATCACATCGCAGTTACATTCAGTGTTATTGTTTGTATATCTTATTGTGTGCTGGTATTAGATACTCGATGGTAGCCTAATAAGATGATCCTTGTTAAAATTACCAACGATTGTGTTCCCCCTTAGTGTGCACCACAAAGAAAGTTCTTCGGTATGAGGCAATCCATGGTACAGGCATGGGTGTCAGACATATCTACGTTCGCATACAGTGGGTGTAAGCCATGTTGCACAGGAAATACACTAAGGTTGAGTTGGCGAGCCTAGCACGCCATAGAAGCGTGGCCTCGGAATGCGGATGGTCGAAAGATCGAGCACGAGTCACATGAATGATGTGACCGATGTTTAGCGTCCACCCTTGAACCCACATTGATGGCCATGACGATCGGGGGAGATGTGGCTGATAGGGGTCGTGTTATCACTAGGAACCCTTATGGGGATAGGTGTTTCTGAGTGGAGTTATTATTAACTCATTTAATTATAAACTTAGTCTAAATTCCTTTTTGCAATTATAAATGTAGAAAATGGTTCTCCCCGAGATTACCTTCCATATTGACGATTGGTTAAAAGGAGAAAAGCTCAAGTTAGATGGATCCAACTTCTCTGCATGGGTCATGCGCCTTTTGGATCTCCTTGGTGAGAACAAAGTGACTAACTACATGATCTACGAGATGTACTTGGAGCCACCCTATTCTCATGAGACCCAGGAGCAGCGGGATCTCCGCTGCCGTCGTCGTGTGATGGCCACATTCATATCAGTGATGATGCGCCTCGGGATGGAGGATGGGTTATGGCCAATGGTGGGAAGTCTTAATCCCCGAATGGTTATGGCACATCTGAGATCGCATTTCATGGAACAAGTGCGCATGTGGGAGTATGAGATGACGGGGGACTTCCTCTCCCTAAAGATGGAGGAGGGCTTCTCACTCGACGAGCACTTATTGAGCATGTACGATGCATACATGAGTCTGGCATACTACCTGGACAACTAGTTCGCAAGATCTTTTGCAATGGGAGTTGTGCTACGGTCGCTACCACCAAGCTTCCAAGCACAAAGTATTTGCATTATGAGAGGCGACATGGAAACACTGGATTTCCACGAGTTCATATCACATTTCAGAGGTGTGGTGGTTGAACCCAATGTTGTTGGGGTCGTCAATGACAAAGGTATATATTTGATATACAATTTTATAAATGTTATAATCTTGCAAACACATTTGCAGTGTTAAGTATATTTGATACTTGTTCTGTTTTGCTGAAAACAGGTCCTTCTGCATGAGAGGTGTGATAACCCACAAGTATAGGGGATCGTGTGTAGCCTTTTCGATAAGTAAGAGTGTCGAACCCAACGACGAGCTAAAGGTAGGATAAATATTCTCTAAAGTTCTATCAACCACTGATACAACTCAATGCACACTAAACGTTTACATTATCTAGGAAATAAAACTAGAGCAATAATACGAGTAATAGAGATAGCTTTTCATGATAATAAATAATAAGAAAGTAAAGCTAATTGCTGCAGCAATAAAATACACTAAACTAACAGAACCATGAGTGTGGAATAGTGGTGGTAATTGTGGTGGCTTTGTCCAAGGTTAAATAGCGAATAGATCGGGTTCATTGTCTTTGATGCAGTTTTCTATGCGGGAAAGGCTAAATATACATGCGCTTCACTACATGGAATTACATGTACTATATGATTCAATTGTTAGCAAACATCCGTAAGTACTAATTGATGGCTCAATGCACGGCGCCCAGAAAAATGCTTGATGGCGGTGTTGATGTAGAGCTCGTTGGGAACCCCAAGAGGAAGGTATGATGAGAACAGCAGCAAGTTTGCCTCAGTTATGAAACCAAGGTTTAATCGAACCAGTAGGAGCAAGGAAACACCCCAAAGGTGTTACTAGCTGAGCTTTGGCAGGGCACACTACCGGTGCTAGTAGCAACATGGAGACCTGCACAACACAACCACAGAACTTTGTCCCCAACTTGCGATGAGGTTGTCAATCTCACCGTGTTTTGCGGAAAACAAAGGATTAAACGTATCGAATGGAAAGAAGTAAAAGTTTGCAGAAATTAAACACAAAGCAATAAACAGTTGTAGATTGTATGTAAAGTAAAAGGACCGGGATCCATAGTTCACTAGAGGTGGCTCTCCTTAGATAGTAACATGCTGGGTGAACAAATTACAGCGGGGCAATTGACAAACACCGAGAAAGCAATACATGCATATACTAATCATCTTGACTCCTTTGAGACTTGATTGGGCATTACAACATAATACATAGACCGCCATCCAACTGCATCTATGACTAATAATCCACCTTCAGGTTATCATCCGAACCCCCTCCAGTATTAAGTTGCAAGCAACAGATGATTGCTGTACAAACTGCGTGTAAAGTAAGCAATACAATTGTTCTTTGAATAAATGATTGTTGTTTTCTCCATAGTAGCAACAACACATCTAGTACCTTGGAAGTTTCTGTCACTTCCCCAGATTACCAGAGGCATGAACCCACTATCGAGCATAAATACTAACTCTTGGAGTTGCTAGCATCTACTTGGCCAAGATAGCTACTAACAACGGAAAGCATGCAAGATCTCAAATAACAAAGACATGATAGAATCAATAATCAATCTGAAATAGCATCTCAATATCCATCGGATCCCCGCAAACACAACATGTATGAATTACAAATAGATGATCTTGATCATGAACGGAGCTCATAATATCTAAACATGAAAGTACAAAGGAGGAGAGACCAGCCATCTAGCTACTACATGGATCCGTAGTCCAAGGATGAACTACTCACGCATCACACTAGAGGCTTGCATGGTGATGAAGAAGGCCGCTAGGGTGAATTCCCCTCTCCGGCAGGGTGCCGGGAAAAGCTTCAGATCCCCCCGATCTAGGGACAGAGACGAAGCCTGGCCGCGCGGCCAAGTGGTGTGGCCGGCCCCTGGCCCCTCTCCATCTCATATTCTGGCACTTGATCCCTTCCGGAAAAATAGGCACTTTGGCTTTTGTCCCGTCCAATTCCGAGAATATTCATTTTCTGACTTTCTTGGAACCAAAAACAGCAGAAAACAGGCAGCTGGCACTCTGGCTCTTGTTAATAGGTTAGTCCAAGAAATCATAATAAAAGTACTCCAAAGTTGGAACAAAACACAAGAAAGTGGATAAAAGTAAGCATGGAACATCAAAAATTATAGATACATTTGCAATGTATCAACATCCCCAAGCTTAACTCTTGCTCATCCTCGAGTAGGTAAGTGATAAAAAGAAAGAATTTTTGAGGTGACATGCACCATCAAAGACTTGATCAAAATATTTGCAAAACATTCAAAGTTGGGATCATAGTACTTCAATCATAACATGAAAGACAAAGTTCTAGCAATAAGCAAAGAAACTAAGATGCAACATGAAAAGGCACAAACAAAAGATTCATTAATAACAATGCTTTGCAAGACGTTTGTTTGTTTCACATAAAGAAAACATAGCATAAAACTATTCAGCTTGTCCCTCAATAGAGTAGCAAATATAAATGCATCGGACACCTTGAAAGTTCATAAGAGTGACTAGATACAATAGTTTCAAACAAGCAATAACAAGTTATGCATCAATCAACTAGTCCTAGGACAATGCACATAGAACTAAGAATGGCCACTATGCTCTCAAAGTAGGTGCATAAAGTTAGAAGTGGAGACTGAATATAATGGTGGAAGAAAAGCCTTTTGTAAAAGGAAGTAGGGATTCAAGTCTCATAAAGAGCTTCCAAAAATTATGGTACTTATAGCTTTCAGCTCTCATTCCCCTATCATAAGCATCTTGAAGGTGATTAAGGTTAAAGTGACACAACTAAGAGGATATGCTTGACAAGTTATAAACCGAAATCTCATGCCCCTTACTTACGAAGACCGATCCTCATGCTACTCAACTTCAGTCACGAGTAAGCTCTTGTCATTGTAAGCATATGTGTATCATTAAGAACCGCCAACGGAGTACCCCTTGCACATGATACGGGAGCTTTCCCATAATCAAAATGACAAGGCAAGTAGACAATGAGCATCTCAGCGATCTTTTTATTTGCTATTTTCATAGGTTTTTTTTGAGGATGCTTCATAGAGTGCTCATTATGGTGATGCTGCAAGTTTCCACCATGATTAGGCATGGCTTAGGCTAGCGGCCCAGGCGTTTCTCTAACACACATACAAACTCACTGATCTTACAAGTTCCACTTTTATTTCGCACCGCCGGGATCCGTAAGCAAAAGAACAAAATATCAACGGGGTACAAAGTACAATGCAATGTTGAAAGTGTTCCCCATGATACATGGTTCTACTAATTTCAACTTATAAAATGCAAGCATATACACAACAAAGAAGGACCCAATGGTTCAAGTTTATTAGAGGCAAAAAAGTAAAGTCTGCCATCAAGTTCGTGAGAGCTTCAATCACTAGTTTTCTCATAACAAGTGGAAGGTAAACAAAAGCATGAATATACTTGGAATAGCATAAGATAGTAGTTAGGTATGGTGGACTCTTTGGAATAACTTGGTTTAGGGAGTTGGATGCATGAGTGGAACTCATACTTTGTTGTGGAGGCTAGCAAAAGACTGGGAGCGACAAACTAAGAGAGCAATAATGGCCATAATCATGCAGAGCGACAAAACATCATTGATCAAAGCATAAAGTGATACTACAAGTTGAAAAATAAAGGATCATAAAGGCTATGGTGACTTGAGATAGTCATAACATGGTGTGAGCATGTGCCAAGTCAACCCAAATAAAGCATCAAAGGAGAATACCACTATACTATGCTTTAATATGCTAAAACAATGCATGATTCATCCAAGGCACATTAAGCAATCTCAATTGTTTATAACAAGTCATTCTACAACAAAGAATACTAAGCATAAGGCCAAAACAATATCAAGCATGGCATGACAAAGCATAGGCCACAGTCAAAAACAAGCTCTTTTTACCATATAAGCATGAACTTTCCTACTCTTTTCCAAAACCAAACCAAACTATTTGCAAACCAATGTGTGAAAGAGGGGGTCCAACCAACTTATTCAGAAAACTAAGCAAACCAAGCAAACTAAAAACCAAAACAAAAACGAAAAAGAAGACGCTCCAAGAAAAACACAACTGTGCATGAAACAATAAAAATGAAGCGTTTGGAAGAAACCTAGAATTTTCATTGATGAAGAAGGGGATGCCTTGGGCATCCCCAAGCTTTGACGTTTGTACTTCTTGGATATTTCTTAGGGTGACACGCGTGGCATCCCCAAGCTTGAGCTTTAGTCCATCCTTCATCTCATTACTCATTCCTTCCATACACCTGAAATTTTTCCTTCATACAAAACTTCACACAATCTCATTAGCAACATTAGTGCATTTTAAGATAAATAAGAATCAAGGTTCAGCTCTAACACCAAATAAATTTCCATTAGAACACTATCTACTGTAGAACTTCCCTCAAAAAGCTCAATTCCACAAAGGAACTCAAGAAGGAACTAACAAGAAGCAAATGCAGAAAATGGCAGAAATCTGTCAAAACAGACCAGCAGGTAAAGAAGAATTTTTTCGAAGACCTTCTGTTGCTCAAATCAAAAAGTGTTGCACTAACGGAGTTAGATAACAACCTGGGGCATAAGCACAAAAAATTACAGCTCAATTCGACGTACAGAGCTCTCTCGGGAA
Organism: Avena eriantha; assembly: GCA_910589775.1. NCBI lineage: Eukaryota > Viridiplantae > Streptophyta > Magnoliopsida > Poales > Poaceae > Avena > Avena eriantha. The sequence continues at coordinate 235,879,776 of OU342744.1, read as the reverse complement.
TTTTTATGGTAAAGCACAGAAATCTGTTTCGGGACAGCAACTTTCCCAATCATTACTTCACTCTCATTAGAGATTACTTTTGGCACAAAAAGCAAATAAAAAGGATAAGGAGAGTTTATTACAGAGGTAATAACTTCCAAGACTCAACTAAAACTCTTGGGTTATCTCGCAACAAGTACTTTTCTTTAACGCCTTTAAGTTAGGCATAAGAACCAAAGAAAGAATCAAGTGTTCTCAAATGAAGAAGCATTAAGATCAATACAAGAAATATTTTCAACAAGGAAAGGTATATCATCCAAATAGGTTCTAGAGGATCCTCTCTTAATGCTCTTAGGTTCACTATTCTCATCAAAAGGGTTTGCAGGAACAATCCAATCAAGATTCTTTTCTATGGCATCATGTATTGCTACTAGTTTAAAGGGTATTGGTATCTTAGATTCCTCCCCATTAGGTTCGGTTTTGATCATCTTTTCTCGTGTACCAACAACATACACATGAGCCTAGCATATTGAAACGTTCAAAAACTTTTCTAGCTTCTTTGGCAACATCATAGAACTCCTTAAACAAAGTTTCTAGAATAAAATCCCTCTTTTCAGGGTCTTCAATTTCTTTAAGCTTAAGAAACATTACTTGCATTAAGGGGTTGGGGTTAACAAACCTAGATTCTAACATGTGAATTAAAGAAGCTGCAGCAATCTCATAGTTTGGAACAAGTTCTGCAAGGGGTCTATCCTCAGTATCTTCATGCTTACTAACATGATTAAAGAATTCTTCAATATTGTCTTTCCCAATTATAGAACCACTACCAATTGAAAGGTCTTTCAAGGTGAATGTAGGGATCAACATGGTGAGCTAAGGAAGGGGTGACAACTAAAGGAGACTTAATTTTTGTGTGTTTTTGAAATAAGAAAACAAACAAACAAACAAAGCAAAAAGAAACTAAGCAAAACAAAAACAACAAAGTAGAGAGATTGGTTATGAGGGACTCCCCTTGTGAAGATGTCCTTGACTCCCCAGCAACGGCGCCAGAAAAATGCTTGATGGCTCAATGCACGGCGCCCAGAAAAATGCTTGATGGCGGTGTTGATGTAGAGCTCGTTGGGAACCCCAAGAGGAAGGTATGATGAGCATAGCAGCAAGTTTCCCTTAGTTATGAAACCAAAGTTTAATCGAACCAGTAGGAGCAAGGAAACACTCCAAAGGTGTTACTAGCTGAGCTTTGGCAGGGCGCACTACCGGTGCTAGTAGCAACGTGGAGACCTACACAACACAACCACAGAACTTTGTCCCCAACTTGTGATGAGGTTGTCAATCTCACCGTGTTTTGCTGAAAACAAAGGATTAAACGTATCGAATGGAAAGAAGGAAAAGTTTGCAGAAAGTAAACACAAAGCACTAAACAGTTGTAGATTGTATGTAAAGTAAAAGGACCGAGATACATAGTTCACTAGAGGTGGCTCTCCTTAGATAGATAACATGCTGGGTGAACAAATTACAGCGGGGCAATTGACAAACACCGAGAATGCAATACATGCATATACTAATCATCTTGACTCGTTTGAGACTTGATTGGGCATTACAACACAATACATAGACCACCATGCAACGGCATCTATGACTAATAATCCACCTTCAGGTTATCATTCGAACCCCCTCCAGTATTAAGTTGCAAGCAAAATATTATTGCTTTACGAACTACGTGTAAAGTAAACAATACAATTGTTCTATGAACAAAGGATCATTGTTTTCTCCCTAGTAGCAACAGCACATCTAGTACCTTAGAGATTTCTATCACTTCCCCAGATTACCAGAGGCATGAACCCACTATCGAGCATAAACACTAACTCTTGGAGTTGCTAGCATCTACTTGGCCAAGATAGCTACTAACAACGGAAAGCATGCAAGATCTCAAATAACAAAGACATGATAGAATCAATAATCAATCTGAAATAGCATCTCAATATCCATCGGATCCCCGCAAACACAACATGTATGAATTACAAACAGATGATCTTGATCATGAATGGAGCTCACAAGATCTAAACATGAAAGCACAAAGGACGAGAGACTAGCCATCTAGCTACTACATGGATCCGTAGTCCAAGGATGAACTACTCACACATCACACCGGAGGCTTGCATGGTGATGAAGAAGGCCTCCATGGTGAATTCCCCTCTCTGGCAGGGTGCCGGGAAGAGCTTCATATCCCCCCGATCTAGGGTGGCTCTTGTTAATAGGTTAGTCCAAGAAATCATAATAAAAGTACTCCAAAGTTGGAACAAAACACAAGAAAGTGGATAAAACTAAGCATGGAATATCAAAAATTATAGATACATATGCAATGTATCACTAATCAATGCATTAAGGTTTCCCCAACCATAGCCTTAAGTTTAATGGTCCTCTTACTACCATACGTGCAACATTCCGGTTCGCATCCTCAGGTTTCTGTCACTCCGGCAGAACTTCCCCCTTCCTCTTACACATACTACAAACCCTATGATATTAATCCATGCGCGCACAAATATAATGGACACCAAAGTACTGTACCATATCAACATACAACTCTAATGAACCAAAGACGTTCAACCATTCAATCTAAAAACAAAGAAACTACGCAAACATGACATAGATCATAGGATTATAACTTATAGCATCAAACACCATGTTACATAGGATGGTACAGAGGTGTGTGGGAGGTTGAACCACTTCATACTAGGAGGATTAGGTGATGGAGATGGCGGTGAAGATGGTGAAGAGGGCGGTGGCACCACCGGTGCCGGCGCGGGGGACTCCTTCCCCGCCGCCGGTATCATGGGGGAGCACCGTCCCTTAGCCCCTTCCTCCATGGCTTCTTAGGATCCCTCCCCCATGGAGATGGGATCCATGGGGTAGGAAAAAACATGGCTTTGGCGGCTGCAAATTCGTGGGTAGAGATGCCCTGGGCGAATTAGGTTTCCTCCCTTTATATAGCTTTTCGGATTCCCATCACCCCATCTTGGGCTGCAGCAATTTTATGTCTAGAATGTTTGTCGTGAAATTTCCAACAACTTTGTAGTTGAAGAGTTTTTCGTTTGACGCCATCTTCGACCCGAAACTTGACCATCTTCAAAAACAGTTCTGAGACAGATTTCTGGAAAAATCCCAATTTTACTCCAACAAGGTTTCTACTTGTATTCTTGGTAATTCCTACACATCAAAGTGTAAAACAATAACATTGTGCATTTTTGCAACTATTAGTAGGTTAGTCCCAATAAATCATAAATTTATAAAAAATGAGTGTCAAAAGCATATTATTAGCATGAAACCATCAAAAATTATAGATACGTTATGGACGTATCAACATCCCCAAGTTTAGTTCCTGCTCGTCCTCGAGTAGGTAACGATTAAAACAATGTAATTTTTGATGTGACATGCAGACAACACAATCTTGATCATCATTATTGTAAAAGCATTGATAGCTGGGATTAAGGTACTCTAAACATGAATCATGAAAGATAGAGCTCTAACAATTGCAGTAAACGGTAGGATTAAAGTGCGGTAGGCATAGGGATGGATGGACGTGCGTTGCATGGACAAGACAATTCATATAGCAATGAGAACATCGGGCATTTGCAGATAAATAAGACAAAGCATCCAAGAACTAAATAATCATAGGCATGTGTTCCATATATAGTCATACGTGCTCACAATGAGAACTTGCACAACATCTTTTGTCCTGCCAGCCCGTTTGCAGCGGGGCCTCAAGGGAACTACTGGCAATTAAGGGAGCAAATAATTAACACTCCGTGAACACATGTGATCCTCACATCAAAGCCATTCCCTCCGGTTATCCCGATTTCTGTCACTTCGGGGTCTTTGGTTCCGTGCAGCAACATGTGTATACAACTTGCAGGTAAGACCACAAACAATACTATCATAATGAATCAATAACATGTTCAGATCTGAAATCATGGCACTCGGGCCCTAGTGACAAGCATTAAGCATAACAAGTCGCAACAGAGTCAAAAAACACTAATAGTAGATACCAGGCACCATGCCCTAACAATCTGATGCCATTACATGAACGATCTCATCCAATCCCTACCATCCCCATAGCCTATAGCGGGGGATTACTCACTCATAGATGGGGAAACATGGATGGTCGATGGAGAAGCGATGGTGATGATGATGGCGATGATCTCCTCCAATTCCCCGTCCCGTCAGGGTGCCAGAACAGAGTTTCTAGTTCCGAATCGTGGAATCTAGTGGTGGCGGCAGAGCAGAACTCTTTCTAGAAAAACGTCGACCCCCCCTGAGTTTTTAGGTCAGAAGGCAACTTATAGACGAAGAGGGAGACCGAGGGGGTGTCTGGGGCGGCCAGACCACCCCTGGCGCGGCCAGGCCCAGCCCGCATGGCCAGGTGGTGTGGCTAGGCCCCAGCCCCACTCCGTCTCGTATTCTGGCTCCGTGAGTCTTCTGGCGAAATAAGATTTTTGGCATATTTTCCGGGATTTTTCCTGATAGTTGATTTTCTGCACAAAAACTAGACAACAAGGTAATTCTGCTGAAAACAGCGTCAGTCCGTGTTAGTTGCATCCAATTCACACAAGTTTAGAGGAAAAACAATATCAAAAGTGTTCGGGAAAGTAGATACGTTTTGGACATATCAACTCCCCCAAGCTTAGCTTATTGCTTGTCCTCAAGAAATTCTGTTGAAAACTGAGTGCGATAAAAGAAACTTTCATGAACACATTTGCTTCATATGATGTATATATTCTCAGCATGTGATCAACTACTTAGACAATTCATAATAAGGAGTATGCAACTAAGTTTACTTAATAGGCATTGCAGGCTATGAAGAGATTCCAATTCAAAAATAATAAGTAGCATGAAACATAAACATAAGCAACATTACAATGCTCATAACAAGGTATGATAGAGTGGTATCTCACTTGCCTTTGATTGTGAATGACAAGGCACCTCTGAAGTTCAGGTGAAGACTAGAAGTAAAAATATCAAAGATACAAGCATCAAAGTCATAACACAATTAATCCAGTATTGAGACAAGCACATTATACTAAGAATGACAACTATGCTCTCAAGAAAGTGCTCATAGAATAGGTGGTGACTCAACAAGGAAATAAAAAAGTTTTGAATAGTTTGAAAGGCTTCCAAATGCTGAAAGTATGGTACTCGTTAGCTTTGAGATCTCATTGCCCCTATCATAAGAATCTTTAATATGGTTAAGGTGAAAGTGAGGTCCAATCTTAGTTATATGCTTGACAGACTATAAACTAGAAATCTCATGTCCCTTCAGTATGAGGGCCGCTCCTGATGCTACTCAACTTTAGTTACCGGTAAGTTCTTGTCATAGTAAATATGTGTGTATCATAGAGAACCGCCAACGGGATACCCCTTGCCCGATGATACGGAAGAATCCCCATATCAAAATGACAAGGCAAGCAGACAACGAGTATCTTAGCAATCTCCTTATTTACCATTGGAAAATGGTGCTTTTTTCTCTCTTTCCTCTTTTCTCATATCTCTTTTTTTCTTTTTCTCAATAGCTATCTCTCTTTTTTATAAGAAGAATGCTTCATAGATACTCATTATGCTTACGCTGTAGGTTTCCACCATGATTAGGCATGGATTAGAACGGCGGCCCAGGCATTTCTCTAACACACATACATAACTCCATGGACTTACAAGCTTCCCTTTTATTTCACACTAACGACATCCGCAAACAAAAGAGCATGATATCAACTGGGTATATATTTATAGGTGTTGAAACCGTTCCCCGTGACATCACGGTTCTGCTAATCCCTAGCCTATAATTTTCAAGCATATAACTTTCATGGACAATCACAATGGTTCAGGTTTATTAAGTGCAGCAAATAAAGTCTGCCATCAAGTTCCTGAGAGCTTTACTAACTAACTTTCTCATAATAAGCAAACATTTTATTCAGAAGAAAACAAGGCATATTGAATATGCACGGAACAGCAAATGATGCTAATAGGTAGGTATGGTGGACACTTTTGGCAATATTGGTTTTGGGGAATTGGAAACACGAGTACAACATACTCAGTGTAAGTGAAGGCTAGCAATAGTAAGGGAGCGACAAACGAGAGAGCAATAACTGTCATAATCATGCTTGCAACAAAACAGGACTAACCATGGCATGAAAGTGATTCAAGACCCTCAAGGAAAAATAATTCATCGAGGCATAATTGATTATTTTAGTCATATGCATGCGTGAGCATGTGCCAAGTCAATTCATGTGAAACATTCAGAGGAGGATACCACAGTGTCATACCAAGTTATGAATAGAGTAATGCATGCAAACATTCATATGACATGCTACAAACTATTAGAAAGCTGGAACTAATCATATGAAAGCAAGAACTACTAAGCATCCATAAATAACATACACCCTACACGAACAGGCTAAGCATGCCCACAGTGATGAGTATATGTACAAAAACGAAAACAAAGTCGTTACCAGCCGCTTACCACACCTCAAGTTGTCATTAATCCTCATTATTGCCCTTCACTTGTGTGGCTTGAATAATAACATGAAACCAAATTCCACTAAGGACTGCTAAACCCTGCAACAAACTCACAAAACCAAAGAAGAACAACAAATATTTTTGGTTTTTTTGGTTTTTTAAACAAGAACCAAAAAGGAAGAACAAGCAAAGCAAAGTCTGTTTGGGTTTTTTCGAATAGTTCAAACAAAGAAAAAAAGGGAAAAGCAAACAAAGGCAAAAAGAAGAAGAAGCAAACAAAGAGAAACAATAGAAATATTTTTGGTCTTTTTGTGTTTTAGAAAGCAAAAAGCAAAGAAAGAACGAAAACTAAAAAGAGAACGAAACATGAATATACAAAGTACCGACACAAAATGATATGGAGATGAGCGCGATGTCGGTGTACCTCCCCCCAAGCTTAGGCTTTTGGCCTAAGTGGGTGTCAATCCAAATACGGGTAAGGGTTCCAAGCAGGCGGGTCATTGTAAGAATGGTCGTAGTTAGGCCCTTGGGAAGAACAAGAAGCTCCCCAATCATAGGTAGGCTGCTGATATGAAGACTCCCCCTTATTCGAGGGCTGGACCGAATCATCTGTGACCTCCCTTCTAGTATCCTGCTCCTGTTGGGAGAGCTCTCCCAAGTACATATCAAGCTCCTCCTCCGTGAGGGACCATCCTACCCTGTTATCAAGGTTAAACAAAACAGGTGCAGGAAAAAGAACAACTCGCTCGGACTTGCTCCTTCTCCAACCAGCCTTGAGAAAGGTTATTTCATAAGACAACTCACTCAAAGTAGCCCAAGAAGAAACAAATTTATGATGTATCGTGGAATTAAGATCAAGCCTTTCTATAGGAAACTATAGGTCGAGATGATGAGGCACTAAACCATGCAATACTAGTAAACGAGAAGCAATGACGCCTCCACAAATTCCACCTTTCTCGCGATTAGCAGCAAGATGGAAAGCTATCAAAGCACCCAAGTTGTAAGTCCTATCTCGTTTTAAAGCAGCTGAGATGAATGCTAGATCATACGAGGATAACTTGTTGGCAGTTTTCCTAGCAAGAACACACTTGGCAATAAACTAAGCAAAGTAGCGAATAGAAGGGAGATGAATTTTACGGATTTTCCTGCTCTCCTTCGAGAAGTTGCTCCCTTGGCAAATTTCTGCGTACAAGTCCATGAGTGGTGCAGGTCGCTCTTTAATGCTTCCACATGATCCCCACCGATGTACCTTAATAGCTGCACAAAAGTCATCAAGAGAAAGGTCGACAGCTATATTGTAAATTTTGTAGTGGACCATAGGGTTAGGCAAAGAGTGACTAAATCGAAAGTCCTGCACTATAGACATAGTTAGTTTCACAAATTGACAGGTTTCATCCTCCACAAAGTGCTCCAATCCTGCATTAGTAACCAAAGTATGGAAGTCCTGAGAAATTCCTGCAACCCTCATGAATTCGGAGCATGGATAGATGGAAGGAAAAACTTCCTCCTCTCGGTGAACCTTCATAACCTCAAGCACCCTCAGTTCATGTTGGTTGAGTTGATGCTCATTCATCTTCTATTCTGAAATTTAAACATCCATTACACAAGTGATTGCAAAGTGAATATATAATGAAGGGCACAACTCATGGGGATTTGTAAGAGGCCTAAACATGCATCAAAACTATATCTCTAAGCAATGAAGAAACTTACAAGATCTCAAAAACTGTCACCTATAGCAGCAAAATACTCAAGATATAAACCACTAAACACAAATCTACTTGGACAAGCGGAGGAGTCACATACCGGAGAACAATTGCTCCAAATTTCAGCAGCAAAGATGGGCTGAGTAAGGAGATCGAAAAATCAAGGGCAAGAACAGCAAGAACGGGATTTCGAGCAATGAACTAGTGTTTTCTCGGGAGGGAGAACAAAGTGGCAAGTGAGAGAGTGAGTGGAGGGCCAGGGGTGGCCCACACCATGGCCAGGCGCGCCCCTGGGCTGGCCATGCCACCAGGTGGTGTGCCTGCCTGGTGGGCTCCCCTGGAACCTTCTAGGCACTCCTCTGCCCCTTTTTCACGTAAAAATTAAATATGAATTTTCTAGAATTTTTCGAGACACTTTATTTTTGGGTAATTTTTAGGTATAGATGAATGATTTTCTGACAGAAATATTTTTTCGAAAAGATGCAAAAGCAAAACAAAGCTCAAAACTTTAGAAGTTCTAAGACACTCTAATATGAAAGCAACTAACAATAGAAAAGTAAACTAAGCGAAAGAAAAAACTAAAATGGATAAAATAAAAGTAAGCAAAGATAATCATGGTGAAAACATTTTTTTGGTCATTAAAATCCCTTTGTTAACAAGGTTGATCTGGTCTTGTTACCAAAACAATTTTATATGAAACAAAACGTTGTATTCCACTAATGATTATGTTACCTCGACCTTGATAGCAATGGTCCCAATCATAATAGTTTCATATTTTTCTCTTGGTATGGGACAATATATTTCTCCAACTTGAATGCCCTCAACATGTTCAATTGAATTCAAACCATAAGTCCTATCAATCTTCTTGGGGAAATAGACAGGATGCTCCTTGTCATTAACACTAAAAGTCACCTTTCCTTGATTACAATTAATAATAGCTCCTGCAGTATTAAGAAAAGGTCTCCCGAGAATAATAGACATATTATCATCTTTAGGCATTTCAAGCACAACAAATTCAGTTAATATCGAGCAATTATGAGCCACTTGAACAGGTACATCCTCACATATACCAACAGGAATAGTAGTAGATTTATCAGCCATTTGCAAAGATATATCAGTTGGTATTAGTTTTTCCAGTTGAAGTCTCTTATAGAAAGAAAAAAGGCATAACACTAACTCCTGCTCCCAAATCACACAAAGCAGTTCTAACATAACTATTTTTAATAGAGCAAGGAATAGTTGGAATCCCAGGGCCTCCAAGTTTCTTAGGAACCTGACCATTAAAGGAATAATTAGCAAGCAAAGTAGAAATTTCTTCATTAGGGATCTTCCTTTTATTCGAGACAATATCCTTCATATACTTTGAATAAGGAGGCAATTTAATAGCATCAGTCAAAGGAATTTGCAAGAATAAAGGTTTCATCCACTCACAAAACTTGTTATAGTGTTCATCTTCCTTTGACTTGTGTTTCTTATCAGGGAAAGGCATAGGTTTTTGGACCCAAGGCTCTCTTTCACTACCATGTTTCTTAGCAACAAAATCTTCTTTAGTGTATTTAGTATTCTTAGAGTTCCTTTCAGGTTGTTCTTCAACTTTTTCTTTATCAGGAGCATCATTTTCTTCATTACCACTTTCAGTTTCAGCATCAGAGACAGATATACTATTAGGATCTTTAGCAGGTTCAGAAGGTTCTACAATAGTTTTATGTTTCTTTTTTCTTTTCTTAGGAGTAGTACCACTATTTTCAGCTTGTTGAGAATCCTGCTCAATTCTTTTAGGATGCCCCTCAGGATATAGAGGATCCTGGGTAGCAGCACCACTTCTAGTTCTAATTTCATAAGCATGTTTTTCTTTAGCAGCATTAACTAGCAAGTCTTTTTGTACTTTAATAAGCTGATCAAATTGAGTTTGAACCATTTGAAAATGTTTAACAAGCATTTTAACATCATTAGAGGTTCTTTTCACAATATACTTTAACTCAACAATAGCTCTAGAGTTTTCCATTAAATGATTTTGCACCCTTTTATTGAAATTATCTTGCTTAACAATAAAAACATCAAATTCTTCTAAGCATTGATCATGAGGTTTAGAGTAAGGGATGTCACCTTCATAAAAATGTTGGAGAGAGTGTACCTCAATAGTGGATGAGTGGGGGATTGGCTTACATAATTCTTCTATAGGAGGTAAATTCTTGACGTCTGTAGCTTTAATTCCCTTCTCCTTAAGACATTTCTTAGCTTCCTTCATCACTTCATCATTTAGTTCAATAACTCCCCTCTTCTTTGATGTTGGTATAGATGCAGGAATAGTTGGTTCAGGTATAGTTGTCTCAGGCATAGCTGGTTCAGGAGAAGTCCAGTCTTCATAATTATTGCTTATTTTAGCCATTAATTCCTCGGCTTCATTGGGAGTCCTATTCCTGAAAACACAATTAGCACAACTATCCAAGTATGTCCTAGATTCTTCAGTTAGTCCATTATAAAATATGTCAAGAAGCTCATTCTTAGGTAATGGACATCTAGCATGTGCATGAATAAATGCACAAAACCTTGCCCATGATTCAGGCAATATCTCTTTTTCTCCCTGTTTAAAATCAAAAAGTTCCTGCAAAATAGCATGTCTAGCACTAGGTGGAAAATATTTCTGAAGGAAGGTACTAATCAAGCAATCAGGGCTATCAATAGATCCAGGAGGTAAATTATTAAACCAAGTTTTAGCTTCTCCTTTCAGTGAAAAAGGGAAAATTTTAGCAACAAAGTAGGTGCGCATCTTAATATCATCATAAAATAAGCCACTCATGGTTGAAATCTCAGTCATATGTGCTATCGCACTTTCATACTTAGTCCCAGAAAAAGGTTCTTTCTCAACAATAGCTATGTAAGATAGATCAAGAGAGAAATCATAGTCCTTATCTTTAATGTTTATGGGAGATGCAGCAAACTTAGCATTAGGAGACAATTTGGGTTTTATAGTACGCCTCTCAAGGAGTCTCTTAGCAGCACTCCTATCATGGGTGTTTTGACATTCCTTAATAAATTCATCGGTCATCTCCATATAACCGTCTTCAATATTATAGCTCTCTCTAGACTCAGGTGAACTAACAGGTGTAGTAGTGTCTTCATTAGGAGTTTCAGTATTTCCAGCTATGGTTCTAGAAATCGTAGCATCTAGGAAAGGACCTAATGAACCACTATTATCAAGCACAGTAGAAGCAACATCATAAGTATCAGAAGTTTCAGATTCAGCGGTTGTAGTAGTGTGTGTAGCATGTGTATGTGGTGGTGTAAGGAACTTACTCATAACAGATGGTGAATCAAGAGCAACAGAACCGTACCTCTTCTTGCAGTGGATGGTAAAATAGGAACCTTGCCATCACGAGACTTACCCATGATGGATGGATGGCAGCGAATAATAGTGATTCCAAGTGGACTTGATAAATAAAGCTATGCTCCCCAGCAACGGCGCCAGAAAATAGTCTTGATGACCCACAAGTATATGGGGTGTATCACAGTATTTTCGAGGGAAGTGAAACCAATTTATTGATTCGACACAAGGGGAGCCAAAGAATATTTATAAGCCTTAACAACTGAGTTGTCAATTCAGCTGCACTTGGAAACAATCTTGCTCATAGCAGTTTATCAGTAGCAACAGTTTTGTAGTAGGAATAGTAAAGTAGTAGTAGTAGTAAAAGTAAAGACAGTAGTAACAATTGTAGTAAACGATAGGATTAAAGCACAGTAGGGATAGGGATGGATGGACGGGCGTTGCATGGACAAGACAATTCGTATAGCAATCAGAACATAGGGCATTTGCAGATAAATAAGACAAAGCATCCAAGTACTAAATAATCATAGGCATGTGTTCCATATATAGTCATACGTGCTCGCAATGAGAACTTGCAAAACATCTTTTGTCCTGCCAGCCCATTTGTAGCGGGGCCTTAAGGGAACTACTGGCAGTTAAGGTGCTCCTTTTAATAGAGCACCAGAGCAAAGCATTAACACTCCGTGAACACATGTGATCCTCACATCAAAGCCATTCCCTCTGGTTATCCTGATTTCGGTCACTTCGGGGCCTTTGGTTCCGGACAACAATGTGTGTATACAACTTGTAGGTAAGACCACAAAAAATACTATCATAATGAATCAATAACATGTTTAGATCTGAAATCATGGCACTTGGGCCCTAGTGACAAGCATTAAGCAGAACAAGTCGCAACAAAGTCAAAAAGCACTAATAGTAGATACTAGGCACCATGCCCTAACAATCCGATGCCATTACATGAACAATCTCATCCAATCCCTACCATCCCCGTAGCCTATATCGGGGGATTACTCACTCATAGATGGGGGAAACATGGATGGTCAATGGAGAAGCGATGGTGATGATGATGGTGATGATCTCCTCCAATTCCCCATCCCGGCAGGGTGCCAGAACGGAGTTTTTGGTTCCGAATCGTGGAATCTGGTGGTGGCGGCGGAGCGGAACTCTTTATGGAAAAACGTCGACCCTCCCCCTGAGTTTTTAGGTCAGAAGGCAACTTATAGGCGAAGAAGGATACCGTGGGTGTGTCTGGGGTGGCCAGGCCTAGCCCGTGCGGCCAGGTAGTGTGGCCAGGCCCCATCCCCACTCCGTCTCGTATTCTGGCTCCACGAGTCTTCTAGCGAAATAGGATTTTTGGCATATTTTCAGAATTTTTCCTGATAGTTGATTTTCTACACAAAAACTAGACACCAAGGTAATTCTGCTGAAAACAGCGTCAGTCCGTTTTACTTGCATCCAATTCACACAAGTTTAGAGGAAAAACAATAGCAAAAGTGTTCGGGAAAGTAGATACGTTTTGGACGTATCACATAGCACACCTTCAAAGTTCATAAGGGTGACTAGATACAAATAGTTTAAGAACAAGCAATATCAAAGTTATGCATCAATCAACAAGTATTGGGACAATGCACATTAAACTAAGAATGGCCACTATGCTCTCTTAATAGGTGCATAAAGATAGAATATGGAGACTCAACATAAAAGTCAAACAAAGTCCTTCTTGGAAGGAAGTAGGGATTCAAGTCTCATAAAGAGCTTCCAAAAATTATGGTACTTATTAATTTTCAGCTCTCATTGCCCCTATCATAAGCATCTTTAGGTGATTAAGGTTAAAATGACACAACTAAGAGAATATGCTTGACAAGTTATAAGTTGAAATCTCATGCCCCTTACTTACAAGTACCGAACCTCATGCTACTCAACTTCAGTCACAAGTAAGCTCTTGTCATTGTAAGTACATATGTATCATAGAGAACCGCCAACAGAGTACCCCTTGCACATGATATAGGAGCTATCCCATAATCAAAATGACAAGGCAAGCAGACAATGAGCATCTCAGGGATCTTTTTATTTGCTATTTGCATAGGTTTTTATTGAGGATGCTTCATAGAGTGCTCATTATGGTTTTGCTGCAAGTTTCCACCATGATTAGGCATGGCTTAGGCTAGTGGCCCAGGCATTTCTCTAACACACATACAAACTCCATGATGTTACAAGTTCCCCTTTTATTTCACACCGTTGGGATCCATAAGCAAAAGAATCATGATATCAACAGAATATAAGTGCAATGTTGAAAGCGTTCCCCATGATACATGGTTCTGCTAACTTAAACTTATAAAGTGCAAGCATATACGCAACAAAGATGGAGATAATGGTTCAAGTTTATTAAGTGCAAGAAAATAAAGTGTACCATCAAGTTCATGAGAGCTTTAATCACTAATTTTCACATAACAAGTTTAATTCAGAAGGTAGCTAAAAGCATGAATATACTTGGAATAGCAAATGCTAATAGGTAGGTATGGTGGACTCTTTGGGATAACTTGGTTTTATTTGGATTTGGATGCATGAGTGGAACTAATACTTGGTTATGGACGCTAGCAAAAGACTGGGAGCGACCAACTAAAAGAGCAATAATGGCCATAATCATGCAAAGCGACAAAACAACATTAATTAAAGCATAAAGTGATCTTACAAGTCGAAAACTAAAGGATCATAAAGGCTATGGTGACTTGGGATAGTCATAACATTGTGTGAGCATGCGCCAAGTCAACCCAAATAAAGCATCAAAGGAGAATACCACAATATTATGCTTTAATATGCTAAAACAACGCATGATTCTTTCAAGGCGCATTAAGCAATCTCAATTGTTTATAACATGTCATGCTACAGAAAAAATCACTAAGCATAAAGCCAAAATAATATCAAGCATGACATGACAAAGCATAGGCCACCGTCAAAAACGAGCTCCTTTTACCACTTAAGCATGAACTTTTCCTACTCTTTTCCAATCCAAACCACACTTATTTGAAAACTAATGTATGAAAGAGGGGGTCCAACCAATTTATTTAAGCAACCTAAGAAAACCAAGCAAATGAAAACAAAAACGAAGACGCTCCAAGAACAACACAACTGTGCATGAAACAATAAAACTGAAGTAATTGGAAGAAACCTGAGATTTTTATTGATGAAGAAGGGGATGCCTTGGGCATCCCCAAGATTTGACCCTTATAATTCTTGGATATTTCTTGGGTTGACACACGTGTCATCTCCAAGCTTGATATTTAGTCAATTCTTCATCTCATTACATCACTCTTTCCATTCACCTGAAATTTTTCCTTCATACAAAACTTCACACAATCTTTATTAGCAACATTAGTGCACTCAAGATAATAAGTCTTTGGGTTCAGTTCCAACACCAATAAAACTTCCATTAAAACACAAGATGCTGTAGCAATTGCATAAAAAGCTCAATTCCCCAAAAAGAACCCAAAAAGCAATCAACAAGAAGCAAATGCAAATAATGGCAGAAATCTGTCAAAACAGACCAGCAGGTAAAGACCAATTTTTTTGAAGACCTTCTGTTGCTCAAATCGAAAAGTGTTGAACTCACGAAAGTTATATAACAATCTGGGGCAGAAGCACAAAAATTAACAGCTCAAACCGACATACAGAGATTTTACACGAATTTTTATAGCGAAGCACAAAAATCTGTTTCGGGACAGCAACTTTCCCAAGCATTACCGCTCTCTCATTAGAGGTCACTCTTGTCACAAAAAGCAAATAAAAAGGATAAGGAGCGGTTATCACAGGTGTAATAACTTCCAAGACTCATCTAAAACTTTTGGGTTATCTTCCAATAAGTACTTTTCTTTAACGCCTTTAAGTTAGGCATAGGAGCAAGATTCTAGCATTTTCGAATGAATAAGCATTAAGATCAATATCAGAAATATCTTTATTTTTCAAGGCTTCATGCATTCCTACAAGTTTTTAACTTAAAATATTCCATGGAAATATTTTTTTTAACTTTAAGTCGACCCCCACTTAACCATTACTCATCTTTTCAATCACTTTCCTTTTTGAAAATATTTTTAGGTAACAAGTACAACTTTTTTTTGTAATTCGCATTCCCTATCCATACTAAGATAGAGAACAACTTAAAAATGAAAGTAAAACCTACTTTATAGGTAAAGCAAACAAGTGCACACAAGAATATTCACCCACACGCTATTGCTTCTCGGCAACGGCGCCAGAAAAGGTCTTGATAACCCACAAGTATAGGGGATCGTGTGTACCTTTTCGATAAGTAAGAGTGTCGAACCAATCGAGGAGCTAAAGTTAGGATAAATATTCTCTAAAGTTCTATCAACCACTGATACAACTCTATGCACACTAAACGTTTGCATTATCTAGGAAATAAAACTAGAGCAACAATACGAGTAATAGAGATAGCTTTGCATGATAATAAATAACAAGAAAGTAAAGCTAGTTGCTGCAGCAATAAATACACTAAACTAACAGAACCATAAGTGTGAAATAGTGGTGGTAATTGTGGTGGCTTTGTCCAAGTTTAAATAGCGAATAGATCGGGTTCATTGTCTTTGATGCAGTTTTCTATGTGGGAGAGACTAAATATACATGCGCTTCACTACTTGGAATTACATGTACTATATGATTGGATTGTTAGCAAACATCCGTAAGTACTAATCAATGCATTAAGGTTTCCCTAACCATAACCTTAAGTTTAATGGTCCTCTTACTACCATACGTGCAACATTCGGGTTCGCGTCCTTAGGTTTCTGTCAATCCGGCAGAACTTCCCCCCTTCCTCTTACACATACTACAAACCCTATGATGTTTAATCCATGTGTGTAGAAATATAATGGACACCAAAGGACTGTACCATATCAACATACAACTCTAATGAACCAAAGAAATTAAACCATTCAATCTAAAAACAAAGAAACTACGCAAACATGACATAGATCATAGGATTATAACTTATAGCATCAAACATCATGTTACATAGGACGATACAGAGGTGTGTGGGAGGATGAACCACTGCATACTAGGAGGATTAGGTGATGGAGATGACGGTGAAGATGGTGAAGAGGGCGGTAGCGGCGCCGGCGCCGGCGCGGGGGACTCCTTCCCCACCGCCGGTATCATGGGGAGCACCGCCCCTTAGCCCCCTTCCTCCATGGATTCTTAGGATCCCTCCCCCCATGGAGATGGGATCCATGAGGTAGGCAAAAACGTGGCTTTGGTGGGTGCAAATTCGTGGGTGGAGATGCCCTGGGTGAATTAGGTTTCTTCCCTTTTCGGATTCTCGTCACCTTATCTCAGGCTGCAGTAAATCGGTCCTAAAAGGCCCGTCTGGATTCGGGATCAGCTAAATTTTATGTCCAGAACGTTTGTCGCAAAATTTCCAACAACTTTGTAGTTGAAGAGTTATCCGTTTGACGCCGTGTTTGACCCGAAACGTGACCATCTTGAAAAAGAGTTCTGAGACAGATTTCTGGAAAAATCCCAATTTGACTTCAACAAGGTTTCCACTTGTATTCTTGGTAATTCCTACACATCAAAGTGTAAAACAAGGACATTGTGAAATTTTGTAACTATTAGTAGGTTAGTCCAAATAAATCATAAACTTTATAAAAAAGGAGTGTCAAAAGCATATTATTAGCATGAAACCATCAAAAATTATAGATACGTTTTGGACGTATCAAGGTGCTTGTTGGAGAGGAGGTGACGTTCTGTGTTGATAGCAAGCATGATGATGATGGCCGACGACACTCTCCCTCGACATTTATCACTTAATTTATGTTTTGGATAGTTACTGTACTCAAATATTATGAACTTCTTTAGTGTGTCTCACACTTTGTGAGACGGTTATTCATATGTGTTTGTAACAAACAGTTGTTCCACTTTTAAGAATGATTTCTATTTGTATTCATATCTTGTTTTATTATATGTGAATTATTCTTGTTGTTTGAAACTAATTGATAATGCATGAATGTTTGTAAAATAATGAAATGCCTCTAAAAATACCCAACTTAATGATATTTCATTACTGAATGAAACCATTGTTTAAATTCAAAGTTATAATGATAATATGTGAAAGTCATTCGATTTCTTCTCAAATGTAAATCATGCCTAAGTTTGGCAAAATAACTTGAACACCGTGTATTACTTGAATACAAAGTGTTTAATGAATTGTTGAAAGTAAATACATATTCGATGTATTGTGTTTTAACGAAAATGGTAATTATCATTATATGATTGTATAAAGGTGTAAAGTAGTTTACCAAAGGAAACATGAATATGAAACTATTTGATTTGATCAAAGTGTTTCATCCACAAAGAGTATAAATATAAAAGAGAATCTAATTACTATGATTTGATCAATAGTAATGAAATTCGACTTTATAAGAATGGCATAAAAGAAATTGTGGAATGCAAAGCGTTTTGAAACGTCAAAATGCAAAGCATCACAATGTGATATTAGATATCCAAGTGGGTAAATAGATGGAACCAAGTAAATCGTTGTAGTGTAGATGTAGAGACCATTAGTTAGAAATAGTTAGCACTCAATTAGAATATATAGTGAACCATTTGAATTCGAAAGTGGCTCCATATCTGGTATAGATCGTCGTAAAAGTTTTGGGGTTATTTGATATAACCAAAACAATAGCAAATAAGTCCTTGTAGAGTATTCATTGGAAACTTTGAATACAAAGTCCATAGCTAAAACCAAAAGGGAAGCAAAACTTGTATTGCTTGGATTTTGGTGCATTCTAGAGAAAGCTCACTTTTAGTGATATTTCTCAATTATGGAGCAAATGGAAGATACTGAAAAACATGATGAGGATTCAAATCCATGCATCAGAGTGTTGAGAATCACAACGGACAACGTTCCTGAACGATTCTCTTCACAAAGGAAAGAATCCATGATAATGATCATTGTGTTTTCCCCACTGGTGTTTCACTACATGAAGTAGGATTCAAAATGTAATCCATATCTTGTATGGAGACATTTGTGAATCATTTGTCATGATTCTTGGAATATGACATACCTACGAACTACTAAGGAAATAATGGTAATCTAAAATTATGAGAAATCCCAAAGCAAAATTCACTGGAGATTAGAACAATTCGTTGCTAAATCTCACAAGTAAAAGGGGTTACTTAGATTTTCCCAGATGACGGCAAAGCCATAGTGGAAAAGGGGGTGAATGACAAAAGCACAATTTGTCAAGTATTGGACGAATTCAAATGAATTTGATTCAAGTGTGCTAAATGTCTAGTGGATTTGAAACTAGTAAAAGTACTAGTATCTCAAAGTAAATCTCCAAGTTTGATATTTGATCAAAAGTTTTGAAGTTGTTGAAAATAGTGAGTAGATATGCAATTTGCATAAAATTGAGTGGGAGCTATGAAAGTCTTCCTAAAACAATATGTGAATGACATATTTTTGAGTGGGAGCAATATAAGTCTCAAATTCAAATATGTAGGAACATAGTTTGAGTAAGAGTAGTGACTGATAACCAAATATGTTAGGAACATATTTTGAGTGGGATCTTATAGGAGTGATTCTTAAGTGTGTTAAGAATAAAAGCGCAAGTACCAATAAATAATGATTTATGAGGTGTAGAAGTTGATAATAAGTGTATTATGATATTATGTAATATTTCTTAAGGGATTCTGAAAAGGGTTTCGGAACAGAAGTTAATTAAGGAACTAGTCCTTAATAACTCAAGTTAGGAATAGTATTAAGTTTAACATCAATGGTTGAAAGAAAGAATAGGATGATCATCATCCACTATGTTGAGACATAGGTTCTATCTTAGAAAACCATGATGATAACTTAACATAATATATGATCCAATAAGGAACGTTTAAATTGAGCTAAGTTTGTCCGCAGTGTCTAATAGAGAACTACAGACATGTTTTCCAAATCCATAAAGGATGACATATATTAAAACATAAAGGGTTATGTTATAAGGGAATTTGTTGCAAACTCCCGTAATACCGATTAGAGTCAAGTAGGAAGCAAGGTGAACAAAAACCTCGAAAGTTGCACAGGGTGCACTCATGTTTCGATGAATACATTTATAATAATAGATAAGGATACCATCTAAAGTGTTGTATAATGTTATGGCGGGGGTAGTTCACTTTAACATAGAATGATGTGTCCTAGGGCATAGTGCCCATGAGAAATCCCTCAAGGTTGATCTAAAGTCACTGTAGGCTCCTGGAATCAGGCCTCGTTCTGCTGCCATAGCGACGATACATACACACACAGATGTTATCACGTGATGATAAAGTATTAATGTCAACCAAAGTGACATTACTAAGTTGCAAAGGATTTGGGACTATAAAAGTACAGACCTAAGACTCAACCTCTTCCATGAGCAAGCATGTTCAGGGTACCGGACATGGTGCCAATGATTAAGAACAAATGCAGCTAGTGCATTTGTACTCTAGTGCAAGTGGGAGACTGTTGGAAATATGCCCTAGAGACAAATAGTAGTAAGGACTATTATCATATTTCATATAGTTTATGATTAAGTTTTATATCATGCTATAACTATGTTGAGTGGAAACATCAATACACGTGTGATATACAAACAACCAGGGGTTCCCAGTGAAACTCTAGTCACTGGATTATTGGTCAACAGATGATCATGTTTCCTGATCATGTGGCATTTATGCTAGTTGGAAATGGAGTCAACTCATTCTGAGAATGAGATGATGAACCAATACCCAACATAAACATCATGACCCGATCATGTCACAAAGTTCAAGTTATGATGATTAGAAATGGATCCTTGTAGACTATTCATTAGACCGTGAGGCTATATCAATCACTGTCTCCCGAGAGTGCTTAGATAGCATCAAGCGCCACTTGGTAATATAGTGGTTATAAAGGTGTGTTCAGGTACTCGGAGGAAACCGTAGAGGAAATATATGTCAAGAGCGGGATTTGTCCGTCCATGTGACGGGAAGATACTCAAGGGACCACTCGGAGAGGTTATATCCAATAGCTGCGCAGCGTGTGATTTGATCACAGTGATATCACTTGTCGGAACGAGTCAAGTAGCATTGTTCAGTAACGAGATTGAACACGACATGGTGATGTCATTGATTAGATCTCGGGAAATACAAGTATCAAGAGACAAAGGGAATAAGACACGATTGTCCTGGTTCAAACGACAAAAGATCTTCGTGGAACGCACATGGGTCACATGGCCATCCAGGTGCCTCTGTCGATCATGGGTGCGGGAGTGTCCCGACCATGTCTGGAGTGTTCCCAAACCGTGGGGTATCACGCTTAAGGGCTTGATGATTCTTAGAGAGTGTTTATAGGATCGGTAGAATCACCGAAGAATAGTAGGGAGAAAAGCGGAAGGGTTTCGATAAGTCCGGAGGATGTGCAGAGTGGAGGTGGAAGTGTTCCACAACCATGGAGGTTGAATAATATGTGAATGAATGTTAAATATTGATTTAATAATTTATTCATAATTATTTAATAAAGAGAAAATCAATTTAAAAGGTCAAAAGTCTTAATGGGCCAATTCCCGGAGGGGAGAGGGCCCATTAGGGAAAGGCAAGAGGAGGAAGGGGCCAAGGGGGTGGTCGGTGGCCCTATTGGGCCAGCCCCCCATGTGGGGCCCATGAGGGGGTGGCCGGTGGCGCCTCCCCCACCTCCTCCTCCTTTAGTCCCACCTCGGGACTTTGAGGGAGGTAGTACCTCCCCTCCCCCTATATATAGTGGGGGTATTTGGCCAGATAAATACACCCAATAATCAATAAAGGTCTTCTCACTTTTGGGAGGACCTCTAATTGATATTTTCTCTCTCTCCCTCTCTCTCCCGTGACCGTGGTCCCAAGTCTGGACTGCGCGAACGAGAGACATCTTCACCGCGGAGAACTGTCGTGTTGCGGGATTCGGATCCAAGAGCTCTACTTCCGCAACAGTTGCTGGATCGGGGAAGCGGGAGTCATCGTCAGGCACCGGACGTGTGTAACTCCCTGCGAGGTGTCGCACTTGAGGCACTCAAGTCACTGGAGCCAAAGGAGCGCAAGGAATTCATCACGACATTGAGGTCGGCTTCGCCTCGTCTACATCAACCACGCTCTCCTAAGCATTGACAACGCTTTTCGGTCTTCAAGGGTAAGTTCGCGAAAAGCCCCTCCCGTTACTGTATTACTAATAGATAGGTCCTGGCAGCTTCAGGGGTTCAGGGGCGTAGGGTAAAAATTATTGTTTTCATACGTGGAACCCCAACATAGTTTTCAAATAGTTTGGTTTGGATTGGAAAAGAGTAGGAAAGTTCATGCTGAAGTGGTAAAGAGAGCTTGTTTTTGACTATGGCCCATGATTTGTCATGCCATGCTTGACATTGTTTTGGCTTTATGCTTAGTGATCTTTGTTGTAGCATGACATGGTATAAACAATTGAGATTGATTAATGTGCCTTGGAAGAATCATGCATTGTTTTAGCATATTTAAGCATAGTATTGTGGTATTCTCCTTTGATGCTTTATTTGGGTTGACTTGGTGCATGCTCACACCATGTTAGGACTATCCCAAGTCACCATAGCCTTTATGATCCTTTAGTTTTCAACTTGTAGTATCACTTTATACTTTGATTAATGATCTTTTTTCGCTCTTCATGATTATGGCCATTATTGCTCTCTTAGTCGGTCGCTCCCAGTCTTTTGCTAGCCTCCCTAACCAAGTATGAGTTCCACTCATGCATCCAACTCCTAAAACCAAGTTATTCCAAAGAGTCCACCATACCTACCTATTAGCATTTGCTATTCCAAGTATATTCATATTTTTATCTACCTTCTGAATTAAAACTTGTTATGAGACAACTAGTGATTAAAGCTCTCACAAACTTGATGGCACACTTTACTTTTCTTAGCCTTAAAAAACTTGAACCATTGTGTCATCTATGTTGTATATGCTTCCACTTATATGTTGGGGATTAGCAGAACCATGTTGTTATGGGGAACGCTTTCAACATTGCATTTGTACTTTGTACCTAGTTGATATCACACTCTTTTTTCTATGGATGTCGTTGGTGTGAAGTGAAAGGGGAGCTTGTAAGTCCATGGAGTTATGTATGTGTGTTAGAGAAACGACGGGGCCGCCGGTCTAGTCCATGCCTAATCTTGGTGGAAACCTGCAGCGTAACCATAATGAGATGTATATGAAGCATTCTTCTTATAAAAAAAGAGTCGGATATTGAGAAAAAGAGAAAAAGAAAAAAAGATATGAGAAAAGAGGAAAGAGAGAAAAAAGCACCATTTGCCCATGGTAAATAAGAAGATTATTGAGATGCTCGTTGTCTGCTTGCCTTGTCATTTTGATATGGGGATTCTTCGGTATCATCGGGCAAGGGGTACCCCGTTGGCAGTTCTCTATGATACACATGTACTTACTATGACAAGAACTTACCGGTAACTAAACTTGAGTAGCATGAGGAGCGACCCTCGTATTCAAGGGACATGAGATTTCCAACTTATACTTTGTCAAGAATATACTCCATAGTTTGTTCACTTTAACCTTAATCACTTCAAGATGCTTATGGTAGGGGCAATGAGAGCTAAAATCTAATAAATACCATAATTTTTGGAAGATCTTTATGAAACTTGAATCCCTGGTTCCTTCTATGAAGGCCTTTCTTTTACTTTTATGTTGAGTCTCCACCTTCTATCTTTATGCACCTATTTTGAGAGCATAGTGGCCATTCTTAGTTCTATGTGCATTGTCCCAAGACTTGTTGATTGATGCATAACTTTGATATTGCTTGTTCTTAAACTATTTGTATCTAGTCACTCTGATGAACTTTGAAGGTGTCCTATGCATTTATGTTTCCTGCTCTATGAGGCACAAGCTGAATGCCACTATGCTATGTTTTCTTTATGTGAAACAAACAAACGTCTTGCAAAGCATTGTTATTCATGAATATTTTGTTTGTGCCTTTTCATGTTACAACATAGTTGCTATGTCTTATTGCTAAAACTTTAACTTTCATGCTATGTTGAAGTACTATGATCCCAGCTATCAATGTTTTAAAAATACTTTGATCAAGTTTATGATGGTGCATGTCACCTCAAAAATTATTCTTTCTTTTTATCACTTACCTACTCGAGGACGAGCAGGAGTTAAGCTTGGGGATGTTGATACGTTGCTAACATATCCATAATTTTTTATGTTCCATGCTTGGTTTTTATCTACTTTCTTATGTTTTGTCCACACTTTGGAGTACTTTCTATACACTTTCTTGGACTAACCTATTAACAAGATGCCATAGTGCCAGCTGCCTGATTTCTGCTGTTTTTGGTTCCAGGAAAGTCAGAAAATGAATATTCTCGGAATTGGATGGGACAAAAGCCAAAGTCAGTTTTTCACCGAGGGGGACATAGAGCCAGAATACGAGACGGAGAGGGGCCAGAGGGCCGCCACACCACCTGGCCGCGCGCCAGGCCTGGCCCGCGCCAGGGGGTGGTGTCGCTGCCTAGGGCACCCCCTCGGCCTAAGTGACAGAAATCTCTAAGGTATTATGTAACATCCCAAAACTTCAATCCAAGCTTATCAAGATCAAATCAACCAAAAATGGGGTTAACAAAAACTTTTCCAAATTTAAAATGAAAGCATTCATATATGTGTGCGTTTAAAATAGGAGTTGTTTGAATTGCCATGATTGAGTGATCCAATGCTTGTAAAATGTTTCTTAGGTGATTCAAACATCATCTACATCTTTCCCAAACTTTTCCTAAAGAAAATCAAATCAAAAAGTATTAAAAAGGAGGAATGGTCATTTTGGCCATTTTAATCCACTACACTACTTTGAGTGTTCCTAGCACTCATTTCTCAACAGAAATAATTCTTGATCTTTCTACCCCTTGCTAGTACACATAATTAGGTACCAAGGCCCACCTTTGGATCTGCTAAAAACACTCTTTTAATAATTTAAAATGACAGTTTAAAATTGAATCTAATGCATATGCATAGATCACCCCTATTTCAAAACCCATCTATTTGAGCTCCACTTTCAAAACCCTTGCAACCAGAGACTACCTAGCACTAGTGGAGATCACTCAAAAAATTTGAAACCAAAATTCAAAACTTTCTTTCTTGCGGCCATTTCCACAAACACTTGGCAGGCAAGAATCTAACTCTAATCCTAGCTCACTGTTTACTACAGAGTTTTGCCCCCATTTGATCCCCATTTACTGTTTCCAAATGATCTAACCAAAGCCTAAACACCCATCCCCTACACCCCTAGAAACAATGCCATGCCAACCCGAGCACCTAGTCGCCGGCCCAACTTGCAACCACTGCAGCAGACTGCCCCTCTCTCTCCCTCCATGTCTAGGAGGAAGCTCACACCTCACCGCCACCCCTGTCCCCTGCTCGATCCCAGCCCTACAGTGGACCACCGAGGATAGCCCGCGCCCAGTGCCACCGCACCATGCCGGTGCCGCCCCTAGAGCGCGCTCTGTCCCCGCTCGCCCAGACCACCTCTTGGCCGCAGCCCGCGCCCGCCGCTCCGCCTCGACCTGGACAACACCCCAGACATCCCCGCTGGCCGCCCAACGCCTCACAGCCACCGCTCGCCATGGACACCGCCGCCTCTGCCGCGCAGAGTGCCACCTCGCCCAGACCGCGTGCCACTGTCCCTACGTCTGCATTCAATGCCTAGAGCACCGCCAGGGAACGGCACGTCGATCGCCACCCGCAGCCATGCCTCTACCCTGCCGTACCATGCCACCACCGTCGCTTGCCCATCCCGCTCGGTCTCACCATCGGGCCTATAAAAGGATCCCTCCCCAGCCTCTTCTCTCCACACCACTCCACTCCCCTCACCTCTCTAAACCTCGCCCACCTCTAGCCGGAGCAAGGCGAGCTCTGCCTCGCCGGAATTGGAGCCGGAGCAGCCGCGACAGGAGGAGAAGGGCACCGCTGATTGCGACCACCCCAAGCTCCGCCGCAACCGCGCATCGCCTCACCATCGTCTTCCACTTTGTTTGCCCGCCTCGCCGACCCTGTGGGAGCCCTGGTACGTCCCCAACAGACCCCCACCGAGCCGCTAGGGTTCGAGCTCGTCGGCGACCTGTTCGTCATCGACGACGACCCTCAACCATAGATCTGCCTTCTAATCCTACGGCACACAGGACGCGTACCGTTTCGCGTGTTAAGTGATGCTGACAAGCGGGACCCCCCTGTCAGCTGAGCCCCGCGCCGTGGAGCGCCACTGGGCCAGCCCAAGTCTTTTCTCGCGCTAGCCCACCCATTCAAATCTGGATTTTACTTTTTAGTTAAATCTAGTTTCTATCCACTGTTTCAAAATTCAATTCTGAGAGTTTGACAAATCCAAATTGCATGAAACTAATTTTGCCTGAAAGTTATTAAGATGATCTATCCAAGCCCGTTGGATTTAATTCAATTAGAGTCATAGATCTCTCCTAATAAAAATAAGAAGACAGAAGCATTTGTAACTTGCAACATTTGTATAAAATCAACCAAGTTAGCTTTTGAGTTGATTCCAACTCTCAAAAATCACATTTCATCATATCTATCTAAATATGTAATAATATTAAGGTTTACATGCAGTGACTTTGGACTATTACCAAAATAATGCTATATAGGCATTTCTAGTCACTTTAAATCATTAATTAATGAACTTAAACCAAAGTAATGTTGATCCAACCTTTAAATCTCATTCCCACATGTTAGAATATGTGGTGAGGACATGTGTCCACATGATCCCATATTTTAGGTGGTGAATATTAAATCTTAGTTAATTTTTCAATGAGTAGAAATTACTTTTCTAAAATAAAAAGAATGAAACTATGGAATTAAACTTGTGATGCTTGTGATGATAATAGATCATAAAATGTGTGTCTTAGAATGCTACTTAGCTTAGTTAAGTATTGTTTGGTGATTGTGCACTCCCTATGTATTTATAGACGATAGTACCGACCAAGTTTTCGAGGAGGAGGAGTTCTACCCAGAAGAAGAAGAAAAAAACATCAACTACTGCACCAACCAAGGCAAGCTACTATTAGCAAGATTGCACTATTTAAGTGCAAGCCACCATTAACAATGCAAGTTAACACTTGCAAGTTTACTGTTTAACAGGCTAGGATCAACTAGATGGTTTAGCTAAGATGCCTTAGGCATGCCTTGATCACACCCCTTTGACTATTAGTACCCCAAGTCTTAGTTACAAGTTTTATCCCTCTTAGGTTATACAAAGTTCTTTACTTGTTTTGAAGGTAGCATAAAAAGTATAAAACTTGACCTATTTTAGAACCCTTTAGATGTCATTCTATGGCATGAGATTAAACCCATATTTTCCACCTTAGTGAACACTCTTAACTTAGTAGTTTAGAGTAGATCAAAAACTTGAGTCACTTTAGATGGGAACACTTGGTGAAAATGAATTATGAAAACCTTGGAATGATGAGTCATTCTATTGATATGTTTTGACATGTGTTGTGAAACACAAATGGTTGATGATGATGAAAATGTTGAGGCATGAGCCTTAACCCTTTTTATAAAACTGATGGTTGGATTCGGATACGATACCATTCCAAATTTACCGTACAACCACATTACCTGAATTGGGTAAGGCTTAGCTAGAAATTTATATGCATTAGTATTAGTTCCCTCACAGGAGAGGTCTGATCTGAGGCTACGTCTCAATGTTGTCCACCTATGCAGTGCCCAAGATGACTGATGGTCATGGTTGGGAGCCCATGCTCATAGTAGAGGTGCTTATACTAGGGTGTGTAAAGGGAAGGTTATGTTTGATTATCTGCATACTAAGTATGAGGATTCAGGGTTATCCCTGACAGATGTATCGAATCTTGTGGTGAAAGTGTACCACCTCTACAGAGTGTCAAACTATTCGAATAGCCGCGTCCACGGTTATGGACAGTTGGAATGGCCATACTGTTTCGTTGTCAGATGTTTTCTAAATACTTTGAAAAGAATGATGAATCTTGACTTGACCACAACAGGGTTGTGTTTATGACAATAGCTTCCCAAGTTAAGTGATTTAAGGAATTTACTTTATCTTTCTTTGCTTCTGAACTCAGCTTAGGTTTCAAACTTAACCTTATAGTTAAACTTAGAGTTAGCACTTTAACTTAGAAGTTTATACTTGTTAGTGGTAGATTGCGAGTACTTAAAGAGTACTCATGGCTTTTGTCCCTGGCTATTATCATGGCCAGACTATGAAGGAGAATATCAAGATGATGGCCAACAGGACGGCTATCATTACTAGGACTATCTGCCTTTGTCAGCATTGCCTGTGCCCCTGAAGATGGACCCCACCGCTACGCTTATCTTTTATTTCCGATGCTTGTTGTATTAAGACTGGATCATGAGATCCTTATTTGTGTAAGACCTTATGTATGGTTTGTAATGGATGATGTACTGTGATATCCAATCCGTTATGTCTCGTAAAAATGGTAATCCTAGGATTGCGAGGTATGGCATAACGGGCATCTGGGATTAAAAATCCGGGTGTTGACATACTAGATGTGTTGTTGCTACTAGGGAGAAAACAGCAATCCTTTGTTCATAGAACAATCGTATTGTTTACTTTACACGCAATGCGTAATGCAATTATATGTTGCTTGCAACTTAATACTGGAGGGGGTTCGGATGATAACCTGAAGGTGGATTATTAGTCATAGATGTAGTTGGATTACGGTCTATGTATAATGTTGTAATGCCCAATCAATTCTCATAGGAGGCAAGATGATTAGTATATGCATGCATGCTTTCTCGATGTTTGTCAATTTCCCCGTTGTAATTTGTTCACCCAACATGTCATCTATCTTAAGGAGAACCACCACTAGTGAACTATGGACCCCGGTCCTTTCATTTATCATCAATCTACAACTGTTTACTGCTTTCTGTTTACTTTCTGCAAGCTTTTACTTTCTTCCACACAATACGTTTAATCCTTTGTTTTCAGCAAAACCGGTGAGATTGACAACCTCACTGTAAGTCGGGGGCATTCTGTGGTTGTGTTGTGCAGTATTCCAAGTTGGCAACAACACCTTGGAGGTGTTTCCTTGCTCCTACTGGTTCGATAACCTTGGTTTCATAACTGAGGGAAAACTTGCTGCTGTGCTCATCATACCTTCCTCTTGGGGTTCCCCAATGACCTCGATATATTTTGGGCCATCAGAGATCCACACCATTGTTCATCCATTGTTCCTCCATTGTTCATCACTTCCACCATCCATCCCATCCACTAGACATAGCCATTGCTTTGTACTTTAGATCTCCATGTGATTTGGCGAGCATTGTAAGAATATTTGATTTCAATCTAAGTATTTGTATGATGTTTTCTATCTCCGATCTATTTGTTATGAGTGAGTAGTCCTCACGGGCTGCGGGTTGGGAAAAAACCTCGTAGCGATTATGTGCATCTAATTCATGGTAGTATTGTATTTTGTCTGCAATTGAGATTTGTATATTTTGTTTCGTTGTCTCTTTTCTCGATCTGTGGACTTGTAGGTACCCAAGATCACATAGATTTATAAAGTCTTGAGGTGAGATACTTGGCTAGCGGCGATCTACCCTAGTGACAGAAAGGGTAGTACGGTCTTTGCTTAGTGACCCATTCAGGATCACAACAACATCACCACTTAAAGCTTTGATTTGTGTTTTACACTTAATAATCGTTTGTAGCCCGTTGCTTTGGTGTGCACTCCGTTGGATTAAAACACTATTGCTATGTCCGCTACATCACGGGGGCTCTAGTATATTAGGATATGTTGCCCACAAGAGATCATCTACGTTCAAACATAACACATGACTATGCTTATTATTATCTTTTATCCCATAGGATGTGCAGCTGTAGGTGGATCTTCAATCCTGGCCTATCTCCATCCATTGATTTAAGCCATTATAAAGTAAACTAGATTGGTCTAGTAAACTAAAGTAAAACAAACAAACAAAGTCTTATAGATGTGTCCTTTTAATTTCCTTTTAGCATTGCTTTCCGAGGTTCGATTAAACGTAGGTCTTCTAGAGACCTTGTTTTTAGTTTTATTATTAGTTTGTAGTTTAATTCTTGTTATTAGTTTACTTCTTGTTATCTTTTGAACCCCCAAAAAATTAGTTACCTTTTATTCGTTTTCATTACTTAAATAATACCAAAAATATAAGAGCCATGGCTCAAAAGAGATTAGGGGAGTATGCTACTCCCACTAATGATTTTATTCGTGCACCTATCACTCAGCCCGTAGTTGATGCGGAAACATATGATATAAAGCCTAACCTTTAAAGTTTGGTTCAACAAAACCAATTTGGGAGCTCATCCGCTGAAGATTTGGGTTTGTACTTAAACACTTCCACTGAAATTTGCGACATGATGCGTATTAAGGATGTAGATCCAAATGCTGTTAAATTAAGATTGTTTCCTTTCTCTCTTAGATGGAAGGCTAAGGATTGGTTGCTATCCCTACCAAAGGGCACTATTAAATCTAGGGAGGAATGTACTAACTTATTTATGACCAAATTTTTTCTCCCAACTAAGATCCAACATTATAAGCTTTATACAATAATACCGTGAGCCACCAGCGCTTGCATGGGAAAGGATGAAAGAAGCCGTAATGAACTATCCTAGTCATGGGATGGAAGAGTGGATTATATTACATTTATTTCATAATGGTCTTAACCCAATGTCTAAGTCTATGCTAGATACTGCAGCAGGAGGAACAATCATGGGAAAGCAAGTGAGTGTTGCAAACAAGTTACTTGATGATATGCAAAACAACCATGCCCAATGGCATGTGGAAAGAACCTCGAAGAGAGTAATTTCAATTACCGAGGTAAATAATGAAGACCTTACATCTAAGGTAGACAAGCTGCTTAGTATAGTAAAGGGTAAAGAAGATACCAATGTTAATGCTATCGCTACCGATGTTAATGTTGTTAATTTTATAGCTCACACTCCTTTTAATCCTGCATGGAAAAATAATTATGCTTCTAATGTTCAAAAATATCATTCTAATCCTACAGGAGCTCCTTATAACAATTATGATAAGACTAATGGAGCAACTCATGGAAATCTCTCGTTTGAGCAAACTATTAGAACCTTTATACAAGCTCAAACCGAGAAAAATAATATGATTATTAAAATCACAGAGAACCATGAAAGTAGTATATGAAAATTATCTAACTAGGCCGTTGCAATTAGAAATAATATGCGGGCTCTATAGGAAAGGACAAAGACCGTGGAGGCTCAGCTGTGTAAGGTATCTGAGAGCCAATCTCTCATACTATCAAAGTTTGCTAGAAAACCCGAGCCAAATATGGTAGAAGACCTCAAAATGGTGAGGGTGGTAACGAATGAAGAGAAACCTGAAGAGCTACACTATAGCAATGCGCCAACATGGGAATATACCGTGGAAGATCTACTAAATATGATCACCGTGAAGAATCCAGGTATAGAACAAGATAATGATGCTATGTACCAACAATTTATACAAAAAGTAACATCTAAAGTTTGCGGGTTAGAGATAGAGTATAAAAGACTAGCTGATAAGCCTCTAGTTAAGCTAGATGATATATTTGAGCCCACTATTAAAATTAAGTTGGGAGTCAATGAGATATCCGCACTTTGTGATCTTGGTGCGATCGTCTCAACAATTCCAAAAGCTTATTCAAAAAATTAAACTTGGCAACATTTGTTACTACTGAATTGAGACTCCATCTAGCCGATTCAACTTATAAACAAGCTGTTGGGATTAAAGAAAATATAGTTTTTGAAATTAAAGGTAGTCCCGCTCTTATTGATCTTGTTATTGTGGACATGCCTGAAGATCCCATAGCACCTATAATTCTAGGTAGGCCATTCCTAAGAACTATTAAAGCTTTGATTAATTTACACAAGGGGAATGTGAGAATAGGGCTACCATCTAGAGATCCTTTTATAGTCCACTTCCCTAGGAAAAAGAAGGCCAAGACTAATGATGATGATGGTGTAATTACTTTAAAAGACAACTATTTTGGAGTGGGTATTCCACTTCTTAAACCTAAATGATTACCATCATGGTCAAGCTAATTGACCTTAACTAGAAGTGCTTCATGGGAGGCAACCCATGTGAATAATTTTTTTATGTGTTAGTTTAGTTTTGTTTTGTTTTGTTTTTGTTTTTAATAAAGAGTGTTGAAGAAGGCCTTTGAAGAGAGGAGAAGAAATAAGGTAATCCTCTATCTTTTATTTTAATAGCACATGGCCTAAGAAGTATTGCTGATTCTTTATATAGTATATTTGTTGTTAATTTGTCCTTTGATAAGATGTGCGAAGGCACACGGAGCTTCTAATCAAAATTTTAAGTTTTGTATCTCATAATGCTCTTAATGACCATTGGTATGGCCGGAAGTGACCGTATCGTGCGCCTGTACCACATCGAACCGAAGGAAGATAGAAATTCTGATCTTTGCCGCAGGGAACAGTGCTCTTAATGACCACTCATACGGTCGGACACGCCCGTACCGTACCCTCGAGCAAACATCAGATTTCAAGCGAAGACACAGAACCGATAACGACCAGCAGTACGGGCGCGCGCGACCGTACCCTGGGCACCTCTAGAAGGGAGTCGTTTCCCCCAAGGTATGTCACCTGGTACGAACGGGCTCCAGTCGTACCGCCTGCCCGTACCACGTACGTGGATGCCATATTCAGCACCAAGAGGTAACCTAAAATTCCCCAAACAAATCTTTCTCTTTCTTCTTCCTCCAAACTCAAAACCACCTCCATTGGATCTTCAAATTTACTTAATCTTTCTTTGATTCCTCGCACTCATTCGATTTAAGTAATGATTCTCCTCCGATCCTCAACTTATTTATACAAAAGCTTCACTCAATCTTTCATCATTGTCAATCTAGACTTAGGTCTTGTTCTCTATTAAATCTTGAAATTGAGCATGCTTAGTGTTATTTTAGAGGAGTTTCTTTTGTGATTAGTGTAGAGAATCACTTATGCTATGTTTCTATTGGACCAAAAAAATATTAGCAATTTATTTACTTTATCTTATTTTTATTTAGATGAACACAAGGACCATACACGTGAGATGGCTATGGAATCCTCTACACCACCCGTTGATACATTGACCCCTGAGTCACTTGGTATTGAGTTTATCGAGGAGTTTCAGCTGAACCGTTTCAGTCGTCTCAAGCTCCGAGAAATCAAGTCCAGCAAGTGGGTGTGTCCTTATATCTTGAACCAACTTGGATTTGTTCTGATTTCAATTTACTTTGCAACAATGTTGGTTTGTATGATTTTGTCTTTTAGGATGTTTCCACGTATCGCCGCTTGATGCTTGAATTCTTCAGCACCTTGACACACACAGTGGACCCTTATGGTTGTACCGAGGAACAAAGGCCCGGAGTTGATCGCATCAAGTTCCGCCTTATGAACTGTGAGTACACCTTAACACTCATCCAATAGGCTCAATGCTTTGGGTTTACCAACAACAATACTGATGTACGCACAACTATTTTTGTTTTAAATCATGCACCTTGGGAGTACTTTAATTTAATGAGAATCTGTGGAACCACACCCAAGGGAAACCAAATTGATCACCCTACTATTCACTACTTATTTTATGTGATTACTAACACTTTGTAGGCATGTGGTGAGTTTACTAGAGTTAATGAGGAGGACATGTTGATCCTCACAAAATCTGCTATTATTAATTTTAACTTAACACCAAATTTAGGCGCTCTTCTTGTGTTTTACCTTAAGTATCGGGCTCTTCAATCTCAACGACCCATAGCGAAGGAGGAGTTGTAACCATTCTTGCATGTGCACTTCGCATCAACCTAGGTAGCATCTAACTATTGACATGAAGTCATTGTCTCGGTCTCCCTACTCTAAGAGCATGTGGTATGGTTTCTAAAACTCATGGTAGATACTTTTTCGATATAGCTGGAGCAGATCACTTGATCCTGGCTCCTTTGCCTAACGGTTTATTCTCTATCGAGGATGGACCTTTGCGTTTTGACACGCATGTTGAAGCTAATCTACCCCAACAAGAAATACCCATGGTAGGAGGATAAGATGAAGAACTAGAACAAGGAGGACTCGAACAAGATGAGCAGCCACCAAACTACTACATCACTTATGAAGACACCTATGCGCTCAAAGGAAATATCCAAAAAATGAACAACCTCTCCATCAACCTTTGAGATGCTACTTCAAGCCTCGCCACCAAGTTCCATGATTGGAGCAGTCAATGGAACGAGGGAAACAATCCACCGCCACCACAATGAGCAACAAAACGGCTTGCAAAAGCCTGAGCTTGGGGATGTGTTCCCCTGACAAATTTATTTGTGTAATAACAAGGTTGTACTCTACCTCCTTGGGATCTTTGAAACACTCGTGTTGGCTTGTTCCAACACTTTGCTTTTTTCTTTGCTTTTTAGTTCACTTTTGTTTTTAGGTTGATTTTGTTTTTCGTTTGTTTTTGTTTTCTAAAAACCCTTTCTTGGTCGAAAGTTCTTTTCTATTCTTTAATCCCTATCCTTGAAAATACAAAAAGCTTTTTCTGATCTTCCTTTTTCATAAATGTGGATTCACACTTTGCCTCTTTGCTTTAATATTATTATGAGAATAATCGTGTTTGAGTTTTGAAGGAACACATCCCTATAAGGAAGAGGATCATGAAGTCACTTATGAGAGGTATGTCCTATGTCTCCCACTTATGAAGTTTGAGTTGTTTATCTTGGTTTGTTGATTCGCTAAAATGCCATGCTAGTGGGAAGTAATTTAATATGATTAGAGTAAAGCTTTTTATTAGTATGATGATTAGTTGCTGAAACTCTTGCTCTAGTTCTTTTAGTTAACCGAGTCTTGCCTTGGAAATAATATTTCCAAACAAGTTCAATAACAAAAAGTCTAAAATTTATGACTTTTTTGCTGAATGATTTTCTTGAGAGTATATCCTTGAAGATACTTAACCCCATAGATATTTTGATAGTCTTGACGACACTCATGGAAGGAATTGTTTGATTAAAATAAAGTCTAGTGATAATTGTGATGCATGCCAAAGCTAACCTTGTGGATCAAACCGCGGTACTAGCTCAAAAAAAGATAAGGAAGTGAGACAATTTTGTTTTATGTCTCTAATGCACATATTTGGGATGCCAACAACTCTAGTAGCTTTTGAACGATCTATGGTATAACCCCAGATTTTGGCTATGAATTGATGACATGAGTGGCATACGTGTTAATATATGGGAAAAAGTACTGGTACTCTCAAAGGTTGTGCAAACACTTGAAAAAGAAATATTCATCAATCCTTGAAAGAATAAAAAAAGATATCTATGAGGATCCACATAACAAGTCCTTGGCATGGTCTCATTACTACTTTACGAGTTTTTCTTAAAAAATGGTTGGATTAGAAGTGTTTTTGATAGACTTCATTTATTGATGTGGGTGTAAATAAGACACTTCATTGTTATACTACTTAGGACATGAAACTCTCTTACTCAATTATGTTATTTAAACATCCTAGTGTTTCTTGCCAAGCTGAGAGTTAATTAGAAGAATTGGATTGATTGCTACACTTCTAGTTACTTATACTTATATTAAACTTTACTTTGATTGTCTTGACTTAATAAAGCTTGTATAGTATTCTTGTCATCTCTCTAACTTTGATAAGCCTCGCAAATGAATGAAGCGTTGCGCACATATGACTACCAACCATAAGTGAATTCTTATTCTCATTGTTTCAATTTTAAACGCTGAATTCCTTATAGTTCTTTTGTTTCTTCTTGCTCAAGGGCGACAAGGTTTGAGCTTTGGGGAAATTGATGGCTCCAAAATTAGCCATCTTCCACCGTGTTTAAACATTGTTTTTAGTCAAGCAATTGACAAGAAACTCTCAATCCTTGCCACTAATGACTAATAATTGCAAAGATATACAAAACCTCTCTTTGAATTATGTTGTGCATGAAATCACGATTTTAATGTGAAATCAGGAGTCATAATGAAGGTTTTTGAGGAAGTCCACACGGCCAAGTAATTGGGAAGCCATTCCAGGGCGCCAGCACGCTTAACAACCACTGGTACGGGCAGGGCCCGCCCATACCGTCCGCCCGTACCAGGTGGCATTGGTCTCGTCTCGTCAAACCCTACAACTTTCGTGAAGACGCCTATATATTTTGAGGCTCCAGCCTCCGGCCAAAGAGCCGCCATTCTCAGATTACATCACAACACCACCAACGGAGATCCACACTATTGTTCCTCCATTGTTCATCACTTCCACCATCCATCCCATCCACTAGCCATAGTCATTGCTTTGTACTTTAGATCTCCTTGTGATTTGGTGACCATTGTAAGAATATTTGATTTCATTCTAAGTATTTGTATGATGTTTTCTATCTCCGATCTATTTGTTATGAGTGAGTAGTCCTCACGGGCTATGGATTGGGGAGAAACCTTGCAGCGATTATGTGCATCTAATTCATGTGAGTATTGTATTTTGTTTGCAATTGAGATTTGTATCTTTTGTTACTTTATCTCTTGTCTCGATCTGTGGACTTGTAGGTACCCAAGATCCCATAGATTGACAAGGCTTGAGATGACATACTTGGCTAGCGGCGATCTTATAGGAACCCAACTGATAGAAAGGGTAGTACGGTTTTCTCTAAGCGACCCATTCCGGATCACAACAATATCACCACTTAAAGCTTTGATCTGTATTTTACACTTAACCATCGTTTGTAGCCCGTTGCTTCAGTGTGTATTCGGTTGGATTAAAAGACTATTGCTATGCCCGCTGCATCATGGGGCTCTAGTATATTAGGATGTGTTGCGCACAAGAGATTATCTCCGTTCAAATAAAACACATAACTATGTTCATTATTATCTTTTATCCTATATGATGTGCAGCTGCAGGTGGATCTTCGACCCTGGCCTATCTACATCCATTGATTCAACCCCTTATAAAGTAATCTAGATTGGTTCGGTAAATTAAGGTAAAACAAACAAACAAAGTCTTGTAGACGTGTTCTTTTTATTTCCTTTTAGCATTGCATTCCGAGGTTCGATTAAACCTAGTTCTTTTAGGGAAAAAGCTATTATACTACATCCATGAATCCGGATCGAAGGTATGAATCCACCTGACCACCTGGTCTCATCCCGTCTTGCCAGACGGTCGGACACCCACACGTGGGGACAGGTGCAGTCGAACCGCTTGCCTCGGTCGAAGAGCCATGCACGTTGCGCGTGGCGGCGCGGTTTTCGTCTCTTTATTACAATGAACACTATACACAAATCTCAAAACAAACTTCTCCGTTGTTGTAGAATCTTCTATGCTTATAATATCCTAACTTATTTTTTGTAATAGAATTGTCTTTTTCTTTGTGATTTTCTTCAAGACTATACATTTACTAAAATTTATTTATGTTAGCACGAGCTATTCCTATTATTGTGCATTTTCAATATGAAATACTTAACTATAACAGACACATCTTGGCAAAACGTGTTTAATATATTTTAGTTAAGTTTTCTCTAGAGGATGTCATGCAGTTTTCGAGTTTTAGCTAGCTATAATAAAGGTTGCTTTCTAAATTATATAAAGTATAAAAATTAAATATAGAGTCGGTACATAGTTTGATATGTCATATACCGTACTTCTATTTTCTAAGCTCTCACGTGTAAGTCACGTGCAACTTACTACTCCCTTCGTTTAATAATGTAATAACTTTTAGATATTTTAAAGTAGACTAGATACACTCTAAAATGAGTGAAACTAAACACTAAAACATGTCCACATATATGTGTTCT
Source organism: Avena eriantha (assembly GCA_910589775.1). NCBI lineage: Eukaryota > Viridiplantae > Streptophyta > Magnoliopsida > Poales > Poaceae > Avena > Avena eriantha. Next base: position 235,842,422 of record OU342744.1, on the reverse strand, counting down.
AAAAAAGTGCTAGAATGTCTTATATGACTGAACGGAGATATTAGTACTCCCTCCGGTTCAAATTAATGTTCTCACGTACATTCGGATGTATGAATCTAAGAAAATGTGAGAAAATTAATTTAAATGTGATGGAGTATATATATACGGTGAGCATAGTGTGTGCCCACTAGAATAGCTTTATTTTGTTGTTCCCACACACAATTATGTATACGGTGTAAATTTGTTGGTTTTCTCCAAGTTACTCCCTCCGTTTCAAAATATAAAATGTTTTAAGTTTGTGAAAAAAATGTATCTAGACTGTTTTTAGTGTGTAGATTCACTCCAAACATGAGTGAACCTAAATATTAAAAAAAATCAAGATACATTTGTTTTACAAAGCTAAAGCATCTTATATTTTGAAACGGAGCGAGTATTTCTCATGTGGTGTCAAATGAGTCATGTTTAGTGAAATGAATTTGGGTTGGTGACAATGAACGACATTATTTCTTACATAAACTATTACTCCCTCTGTCCAGAAATAACTGATTTAAGTTTGTCTAGATTTGAGGGAGTAGCAGTGGCGGACCGAGAGGAAAAAGGGACCGGCGGCACACATGTATAGAAAAATGACCAACATTTTTTTGAGAAAGAAAAATCACCACTACATAAGCATATAAACATTCGAACATGACATATATATATAGCAGTATTCTCATAATTTATAAAATAATTCATCCGATATCAATACGACAAGTTCATTAAAACAATGAACAAACCTTTTTGGACAAAAAGATACATGTCCAAATATTTCATAGGTTGCAAAATGGTGAATATTATTTGTATTCCAGATAAAGTTGTTACCTGCAAATGGAACACAAATGTTAGGATCAACTATGCAAATTTTAATGGAGTTGATAAACATAGAAAAAGTGTAAGATATTAAATCATTACATTTCATCTCTCCCACTACGATTTTTCATCTTATGGAAACGATCAACAATCACTTCATTAGTAACGGTCTCCAGCAATCCCTTTTCCACACAGCAAATCAGGCTGTGGCTCAAATAATCATCACCAATTTTGTTACACAAGGCATTCTTCACAATCTTCATAGCTGAAAAACATCTCTCTACGGTGAAAGTGGCAACAAGAAGTGTTAGTACTAACTTCAAAAGCCTAAACACCAAAGGATATGAGAGATGCTTCCTTGTATCAACCATGAGTTTAGCTAAATCACCAATACTGTCCAGGTTAGCAAACCTTGTATCATGCATTATATTATCTATATAGAGAGCAAGTTCATGCTCGAGAATCACCATCTCTTTGTGATCGAAGTCATGAGGATAAAACTTAGCTAAATTCACCAACTTCTCCTTATCAAACTAACCAAATAGATCACTTGGGCTCAAAGAGGACATACATCGATGCAACTCAGAATTTACCTCGTTGAATCTATCATAAAACTATGTTCCTAACATATCCAGAACAGTAAAGAAACAATCAACACGGTAATGATGTCCATTGTTAATGTCATTCTTTTGTCTTGGTTTCTTTGGGTTCACATAGTCATTCTTCATATTGAGTATGGTTATGTCATGCTTCTCACATAAATGAGTTACCTTCTCCATAAGAGAATTCCACCCCTCATTTGTTCTAAGCTTTTCTAGTTCCCGCTTAGTGGATTCCACATCTGAAATAGCATTTACAATATCTTTAACCTATCTCTATAATGCTTTTGGTATCCCATTTGTGAAAGCTAATATCATCATCATCATATGTAATAAAAATGCAGAATCAAAAGTTTGGAAGTATTTGAGAAGACCATTATCTTGACGCCTCTTTCCTGAATCTGTACCATCTTTCTCAACACATTCTAGTACTTTAACCGCCGATGAGAACATCTTTTACAGACCCAACAATCTTATATTTACTAATTGGAGGCACCATACGAGGCACCACATTAATTCTGGAGAAAACATCTACAAGAACCGTACGACTAAAATTGTATGGATAGGATACGTAATTAATTTTGCGGGTACTGAAAGTCTGAGAAGCGTACGGATGTATTTTTTTATTTAAAAAATAAAATCTGTTTAACCATTCTTCCTTCCAATACATATCACCGCCGCCTATGACGGCCACCTCCAGGAATCCATCACACCTCCAACGATGGCTAATGCAAAATCGGAAATCGTGTCGGCCACCACTCTCCTCGCTGCCTCGGCTTCAACGGCAGCGTCGCCTGATGCAACAAGTTCTGCAAGGTCAGCCATGTGTTGGTCTGCACATATCTAACTAGACAGAAATTTTGGAGCTTTTGGTTGGATTAGATCAAGATCAAGATCGTTCCGTAAGTAAGCTATTGTTCCTATCCTCTATTCAAACTGCACGGAGCCTAATTAAAATCCTATGACATCCTCGATTTTGCAGAAAGCTGCATGCCTCCGGGACATGTCTTTGATTGTTGCCGAGCAGCTCAGCAACTCTATTCCGTGTTTCATATGAGGATAACGTGATCTAAACATACATGAAAGAATCTAAAGAGTATGGGATATTTGATACCACCGTGCGATACTTTGGACTTCCTATGTCAACGATGAAATTGATTTATAGAAATGACGGTGATGTAAATACTCCACTTAACAGTGGGATGGTTGCCATGGGAGCATGGTTGACAAATCCATGGTCCATGCACATCGATGAGGCAGACTGATCTCTATTTCCGGTGTTCTTATTTCAAGATTGGTATTCTTGGAATTCATGGCGGATGTCATATCAGAGCTGAAGCGCAGAAAGAGGACCTGCTCGCTCCGGCGGCAGCCCAATATACCAATATACCGGCATATACACCATAGGTTTCCGAACGGTATGTTTGCTTTTCATCTCCTCATGTGTCGAATTGTATAGTGAAAATTATGGACCTCTGGTCTCAAGCAAGAAAAAGGAAAGACAAATCCCTTTAGGACCGTAGGATTTACTTGCAGAGTCTATGATGATCATAATAAATATGGTGATATTAATTGGTGAGCTGAGTTAGAGTCGCTATAAAAAAAACATTACTATTGTGAGTGTGCAACAGCTTTATCGATGCCCAAATATTCCTACACGTACACTAGTGCACACCCCCCCCCCCTCTAACACCGGTTTGGAGGGCCCTCTAACAGCGGTTGTAGAACCGCTATTGAGGGTTCGGTGTTAGGGGGGCCCCCCCTTTAACATCGGTTCTTATACGAACCGGTGTTAAAGGGTGGCGCACGTGGGGCTGCCGCAGGACTCAGGACCCCCCCCCTTTAACACCGGTTCGTAACACGAACCGGTGTTAAAGGTTATGTGTCGCGGCAGGAAAAAGAGATAAATCTCTGCCGCGACAGAGTTCTGCCGCGGCAGGAAAACAGCCTAAATCTCTGCCGTGGCAGAGTTCTGCCCCTGCCTCGTTCTGGGCGTATTTCTGCGGCGCGGCGGGGACGGGGAGGGGGGGCGGGGGAATCGATCGGGAGCGGTATACACATACATCGTCATCGGTACATATGAGTACATGAATAATTAAGCAACTATTATTATACACAACATCGTCATTGTGTGGTATTCTCCGTAAACGTTGAAGCATCAAGTACAAGACAAACACGTTCAAGCATATATACAACGTTCATTTTGGTGGATATCTAAAGAGTTCTCCGCCAGGCGTGACGACCTCATCAATTATGAACCCCGCCAATTCCTCTTGAATGGCTCATATGCGGTCAAATGGTAGGAGTTGGTCCCGCATCCGTTCGATCTGAATATATATGAAGAATGGGGTCAATATATATATAAGAATAAAACTCAACACAATTGATGGTAATAAAATAATGTTGTGTACTTTGTTTACTTACTCTAAGTTGTTCTAGTGCGGCTTGGCCTGTCGCACATATCATGTTGCGAATGAACTCGCAAACATAGTACCCACATAAGTTATTGCCGTGTCCCTGATGCGCGCACTTTACGAGAATAGAGAGTTCAATCAAAATAATAATCAATAAAGCATGATATAATGGAATTGGAAGCAGAATCAAAGAGATACGCAGACCTAGCTAGCTAGTATTACTTACATTTTGGTCTACAAATTTTAGTTCTTCTGACCATTCACCCACGGCCCTGCCCGTGAACCTTTTCCAAACCCTGTCCGGCAAAGAAAATGGATAAAGGAGTAATTAATTACTTGTTGTCACGAAAGTTGCTGATCTAGTGCGATAATATGATTGAAATTACCTCTGGAGCATCTCTCTAAAGTCTGCCCATAGCTCTTTTCTTTTCGTAAAGAGTCCATGACAAGGACTTTTCCTGAGTCAGGTTGAATGACTAGCAGAATAAAGTGGAACCTACGCACGCATAACTCATCATCAGTTACACTTAACATCGAATAAGCCAAAACAGAATGTGTACAAGAGAGGGTAACAGTACTCACGAGAAGTTGTAAGGCAATAGTATTTCCCTTTTGGTTTGTTGTCTCAGTAAATACCTTAGCAATAAATCTTATGTTTGCCCGGGTTTGGTTCTTACCACTTCTTCATGAACTCTATTTGGGTCAACGAACCCAATGTCAAAAGGTCCTCCTTTCATGCATTCCATAACCTTTTTCCTGCATAATAGTATATACATATATGGTGAGCATATATATATACATGCAATTAATGAAGTGAATGAGATGAGATAGAAAATACAGAAATAGTACTTACACACAATAAAGGCTGATGGCAGCTTTGTCGAGTTCCTTCTGATTGAATAGAAAATGCAAGTCTTGAATGTTGAAGTCGATCTTGTCGTCTTCGCACAAGAAAATCTCATCTCTTATATGCGTCGTGATCCATTCTTCCTTTCTCGTCTTGCAGAAATCAAGGTACCACTTGTGCAATCTTCGCATCTTTGTTGGTAGATTCTTGAGCTCCTCTTTCTTGACGAGATTCTTCCCATACTTCCATGGCTGTATGGGGTTGGCATCGCATTTGGGCAAGTTGTCTCCCATGATGTTCAAGTATGCAATGTAAGTCATCTCCATCTCATTGGCCTTTCTTTGTAGCTCTGCCTCGTAATCATTTACGGGAGGAGCGTCCCATGTGTCGAACAATTGGAGCGGGGCGCATGATTGGTTTTCTTGCTCTCTGAGCATGGGAACTATTTTATGGGGTGCCGCACGACTTCTACTTTCAGTCTCCCTATGGCGCCTTGCATCCGCTTGCAAAATCTGGCGCTCGTAGTACAGCACAAGTGGGGTTTCAGGTTTCAAAAGATTTTTGTAAAACTTCTCCACCACCGCCGGATCTATTTTCTCCTTTGGCTCGGCCGGTCTAGGTGCAAAGAATTTCTTGACCTCTTCTTCTGAGATCCTATTGGTCTCCTCGTCGCTACGATTCCACGGTAAAACCGGCAATGGCTTGGTGGAAGGCTGCGGGACGTAGTTTTTTGAACTCTTTGGCGTACGGTTTCCTGCGGACTTCTTTGTGGCAGTGCTAGTGATGCTCTTCATGGCAGTGCTCTTCCGCTTATGCTGAGGAGATGGCTGAAGCGCCGGAGATGGCTGACGGGCAGGAGATGGCTGGCGCGCCGGATATGGCTGCCGCGCAGGAGATGGCTGAAGTGCCGGAGATGGCTGCCGCGCAGGAGATGGCTGAAGCGGCTCAGACTACTGACGCTGCGGAGACGGCGGGGGTGCCAATGGCCTCCAATTTGGAAGCACGATGTGTTCCTTCTTCCAAAGAATGGTTGTTTTCACTGCAAATTTGAGTTGAGTTTCCCCTTCACCTGTAGCATGGTCAAGTTGTGCTTCCTCATATTCCTTCACAACCTCATCCACCCCGACAATAGCATAGCCATCTGGAATCGGTCGGCAGTGGTAAGTTCCACCAGCTACAGGAGGTAAGGCATAGCCGACAGCCACCTTAATGGATAAGACAATTAATCTCACATGCAGCTCAACATGTTCGCTCTCCGTGATCTCATCCACGGGGTATCGAGGACCCGCCATTTCAAGCGTGGGCTGCACGTTCTCCGTGGAAGCCACGCTGCTTTTCCGCGCAGTGTCTGGGCCGCCGGCAGCTTCCAATGCAGGCTCTTCGTGCCGCTGAGATGGGTCGGTAGCTTGATGGCTCTGTTGTGCATTCACTTGCGCCTGCAATGCCACAAGTGCATGTTCTATCCGTGTCATCCGCTATGTACGCTCTTTTTCTTTTCTGCCGCGCCATCTGTAAGAGTCGCTCCACTCAGCAAACCCATCCTTCCACGTCATACCCCTGTGCCTCGTGCATGTCTAGGGTGTTCTTTTTTACCGATGGCGCGTGTGAGCTGGTCATTCTCTCTGTCGGGATGGAAGGTCCTGGCAGCTGTTTCCTCGTATGCCGTGATGAGTTCAGTGACGGGTTTGGCAAGGAGGGTTGGGAAGAACACAATCCTGTTTCTGGGTCCAACCTTGCCCCGATTCCGTAGAACCAAGTCTTTGCACGTAGGTCCCACCCATGTGTCTAGGGTGTGATCCCTCTGTCGCGCAGGGCCTTCTCAGCTTCCTCCCACTTAGGCCTCTGAGATATGTAGCCACCTGACCCTGTCCTCTGGTGATATTCCTTCTTCTGGGCATTTAGCGTATTGGTTTCTGACCTCTTTGTAGCTATAGCACCTTCCTTGTATGCCACAAATTCGCGCCAGTGAGGTCTTATCTTCGCATAATATGCGTCTTCGAAATCTGGAGTCTCGCGAGCTTTGACAAATTTGTTCAATTTTGTCTTCCAGTTGTAGAAAGCGTCAGCAATCTTTTTTAGAGTCCACTCTTTGACCTTTTCCTTTATAACCGGTTTGTTTTCATCCTCCTCTGGCGGAAGGGTGAAATTTACCAACAGCGAATTCCAAAGTGTTTCTTTGGATCTTTCATCGATAAAGGTACCGTCGCCCTTCTTTGGCTTATTCCAATATTCAATTATGATTGGGATTTGGTCCCTAACAAGAACTCCAGCCTGACGTACAAATTTGTTTGCGGCCTTCTTGGGCTCCATCGGCCTGCCATCAACACGGACTGCTTCGATCGTGAACTTTGCACGATCTTTCAACCGATGGCTCGCGCCTCGCTTGCTCTTTTTCGTAGAAGAAGATGGTTGTTGGCTGGTCGATCCAAAGGGCTAAAAGAAGAAAGAAGCGTTAATTAATACATGTAGAAGAAAATTGTTGGTGGAAGTCAGCAGAGGCTTAATCAATGCATATACCTCGCCGGACTTGTAATCACTAAATTGCGTTCACCGGAGTCTTTATCTTCTCCATGACTACTTGAGCTGTCATCATGTCCCTCCAAGTTCAGATATTGTGAGGTGTCCTCATCGATAATGGTCTTCAGTATTTCTTCTTCTTCAAGGTTTCTACTAAGTGGATCCATAGTTTCTAAAACAATAATATTATCTAGAGTAAGAGAGTAAACATTCAAGTGGACTTGGATTCATACACAAATATACATATTATTCGTACAAAAATACACAAATAAATACACAAATGAAATTAAAACCCTAAGGATGCTTGATCATTTTAAACGAGTTCAGAGGGGTCCAAACCCTAATTTGGAGAAATCCCAGATGCATATGAGAGGGGCTAGCTACAGTGGTTGACCGGAGGATGCTCCAGAAAGCGGCGGCTGGCGGCGCTGGAGAGCGACCTAGGGCGCGCGAGGTAGCGGGTTCGCCTCAGCGTGATGCAGCCTACCTAAAACGGGCGGTGCCACTACCTAGCGGTCACCGGAGCGACGTTAACGACGACGGCCAGCGGCGGCGCTTGCAGAGCAGCGAGGTGACGACCCTAAACTAATACTAACTATAAAATACACTAAGTAACCCTAAACTAAATACACTAAACTACACTAAATAAATAACCCTAAACTAAATAACCCTAAACTAAATAAATAACCCTAAACTAATAACCCTAAACTAAATAAACCCTAAACTAATAACCCTAAACTAATACTAACACTAAACTACTAATAATACACACTAAACTACACACTTATAAAATACTAATAACTAATTATATACATATATGCAACAATATATACAACATATATGCAACAATATATATATGCAATTACACACAAATAAAATTATTCATACACAACAATATATATACATATATGCAACATTTATCCAATATACACACAAATAACATTTATCACCAATATCCAATATCTCCAAAACACAAACAGAGAGCTCTCACCGCCGGTGGCGGCAACTCTCGCGAACCGGGTGGGCGGCAGCGGTCGTGGATGCGGGGTTGGCGGCGGCGGCTCCGAGTTGGCGGAGGCTTCGGTGTTGGCGCGCGGCGGATCCGAGCGGCGACGACGGGGGTGGCGGCCGACGCGGGCGCGCGCGGTGGCCGACGGTGCTGGCGCGCCGGGGGGCGTCGACTGCGACAGCGACGGCTCGCGCGTGGGGAGGGAGGCGACGGCGCTCCCGCGGGATGGCGACGGCTAGACGGCGCTGGCTCTCCTCTGCTTTTCTCTGCGCGCGCGCTTTCGATCTGGCTGGGGGGAAGAAGGAAGGGGAAGGTGCGCGTTATAACCCCCCCCCCCCCCCTTTAAGACCGGTTCGTGGCTGGAACCGGTGTTAAAGGGGGGAATTCGTTTCGCGCCCGCACCCCCTCCCCCCTTTAACACCGGTTCCAGCCACGAACCGGTGTTAAAGGGGGGGTCTGTGCGTGCGGGAAACGAAATAAATGTGCCCCCCCTTTAACACCGGTTCGTGGCTAGAACCGGTGTTAAAGGGGGGGCATTTATTTCATGCATTAAAGGGGTGGGGGCATTTATAATTCAAAAAATAGGATATGAATTTAGAAAATTCATATCTTATTCATTTCAACTTAGAAAAATATGAATAATATATCATAATTTTCAGAAAAATAATATCTATCCATTCATGTAAAAACATTTTATATTTACTTTAGATGAAAATTTTAAAAATGATTAAAACACTTACATATAAATTTTGATTATTCAATTCAAACAAAAATAAATTGTCAAATCCTAAAACTTTGAACATAAGAAATATTAAGCATCTAAAAAGGAATCTAACCCTATTTTAGTAGAGCATATCATATTTTATTTTGTATTAACATTTTTGAATTGATTGGATATTTAAATGCCGCATCTTTTGTATACACTTGAATCTGACAAAGCCTCGCTCAACTTGCATTGGATTTTTGATAAAATAGCATATTGTGAACCTAAAAATGATTTTTGTAAAAAATCATGAGCATCGTATCATGTACCTGTAGTTCATATCTGACCCACTTCCTACAGATTCGGCAGGAATTTGTCTTTTTCACCAGAGGTGGACGGAAAGGTTTCAGATCCCCCTGTTGGTACATTGTCCATATAAGGTGGTCTAGTATTTTTGTAAAATGTGGTGGTGGTTTTTTGAATTATCCATTTGGTGGTTACTTCACAAAACCGTTCGTTTTTTATGCTCGGAAAATGGAAAATGCCTTTTTGGTGCGATAAAAAGGAAAACTTCCTCTTGCAACATTGTTTGCTATGCCATGATGCACATGTATGCACAATATGGCCATATTATCACAAACTATGCCTTGATTCTAGCCATAACATTGGTCATTTGACCCGAAAGCCAAGAAACCTCGAATGAGATAGGTCATTTTGTGAAGGAGATAGAACTGGAATTAAAATACAGAATGCAACTAATAGTAAGTTACATAAAGCACGACTGAAAATTAAGATACATAAAAGAACTGAAAATAAACATACATGGCCAGATTAAGTAACAATCGGCCGAACTTGTTTCGGAATGTTGGAGTGATTCAGTCATGCTCCTACCTACACCTGTAATACTCGCCACTGTAGTCGTCATACTCGCCGCCGCCGTCATCGTTGTCGTCGTCGGGGTCGCCGTAATTGAACCTTGAAGGCTGAGTACGTGTGGGCTGGACTTGAGGGTAGCGCAGACGGGGGTTAGAGTCGGCGGCAGTGTCATAGGCCATGACGCTCTGGAGAGTCCGACCGTGCCACCATAGCCGACGGCCGGCCTCGTTGAAGTTCGGAGGAGGTGGGCCGTCCTCCTCGTGCCTGGCGAGCGCCCTCTCACGCCGATCCACGAAGAAGGCTTCCCAAGTAGGGAAATAGTCGGGATGCCATATGGGATTCCTCCGCTGCTCCGGCGTGAGCTCGAAGTAGTAGTGGTTCGTGATGGCCATCCGACGCGCCACACCTAGAGGAACAGGAGGAACCGACATGCCTCCGGCGCTCAGCATCCAGCCGACGGGGACACAGTAGCCCGGCGGGCAGGGGTAGTTCGAGGCGCAAAGCGCCTCCGCCTCCCTGGGGGTTAGTGCTACGGTGGAAGCCATGGGAAAGAGTGATGAGGTTGTAGATATGAGTCTAGAGATGTGCAATGACAATGGAGGCCAACCCTACATATATGTATAGTGAAGAACTGGAGGGAAGAACTGGCGGGAAAAAATGGCGGGAAGAAAAATGGCGGGAAGAAAAATGGCGGGAAAAATGGCGGGAAGAAAAATGGCGGGAAAAAATGGCAGGAAGAAAAATGGAGGGAAGAAATAGAAGGAAGAAAAATGGCTCATTTAATACATATACTGTTAACAGAAGAAATATGACATTGATTTCCATGTTGAGATACATATGTGTGCCAAAAATGGCTCAATTAATACATATAGTCAATCTTATGATCGCGTCGGCCGTAACCATGGAGTATCAACACCGTTTAACAGGATGGTTGGGTCAGTCTTCACTCTGAAGGGCGGAATTTCATCAAACTTACTATAATCTTCTAACATGTCTGTCTTGTCCTCCACTCCCACGATGTTTCTTTTCCCTGAAAGAACTATGTGACGCTTTGGCTCATCGTGTGATGTATCTGTTTGCTTATTTTTTTTCTTTTTTTCGGTTTGGTAGACATGTCCTTCACATAGAAAACCTGAGCCACATCATTTGCTAAGACGAATGGTTCGTCTAAGTTCTTGTCTACCTTCATAAGATTGTTGAGATCCACCGTTGTCATTCCGTACTTCTTGTCTACCTCAACCCCCCCCCTCCTATTAGCTTGACCCATTTGCATCGAAACAAGGGGACCTTAAAATTAGGTCCATAGTCAAGTTCCCATATCTCCTCTATGAACCCATAATACGTGGTCTTTTGCCCATTGTCTTCTGCTGCATCGAAGCGGACACCACTATTTTGGTTGGTGCTCTTTTTATCTTGGCCTATCATGTAAAATGTATTCCCATTTATCTCGTACCCTTGGAAAGTACATACAGTCGAAGATGGTGTCCTGGCCAACAAGTACAGCTGATCCCCAACAGTGGTGTTATTCGTGAGAAGTCTTTGCAGCCAGCCGCCAAAACTCGCCATGTGTTCACTTATAATCCATTCATCAGACTGCCCCGGGTGTTTGAGGCATATTAAATTCTTGTGTTCATTGATATACGGGGCAACCAAGATAGATCTTTGTAAAACCGTGTAGTGTGCTTGATTGAGAGAATGCCCGTCCCTACATATCATTGCTTTACATCCTAGGGTGCCTTTTCCACGTAGTCTCCCCTCATATCGTGATTCTGGAACACCAATCGCCATAAGGTCAGGAATAAAATCAACACAGAACTCAATGACCTCCTCTGTTACATAGCCCTTGGAGATGCTTCCTTCTGGCCTAGCACGGTTATGAACATATTTCTTTAAGACTCCCATGTACCTCTCAAAGGGGAACATATTGTGTAGAAATACAGGACCGAGAATGGCAATCTCTTCTACTAGGTGAACCAGGAGATGCGTCATAATATTGAAGAAGGATGGTGGGAATACCAACTCAAAGCTGACAAGACATTGGGCCACATCTGTCTGTAACCCTGGTAGGCTTTCTGGATCGATTACCTTCTGAGATATTGCATTGAGGAATGCACATAGCTTCACAATGGGCACTCGAACATTTTCAGGTAGAAGCCCCCTCAATGCAATCAGAAGCAATTGTGTCATAATCACGTGGCAGTCATGAGACTTTAGGTTTTGGAATTTTTTCTCTGCCATATTTATTATTCCCTTTATATTCGACAAGAAGCCAGACGGGACCTTGATACTGCTCAGGCATTCAAAAAAGATTTCCTTCTCTGCTTTGGTAAGAGCGTAGCTGGCAGGAGTTAAGTGGCATCGTTTACCCTTCTCGTTCTCAGGATGCATAGGCTCTTCAGGGTCTTTCAGATGTTGTTGGTCCTGCCGTGCTTCCGGTGTATCTTTTGTCTTCCCATACACTCCTAGGAAGCCTAGCAGGTTCACGCAAACATTCTTCGTCACATGCATCACGTCGATTGAAGAGCGGACCTCTAAGACTTTCCAATAGGGTAGGTCCCAAAATATAGATTGCTTCTTCCACATGGGCGCGTGTCCGGCATCGTCATTCGGAATAGATAGACTGCCAGGACCTTTTCCAAAGATTACTTCTAGGTCCTTGACCATACCAAATACCTCCTCACCAGTACGGAGGACAGGCTTCCTCCGGGGTTCTGCCAGACGTTTGAAATGCTTGCCTTTCTTTCTTACTGGATGCAGGTTCGGAAGAAATCGACGATACCCTAGGTACACAACCTTCTTACATTTATCCAAATATACACTTTCAGTCTCATCTAAACAGTGTGTGCATGCATTGTATCCCTTGTTTGTCTGCCCTTAAATGTTACTAAGAGCAGGCCAATCATTGATGGTTACGAAAAGCAATGCTCGTAGGTCAAATGGCTCCCCTTTGTGCTCATCCCACATACGTACACCTGGTTTGACCCAAAGCTGTAAAAGTTCTTCAAGTAATGGCCTTAGGTACACATCAATGTCGTTGCCGGGTTGCCTCGGGCCTTGGATGAGCACTGGCATCATAATGAACTTCCTCTTCATACACAACCAAGGAGGAAGGTTATAGATACATAGAGTCACAGGCCAGGTGCTGTGACTGCAGCTCTGCTCACCAAAAGGATTCATGCCATCTGTACTTAGACCAAACCTTAAGTTCCTTGCGTCACGTGCGAAGTCTGGGTACTCTCGCTCGACTTTTCTCCACTGTGACCCATCAGCGGGGTGTCTCAACATCGCGTCTTTCTTACGGTCTTCCATGTGCCATTGCAACAACTTGGCATACTCTTTATTTCTGAAGAGACGTTTTAACCGTGGTATTATAGGAGCATACCACATAACCTTGGCAGGAACCTTCTTCCTAGGGGCCTCGCCCTCAACATCGCCAGGATCATCTCGTCTGATCTTATACCACAGTGCAGTGCATACCGGGCATGCATCCAAATTCTCGTACTTCTCACTGCGGTAGAGGATGCAGTCATTAATGCAGGCATGTATCTTCTGCACATCTAATCCTAGAGGGCAGACAACCTTCTTTGCTTGGTATGTACTGTCGGGCAACTCATTATTTCTTGGAAGAAGATTCTTCATTTTTACCAACAATTTTGAAAATGCGCTGTCAGTCACACCGTTCTCTGCCTTCCATTGCAACAAATCCAGTGTGGTACCTAGCTTTTTGTGGCCATCTTCGCAAGTTGGGTACAACAATGTTTTGTGATCCTTTAACATCTGCTCCAGCTTCTCCTTCTCCTTTTCAGTTTCACATTCTTCCTTTGCATCAGTAATGGCCCGACCAAGATCGTCATCAGCGGGCCCATCTGCTGCCTCTTGATCTTCATTATCTACCCCCGTTGCAGTATCATCATATTCATGATACATATTATGATAGTTGTCATCATCCTCTTCTTCTTCGTTGTCTTCCATCACAACCCCTTTTTTCTCCGTGCTTGGTCCAACAATTATAGCTGGGCATGAAACCGGATCGAAGCAGGTGGACGTGAATGGTTCTGGTATTTGAGTAGTCTTTCTTGTTCTGACAGTGAACACACGGACGGCACATAAAACCATTGTGACCACGGTTTGCATTAGCCACAACGATGAAATTTTGGAGGCTCGTAATGTACTCGGAAGTGCGGCGGTCACTGTACATCCATTGCCGGTTCATCTGCATTAATATATAGTATATATCAAAAAATAATAGGGAGATGACCATTTATATATAGTACATCAATGACACATGAAAGGATAGTTGCCGACCTCGACCGAGAAGGAAAGAGCAACGAGAAAACTTATTTTGAGCTCTCGGGCATTTCACCGAACACCTCTTGTGCATACGAAAAAAACACAAACTAGCACACTTCACACCCTCTTGCTAGGCTCCAAAATGAGATAGTGAAAAAATGGAAGAGTGGGGTGTGGGCTGCGGTGTCTTATATAGCCCCCTCCCCCCCTTTAACACCGGTTCAAGCCACGAACCAGTGTTAAAGGGGGGGCTGCGCGGGCCACTGGTGCAGGGGCCTTTAACACCGGTTCGTGCCACGAACCGGTGTTAAAGGGGGGCTCCTTTTTGCTGCACGGGCCACGCTGGTACAGGCCCCCCTTTAACACCGGTTCGTAGAAGAATCAGTGTTAAAACCCATTTCCAGGCTCAACCAAAGGCCTCGTTTCCACTAGTGGTAGTACGTAGTCCTGCATCTGCTTCTCACAATAAAGAAGTCTAAATATATCATACTACTCCCACCGTTTCAAAATATAAGATATTTTATCTTTATAAAAGAAGTGTATCTGGACTATTTTTAGTGTGTAGGTTCGGATCAAGCAGGCAATAGCTTAACTACGATGAGACAGTCATTTCAGTGAAGTTAAAGACTGAATTGATTCATTTTTATGCTTACAGAACTATATTATTTATAAAACAACACCGTCTTGGAGACGTATTATATGCCAGTAGGTTTGGAAGAATATTAGCTTAATTACCATGGTTATTTTTTTCTTCATAGATCTCAACTAATATGCAAGTAGGTTTGGAGGAATATTAGCTTAGTGATCGTTCATGTATTGTGTTGAAACTTGACAAATCGGATCTTTGCGTATCTAACTTACTCATGTGATGGCTTTGATCAGGGGAAATTCTTTGCTCGCATCGAACATACATGAGTTCGAGAAGAACTGGAACCAACATATCCAGTGGACATGAACCTTATATTAATTGTGATATAATAAAAGAGTAATGAATCTTTTATTCTCATAGATGACGTGAATGCGAGAGTACTATTGATATCAGTTCACCAAAGTAACTAAGTATTGAAAGTAAAGAGCTATCGTAAAAGTAAATAAATTATTTTTTCCAACTAAAATGAAGAAGGAAACAAACGTACAATATAGTGGATCCCATTGGTTGAAAGATAAAATAATTATTCTATAAACTAATAAATTCAAAGATACACCACTTATATTTTGTAAAGTAATAAATTGAAAGATAAGTTGACAATTCAGTGACCCGTGCTACTTAAATAATTGTTGCATAATCCATACCATCTTGATCATTTAATGTATATAATTATGGGTTTAATTTATGATGATGCGTTAGAAAATTCTCCACTTTACTAAAAATACATTTATTAAAAGAGTTATTGATATTAAAGTTATTAAACTAAATACCTTTTATAAAATAGCCGGGAAATCTAAATGTCCATGGTACCAACTATTGAGAATCATGTGGTCTCATGTTCCTACATTATAAATTTAAAAAATTATCACACATATAGATAGGATATCACATATTCAACATTTAAATTTAATTGGTAGCCCGTGCAGGTGCACAGGTCAATGACTAGTATTCTATAATGGGAATTCCATCGAGTGTCACCTGGTATTTGAAGCGATGGCTCCTGATTTAGTCCAGTTCCTATAGAAATCTCTCCACAACCAATTGCTTTCCTTAATTCTTCTCGATGGTGTTCTCTAAATTGGTCTTTTCTCTTGCAAGATGCTCCCACAACATTCAACAAAACCGAGATCATATCAAAGAAATCTCTTACATCAAATATGTCCTTTGCAATAGCGATAACAACCAAGTTGAGTGTATGGGCAAAACAATGTATATAATATGCTGATTTGTTCTCACTCATAATTTTTGCCTGTAAACCATTAAACTCACCTGACATGTTACTTGCTCCGTCATATCCTTGACCTCTAACTTGCTTTACACTTATACCAAGTTCTGAAAATAAGAAGTCTATGCAAGACTTGAGATGCATGAGCAGAATATGACCGTTAGCCGTGCCTTCTCTCGCAACCCGTCTGCCTCTCGGGGCGGACCGGTGACGTCGTGCCACGCAAGCGTCTAGGCTTACGGCGGCCCCTCCCCAAGCCTCCCTCCACCCCCACCCACTCTACCGGCCAACTTCACCCTACTTTCTATCGGCAAAACGCCTCTCTTGTCCGTCATGACGCCAAGATCTGCTACCGGTGGCGCCCCAATCCCGCTGGCCTTCCCGGCGTCTGCGCACGTGAGGCTCAAGCCATGGCGCCCCAGGAGCCTAGTCCTGGGCTCCCTCGACCTCGATGCGCCCTCTGTGGTGGATTGCGGCCGGGCCAACGCGGCACTGTCTGCATGGCGCCAAGCAGCCTGCCCATCTTCTTCGTCTTTTTTGGCCGCCGCCCCGAAGGGCATCCTTCGATATTCAGCTCCCCGGATGGCGCGGCCGAACAAATCCGTGCGCTTTTATCCCCTGGCTCCTCACCTCCTAGAAGAAACTGCCCTCACTCCCCTGCGCCACCACTCCGCACCGGTCCCGAAGTTCTTCATGGAAGAAGAGGGCTGGACGCGTGTGCTGTCACGCCGAGCGCAACGCCATGCCCGCCGCGACGCCCGAATCATCGCCCACCTCTCATCAATGACCCTCCTTCAATGGGGAGATGAGGCTCCCCGCCGCAGATCTACGAAATGCCCCTCTCGTCGCTGCCATAGACGCAATTCGCTGGAGCACCTCGTTGCCACCTGCCTCACTCTCTCTACCAAAGGCCTGCCTGGCGCTCGTCCCCTTCACTCCCTATTCCAAGAAAGTTGTCGCCCTCGCCATCCCTCGCTCACATCGGCAGCACCCCGGTTGACATGGCCGGCCTCGGAGACCCGTCGCTCTGTGTGGAGGAATACGCATGCTACATCGCCACCTCCTACGACCTCGACCACGCGCGTCTAGACTGGGAGAGCTCGACCATCATGGCATGGGTGCTCTCCGCGCCATGGGGAGTGGATCGTTCCGACGTCGAGGACGTCTTCTTCCACAAATTCTGCCTCCGTCCTTTAGACCTGGTGATCAGCACGCACTTCCCCGAGCAGTACATCATCAAGTTAACCTCCGCCGAGCTACATGACCAAGTTATGCGCACCGACCGTTGCAATTTCAAGCTCGACGGCCTTGACGTCCACTTCCGGCCATGGCGCGTCGTCTCGCATGGCTACAATCCTGATCTTCACTACCACACTCACATGGTGGTCGATGGGCTGCCCCCCTTTGACTGGTGCCCGAAGGTCGTGGACCAGCTCGTGGGCCAAAACTGCGCGGTACAACAGCTTGACGACGGCTTCACCACCATTGAGGGCACGGCTTCCTTCGGCATGTGGGTTTGGACACCGTCCCCTCGTTGCATCACCAAGGTGTTGTGGTGCATGTTTGTCAATAAGGCGGCCTCTCCTCCAAGCTTCGTATCGACGAGGATAGGCCAGACCAATGGAAAAGGGTGATGACTTTCCGAGTTCTTCTGCACATCGACCGCATTGAAGACTTTCATGGCGCTCCAGTTCTGGATGGTGGTGATCCCATATCAGACTTCAAGTCGGTGGTGCACACCTTCCCTCCCTGCCACTTGGGCACCATCAACGGCATGCCAGTAGGGGCGGCCTTGGGCTCTACCCTCCCGGCCTTGATCCCTCCCCTTGGCAGTCTATGACCACGAGACAAGAAGCCTCTGGCCAGCCATGAAGTTGCGGAGGGCCATGAGTTGGAGGATCACTCGGTGTGCCATGAAGGACACGGCGACGACCAGTGATCCCGCCCACGGCATGCCAGTCACTGACATGCGCGTCGCTCCTGCTCCCGTCACTTAGAACGCAGCTCTAGGCGTCGCTCTCGCTCCCAGGACCATGGCAACTTCTACAGGCGATCAAACTCCCATGGACGCGATGATTGCCTCTGCAGCCACTCAATACCGAGTCGCCACTATGATTATCGGCAACACTATCCGTGCCGCTTTCACGATGACGATGAAGAATCGGATCGCGGTTCTCCTTGGTGCATGCACGGCAGCTCGCGTGCCCAAAGCTTCGCCAAGCGCTCATCGGCTGGCGGCCAACAAAGTGGCCATGACCACTGTCGCTCCTCTCGCCAATCTTCATATGGACATTGCGGCTACCAACGCTCCTATAGTGCGGTCAAGCTCCTCTCTTTCGTCGTGCACAACCAGCAACCACCGCCGCCCCTACTGCACACATGCTGACCCTTGGTACTACCACGTCCTCGCTACAAACTGCTTGCCACGACTGGTTCACCGCCATCAGGGGCCTCCCGATGCTCTCTTGCGAGACTCTTCGAAGCTCACCATGCCACCACTAGGCCTACTTATCGGCATGACGCTACCCAACTCCGATGTCCTAGAGGCCACTATCCCGCTCCTAGACACGCCGCCAATGAGCTCCTGGAAAGATGATCTGGAGGTCACCCAAGAGGTTCCCTCAGCTCGGCGCAAGCCATCTCCATTGACTCTTTCACCTAGGCACATGCCCGAATCTTGGGAACGGCTTTCTGAAGATGAGGCATGGCTTGAAGAGATGGATGATGTCGTCGTCCTGGCGGACAAGGTGCACTCAGCTCCACTTGATGACCACAAGTCCTTAAAGCTACCTACCGACCCTCTAGCTCTGGTAGTGGCCACGCCCCTACCGAACGCGTCTCGCCCTCGCCCAGCTACTTCCACCATGATGATGCAGTCGCGGCCTGCTGACACAGACGCGTTGTTGACCGCGAAGTCAGCCGTCTTGCCACGGATGGACTATGTGGATGACCTTTTCGATCACCCCCTGTTCCACTTCTACCTCCACCTGTTTTGGCCACGCGCCACGCCACGCCAAACATTACCTCACCCTCTTCTGAATCTAGATGAAGTGCTCCCTTGGAGGTCAAGCCAAAGATGCATGCCCTGGACAAGGCCATTCTCGTGATCAATGCCAAAATGGGCATTGCCTCTGAAGGAGTGTCGCTGATCCAGGCCCGTGATGACTACATCAAACGCTTCAAAATGCAGCTGCCTGACAAGGCGATTGATGCACTAGCTTCCCTATTGAAGCTCAATGTTTGAAGCATAACTGAGGCCGATGAAGCCCTGATTCCTATGGGAGGTCTGAACGGCGCTGGAACTGAAGTTGCTGATCAGAGCACATGTGTTTAGTTTGAGATGTCGCTTTGTTTTGCTGTTGGCCTTTGTGGGCGGGCTTGTCACCCCTTGCTTGTTGGTTTGACGCAAACTTCTAACTGTTCATCGCTCCTTTTTTCAACATAAATGATTGGGCCAAATGTCAACATCGCTGACTGGAACGTTCGAGGGTTAAATGATCAAGCCCGCAAAGACACCATTCATGCCTTCCTCGCTGACACACCGTGCCATATCACTTGTATCCAAGAAACAAAGCTGGACTTTGTGGATCACCAAATCACGGCCTACATTGGTGGTTTCAGACTCAGAACCCTTCGCCCATAGACCAGCTATCGGCACTCGCGGAGGCATCCTTCTGCTCTGGGATGAAGATCATGTTTCCATCACAAACATCCATATTGGTACCCACCTAATTTATGTTGAGGTCACCATCAGAGCTTGCGGCACTTCTTTCCTCCTCACCTCGGTTTACGGTCCAAGTGTTGATGCGGATAAGGGGCCTTTCTTGCTGAAATCATCACTATCACCCCTCCCAATGACCAGAAATGGCTCATCATCGAAGATTTCAACCTTATTTATCAAGCAGGAGATAAGAACAACGATAAACTGAATCTCTGTCTCATGAATCAGTTTAGGCGCACTCTCAACACAAGCCAACTCAAAGAGATTAAACTGTAGAACAAAAAGTTTACTTGGAGTAATGAAAGAGAGAACCCCACTCTTTAGAGGTTGGACCACGCTTTCTACAACCTGAGCTGGGACCTGGCTTTTGAGAACCATGTTATGCATGTGTTTTCTTCATCCCTTTCGGACCACTTCCCCGCTCCTCCTTTCCAACCAAAGTGGCCCTCACAAACCTTTGACCTTCCGCTTTGAGTTTTTCTAGACTAAAATGCCAGGATTCCAGGAGAAGGTCCAACAAGCCTGATCGGTGCCCTCTACCCATACTCAGCCAGTGCATGTGATTAACCATAAGCTCAGAAAGACAGCTTAGAGCTTGTGTTCTTGGAGCAAGGGCCTCTTCTTGAACTTCAAACTTCAGCTCATTATGGCTTTGGATGTCATTCTCCAGTTGGATATTGCTTAGGAGTCCCGAACCCTGTCTGTAGATGAAAGGACTCTTCGTGCTAGCCTCAAAAGGCAGGTTATGGGTCTGGCCGCTATGGAACCATCCAGAAAACGCCAGGCTTCAAGAATAAACTACCTCCGTGAAGGTGATGCCAATACTAAGTTCTTCCATATGCAGATTATTTCTAGGAAATGCAAGAACCACATTCAAAGGCTTAAGCATAATGATGGTTGGTCCACGACTCGCGAGGATAAGGAGAAGGTTATCTTTGAACACTTCTCCCAAACATTGGGCAGGCCACCTTCTCATCAACTTGACTTCAACTAGACTGTTATTAACCCCACCTATCATGCTTTGTAGGATCTTGACCTACCTTTCTCCATGGTGGAGATTAAGGAGGCGATTGATGATATGACTGTGGATAAGGCTCCCGGCCCTGATGGTTTCTCCATTGCTTTTTTCCGGTCGTGTTGGGATACCGTTAAGGATGATCTCATGAATGTTATAACGCTTTCTCTGAACTGTCAACTTCTAACTTTCACATCCTTAACAAGGTGAATATCGTCCTCATCCCAAAAAAAGATGGTGTCAAAGCAGTCACGAACTATTGACCTATAAGTCTCATTCATGTGGTTCCGAAGATCATCACTAAAGCTATGGCTCGTCGACTCAACCCAAAGATAGATACCATTGTGTCTTGCTACCAAAGTGCTTTCATCAAAACAAGAACCATCCATGATAATTTCATGTATGTCAGAACACTGCTCGCAAACTTCACCACATCAAGACTTCTACCCTACTCATTAAGTTGGACTTTGCTAAAGCTTTCGACACGTTCTGCTAGGAATATATGCTTAACCTCATGTTGCGTCTTGGATTCCCTCCGAGATGGCAGGCTCTGTTGGCCTCCTTGTTCTCTTCTGCTAGTTCTTGGGTTATTCTGAATGGGATTCCCAGGAAGGACATTGCCCACGGTCACGGCCTTCGACAGGGAGACCCTCTGTCCCCTCTGCTTTTTTACATCGCCATTGATCCTCTACAACAAATCTTGGATAAGGCCATAACCTACGGACTGCTTAGCGAAATGCCTGGAGGTCCTCAGGGGCCTTGGATTTCTATGTATGCTGATGACGTCGTCGTCTTCTTGGCCCCTAAAGAGCAGGATCTTGCAAGTTTGGCCAACATTCTTCAAAATTTTGGAGAGGTGACTGGGATGATGACCAATGTGGCCAAGAGCTCCATATCCCCGATTCGTTGCTCCGACATTGACCTCACCCCGATTATAGCAAACTTCCCAGCCACTACTGCCCAGTTCCTCCTAAAGTTTTTGGGTTTGCCCCTTTCTCTCGGCAGACTCAGAAGGGTTGACCTTCAACCATACATTGATAAAGTTGCCTCCCGCTTGAATCCTCTAAAGGGTAGATTCCTTAACCGGGTTGGATGCTACGCCTATGTGAAGTCTGTCCTCTCATCTATGCTGATCTTCCTGCTCACAACTCTCAAAGCGGATAAGGAATTCTTAGGGCCTTTGCTAAGATTACTCGCGGAATGCTATGGGCTTGCAAAGAAACTGTAAGTGGTGGGAAATGCAAAGTCAACTGGCAAAAGGTCTGCCGCCCCAAGGAGCTTGGCGGTTTGGGGATCCTCGACATGGAGAAGTTTTCCCGTGCTCTAAGGCTTCGTTGGCTTTGGTATGAATGGATGGCCCCCGAAAAACCTTGGGTGGGTTCCGATACTCCCAACGACGCTTCTGATAGACAGCTTTTCAACACAGCTACTAGAGTTACCATTGGTGATGGTAGAAAGGCTTCCTTCCGGTCTTCATCTTAGCTTGATGGAACGCCTCCAAAAGACTTGGCTCCTTTGATCTTCAAAGCCTCGAGGAGGAAAAACCGAACGGTCTAGGATGCCCTAAATGGTCAAAATTGGATCTCAGATATTAAGGTGAACTCCTTCTCCGTCAAGCACATTGTCCAGTTTGTTCACCTCTGGGGTCTTATCTCGAACGTTCATCTCTCTCCAGGGATTGAAGATTCCATTACCTGGACCCTGTCTCCTAGCGGTTGCTACTCGGCAAGCTCTGCTTATAAGGCGCAATTCATGGCATCTTTGCCTTGCTCCTTCGGGTCGATCGTTTGGAAGCCCTGGGCCCCGCCCAAGTGTTGCTTCTTCGCTTGGCTTGCCGTCCAAAATATCCTTTGGAATGCTGACCATCTGGCTAAGCATGGATGGCCGCACCATCCCACCTGTCAACTTTGTAGATGTTCCCCTGAGACGGCACGACACATCTTTTTTGAATGTCGGTACTCCAAGAGAATCGGTTCGGCTGCTGCAACTTGGCTTTCCTGCCCCGACCTTTTACTTAGCATTGGCTCCGACCGTCCCAAGGTGATTGACTACTGGCAAGCCACTACTAGATCACCTGCTTCCTCTCCCAAATGTCTTAGAACCACGATCATGCGTATCACATAAGAGATCTGAAAGGAGAGGAACGAGAGAGTTTTCAACAACAAATATGCGCTATCTTCAGAGGTCATGTGTAGGATAAAAGAAGAAGGAAAGGATTAGATCATAGCGGGAGCCAAAAACCTGGTGGAGCTTGTGGGTTAATCAGTTTTTTTGTTGTGTTGTTGTTCCTTTTTATTTTTCAGATGGCTTAGGCTGTCACCCCTTGTTTACTCCTTCTATATCAATATATAGGCAAAGCGTTTGCCTCATTTCAAAAAAAAGTTGTTGTCTCCTCCACATGAACAACACCTGTCAACACCCGGATTTTTAATCCCAGATGCCTGTTATGTCATTCATCGCAAACCCAGGATTATCATTTTTGCGAGACATAACAGATTGGATATCACAGCACATCATCCATTACAAACCATAAATAGGGTCTTACACAAATAAGGATCTCATGATCTAGTGTTAATACAACAAGCCGCAGAATAAAAGATAAGTGTAGCGGTGGGGTCCATCTTCAGGGGCACAGGCAATGCTGACGAAGGCAGATAGTCCTAGTTATCATAGCCGTCTTGCTGGCCATCATCTTGGTAGTCTCCTTCATAGTCTAGCCATGAGAATAGCCAGGGACAAAAGCCATGAGTACTCTTTAAGTACTCACAAACTACCACTAACAAATTGTATAGTTCTAAAGTAAAGTGCTAACTCTAAGTTTAACTGTAAAGTTAAGTTTGAAACCTAAGCTGAGTTCAGAAACAAAGAAAGATAAAAATAAAGTTCTAGAATCACTTAAGTTGGGAAGCTAGTGTCATAGTCACAACCCTGTTGTGGTCAAGTCAAGATTCATCATTCATTTAATAAGTTATTTTGAAAACATCTGACAACGAAACAGTATGGCCATTCCAACTCTCCATAACCGCGGACGCGGCTATTCGAATAGTTTGACACTCTGCAGAGGTGGTACACTTTCACCACAAGGTTCGATACATCTGTCAGGGATAACCCTGAATCATCATACTTAGTATGCAGATAATCAAACATAACCTTTCCTTTACACACCCTAGTATAAGCACCTCTCCTATGAGCATGGCCTCCCAACCATGACCATCTGTCATCTTGGGCACTGCATAGGTGGACAACACTGAGAGGTAGCCTCAGCTCAAACCTCTCCTGTGAGGGAACTAATACTTATGCATATAAACTTCCGTCTAAGCCTTACCCAATTCAGGTATTGTGGTTATACGTCGCATCCGAATCCAACCATCAGTACTGTAAAAGGGGTTAAGACTCATGCCTCAACATTTTCACCATCATAAACCATTTGTGTTTCTCAACACATGTCAAAACATCTCAATAGAATGACTCATCATTCCAAGGTTTTCATAATTCATTTTCACCAAGTATTCCCATCTAAAGTAACTCAAGTTTTTATCTACTCTAAACTACTAAGTTAAGAGTGTTCACTAAGGTGGAAATGATGGGATCAATCTCATGCCATAGAATGACATCTAAAGTTATCTATATAAGTCAAGTTTTATACTCTTTATGCTACCTTCAAAACAAGTAAAAGACTTTGGGTAAAGTAAAGGAAGTAAAGCTTGAGAATAATACTTGGGATAAGTAATAGTCAAAGTGGTATAACCCAAGCATGCCTAAAGCATATTTGCTTAATTATCTAGCTTAACTCTAGCTTGCTAAGCATTATACTTGCAAGTGTTAGCTTGCATTGTTAATGATGGCTTGCCTTGTGCAGTGTAGTGGTTGAATTTTTCCTCCTCCTCTTGATAGAACTCCTCCTCCTCGAAAGCTTGGTCGGTACTATCGTCTATAAATACATACGGAGTACACAATCACCAAACAATACTTAACTAGTCTAATTAGCACTCTAAGGCACACATTTGATGATCTATTATCATCACAAGCATCACAAGTTTTATTAACTAGTTTCATTCTTTTTATTTAAGAAAAGTAATTTCTAGTCATTGAAAAATTAACTAAGATTTAATATTCACCACTTAAAATATGGGATCATGTAGACACATGTCATCACCACATATTCTAACATGTGGGAATGTGATTTAAGGGTTGGGTCATATTTACTTAAGTTTAAGTTTATTATTTAATGATCTAAAGTGACTAGAAATTCCTATATAGAATTATTTTGGTACTAGTCCAAACTCACTGCATGTAAACCCTAATATTATTACATATTCAGATAGGTATGGTGAAATGTGATTTTTGAGAGTTGGAATCAACTCAAAAGCTAACATGGTTGATTTTATAAAAATGTTGTAAGTTGCAAAAGCTTCTGTCTTGTTATTTTTACTAGGAGAGATCTCTAACTCTAATTAAATTAATTCCAATGGGCTTGGGTGGATCTTTTCAGTAGCTTTCTAACACAATTGGAATCACTCCATTTGGATTTGTAAATCTCTCTGAATGGATTTTTAAACTAAGGGACAGAACTAAGTTCAAACTAAAATAGAAAAATCCTAATTTGAATTAAATGGGCCGCGCGGGAAAGAAAACGGGCCGGCCCGGTGGTGTTCCGCGGCACAGAGAATAGCTGACAGGGGGGTCCACCGATCAGCGGCTCTTTACACGCGAAGCAGTACGGGGCGATGTGGGCCGTTAGATTAAAAGGGGGATCTACGGCTGAGGGGTGTCGTCTCCGGCGAACAGTTTGCCGGTGGGAACTAACCCTAGCGGCTCGGTGGGGTTGCTCAGGGGACATACCAGGGCTCCAGCAACGATGGCGAGGCGGGCAAACGAACTGGTGGACGACGACGAACTCAGGGGTGGTCGCGGTAGCTCCTAGGGTGGTCGCAATCAGCGGGGCCCTTCTCCTCCAGTAGTGGCTAGCTCCGGTGAAATTCCAGCGACTAAGAGCTCGAGCGGCTCCGGAGAGAAGTGGGGAATGATCAGTGGCGAGAGGGGAGGTGAGTGGTGTGCAGAATAAGGTTGGGGGTGGCCTTCTTATATAGGCTCGACGACGGGACAGCACGGCGTGGCGAGGCGACAGTGGCAACATGGCTACAGGCTGCTAGCGGCATGGCTGCGAGTGGCGATCGATGCGTGGTCTCCTGGCAGTGCTCTACGATGTAATGGCGCTGCTAGGGGTGGTGGCAAATGGTCGGTCGGTGCTCATGCTCTATGCAGCAGAGGTGGCGTTCGACACGGCGTGCGGTGCCTGCGGGTCAAACTGTGGCGAACGGGCATGTCTGGGTGGTTCCTGGGGTCGTGGCGAAGCGGTGAGCGCGGGCTACGGTCGAGGCGCGGCGTGTGCACGTTTGTCGGGCGCGGCGCTCTGGCGCGTGCTCGGCATGGTGTAGATGCTCTGGGCGCGGCGCTCTGTGAGTGGTCCACGGCTCGTCTCTGCTCGGGGAGGGGACAGAGGGCGGTGGTGTGGTCTGGTCTAGCTCCTAGACATGGCGAGAGAGAGAGAGGGGCGGTTGGCTGCGAGCTATCCATGCTCGACCGGCGAGCATGGTGCTCAGGTGGCGCGGCACTGCTGCTAGGGACTAGGGGATGGGGTGATTATGGCTTGGTTAGATCAAATGGAGACAGAGGGAGTAATTTGAGGTCAAATGGGTGGCAAAACCCTGTAGAAAAGTGAGCTAAAACTAGAGTGTGAATCCTGCATGCCAAGTGTTCGACACAATGGCCGCAAGAAATTTAGTTTTGAATTTTGAAAAGATTTTTGATGGGTGTGTTAGTCATAAGCTAGATCATCTGTGGTTGCTTGGGTTTTGAAAATGAAGCTCATTTGAGTGGTTTTTGAATAAGTGGGATCTTCCCATATGAACTAGATTCAATTTTCAAATGCCATTTAATATTAGTGTTTGAAAGTTTTTGGCAGATCACAAAGTGGGCCTTGGTACACTATTACTTGTACTAGAAAGGGGTGCAAAGATCCATATTTATTTATGTTAAGAATTGAGTACTAGGAATAGCTAAAGTAGGCATGTTGACTAAAATGGCACAAATGACCATTTCTTTCCTTTATTCATTTTGATTTGTTTTCTTTGGGATTTGTTTGGGAATGATCTAGATGATGTTTATTTCACCTAAGAATCATTTTACAAGCAATGGATCACTTAAACAAGGCAATTCAAATCAACTCCTATTTTAAATGCACAAACATATGAATGCTTTAATAATTTTAATTGGAAAAGTTTTTTTGACCCTAATTTTGATGATTTGGATCTTAATAACCTTGGATTGAAGTTTTGGGATGTTACAAACCTTCCCCCCTGAAACAAAATCTCATCCTGAGATTTACAAAGAAAACTAGGAACTAAAGAGATCTGGGAACTCTGTCCTAATGTAATCTTCTCGCTCCCAAGTGGCTTCGTCTTCGGTATGGTTGCTCCATTGATTTTTGAGGAACTTGATACTCCGGGTTCTGGTGGTTCTGTAAGCTTCTTCCAACATACGGATGGGAACTTCACGATTGGTCAGGTCATTGTTGATCTCAACAGCTCGATGATCGATGTTCTTGAAAACTTCAGTCTTCTCCGGCACTTCCAGACATTTGTGAAGTAACGAGATGTGGAACACATTGTGGATGGTAGACATCTCTTCAGGTAGTTCCAATTGATACGATACTTCTCCTCGGCGATTCAGAATCTTGAATGGTCCGATATATATGGGGGCCAACTTTCCTTTCAGACTAAAGCGTTGCGTTCCCTTCAATGGCGAAACCTTGAGATATACAGAATCTCCGACATTGAAAGTCGGGTCTCTCCTCCTCTTGTCAGCATAACTCTTCTGTCTGGATTGGGCGGTCTTGAGGTGCTCATGGACTTTGTGAACCTTCTCTTCTGCTTCTCGGAGAATGTCGGGTCCAAAGATCTGACTCTCTCCTACTTGCGACCAATTCAAAGGGGTGCGACACTTTCTTTCGTATAGGAACTCAAATGGTGCCATTTGCAAACTATCTTGATAACTATTGTTATATGAGAATTCTATGAAAGGCAGGCAGTCTTCCCATTTTGATCCATAACCTAAGACACAAGCACTCAACATATCCTCTAGGATCTGGTTGACTCTTTCAGTCTGTCCATCAGTTTGCGGGTGATAAGCGGTGCTGAAGATCAACTTGGTGCCTAATCCTTCCTGGACTTTTTGCCAAAGTCTCGAGGTAAACTGGGTTCCTCGATCTGATACTATGGTCTTGGGGGTTCCATGCAGACTAACAATCCTAGCAATATACAGTTCTGCTAGCTTCGAACTCTGGTAGGTAGTCTTGACAGGTATGAAGTGAGCTTCCTTGGACAGTCTATCAACTATGACCCAGATTGAGTCATTTCCCCTACTAGAAGTAGGCAAACCGGTGATAAAGTCCATTTCGACGGAATCCCATTTCCATTCCAGAATCTCCAATGGTTGCAACAGTCCTGTGGGTCTCTGATGCTCTTCTTTGACTCTTTGACAGATGTCACACTTGGCGATGTAGCCTCCAATTTCTCTCTTCATCTTGTGCGACCAAAATTGCTCCTTCAAATCTTGATACATCTTCGTTCCTCCGGGGTGGATAGAATAAAGAGTATCATGAGCTTCCTGCATGATAACTTGCTTTAGCTCCTAATCTGCTGGCACACAGATACGTCATTTGTACCACAGAACTCCTTCTTCGTCTTCAGTGAATCCAGGTACCTTTCCTGTACCAATATGACGTTTGATTCCGTCAATACTTTCATTTACCTTCTGGGCTTCCTTGATTTGGCTAATCAAAGTGGGTTGAAGTTCAATGCTAGCTAAGAATCCTCTGCTAACTAATTCAGTTCTGAACTGCTCCAACTCTTCATACAAACTTGGCTGCTTCTCCTTAATCATGGTGTTTAGCCTGCAAGGCAATCTGCTAAGAGCATCCGATACCAGATTGGCTTTTCCGGGGTGATAGTGAATGTCAAGGTCGTAATCCTTGATTAACTCTATCCATCTCATTTGCCTCATATTCAGCTCCTTCTAAGTGAAAGTATACTTTAAGCTATTGTGATTTGAGTAAATCTCACAGTGATTACCCATCAGATAATGACGCCATGTCTTCAATGCCAAAACTATGACTGCCAGCTCAAGATCATGGGTCGGATAGTTCTGCTCATGTTGCTTCAGTTGTCCAGACAGATAAACGATGACTTTGCCTTCTTGCATCAACACACATCCGAGATCAATCTTGGATGCATCACAATATACATCAAACGGCTTCTTGATGTCTGGCATGATCAATATTGGGGCTGATATCAATCTCTTCTTCAGCTCTTGGAAACTGGCTTCACATTTTTCAGTCCATTCAAACTTCTTGTCCTTCTTCTACAATTGGGTCATGGGCCTGGCAATGCTCGAGAACCCTTCTACGAACTTGCGGTAGTATCCCGCTAATCCGAGAAATGCACGGACTTGGGTTTGAGTGGTTAGGGCTTCCCATTCTTCGACATCTTTGATCTTGGTGGGATCAACAGAGACTCCTCCGGCAGACACATTATGTCCTAGGAATCCTACTTCTTTCAGCCAAAACTCACACTTGCTGAACTTGGCATATAACCGATGCTCTCTCAGGGTTTCTAGGATGATTCTCAGATGTTGCTCATGCTCTTCTTCTAACTTGGAGTAGATAAGGATGTCGTCGATAAACACAACTACAAACTTATCTAGGAAATTCATAAACATCTTATTCATGAGATTCATGAAATAAGCAGGGGCGTTGGTTAATCCAAAAGACATAACCGTATACTCGTATAAACCATAGCGAGTAGTAAAGGTGGTCTTTGGAATATCCATTGCATGAATCTTAAGTTGGTGATAACCAGTCCTAAGATCAATCTTTGAGAATACATGGGCTCCAGTCAACTGATCAAATAGATCCTCTATCTTTGGCAAGGGGTACTTGTTCTTGATGGTGACATCATTCAACTTTCCGTAATCTGTGCACAAACAGTTGCCTCCATCTTTCTTGTCGACGAATAACACTGGTAATCTCCATGGCGATGCGCTTGGTTGAATCAAACCTGTTGCTAACATGGCATCCAACTGCTTCTTCAGTTCCACTAACTCTGAGGGGTTCATGCTATAGGTTCTTTGGGCTATGGGTCCGGTTCTGGGGATTAGTTCGATAATGAACTCAATATCCCTATCCGGGGGCATACCTGGAAATTCATCTGCGAATAGGTCGGGGTATTCATAGACTACTCTGACTTGGTCTATGGTGGGTAGGGCTAGACTCTTGTTACACTTGAATTGACGAGGTAAGGTTTCAGAGATATGCTCTACTGTTACTCCAGAACTACTGGTCATGGTGATGGCTTTCTTAGCACAGTTTATCAGTCCTTTATGCCTTGACATCCAGTCCATACCTAGTACTACTTCCAATCCTTTGGTTCCAAGTACAATTAGGTTGGCATAAAAATCTATCCCATGTATTCTGATAGGCACAGCTTTGCAATTTTTTCTAGCTTTGGTTGTTGAACCGGGGATTTGAACTGCCATGACATGCTTCAAGTTGATTGGGTGCATCTTACTAGTGCATGCAAATTCTTCGGTGACAAATGAATGCGATGCTCCCGAATCAAACAATACCCTTGCTAAAACTGAGTTGACAGAAAACATACCCAACACTACATCTGGCGCTTCTTGGGCTTCTTCAGCGTTCATGTGGAAGAGACGGCAGTTGCGGTTGTAAGGGTTTCCTAGGACAAACCTTCTCCCTAGTTGAACACGACGTTACTGTTGAGTTGGGGCATTCACATTGGAAGTGGCGAAAGTCTTCTTGGGACACTCATTGGAATAGTGACCCTTCACTCCACACTCGAAACAAGTGATCTAGGACTTGTCCTTTGTTGCGACGGGCACAGTATTGCTACCAGTTCTGGGTGCAGTGTTGTGGTTGTTGTTGTTGTTGTTGTTCTTGGGAGGTGCATGGTTAAAGTTGTTGGCGTTGCAAGAGTTGTGATTGTTTCCTCCGGACTTCACATTGCCTCCGCTACGGTTGGGGTAGCTTGGGCGAGACATTGGGGGTCGATTGTTCCTTGGTGCATATCCTGGTGAGGGGTTGGGACGGTACTTCTGGTGACTGTTGGATCCATATTGCTGCATCATACGATGTTTGCGGTTGTCGTTTGCCTAATTAATCTTCCCTTCCATCTGAATGGAAGAGTCGACTAGCTCTTCGAGATCTTCGAAGTGGATGTTGACAAGGACAGTCTGCATCTCGTCATGCAGTCCGTTTAGGAATCTCTCTTTCTTCTTGACTTCTGTGTTGATCTCATCAGGGGCGTACCTTACAAGTGACAGGAATCTGTCACGGTATTCCACCATAGCCATTCTGACTTGCTTCAATTCGCGAAACTCATCCCTTAGTCTGGTGACTAGACCTTGCGGCACGTGGGTGTGGCTGAACTTGGTTTTGAAGGCTTCCCATATCATCACTTGACCATGGTTCATATTACGGATACTAGTCCACCAAGCTCTTGCATCTCCCGCCAGGTAGTGGGTGGCGAAGAGAACTTTCTCGTTGTCATCAACTCCTGCAACCTCTAAGTTGTTTTCCATTGTCTATAACCAGTCATCAGCATCTAGTGGATTTTCAGCTTGGTTAAAGATTGGGGAATTGGTATTGTGAAAGTTTTTGAGTTTGGATCCATGGTGATCCTGGTTTCCATGCCCTTGGTTGTTTTGGGCCATCTGAGCTATCTGTTGCAATGTTGCTAAGTTGGCCTGGCGCTCTTCCTTGCTTGCTTCATGGTCTGCCAGTAACATCTGCATAATCTGCAGCATTGGGTCTTGCGATGAGCTGCGCCTCCTTGGTTTCCACGAGTCATCTGAAGATTGAGGTAGATAAAGGGGTAAGAGGGAAAGTGCTAAGGTTCATGGTTTTGATTTCAAAGCTAAAACTTTGAGTTTGACTCGGGTTTTGCAACTAACTTCATTTCATTCACTCAAACAAGCACACAATACAAACACACACCACAACAATAAAGGAAAACAGATGGTTTTAAGAACCATTCTGCAAGCTACGATATAGTGGGACCGATACATCTCATGCTACGATAGTGCTCTAGTGCATCTACTCATCATCGATGAAGTCGGAGTCCTCATCGTCAGTGTAGAAGTCCACGGCATCCTCCTCTAGAAAGTCTTCATCATTGCTAAGGTAAGAATTCATGTCTCCCTGGATGTCTTCACCCTCCTCTCCTTCCTCCTTTGCAGCAAGCTGAGCTTCTTGCTCCTTGACGGTCTTCTCGAGGTCGGCCACCTTCTTGCAAAGACGGGCGATGGTGCGATCCTTCTTCTCACGCTGGAGGCAAAGAGATTGGTGATCCTTGACAAGCAGTGAGAAAGTCTGGGCCTTCTGGGCGGCAATGGCACGGTTGTGGTTGGCAAAATCCCTAGCATTGTCCAACTCCTTCTGACGATTGTACAGCAGGAAGTCAAGGTTCTCCACTTGACGCTTCAGCTCTGGGTGACTTGGCATCTCCATCGGCATTCCCATGAAGTCACGTCTTGCATAGTGAGCAAAACGGGTTCCATGGATTTGGTTGATCTAAGGGCACATAGACGTGTGAGAGCTTCATGAATTTCCTTGGCTAATCCATCTAGCCAGTTGTTCTCCCTCACTTAGAACTAGATTCTCCCAGATGTTGGTGCTTCGATGCTTCCTCTAAGATCAGCGGTGACTAGCCACTTTAAGTCTCCTCCTAGGGGTCCTGGAAGTTGAGCTCCAAGAACCTCCGGATGTGGGCGTCCCAGTAACTCCGCCAGTGAATTTAGGTCCCTCTCGAAGATCATCTGGCCTCCGTTTCCCAACTGGTAGAAATTGCTGAACTGAGTCTCCTTCTACAAGAATTAAGGATGAGGAAATTAGTGAAGTGATCAAGTGTGTCAAATTTTAAGTAGTAATGTAAGAATTTGAGGAACATGAATTTTTGAGAAAGAATGAATTCCCAAGGATGAGAGAGGAATTAGTTTTTCATAAATACTCCCTTTGGTTTTGAAACTAAGTTTTTGTTCGGATGTCCATTCTAACTAGGGTCTCCTATGGTCAGGATGGCTCTGATACCAACTTGTCAACACCCGGATTTTTAATCCCAGATGCCTGTTATGTCATTCATCGCAATCCCAGGATTACCATTTTTGCGAGACATAACAGATTGGATATCACCGTACATCATCCATTACAAACCATAAATAGGGTCTTACACAAATAAGGATCTCATGATCCAGTCTTAATACAACAAGCAGCGGAATAAAAGATAAGCGTAGCAGTGGGGTCAATCTTCAGGGGCACGGGCAATGCTGACGAAGGAAGATAGTCCTAGCTATCATAGCCGTCTTGCTGGCCATCATCTTGGTAGTCTCCTTCATAGTCTGGCCATGAGAATAGCCAGGGACAAAAGCCATGAGTGCGCTTTAAGTGCTCGCAAACTACCACTAACAAGTAGTATAGTTCTAAAGTAAAGTGCTAACTCTAAGTTTAACTGTAAAGTTAAGTTTGAAACCTAAGCTGAGTTCAGAAACAAAGAAAGATAAAAATAAAGTTCTACAATCGCTTAAGTTGGGAAGCTAGTGTCATAGTCACAACCCTGTTGTGGTCAAGTCAAGATTCATCATTCATTTCATAAGTTATTTTGAAAACATCTGACAAGGAAACAGTATGGCCATTCCAACTGTCCATAACCGCGGACGCGGCTATTCAAATAGTTTGACACTCTACAGAGGTGGTACACTTTCACCACAAGATTCGATACATCTGTCAGGGATAACCCTGAATCATCATACTTAGTATGCAAATAATCAAACATAACCTTTCCTTTACACACCCTAGTATAAGCACATCTCCTATGAGCATGGCCTCCCAACCATGACCATCTGTCATCTTGCGCACTGCATAGGTGGAAAACACTAAGAGGTAGCCTCAGCTCAAACCTCTCTCGCGAGGGAACAAATACTAATGCATATAAACTTCTGGCTAAGCCTTACCCAATTCAGGTATTGTGGTTATACGGTAAATTTGGAATGGTATCGCATCCGAATCAAACCATCAGTTTTGTAAAAGGGGTTAAGACTCATGCCTCAACATTTTCACCATCATAAACCATTTGTGTTTCTCAACACATGTAACACCCTCAAATCGGCCCTATGCAAGTTTTAGCCCTTTCCGCCAAACCCGCATAGAAACGATTCAAGAACACCCACCAGGCACTTTCGTGTGGGTGGAAAACGAAGTAATACCATTACACAACAGTCCTCGATGGGGCCCACAGAACATATATATACATCAGTGACTCCATGAGTCGGGAATTCAGATATAATATACAAAGATCCAAATCACCTTGAAAACGATAAAGCGTCCGACTATGTACAAGATGCAACTGGGCTAAGAGCCCTGAAGAAATAACCAATGGCGTCCATAACCCTGCCCAGGCCAAGCCAGAAAGGTAAAACTGCTAACGACGGCGATCTCAAACCTTCTTAAAACAAAAGGGGTGCCGACAAAGGGCAAAGGAAAAAGAGGAGCGTCAGTACTGAGGCCAGTACACGGCGAGGCTAGAATTCGGCCGCTCTCGCCTACATAAGTTGGGCTGAAGCGGCAGCACAGCGGCACTAAACAACATATAGAGACTCGATACAACTGGCGGTTATCAGAGAGGGATAAGAAAGACCCATTCGGATCCAACCTGAAGCTAACACCAAACAAACCCATCCTGGTATTTCCCCCTCGAGACCAAACGAGGAAGTCGGACCAAGGAACCCACACAGTTGGCAATTTTACTCATTCCAGTATAGTTGCAGAAATTACTAATCAGATATAGATAGCATGGGTCATCCTAAAGCATAAGTAGTGGCAGTTTTAATTAACATTATGTTGTAGGTGGAACCGTTACTAGCCAGATATAATTGTCCTGAGGAATCCCAAAACCCAGCAATTGTTGGCACTTTTATCACATTCCATTGGAATTGCAATACTTACTAGGCAGGTACAGCATGTCACGGAACAACCCAGATCCACCAGTTGTTGGCATTTTTAATATCCATTCCATTATAGTGGCATCTGATTACTAGTCACCTATTAAGTCAAATTTATAGCACTACTTTAGTTATGCTTGTCTATGATCGAGATACTGTGCTCCAAGTCGTCCATAACCGCGGACACGGCTTTCAGAAAGTTTTACCCTGCAGGGGTGCACAAATAGCAACACACACTCGATCAACCTCGGAAAAAACCAACTCAAAACCCAACGAGGCATTCATGACAAAGCGATCACAGGAATTAGAAATATTTTAGGGGGCCACCCCATTAAGCTACCTACAACGAAGTTGGCCGGCTCCGAGACGGACCCAAGGTTTGCGCCAATGGCTGTAAACGACTGGGAACCCGAAAGTGTGACTGGGCTTGTCAATACCGCGAAAACACTCTGCAATCCTAAACAGTACAGGTGTTCCACGCACAATCGTAAATAAAGAAGTAAAGCATGGCATAGGTACAAGATAGTAATAAAGCCCCAAACTACTTTGTGGCCCCAAGAAATAGAAATGAATCAAGCTCTAGCTCAGGGGGATCCATAAGGCCTCCCGGATGTGGATAGTGCGAAAAATCAAGGAACGGGTATCAAGTACTCGGGGTCCTACGGGACACAAGTGAGCGTGGAAGAACCAAATAACATCTATGGCCCACCGATGCCTCTGCATTAGTTATATCTAGCATTTTCATAGTTGTATTTAAAGTCATGATCATCTCCACCAATAAGCATCTCCACCGATAAACATCTACCAGCGTTCCAACAATTGTGGTACTTGACAACACGGGATCACACCTGAGCAAGCGACTACGACTCGCGAGGCCAGGTATCTACAAACCCAGGTAATAGGAGGTGTCCAAGGAAATATAGAGGCTGCACGTGATATAACTGGTGTACGGAAACTAAAGCATCGCGACACGGATAGCAATAGATCAACAAGAGGAAGTAAAGACTATAAAATGCAAAATAGGTAGAAGGGGAAGAGATGCTCGCCTGGGAAATATTGCCGATGGATCATAACTGGAGAACTTGTCAATACTCGCATCAACTCATCGGCCTAATCCGCGAAGAAGCAAACACTAGAAGAAACACCGGATGCAATATTTAATACTACGGCAGAAGATCCGGCATGCTTATGATATGATGCATGGCATGGCACAGATGCGGTGCAATTAGGCAATATTAAGCGGAACCGGGTCCCGACAATTTAATTAAATGGTTCAAGTTGTTTAGAAAACCCCGCAATTTAAATGTTGTATTAACAGGGTGAAACATGGCATCGGTTCGCTACACCAATTTAGATGGAGTCCGGAATAAGACAAAGATAGCCCGCAGATGGACTCCCTATTTAATTATGCGGTGAATCGGCATAATGCCCCCAACCCACATGATATGCATGCGAGATGAACAATTGATATGCAATAATTCATGTATATGTCAATTTATAAAATAGGGCTCGGATAAAGGGGTCACACATTAGGGGCGAAGTCTTGGTCCAGGGGTTCGGGGGTTTGGCAGGGTTCGACGGGGACGGCGAGGTTCGGATAAGAGATGGAGAACTTTTCGTGACGTGACGGAGATCTTGGGTCCCAAGCGGCCGATCTTGTCGTCAATGGCGAACTTGAGTGGATCGGGTACCGGGGGCGGGGGTGGGACCAGGTGGGAGTGAGCGCGGGATCGGGCAGGCAGGTGGGGTGGACGGGTGGCTGGGTGGGAAAAGAGGAGAAGGTGGGGTGAGGTGGCAGTGGCTGAGTGGTGGATATTGGGCCAGGCTAATGTGGCGACATGTTATAGGTTGGGGTGAGGTGGAGGGGGCTGGGTAGGATAGGTTTAGGTAGAAAAAGGTTTGGGTAGCTCTGGTCTTTGTACTGGGGGTGGCCGACTGGGTCGGATCGGCCCGGTACGGCTGCCCCCTAAAAATAAAGTAAATATTTTAATATTTAAAACGAGGCTTTTGAAATCCGTTGGTAGACAAAACAAAATAATCCGGAGTCCCGGTTTTTAATTTGAATTAAAGACGGGGCGTTTAGAAAACACAAACATACTTTGCGAAAATAGTTTTATGCAAACAAATGCAAGATGACATGACGATGCTCAAATGCAAGGTGGCATGATGACATGAGCATGCGGTCATGATGATGCAATGCACACAAACAACGCGATTTTCTAGTAGTGGTTTTTGCGGGGCGCCACAATTCGACACCACTAACAAGGGATCTCGCCCTCGAGATCCGCCTCATGGTACCGGAAAGAAGGTCGGTGATCTAAATCTTCACGCTTCATGTAGATCCTCGCGACACCACTAACAAGAGGTCGTTGTCCGTGATCATCGAGAGAACACTCCGGGAACAAAAGGCGAAGGTAGAGGTATCCACAAATAAATCCACCTCTAGCTTCCGTGGACGGAGTAAAATTGCTGGATCCACCGATTCAATGTACGAGAGCGAATGATAAGAGTAGTCGGATGGTGATCAGTCCATCATGCACCCAAACCATTACTCTGCACACGAATAGGCGAATTATGCAACCAACTCTCGGAATTAGACTGAAGATCTCGACAAACGAGGGTCGGAAACAAAGTAGTGATGCTACTCTGTAACACCCTCAAATCGGCCCTATGCAAGTTTTAGCCCTTTCCGCCAAACCCGCATAGAAACGATTCAAGGACGCCCACCAGGCACTTTCGTGCTGGTGGAAAATGAAGTAATACCATTACACAACAGTCCTCAATGGGGCCCACAGAACATATATATACATCAGCGACTCCATGAGTCAGGAATTCAGATATAATATACAAAGATCCAAATCACCTTGAAAACGATAAAGCGTCCGACTATGGACAAGATGCAAATGGGGCTAAGAGCCCTGAAGAAATAACCAATGGCGTCCATAACCCTGCCCAGGCCAAGCCAGAAGGGTAACCCTGCTAACGACGGCGATCTCAAACCTGCTTAAAACAAAAGGGGTGCCGACAAAGGGCAAAGGAAAAAGAGGAGCGTTAGTACTGAGGCCAGTACACGGCGAGGCTAGAATTCGGCGGCTCTCGCATACATAGGTATGGTGGTCTGAAGCGGCAGCGCAGCGGCACTAAACAACCTATAGAGACTCGATACAACTGGCGGTTATCAAAGAGGGATAAGAAAGACCTATTCGGATCCAACCTAAAGCTAACACCAAACAAACCCATCCTGGTATTTCCCCCTCGAGACCAAACGAGGAAGTCAGACCAAGGAACCCACACAGTTGGCAATTTTACTCATTCTAGTATAGTTGCAGAAATTACTAATCAAATATAGATAACATGGGTCATCCTGAAGCATAAGTAGTGGCTGTTTTAATTAACATTCCGTTGTAGTTGGAACCGTTAGTAGCCAGATATAATTGTCCTGAGGAATCCCAAAACCCAGCAATTGTTGGCACTTTTATCACATTCCATTGGAATTGCAATACTTACTAGGCAGGTACAGCATGTCACGGAACAACCCAGATCCACCAGTTGTTGGCATCTTTAATATCCATTCCGTTATAGTGGCATCTGATTACTAGTCACCTATTAAGTCAAATTTATAGCACTACTTTAGTTATGCTTGTCTATGATCGAGATACTGTGCTCCAAGTCGTCCATAACCGCGGACACGGCTTTCAGAAAGTTTTACCCTGCAGGGGTGCACAAATAGCAACACACACTCGATCAACCTCGGAAAAACCAACTCAAAACCCAACGAGGCATTCACGACAAAGCGATCATAGGATTCAGAAATATTTCAGGGGGGCCACCACATTAAGCTACCCGCAACGAAGTTGGCCGGCTCCGAGACGGTCCCAAGGTTTGCGCCAATGGGTGTAAACGACTGGGAACCCGAAAGTGTGTTGGCCTTGTCGATACCGCGAAGACACTCCGCAATCCTAAACAGTACAGGTGCTCCACGCACAATTGTAAATAAAGCAGTAACGCATGGCATAGGTACAGGATAGTAATAAAGCCCCAAACTACTTTGTGGCCCCAAGAAATAGAAATGAATCAAGCTCTGGCTCAGGGGGTCCATAAGGCCTCCCGGATGTGGATAGTGCGAAAAATCAAGGAACAGGTATCAAGTACTCGGGGTCCTATGGGACACAAGTGAGCGTGGAAGAACCAAATAACATCTATTGCCCACCGATGCCTCTGCATTAGTTATATCTAGAATTTTCATAGTTGTATTTAAAGTCATGATCATCTCCACCAATAAGCATCTCCACCGATAAACATCTACCAGCGTTCAACAATTGTGGTACTTGACAACACGGGATCACACCTGAGCAAGCGACTACGACTCGCGAGGCCAGCTATCTACAAACCCAGGTAATAGGAGGTGTTCAAGGCAATATAGAGGCTGCACGTGATATAACTGGTGTACGGAAACTAAAGCATCGCGACACGGATAGCAATAGATCAACAGGAGGAAGTAAAGACTATAAAATGCAAAATAGGTAGAAGGGGAAGAGATGCTCACCTGGGAAATACTTCCGATGGATCATAACCGGAGAACTTGTCGATACTCGCATCAACTCATTGGCCTAATCCGCGAAGAAGCAAACACTAGAAGAAACACCGGATGCAATATTTAATACTATGGCAGAAGATCCGGCATGCTTATGATATGATGCATGGCATGGCACAGATGCGGTGCAATTAGGCAATATTAAGCGGAACCGGGTCCCGACAATTTAATTAAACGGTTCAAGTTGTTTACAAAACCCCGCAATTTAAATGTTGTATTAACAGGGTGAAACATGGCATCGGTTCGCTACACCAATTTAGATGGAGTTCGGAATAAGACAAAGATAGCCCGCAGATGGACTCCCTATTTAATTATGCGGTGAATCGGCATAATGCCCCCAACCCACATGATATGCATGCGAGATGAACAATTGATATGCAACAATTCATGTATATGTCAATTTATAAAATAGGGCTCGGATAAAGGGGTCACACATTAGGGGGGAAGTCTTGGTCCAGGGGTTCGGGGGTTCCGCAGGGTTCGACGGGGACGGCGAGGTTCGGATAAGAGATGGAGAACTTGTCGTGACGTGACGAAGATCTTGGGTCCCAAGCGGCCGATCTTGTCGTTGATGGCGAACTTGAGTGGATCGGGTACCGGGGGCGGGGGTGGGACCAGGTGGGAGTGAGCGCGGGATCGGGCAGGCATGTGGGGTGGACGGGCGGCTGGGTGGGAAAAGAGGAGAAGGTGGGGTGAGGTGGCAGCGGCTGAGTGGTGGATATTGGGCCAGGCTGATGTGGCGACATGTTATAGGTTGGGGTGAGGTGGAGGGGCTGGGTAGGATAGGTTTAGGTAGAAAAAGGTTTGGGTAGCTCTGGTCTTTGTACTGGGGGTGGCCGACTGGGTCGGATCGACCCGGTACGGCTACCCCCTAAAAATAAAGTAAATATTTTAATATTTAAAATGGGGCTTTTGAAATCCGTTGGTAGACAAAACAAAATAATCCGGAGACCCGGGTTTTAATTTGAATTAAAGACGGGGCATTTAGAAAACACAAACATACTTTGCGAAAATAGTTTTATGCAAACAAATGCAAGATGACATGACGATGCTCAAATGCAAGGTGGCATGATGACATGAGCATGCGGTCATGATGATGCAATGCACACAAACAACGCGATTTTCTAGTAGTGGTTTTTGCGGGGCGCCACAACACATGTCAAAACATCTCAATAGAATGACTCATCATTCCAAGGTTTTCATAATTCATTTTCACCAAGTATTCCCATCTAAAGTAACTCAAGTTTTTATCTACTCTAAACTACTAAGTTAAGAGTGTTCACTAAGGTGGAAATGATGGGATCAATCTCATGCCATAGAATGACATCTAAAGTTATCTATATAGGTCAAGTTTTATACTCTTTATGCTACCTTCAAAACAAGTAAAAGACTTTGGGTAAAGTAAAGGAAGTAAAGCTTGAGAATAATACTTGGGATAAGTAATAGTCAAAGTGGTATAACCCAAGCATGCCTAAAGCATCTTTGCTCAATTATCTAGCTTAACTCTAGCTTGCTAAGCATTATACTTGCAAGTGTTAGCTTGCATTGTTAATGATGGCTTGCCTTGTGCAGTGCAGTGGTTGAAGTTTTCCTCCTCCTCTTGATAGAACTCCTCCTCCTCGAAAGCTTGGTCGGTACTATCGTCTATAAACACATACGGAGTACACAATCACCAAACAATACTTAACTAGTCTAATTAGCACTCTAAGGCACACATTTGATGATTTATTATCATCAAAAGCATCACAAGTTTTATTAACTAGTTTTATTCTTTTTATTCAAGGAAAGTAATTTCTACTCAATTGAAAAATTAACTAAGATTTAATATTTACCACTTAAAATATGGGATCATGTGGACACATGTCATCACCACATATTCTAACATGTGGGAATGTGATTTAAGGGTTGGATCATATTTACTTAAGTTTAAGTTTATTATTTAATGATTTAAAGTGACTATAAATGCCTATATAGCATTATTTTGGTACTAGTCCAAAGTCACTTCATGTAAACCCTAATATTATTACATATTCAGATAGGTATGGTGAAATGTGATTTTTGAGAGTTAGGATCAACTCAAAAGCTAACAAGGTTGATTTTATAAAAATGTTGTAAGGTGCAAAAGCTTATGTGTTGTTATTTTTACTAGGAGAGATCTCTAACTCTAATTGAATTAAATCCAACGGGCTTGGGTAGATCTTTTCAGTAGCTTTCTAACACAATTGGAATCACTCCATTTGGATTTGTAAATCTCTCTGAATGGATTTTTAAACTAAGGGACAGAACTAGGTTCAAACTAAAATAGAAAAATCCTAATTTGAATTAAATGGGTCGCGCGGGAAAGAAAACGGGCCAGCCCAATGGCGTTCCGCGGCACAAAGAACAGCTGACAGGAGGGTCCACTGGTCAGCGGTGATGGCTCAATGCACGGCGCCTAGATAAGTGTTGGTGTGTGGTTGATGTAGAGCTCGTTGGGAGGCCCAAGAGGAAGGTATGATCAGCACAGTAGCAAGCTTCCCTCAGTTATGAAACCAAGGTTTAATCGAACCAGTAGGATCAAGGAAACACCCCAAAGGTGTTGCTAGCTAAGCCTTGGTAGGGCGCACTACCGGTGCAACTAGCAACGTGGAGACCTGCACAACACAACCACGGAACTTTGTCCCCAACTTGCGATGAGGTTGTCAATCTCACCATGTTTTGTGGAAAACAAAGGATTAAACATATCGAATGGAAAGAAGTAATAGTTTGCAGAAAGTAAACACAACGAAGTAAACAATTTATAGATTGTATATAAAAGAAAGGACCGGGATCCATAGTTCACTAGAGGTGGCTCTCCTTAAGATAGATAACATGCTGGGTGAACAAATTACAGCGGGGCAATTGACAAACATCGAGAAAGCAATACATGCATATACTAATCATCTTGACTCCTTTGAGACTTGATTGGGCATTACAACATTATACATAGAACGCCATCCAACTACATCTATGACTAATAATCCACCTTCAGGTTATCATCCGAACCCCCTCCAGTATTAAGTTGCAAGCAACAGATTATTGCTTTACGAACTGCGTGTAAAGTAAACAATACGATTGTTCTATGAACAAAGGATTGTTGTTTTCTCCCTAGTAGCAACATCACATCTAGTACCTTAGAGATTTCTGTCA
The DNA here is from genome assembly GCA_910589775.1 of Avena eriantha. Lineage (NCBI taxonomy): Eukaryota > Viridiplantae > Streptophyta > Magnoliopsida > Poales > Poaceae > Avena > Avena eriantha. The sequence continues at coordinate 235,799,897 of OU342744.1, read as the reverse complement.
CTTCCCCAGATTACCAGAGGCATGAACCCACTATCGAGCATAAATACTAACTCTTGGAGTTGTTAGCATCTACTTGGCCAAGATAACTAGTAACAACGGAAAGCATGCAAGATCACAAATAACAAAGACATGATAGAATCAATAATCAATCTGAAATAGCATCTCAATATCCATCAGATCCCCGCAAACACAACATGTAGAATTACAAATAGATGATCTTGATCATGAACGGAGCTTACAAGATCTAGACATGAAAGCACAAAGGAGGAGAACCGCCATCTAGCTACTACATGGATCCGTAGTCCAAAGATGAACTACTCACGCATCACACCGGAGGCTTGCATGGTGATGAAGAAGGCCTCCAGGGTGAATTCCCCTCTCCGGTAGGGTGCCAGGAAGAGCTTCAGATCCCTCCCGATCTACGGATGGAGATGACAGCGGCTACAGACTCTTTCATGGATTTTTGATCGGGTCCTCAGGGTTTTCATCCCGAGGGCATATTATAGGCGGAAGGGGAGGCCGAGGGGGTGCCAGGGGCCACCACACCACCCCCTGGCGCGGGCCTAGCCTGGCCACATGGCTAGGTGGTGTGGCCGGCCTCTTGCCCCTCTCCGTCTCGTATTCTGGCATCTGATGACTTCTGGAAAAATAGGCACTTTGGCTTGTGTTCCGTCCAATTCCGAGCATATTCATTTTCTGAATTTCCTGGAACCAAAAACAGCAGAAAATAGGCAGCTGGCACTGTGGCTCTTGTTAATAGGTTAGTCCAAGAAATCATATGAAAAGTACTCCAAAGTTGGAACAAAACACAAGAAAGTGGATAAAACCAAGCATGGAACATCAAAAATTATAGATACATTTGCAATGTATCAACATCCCCAAGCTTAACTCCTGCTCGTCCTCGAGTAGGTAAGTGATAAAAATAAAGAATAATTTTGAGGTGACATGCACCATCAAAGACTTGATCAAAGTATTTGTAAAACATTCAAAGCTGGGATCATAGTACTTCAATCATAGCATGAAAGACAAAGTTCTAGCAATAAGACAAAGAAACTATGATGCAACATGAAAAGGCACAAACAAAACATTCATGAATAACAATGCTTTGCAAGACGTTTGTTTGTTTCACATAAAGAAAACATAGCATAAAAGTATTCAGCTTGTCCCTCATAGAGTAGCAAATATAAATGCATAGGACACCTTCAAAGTTCATAAGAGTGACTAGATACAATAGTTTAAAACAAGCAATAACAAGTTATGCATCAATAAACTAGTCTTGGGACAATGCACATAGAACTAAGAATGGCCACTATGCTCTCAAAGCAGGTGCATAAAGGTAGAAGGTGGAGACTCAATATAATGGTGGAAGAAAGGCCTTTGTAAAAGGAACTAGGGATTCAAGTCTCATAAAGAGCTTCCAAAAATTATGGTACTTATAGCTTTCAGCTCTCATTGCCCCTATCATAAGCATCTTTAAGGTGATTAAGGTTAAAGTGACACAACTAAGAGGATATGCTTGACAAGTTATAAACCGAAATCTCATGCCCCTTACTTACGAAGACCGATACTCATGCTACTCAACTTCATTCACGAGTAAGCTCTTGTCATTGTAAGTACATGTGTATCATTAAGAACCGCCAACGGGGTACCCCTTGCACATGATACAGGAGCTTTCCCGTAATCAAAATGAGAAGGCAAGCAGACAATGAGCATCTCAGCGATCTTTTATTTGCTATTTGCATAGGTTTTTATTGGGGATGCTTCATAGAGTGCTCATTATGATGATGATGCAAGTTCCCACCATGATTAGGCATGGCTTAGGCTAGCGGCCCAGGCGTTTCTCTAACACACATACAAACTCCATGATCATACAAGTTCCACTTTTATTTCACACCGCCGGGATACGTAAACAAAAGAACATGATATCAACGGGGTACAAAGTACAAGTGCAATGTTGAAAGCGTTCCCCATGAAACATGGTTCTGCTAATTTCAACTTATAAAGCGCAAGCATATACGCAACAAAGAAGGACCCAATGGTTCAAGTTTATTAGATGCAAAAAGTAAAGTGTGCCATCAAGTTCGTGAGAGCTTTAATCACTAGTTTTCTCATAACAAGTTTAATTTGGAAGGTAAACAAAAGCATGAATATACTTGGAATAGCATAATATAGTAGGTAGGTATGGTGGACTCGTTGGAATAACTTGGTTTAGGGAGTTGGATGCATGAGTGGAACTCATACTTGGTTGTGGAGGCTAGCAAAAGACTGGGAGCGACAAACTAAGAGAGCAATAATGGCCATAATCATGCAGAGCGACAAAACATCATTGATCAAAGCATAAAGTGATACTACAATTTGAAAACTAAAGGATCATAAAGGCTATGGTGACTTGAGATAGTCATAACATGGTGTGAGCATGTGCCAAGTCAACCCAAATAAAGCATCAAAGGAGAATACCACTATACTATGTTTTAATATGCTAAAACAACGCATGATTCATCCAAGGCACATTAAGATATATCAATTATTTATAACAAGTCATGCTACAGCAAAGAATACTAAGCATAAATCCAAAACAATATCAAGCATGGCATGACAAAGCATAGGCCATAGTCAAAAACAAGCTCTTTTTACCACATAAGTATGAACTTTCCTACTCTTTTCCAAACCAAACCAAACTATTTGCAAACCAATGTATGAAAGAGGGGGTCCAACTAATTTATTTAGAAAACTAAGCAAACCAAAGAAAACGAAAAACCGAAACGAAAACGAAAAAGATGCTCCAAGAACAACACAATTGTGCACGAAACAATAAAAATGAAGCGTTTGGAAGAAACCTGGGATTTTTATTGATGAAGAAGGGGAATGCCTTGGGCATCCCCAAGATTTGAAGCTTGTACTTATTGGTTATTTCTTGGAGTGACACGTGTGGCATCCCCAAGCTTGAGCATTAGTCCATCCTTCATCTCATTACTCATTCCTTTCATACACCTGAAATTTTTCCTTCATACAAAACTTGACACAATCTTTATTAGTAACATTAGTGCTTTCAAGATAAATAAGTCTTAAGGTTCAGTTATAACACCAAATAGACTTCCATTAGAGCACTAGCTACAGTAGCACTTCCCTCAAAAAGGTCAATTCCCCAAAAGAACTCACAAAGGAACCAACAAGAAGCAAATGCAGAAAATGGCAGAAATCTGTCAAAACAGACCAGCAGGTAAAGACGAATTTTTTCGAAGACCTTCTGTTGCTCAAATCAAAAAGTGTTGAACTAACGAAAGTTATATAACAACCTGGGGCAGAAGCACAAAAATTCATGCCGCAAAACGACGTTCATAGATTTGACACGAATTTTTACGGTGAAGCACAGAAATCTGTTTCGGGACAGCAACTGTCCCAATCATTACTTCTCTCTCATTAGATGTTACTCTTGGCACAAAAAGCAAATAAAAAGGATAAGGGGTGTTTATTACTGAATTAATAACTTCCAAGAATCATCCAAAACTTTTGGGTTATCTCCCAATAAGTAATTTTCTTTAACGCATTTAAGTTAGGCATAAGAAGCAAGAAAGAATCAAGTGTTCTCAAATGAAGAAGCATTAAGACCAAATTTTGTTTTCATAGGAGAAGCAAAAGAAATCTTTTCTCTCTTTTTAGGGAAGTGTTCTATACCTTTCTTAAGTGGGATTTGGTATTTAATGGTGCCTTCTTTCATATCAATGATGGCACCAACAGCTCTAAGAAAAGGTCTTCCCAAAGTAATAGGACAAGAAGCATTGCATCCAACATCCAAAACATAGAAATCAATAGGGACATAGGCATTTTTAACCATAATAAGAACATCATTAAGACTCTCCACGAGTTTCTTTTTAGCATTATCATCAAGTGGGACATTCAAATAACAATCTTCAAGTGGAGGCAAATCAAGCATATCATAAATCCTTCTAGGCATAATAGAAACACTACTATCAAGATCACATAAAGCTTTGAAATCAAAGTCATTCACTTTGATATTAATGATGGGTTCCCAACCATCTTCTTGTTTTATAGGAATAGAGGCTTTATGTTTCATCTTTTCTTCCTTAATCTTTATGAGAGCATTAGTAATGTGTTTTGTAAAAGCCATGTTCATAGCACTAGCATTAGGACTTTTAGCAAGCTTTTGTAGGAACTTAATAACTTCAGAGATGTTGCAACCATCAAGAATAAAATCAAAATTATCATCTAAAGTAGTAGAACTATTACTAGCCTCAACACTAGTGGTGGTAATAGTAGAAACACTAATGTTTCTAGCAATTTCATCTTCTCTTTCCCACTTAGCATGTAATTCAGCTAATAGTCTAACATTTTTATCAATTCTTACTTGTATAGCATTAGTAGCTGCAAAGGGATTCTCATTAGTTTTAGGTTTAGCAGCCATTTTATTCAAAGAAGATTGAGCTTCAGCCAAAGATGCTATATTTCTTTCAGCATTAGAGAGTTTTTCCTCAATAGTTTTATTGAAAGCAGTTTGTTTACTAATAAAGTCTTTGAGCATAACTTCAAGTTCAGAGGGAGCACTCCTATTATTGTTGTAAGAATTTCCATAAGAATTACCATTGTTGGGAGGATATGGCTTATAATTGTTGTTACCAAAATTACTCCTATAAGCGTTATTGCCAAAGTTGTTATTTCTTATGAAGTTCACATCAACTTAATCTTCTTGAGAAACCAAAGAGGCTAAGGGAACATTATTTGGATCAATATGGGCTTTCCCATTAACAAGCATAGACATAATAATATCAATCTTATCACTCAAGGAGGAGGTTTCCTCAATAGAATTTACCTTCCTACCTTGTGGAGCTCTCTCAGTATGCCATTCAGAATAATTAACCATCATATTGTCCAGAAGTTTTGTTGCAGCACCCAAAGTGATGGTCATAAAGGTACCTCCAGCAGCAGAATCCAATAGGTTCCTTGAAGAATAGTTCAATCTTGCATAAAAAGTTTGGATGATCATCCAAGCAGTCAGTCCATGAGTGGGACAATTCTTTACCAAAGATTTCATTCTTTCCCAAGCTTGAGCAACATGCTCATTATCAAGTTGTTTCAACTTCATTATTTCACTTCTCATAGATATAATCTTAGCAGGAGGATAGTATTTTCCAATGAAAGCATCTTTGCATTTAGTCTAAGAATCAATACTATTCATAGTTAAGGAATTCAACCATTCTTTAGCTTTTCCTCTCAAAGAGAAAGGAAACAATTTCAGCTTAATAATATCACCATCTATATCCCTATGCTTTTGCATCTCACAAAGTTCAACAAAGTTATTTAGATGGGAAGCAGCATCTTCATTACCAATACCAGAAAATTGTTCTCTCATAACAAGATTGAGTAAAGCAGGTTTTATCGCAAAGAAAGTATCTTCAGGCACAGGTGGAGCAATAGGTGTGCTCATAAAATCATTGTTGCTGGTGCTAGTGAAGTCACACAACTTAGTGTTTTCAAGAGTAGTCATTTTTTGGGTTTTCAAATAAGAAAGCAAACTAGTAAAACTAATTTTTTGTGTTTTTGATAACAAAACAAGCAAACAAAGCAAAAAAGAAACTAAGCAAAACAAAAATAACAAAGTAAAGAGATTGGTTATGAGGGACTCCCCTTGTGAAGATGTCCTAGACTCCCCGACAACGACGCTAGAAAATGCTTGATGGCTCAATGCACGACGCCCAGAAAAGTGCTGGTGCGTGGTTGATGTAGAGCTTGTTGGGAACCCCAAGATGAAGGTATGATGAGCACAACAGCAAGTTTCCCTCAGTTATGAAACCAAGATTTAATTGAACCAGTAGGAGCAAGGAAACACCCCAAAGATGCTGCTAGCTAAGCCTTGGCAGGGTGCACTACCGGTGCTAGTAGCAACGTGGAGACCTGCACAACACAACCACAGAACTTTGTCCCCAACTTGCGATGAGGTTATCAATCTCACCGTGTTTTGCGGAAAACAAAGGATTAAACGTATCGAATGGAAAGAAGTGATAGTTTGCAGAAAGTAAACACAAAGCAGTAAACAATTTATAGATTGTATGTAAAAGAAAGGACCGGGATCCATAGTTCACTAGAGGTGGCCCTCCTTAAGATAGATAACATGCTGGGTGAACAAATTACAACGGGGCAATTGACAAACATCGAGAAAGCAATACATGCATACACTAATCATCTTGAGTCCTTTGAGACTTGATTGGGCATTACAACATTATACATAGACCGTCATCCAACTGCATCTATGACTAATAATCCACCTTCAGGTTATCATCCGTACCCCCTCCAGTATTAAGTTGCAAGCAACAGATTATTGCTTTACGAACTGCGTGTAAAGTAAACAATACGATTGTTCTATGAACAAAGGATTGTTGTTTTCTCCCTAGTAGCAACAACACATCTAGTACCTTAGAGATTTCTGTCACTTCCCTAGATTACCAGAGGCATGAATCAACTATCGAGCATAAATACTAACTCTTGGAGTTGCTAGCATCTACTTGGCCAAGATAGCTACTAACAACGGACAGCATGCAAGATCACAAATAACAAAGACATGATAGAATCAATAATCAATCTGAAATAGCATCTCAATATCCATCGGATCCCCACAAACACAACATGCAGAATTACAAATAGATGATCTTCATCATGAACGGAGCTCACAAGATCTAGACATGAAAGCACAAAGGAGGAGAACCAGCCATCTAGCTACTACATGGATCCGTAGTCCAAAGATGAACTACTCATGCATCACACCGGAGGCTTGCATGGTGATGAAGAAGGCCTCCAGGGTGAATTCCCCTCTCTAGCAAGGTGCCGAGAAGAGCTTCAGATCCCTCCCGATCTAGGGATGGAGATGACGGCGGCTACAGACTCTTTCATGAATTTTTCATCGGGTCCTTAGGGTTTTCGTCCCGAGGGCATATTATAGGCGGAAGGGGAGGCCGAGGGGGTGCCAGGGGCCACCACACCACCCCTTGGCGCAGGCCCAGCCTGGCCGCGCGGCCAGGTGGTGTGGCCGGCCTCTGGCCCCTCTCCGTCTCTTATTCTGGCATCTGATGACTTCTAGAAAAATAGGCACTTTGGCTTCTGTCCCGTCCAATTCCGAGAATATTCATTTTCTGACTTTCCTGGAACCAAAAACAGTAGAAAACAGGCAGCTGGCATTCTGGCTCTTGTTAATAGGTTAGTCTAAGAAATCATATGAAAAGTACTCCAAAGATGGAACAAAACACAAGAAAGTGGATAAAACCAAGCATGGAACACCAAAAATTATAGATACATTTGCAATGTATCAAGCGGCTCTTTATACGCGAAGTGGTACGGGGCGATGTGGGCCGTTAGATTAAAAGGGGGATCTACGGCTGAGGGGTGTCGTCTCCGACGAACAGTTCGCCGGCAGGAACTAACCCTAGCGGCTCGGTGGGGGTGCTCAGGGAGCATACCAGGGCTCCAGCGACGACGGCGAGGCGGGCAAACAAACTGGTGGACGACGAAAAACTTAGGGGTGGTCGCGGCAGCTCCTGGGGTGGTCGCAATCTGTGGGGACCTTCTCCTCCAGTAGCGGCCAGCTCCGGTGGAATTCCGGCGACTACGAGCTCGAGTGGCTCCAGGGAGAAGTGGGGAATGATCAGTGGCGAGAGGGGAGGTGAGTGGTGTGCAGAATAAGGCTGGGGGTGGCCTCCTTATATAGGCTCAACGATGGGACAGCGCGGCGTGGCCAGGCGACGGTGGCGACATGGCTACCAGCTGCTAGCGGCATGGCTGCGAGCGGCGATCGATGCGTGGTCTCCTGGCGGTGCTCTACGGTGTAATGGCGCTACTAGGGGCGGTGGCAAACGGTCGGGCGGTGCTCATGCTCTGAGCGGCAGAGGCGGCGTTCGACACGGCATGCGGTGGCTGCGGGTCAAACGGTGGAGAACGGGCATGTCCGGGCAGTTCCTGGGGTCGTGGCGAAGCGGTGAGCGCGGGCTGCGTTCGAGGCGCGGCGTGTGCACGTTTGTCGGGCACGGCGCTCTGGCGCGTGCTCGACATGGTGTAGATGCTCTGGGCACGGCGCTCTGCGAGTGTGCCACGGCTCGGCTCTGCTCGGGGAGGGGACAGAGGGCGGTGGTGTGGTCTGGTCTAGCTCCTAGACATGGCGAGAGAGAGAGGGGCGGTCGGCTGCGAGCTATCCATGCTCGACCTACAAGCATGGTGCTCAGGTGGCACGGCACTGGTGCTAGGGACTAGGAGATGGGGTGATTATGGCTTGGTTAGATCAAATGGAGACAGCGGGAGTAATTTGAGGTCAAATGGGTGGCAAAACCCTGTAGAAAAGTGAGCTAAAACTAGAGTGTGAATCCTGCCTGCCAAGTGTTCGACACAATGGCCGCAAGAAATTTAGTTTTGAATTTTGAAAAGATTTTTGATGGGTGTGTTAGTCATAAGCTGGATCATCTGTGGTTGCTTGGGTTTTGAAAATGAAGCTCATTTGAGTGGTTTTTGAATAAGTGGGATCTTCCCATATGAACTAGATTCAATTTTCAAATGCCATTTAAAATTAGTGTTTGAAAGTTTTTGGCAGATCACAAAGTGGGCCTTGGTACACTATTACTTGTACTAGCAAGGGGTGCAAAGATCCATATTTATTTCTGTTAAAAATTGAGTACTAGGAATAGCTAAAGTAGGCATGTTGATTAAAATGGCACAAATGACAATTTCTTTCCTTTATTCATTTTGATTTGTTTTTCTTTGGGATTTGTTTGGGAATGATCTAGATGATATTTATTTCACCTAAGAATCATTTTACAAGCAATGGATCACTTAAACAAGGCAATTCAAATCAACTCCTATTTTAAATGCACACACATATGAATGCTTTAATAATTTTAATTGGAAAAGTTTTTGTTAACCCTAATTTTGATGATTTGGATCTTAATAACCTTGGATTGAAGTTTTGGGATGTTACAACACCGACAAACTTTTCTTGGACTAACCCGCATTTATCAACGTACCGGAGAACTACTGCCATTTGTTCTTTATTGGAAACATCTCTACACTCATCTACCAATAAGCTGAACACACCATTGTCAATTTCTTCCATCATATAATCCAACATTTCTTTTGCAAAGCACTCAACAATATCTTTCTGAATTTTCGGAGACGTCATTTGATTATTATCTCGAACATTTTTGAAAGCCTTGGCAACAACATCATTCTGCTTGATTGTGTAGTCAATCATCTCCTTATAATTTCCTTTATTTTCTGTCATTCATCATGGCCACGAAAAGACTGTCCTTGATGCAACAAGTGTAGACAAACATCAATTGCAGCATTTAAGCGGATGCGATGCTCATTCCTTTCCATTTCACTTTGTCTATGCAAGGCTACACGGATAAACTGATCTTGTTTTAATAGATCATCGCAGTCCTTTAGTGCCCTATTGTGAAAGCTATTGCGGTCACCAACATGAGTCACCAATCTATCTGAATTCTTCCAAGTGTTTCACTCTTCTACTACAAATGCATCATGTCCATGATGGTTGTTTTTAACATTATTCCTGAATAGATAACAACATAAGCAGTAGGCTTTGTCCGTCTTCCCACTGTACTCTATCCAATTAGCATACTGATCAAACCAATCAGGATTAAATCTTCTCTTGCTCTTATTCTTCTTCCCAATCAGCTTGTATGGAAACTTAAAACCGCGAGGTTGATGAGGTCCCCAAGTTAAATATTTTCTCTTGATTTGGTCGTGCTGATTGGGGTGATAATCTGTCATTCTCTTCCTTTTAGCTGGATCTCGAGGAAGCTTGTCGAGATCAATTAGTTCAGCAACAACAGAATTATGTCTCGGTGCAGCTCTTGGTTCATTTGGTGTTGAACTCCCTATAGCGGTACTGCCGCTGGGGTTAATATTTGCTGGTGTTGAACCCTCTGTATCTGTAGTGGTGTTGGTGGGGTTAATATTTGTTGGTTTCTTAATCAAATACCTCTATATTCTTCTTCTCTGCCAAATCGTTGAAATACTACATGTATAAGTTCAGTTCATATGCTAGTAGCAGCAGGTAAGCAACTAACTAACACTAATGATACATTAGTCAGGCTTGCCGGATTGCATTGCATAGAAAATTTCTAAATCCTGAAAATTGGGTTACGTGTAGTATACTAGTATGTCACTTCGGTGCTACAAAATTAAATAAGGACCATCGTATTAGGAAGGATTTTATCCTTGATTTGGCATAGAAAAGATCGAGAGACTCAGAATAGAAAAGACTACCAAAAATTAAAAAGCCCTAATGTTTATCAGTGAGATAAGTGCTTAATAACCTGGGCGTATATTTTTGGGGACGAGGCTCTGTATGTCCCGATGCGCAGCCGAGGGGGCACCGTCGGCGGCGGCCGGCCGGGCACACTGCGGACTAGCGGTGGCAGAGGGTGGCCGCGATCTTGGAAGAAGTTGAAAACCGCCTGCTCTAAAAGGCATTACCCTTTGTCTAACAGGTACGTAGCCACCCCATGGAGAGAGCCAACAAAAACCCATCTAGGGTTCCGTGCCCCTCGCCAGCGACGTCGCCGGTCCGCTCTGTCTCCGGTAGCCTTAGGGCCTTGGAGGTGTGGCGGACCATGGCCTCTCGCTGGCGGGAGTTTTTCTGGTCTTTGTTTAACCTGTTTTTTAGTGTCTTCTTCGGGATGTTGAGGCGATGGCTACGTCTTGGGTCAGAATAATGTCCTCCCCGCTCTATCCGCGTTCCGATGGTGCATCTAACGCCAACGGAGGGCGCGTGGAGTCGTTTGTCCGGTGGATCTCTTGGGATCTATTCAGTTTTCGTGTTTGTTCGTGTGATTTCATGTCAGTTTTTCCGATCTACGATTGTCATCATTGGCGATGGTTGCTGCTCTGGTGCCCTGGTCCTTCATGACCTTAGCACGACGACTTCCCGTTTGTCTACTATAACAAGCTCTTCTACGACAAGCTTTGTCCGGCTCCGGTGATGGAGGGGCGAGGATGGCGGCACGCCTTCGGCTCGTACTAGTGTTTGTAGTCATCGTTAGGTGGTCCATTGACATATTTGTAATTTTTATTACTTTTAGGTCTTTTTATATTGCTGTTGATAATTTTTAATACATCGGTGAAATTTCAAAAAAAACCGGCTGCTCTGCGGAGACGAAGGCACAAAGCGGCAGCTACCAGCTAGTTCGTGTTACTCGATTGATCACGAAAGTCCGTAGAAATGATCGGTCCTCTTGTTAGATTTGCGACAAGTAAATAACGAAGAACGAAAACAAAATCACAGCAAGGGGACACAGATTTAACGTGGAAAACCCTCTCCAACAAAGAGAAGGGAAAAACCACGGGCGCCAGCCAGCGAAACTTCACTATAACGGAGAGTGTTTACACAACGCCGGGGATTTCTCAGATGCGACTTATCCCAGCCGGCGGCTTACAAGAAGTATATATAGCGGTGGTAACCTAGGTCATCAACGATCCGCATCGGCCCAAGCCTCCGGCGACGGGCCTCGCTCCGCTCCGTCAGAAGTTGGCCTCTACTTTGTAGAATTTGGATCAACATATAACAAACTCCACCTTGAGACAAATTCCTTCTTGTAGCATCAACGGTAATCATCTCCCTGAACAAACAAAGAAAAACACTTTCGGCGCCAATAGCCACTTGGGCTAAGCAGTTATACCAACTAAGCTTGAGCATAGCTCAAACTTAGCAACAGGAACAGGCTTTGTCATCATATCAGCAGGATTATCATGAGTGCTTATCTTGCATACCTTCAGTGTACCTTGTGCAACAACATCACGAACATAATGGTACTTGATATCAATGTGCTTTGTTCTCTCATGGAACATCTGATCCTTAGTAAGGTAAATAGCACTTTGACTGTCACAGAACAGGTTAATGCAAGAATCATCCTGACAAAGCTCAGCATACAAACCTTTCAACCAAACAGACTCTTTGCAAGCTTCAGCAACAGCCATATATTCTGCTTCGGTTGTAGATAAAGCAACAACTGGTTGCAGCGTTGCCTTCCAACTCACGGCACATCCACCTACCGTGAACACATAACCTGTGAGGGACCTCCTCTTATCCAAATCGGCAGCAAAATCTGAATCCACATAGCCTGCGAGTCCCTCACCAGTCTTGCCAAATTTCAAGCAAGCGTTGGATGTGCCACGAAGGTACCTGAAAATCCACTGAACAACTTTCCAATGTTCTTTACCAGGATTAGCCATGTAACGACTCACCAAACTCATAGCATATGATAAATCAGGGCGAGAACAAACCATGGCATACATCAAGGAACCAACAGCACTAGAATAAGGAACTCGAGACATGTACTCAATATCTTCATCAGAACTAGGACATTGCAATGCTGACAATCTAAAGTGAGGAGCAACAGGAGTACTAACTGACTTTGCATCATGCATATTAAAACGTTGAAGAACTTTCTCAACGTAACTTTGCTGACTAAGAAACAACAACCTAGATTTTCTGTCCCGTTTAATTTCCATACCTAGGATTTTCTTAGCAGCACCAAGATCTTTCATCTCAAATTCACTACTTAGGTGTGCCTTCAAAGTAGTGATTTCTTTCATGCTCTTGGCAGCAATTAACATATCATCAACATATAACAGCAAGTAAATAGGTGACCCATTAGCAAACTTTATATAAACACAGCTATCAAACTGAGATCTCTTAAAACCTTGTGAGATCATAAATGAATCAAACCTTTTATACCACTGTCTTGGAGATTGCTTCAAACCATAAAGCGATCTCTTCAATTTGCACACAAAATCCTCTTTTCCAGGAACTATGAACCCTTCAGGTTGGTCCATGTAAATCTCCTCCTCCAGTTCACCATGCAGAAAAGCAGTCTTTACATCTAGCTGCTCAAGCTCAAGATCATGCATAGCAACAATACCAAAGAAAGTACGAATAGAGCTATGTTTCACAACCGGAGAGAAAACATCATTATAGTCAATACCTGGAATCTGGCTAAAACCTTTTGCTACTAACCTTGCCTTAAACCTTGGAGGCTCATTAGGAGACAAACCTTCCTTTCTCTTGTATATCCACTTACAGCGGACAACCTTCTTCTGTTTAGGCAAGCGCACAACTTCCCATGTGCCATTCTTATCAAGCGATTGCATCTCTTCTTGCATAGCAGAAAACCACTTCTCGCGGTCAACGGATGCAATAGCCTCATTGTATGTAGCAGGTTCAGTATCATGCTCCACCTGTTCAGCACAACTCAAAGCATAATGAGCAAGATTACACTCTTCAATTAAACGACGAGGTGGAACTATGTTACGCCTCGGTCTATCAGCAGCAATAGATTCTTGTGGCTGCTGCAAAACAGTAGGTGAGTGCTGAACAACATCATCATCAATATTTTCCTCATGAGTATCATCAACAACAACATTATTATCAACAGTTTTCTGCAGGTGCTCCACCTGCACACGAACTCCCTCCTCTCCAATAGCAACAGGAGAGGGATCTGATGGCAAGCTGTCATGATACATAACGGATTCATTGAAAACAACATTCCTACTCAATAAAATCCTTTTAGTTTCAGGATTCCATAGTTTATATGCCTTAACTCCTGAACCATAACCAAGGAATATGCACTTAACAGCTCTAGGCTCTAACTTTCCATTATCAACGTGAGCATAAGCTGTGCAACCAAAAACTCTCAACTGTGAATAATCAGCAGGCGAACCTGACCATACCTCAATGGGAGTTTTCTTCTCAAGTGGAATAGAAGGTGACCTGTTGATGAGGTAGCACGCTGTGTTGGCTGCTTCAGCCCAGAAACGTCTATGCATACCTGCATTGGACAACATACAGCGAGCCCTCGAGATGATGGTTCTGTTCATGCGCTCAGCCACGCCATTCTGCTGAGGAGTGTAAGGGATGGTGTGGTGCCTGATCATACCATCGTTACTGCAAAACTCCTCAAACTCATTAGAACAGAATTCCATACCATTATCAGTACGTAGTACCTTTACCTTCTTTTCAGTTTGCTTTTCTACCATAACTTTCCACTTCTTAAAAGCATCAAAAACATCAGATTTGTGTTTCAGAAAATATGGCCACACTTTTCTTGAGTAGTCATCAATAATAGTAAGCATGTAATTAGCACCACCAATAGAAGTCTTACGGGAAGGTCCCCATACATCAGCATGCACATAATCTAATATGCCTTTGGTGGTATGAACGGAAGCATTGAATTTAACTCTTTTATGCTTACCAAAAACACAGTGCTCACAGAACTGAAACTTACCCAAGTTGCAACCATCAATCAGCTCTCTCTTAACCAATTCTGCCATGCCATGTTCGCTCATATGCCCAAGACGCATATGCCACAGATTTGTTTTACCACAATCATCAGAATCATTAACAGTAACAGCAGCAGCAATACCAGGCAAAGTGCTACCTCTAAGAACATATAACTTAGCAGAATTCATATCACCTATCATGTGAATAAGAGAGCCTTTCGATACCTTTAACAACCTACGCCCACCGGCGTACTTGTATCCATCCACGTCCATGGTACTCAGGGAGATCAGATTTCTGGCCATGCTTGGTATGTGCTTCACCTCATTCAACGTACGCGTCACGCCATCATGTGTCTTGATCTTAACAGATCCAACTCCAACAATATGGCATGGGTTGTCATTCCCCACACGTACAAAATCTCCAGTCTGCACAGACTCATATGAACTGAACCAATCTTTGTTACAGCAAATATGAAACGAACATGCAGTATCAAGAATCCATTCATCATCACGAGATGCACAAGCAGCAAAAACGGCTAAACATTCACCGTCAGAACTATCACCAGAAACAACAGCAGCCTTACCATTACCTTGATCCTTATCTTTCGGTTGGTAAGTACCGTTCCTTTTCTCCTTATTCTGCAGCTTCCAACAATCATCAATAACATGATTAGATTTCTTACAATACCTGCAGAACTTGTCCTTTCCCTTGGACTTCGAACGACTTCTGCCGTCTTTGCTCTTATCTCGGTTGCCATAGTTGTTAAATCTCTGATCGGTCCTGCCACGAATCTGCAGAGCTTCAGCTTTGGAAGACGCCCCATCTGCCTGCACCATAGATTTCATCTTTTCCCTCTGTTTGAGGGCATCTTGCACTTCATCAAGGGTTATCTTATCACGGCTCAACAACATTGTATCACGAAAGTGAGTATAAGAACTAGGCAACGAGCATAAGAGTAATAGAGCTAGATCCTCATCATCATATTTTACTTCCATAGATTGCAAATCAGAAATAATCTCTCTGAAAAGAGATAAGTGATTCATTACCGATCCACCTTCTTGCAATCTATGCGAGAACAACTTCATCTTCACATGCATCTTACTGGTTAGATCCTTTGACATGCAGATCGATTCCAGTTTCCCCCAAAGGGCAGCAGCAGATTTCTCTTTCAAGACTTCCTGCAAAATATTATTGGATAGATGAAGTTGAATCATAGACAAAGCCTTACGGTCCTTCCGCTTCTCTTCGTCAGACCAGCTCTTAGCATCCTTTTCCCCGAATCCATCCAGCGCATCATCCAGATCTGAAGTTTGGGCGAGAATCGCCCGCATCTTCACCTGCCACAAGCAGAATCTTGTGGAGTAGTCCAGCTGCGGTAGATCGAACTTCAATGACGACATGTCGCAAACCCTAGATTAGAACCTGGGGCTCTGATACCACTTGTTAGATTTGCGACAAGTAAATAACGAAGAACGAAAACAAAATCACAGCAAGGGGACACAGATTTAACGTGGAAAACCCTCTCCAACAAAGAGAAGGGAAAAACCACGGGCGCCAGCCAGCGAAACTTCACTATAACGGAGAGTGTTTACACAACGCCGGGGATTTCTCAGATGCGACTTATCCCAGCCGGCGGCTTACAAGAAGTATATATAGCGGTGGTAACCTAGGTCATCAACGATCCGCATCGGCCCAAGCCTCCGGCGACGGGCCTCGCTCCGCTCCGTCAGAAGTTGGCCTCTACTTTGTAGAATTTGGATCAACATATAACACTGGGCACGATGTAGAATCAGGCCTGTAGTTAAGAAACTGACCTAGTAATCTCTGACCGGTATTTCTTTCTTGTATTGGGCTTTGACAAAGAGTGAAATAAGGCTGGGAGCCAGGGACCGGGGGAATGGGTACTGGGCTGACCGGGGACATCGCATTAATCCTATCGGACATGTACATGGAAGACTGGAAATTGAGTGAGGGCCAGTGCCCACACTAACCATAACGTGTGTCCGCTCCGGAGTAGTACACAATGGACTGTATTTCTACGTTACTAGTAAATGTGCACGTGCACGCACGTCTCAAATATTTTCTAGAATTTGAAGTTATGGCCACGTGCAATTTGTTTTTCTAAACCATCTAGTTTCTTATTATCATGCTCTGGTTATATGTCACTACTGACATGCGATGATTTATGAAGGGTTCACCTCTAGAATGCCTACAAATGAGAGCAGTTAGGAACGAATAACATTACTTCCCTTCACTTTGGTGTGTACCTAGGTTTAGCTATCTTATGTGCATATCATGTAATTTATGAATGACAATTACAATATGTGTTGAACGAAAATGCCAGAAAGAGACTATCTGAGTTTCTACCTTGATATTGTTGGTGAATGCAATCGTTCGGACTAACGTGGGGCTATAACCTGAGATGTCCATTGCTTCATGAATGCTTTAATTTTGTTGCAATGCTATAACATGTCGCCATGCTCACAAATTTTGGACCTGATATTGCTATTAGAAGCTACCAGCCCAAAGAGGAGATGAATCACATGAGCTAGACTACTGCCATGGGATTTTAAACATGCATTTTCCCCAGGTGCTAGCTGCTCCCCCTTTGGATATTTTTGAAAGATCCAGTACCTTACTGTCTTATTTGTATCAAATTTATCTCTCAGGTGCTAGCTAGCTTCTCCCACCACTTATAGTTTGATGCAAAGTTTAGAGTATATGCATGTGTCACTCTAAATCGGGACACTTCTGTAGAGAACAAACACGAATCTGTAAGATGTTTGCTTCTCAGAATACAAAGGTGTATTACAGATCGAATGATTTGTATGAAATGCATATAATGAATGCTATGTATCATTGTTGAATTCGCAAGAGAAGATTAAAACATACAAAGGAATATGTTTCATGGTGCCTCGGCTGCTACACAGGTCCAAACAAATACAAGATACTTCTTAGGATAGACCTTAGACTTCGGACAAGGAGCAGTAGCCAGTAGCAAGTAGGCTGTGTACTTGTATATAACATATAACATGTGCAGGCGTAACAAAGAAAACCTGCAGACAGCTCCCGATCCTTCCATTGACTGCTTCTGAAAAAACCGAACTATTAAAGTTGAGTATTGCTATAGCAAGCGTCGAGGAGAAAACTTGGAACATAAAAATGAATATAGTACCTCACTGCTCCAGAAATTCATGTAGGGCCTTTTATCTGTGTAGAAATAGAATATGCAAGATAAGAATCTCAGTTTGTAAAATCCTTTGAATTGCAAAAAAGCTCCACTACTTCAAGAAAACATAATCCTTTGAATTGCAAAAAGCTCCACTACTTCAATAAAACATACGCCTCATGGATTATTGGTGAAGTCTGCTAATGTGGGTCTGCGAATTGATACAAATTAATAATATTAGTATTTCCATATCAAATATCTCATTAGGTAACAATATATACTGGAAATACATATTCTTTGATGATAGCATCCCTTCCTTGTACAACAAACAATCTGTACTATGAAATTGAAGCCGACAGTTAATATGCAATTGTGCCTACTTCAGTACCTAAACCAATTTTTTGTGTGTTTAGTATCTCGATCTAACCAATGCTGAAATAGGGTTGACTTTCTTGTTTGTCCTCCAAATCTATAGTTATTAAGAGAACAAGTTTTGGATATAAAAGAAAAGAAAAGAATGAAAGATAATCTAACAACAACGGTGACAGGTAGGAACAAGAGCATAGGGACTTCCGGTTATGGACAAGGCATTAGATTGTATATCCCATTCACTACAACTCTGACCGCTAACTATAAGCAATTGGGAAAACGCAAATTATAAACCTCACAGCCAGAAAACAATGTGTTGAACTAAATCAAGGAGCCCTACCTATGAACAAGGAAATCAATGGACATCATCATCATATCGTGCATCATGCTATGAAAGAACCAGCTACTTTGGATCAGTATTATGAGTTGAGTATCTCATGGACTCCTGCAAGCATTCAAGCAAGGTAAATGTAAGGTTACTGATTGCCATGACATAGTGCAATTCAAGTCAAAATCATCACATTCACACAAGCTATTCCTTGTATCCTGTACCAAGCCATATGGGTCCACATGCTCAGATTCAATTTCCACAGCCGTGCATGGCGATTGACGCCGAACCTATTCGAGGAAGTCCATCATCGCCGTGAGAAGACATGGTTCGTGCGGACGCTTCCATAGTGCAATGTGTGCGTCCTGAGCAATCAACATAGGCAGCAACGCCTCTTGCATCTTGGGATGGCCAGATGAAGGTGGCGGTGGTCCATCTTGGAGGTAGTTGATTAGGATGGATCGTTGCTGTTTTTGTACGTGATTTGGGTATCGGCAGCAATGGTATAAATATTATTGATATAATAATTTCTCATGAAACAATTCTCGAATGAGACCAATATAATACACCTCTTTCTTTTGATTAGACCAAGACATCTGGAAGCACACATGTGGCTGGGGCAAAAAAGGTGCACATGGAAACTATCTTAATCTAGTGAGAATAACATTCGTAATATTATTTGAAATTTGCATTATCTAAACTAAAATTTGTTCTTCCATCAAATCATAAAACCGAAAATTAACATACCACACATTGTTGTAGCATCTTGAAGCAATAGTAACAAAAGTTTCTTCTAGACCATGAAACTCCTTCAGCAAGTTGAATAGCGAGCAGAATGTGTTCTAGACCATGAAAAGAAGCTACAAAGTCTATGAACTGAATCCATAAAAAAGTATTAATCGATTGTTGTGATCTAAAGAAATCAAAACAGAAATATTTTAGGTTCTATGTGAGCTATGCAATGGAACCTGCACATGTTCATTGCTCAAGCCCAGATAGGTATATCTTGGATGTTGTCGAAGGAAATATTGCAAACTTTTGATGCCCGGCTTCAATTTCTCTCTCAGACTGTCTTCCTGCATCGACCAAAAGCATTACATCAAATGCTCTTCCTTACAGCAAGAGAGAGGC
Organism: Avena eriantha; assembly: GCA_910589775.1. NCBI lineage: Eukaryota > Viridiplantae > Streptophyta > Magnoliopsida > Poales > Poaceae > Avena > Avena eriantha. The sequence goes on along the minus strand of OU342744.1, from coordinate 235,780,607 downwards.
AACTGAGAGGCAAGAGGTTAGGTCAGTATATGACCATTCCCAAGGTTCTTAACAAGTTTAGCTCCATTGATCACCAGATAAAAGAATGTGGGATATTAGATAGTCATAGATGCATAACGATCACGTGAACTTTAAGTGATGCCGTTTAGAAACATATGCATAGTCTAGAATGATAAAAATCAGCAAACCAGATTACGAAGAGATCCATAACCGAAGGAAGCCATAAGTTGAGAACATCTCAATAAATTTTAAGCAACACATTTCGGTGTCATTAATTGTGCACCGAACTTCAAATTCTGATATCAGAATACACATAAGAATACACATAACAATAATGTGTACGCTATACATATATACCAAGTTCCTGGATGTACTTGATCAACATTGCAAAACTCCACCAGCGCTTCATCATTATCTATGATTCTAATGAATAAACGTACAGCAGAAAATAGCATGCAATGTTAATTTTTATCAAACTCTTTGATACATTGCAAATGTACCTATAATTTTTGATGTTCCATGCTTGGTTTTATCCACTTTCTTGTGTTTTATCCACACTTTGGAGTACTTTTCATATGATTTCTTGGACTAACCTATTAACAAGAGCCACATTGCCAGCTGCCTGTTTTCTGCTGTTTTTGGTTCCAGAAAAGTCACAAAATGAATATTCTCGGAATTGGATGGAACAAAAGCCAAAGTGCCTATTTTTTCGGAAGTCATCATGTGCCAGAATACGAGACGGAGAAAGGCTGGGGCCGGTCACACCACCTGGCCGCGCGGCCAGGCCTGGCCCGCGCCAGGGGGTGGTCTGGCCGACCCCAGCACCCCCTCGGTGTCTCCTTCCGCCTATATATTGCCCTCGGGAAGAAAACCTTAAGTACCCGATCAAAAATCCACGAGAGAGTCTGTAGCCGTTGTCATCTCCATCCCTAGATCAGGAGGAATCTGAAGCTCTTCTCGGCACCCTGTCGGAGAGGAGAATTCACCCTGGAGGCCTTCTTCATCATCATGCAAGCCTCCGGTGTGATGCGTGAGTAGTTCATATTTGGACTACGGGTCCATGTAGTAGCTAGATGGCTGGTTCTCCTCCTTTGTGCTTTCATGTCTAGATCTTATGAGCTTCGTTCATGATCAAGGTCATCTATTTGTAATTCTACATGTTGTGTTTGCGGGGATCCGATGGATATTGAGATGCTATTTCAGATTGATTATTGATTCTATCATGTCTTTCTTATTTGTGATCTTGCATGCTTTCCGTTGTTAGTAGCTATCTTGGCCAAGTAGATGCTAGCAACTCCAAGAGTTAGTATTTATGCTCGATAGTATGTTCATGCCTCTGGTAATCTGGGGAAGTGACAGAAATCTCTAAGGTACTAGATGTGTTGTTGCTACTAGGGATAAAACAACAATACTTTGTTCATAGAACAATCGTATTGTTTACTTTACACGCAATTTGTAAAGCAATAATCTGTTGCTTGCAACTTAATACTAGAGGGGGTTCGGATGATAACCTGAAGGTGGATTATTAGCCATAGACGCAGTTGGATGACGGTCTATGTATAATGTTGTAATGCCCAATCGAAACTCAAAGGAGTCAAGATGATTAGTATATGCATGTATTGCTTTCTTGATGTTTGTCAATTGCCCCGCTGTAATTTTTTCACCCAGCATGTTATCTATCTTAAGAAGAGCCACCTCTAGTGAACTATGGACCCCGGTCCTTTCTTTTACATACAATCTATAAATTGTTTACTTCTTTGTGTTTACTTTCTGCAAACTATTACTTTCTCCCATTCGATACGTTTAATCCTTTGTTTTCAGCAAAACCGATGAGATTGACAACTTTATCGCAAGTTGGGGACAGAGTTCTGTGGTTGTGTTATGCAGGTCTCCATGTTGCTACTAGCACCGGTAGTGCGCCCTGCCAAGGCTCAGCTAGCAACACCTTTGGGGTGTTTCCTTGCTCCTACTGGATTGATAACTTTGGTTTCGTACTGAGAGAAAACTTACTACTGTGCTCATCATACCTTCCTCTTGGGGTTCCCCAACGAGCTCGATATATTTTGGGCCAGCAAGACTTTTTCTGGCGCCGTTGCCGGGGAGTCAAGGACATCTTCACAAGGGGAGTCCCTCATAACCAATATCTTTACTTTGTTATTTTTGTTTTGCTTAGTTTATTTTTGCTTTGTTTGCTTGTTTCTTTATCAAAAACACACACGAAATTAGTTTTACTATTTTTCTTTCTTATTTGAAAACACAAGAAAAATTAAGTCTCCCTTAGTTGCTCTCTCTTCCTTAGCTCACCATGTTGATCCCTAAATTCACCCTGAAAGACCTTTCAATTGGTAGTGGTTCTATAATTGGGAAAGATAATATTGAAGAATTCTTTAATCATGTTAGTAAGCATGAAGATACTGAGGATAGATCTCTTGCGGAACTTGCTCCAAACTATGAGATTGCTGCAGCTTCTTTAATTCACATGTTAGAAGGTAGGTTTGTTAACCTCAACCCCTTAATGCAAGTAATATTTCTTAAGCTTAAATAAATTGAGGACCCTGAAAAGAGGGATTTTATTCTAGAAACTTTGTTTAAGGAATTCTATGATGTTGCCAAAGAGGCTAGAAAAGTCTTTAAACGTTTCAATATGCTAGGCTCATGTGTAGATGTTGTTGGTACACGAGAAAAGATGAGTAAAACTGAACCTAATGGGGAGGAAATTAAGATACCAACACCTTTCAAACTAGTAGCAATGCATGAAGCCATAGAAAAAATCTTGATTGGATCGTTCCTGAAAACCAGTTTGATGAAAATAGTGAACCTAAGAGCACTGAGAGAGGATCCTCTAGAACTTATTTCGATGAGATACCTTGTCTTGTTGAAGATATTTCTGGTATTGGCCTTAATGCTTCTTCATTTGAGAACAATTGATTCTTTTTCTTGCTTCTTATGCCTAACGTAAAGGCGTTAAAGAAAAGTACTTATTGGGAGATAACCCAAAAGTTTTAGATGAGTCTTGGAAGTTATTACTTCAGTAATAACCGCTCCTTATCCTTTTTATTTGCTTTTTGTGCCAAGAGTAACCTCTAATGAGAGAGAAGTAATGATTGGGAAAGTTGCTGTCCCAAAATAGATTTCTGTGCTTCACCGTAAACATTCGTGTAAAATCTCTTAACGTCTTTTTGAGGCATGAATTTTTGTGCTTCTGCCCCAGGTTGTTATCTAACTTTCGTTAGTTCAACACTTTTTGATTTTAGCAACAGAAGGTCTTCGAAAAAATTCGTCTTTACCTGCTGGTCTGTTTTGACAGATTTCTGCCATTTTCTGCATTTGCTTCTTATTGGTTCCTTTTTGAGTTCTTTTGGGGAATTGAGCTTTTTGAGGGAAGTGCTTCAGTAGCTAGTGTTCTAATGGAAGTTTATTGGTGTTGGAACTGAACCTTAAGACTTATTATCTTCAGTGCACTAATGTTGCTAATAAAGATTGTGTGAAGTTTTATATGAAGGAAAAATTTCAGGTGTATGGAAGGAATGAGTAATGAGATGAAGGATGGACTAAAGCTCAAGCTTCGGGATGCCAAGCGTGTCACCCCAAGAAATATCCAAGAAGTACAAGCATCAAAGCTGGGGGATGCCCAAGGCACCCCCCCTCTTCATCAATAAAAATCCCAGGTTTCTTCCAAACGATTCATTTTTATTGTTTCATGCACAGTTGTGTTGTTCTTAGAGCATCTTCTTTTTAATTTTTGTTTTGGTTTTTCGTTTGCTTGGTTTGCTTAGTTTGCTGAATAAATTGGTTGGACCCCCTCTTTCATATATTGGTTTTCAAATAGTTTGGTTTGGTTTGGAAAAGAGTAGGAAAGTTCATTCTTATGTGGTAAAAAGAGCTCGTTTTTTACTGTGGCCTATGCTCTGTCATGCCATGCTTGATATTGTTTTGGCTTTATGCTTAGTATTCTTTCCTGAGCATGACTTGTTATAAACAATTGAGATTGCTTAATGTGCCTTGGATGAATCATGCATTGTTTTAGCATATTAAAGCATAGTATTGTGGTATTCTCCTTTGACGCTTTATTTGGGTTGACTTGGCACATGCTCACACCATGTTATGACTCTCAAGCCACCATAGACTTTATGATCCTTTAGTTTTCAACTTGTAGTATCACTTTATGCTTTGTTCAATGATGTTTTGTTACTCTGCATGATTATGGCCATTATTGCTCTCTTAGTTTGTCGCTCCTAGTCTTTTGCTAGCCTCCGCAACCAAGTATGAGTTCCACTCATGCATCCAACTCCCTAAACCAAGTTATTCCAAAGAGTCCACCATACCTACCTACTAGTATATGCTATTCCAGGTATATTCATGTTTTTGTTTACCTTCCGAATTAAACTTATTATTGAGAAAACTAGTGATTAAATCTCTCACGAACTTGATGGCACACTTTACTTTTCTTGCCCTTAATAAACTTGAACCATTGTGTCGTCTATGTTGTATATGCTTGCACTTATTTGTTGGGAATTACCAGAACCATGTTGTCATGGGGAACGCTTTCAACATTGCACTTGGTACTTGTACCCAGTTGATATCATGCTCTTTTGTCTATGGATGTCGTCGGTGTGAAATGAAAGGAGAGCTGGTAAGTCCATGGAGTTATGTATATGTGTTAGAGAAACGCCTGGGCCGCTGGTCTAATCCATGCTGACATGGTGGAAACCTGCAGCGTAACCATAATGAGCTGTCTATGAAGCATTCTTCTTATAAAAAAAGAGTCCTATATTGAGAAAAAAAAGAGAAAAAGAGAAAAAAAAGAGATTATGAAAAGAGGAAAGAGAGAAAAAAGCACCATATTCCCATGGTAAATAAGAAGATTGCTGAGATGCTCGTTGTCTGCTTGCCTTGTCATTTTGATATGGGGATTCTTCCGTATCATCGGGCAAAGGGTACCCAGTTGGCGGTTCTCTATGATATACATGTACTTACAATGACAAGAACTTATCGGTGACTAAACTTGAGTAGCATGAGGCGCGGCCCTCGTATTCAAGGGACATGAGATTTCTAATTTATACTTCGTCAAGCATGTACACCATAGTTTGTTCACTTTAACCTTAATCACTTCAAGATGCTTATGATAGGGCCAATGAGAGCTAAAAGCTATAAGTACCATAATTTTTGAAAGCTCTTTATGAGACTTGAATTCCTACTTCCTTTTATGAAGGCCTTTCTTCCACCATTATATTGAGTCTCCACCTTCTACCTTTATGCACCTACTTTGAGAGCATAGTGGCCATTCTTAGTTCTATGTGCATTGTCCCAAGACTAGTTGATTGATGCATAACTTGATATTGCTTGTTTTAAACAATTTGTATCTAGTCACTCTTATGAACTTTGAAGGTGTCGTATGCATTTATATTTGACAAGCTGAATGCTATTATGCTATGTTTTCTTTATGTGAAACAAACAAACATCTTGCAAAGCATTTTTATTCATGAATCTTTTGTTTGTGCCTTTTCATGTTACATCATAGTTTTTTGTCTTATTGCTAGAACTTTGTCTTTCATGCTATGATTGAAGTATTATGATCCCAGCTTTGAATGTTTTACAAATACTTTGATCAAGTCTATGATGGTGCATGTCACCTAAAAAATTATTCTTTCTTTTTCTCACTTACCTACTCGAGGACGAGCAGGAGTTAAGCTTGGGGATGTTGATACATTGCAAATGTATCTATAATTTTTGATGTTCCATACTTGGTTTTTTCCACTTTCTTGTGTTTGGTTCACACTTTGGAGTACTTTTCATATGATTTCTTGGACTAACTTATTAACAAGAGCAACAGTGCCAGCTACCTGTTTTCTGCTGTTTTTGGTTCTAGGAAAGTCAAAAAATGAATATTCTCAGAATTGGACGGGACAAAAGCCAAAGTGCCTATTTTTCCGGAAGTCATCAGATGCCAGAATACGAGACAGAGAAGGGATGGGGCCGGCCACACCACCTGGCCGCGCGGCTAGGCCTGGCCCGCGCCAGGGGGTGGTCTGGCCGACCCCAGCACCCCCTCGGCCTCTCCTTCCGCCTATATATTACCCTCGGGACGAAAATCCTAAGTACCCGATCAAAAATCCACGAAAGAGTCTGTAGCCGCCGTCATCTCCATCCCTAGATTGGGAGGGATCTGAAGCTCTTCCCGGCACCCTGCTAGAGAGGGGAATTCACCCTGGAGGCCTTTTTCATCATCATGCAAGCCTCCGGTGTGATGCGTGAGTAGTTCATCTTTGGACTACGGGTCCATGTAGTAGCTAGATGGCTGGTTCTCCTTCTTTGTGCTTTCATGTCTAGATCTTATGAGCTCCGTTCATGATCAAGGTCATCTATTTGTAATTCTACATGTTGTGTTTGCGGGGATCCGATGGATATTGAGATGCTATTTCAGTTTGATTATTGATTCTATCATGTCTTTGTTATTTGTGATCTTGTATGCTTTCCGTTGTTAATAGCTATCTTGGCCAAGTAGATGCTAGCAACTCCAAGAGTTAGTATTTATGCTCGATAGTGGGTTCATGCCTCTGGTAATCTGGGGAAGTGACAGAAATCTCTAAGGTACTAGATGTGCTGTTGCTACTAGGGAGAAAACAACAATCCTTTGATCATAGAACAATCGTATTGTTTACTTTACACGCAATTCGTAAAGCAATAATCTGTTGCTTGCAACTTAATACTGGAGGGGGTTCGGATGATAACCTGAAGGTGGATTATTAGTCATAGATGCAGTTGGATGACGGTCTATATATAATGTTGTAATGACCAATCAAATCTCAAAGAAGTCAAGATGATTAGTATATGCATGTATTGCTTTCTCGATATTTGTCAATTGTCCCGCTGTAATTTGTTCACCCAGCATGGTATCTATCTTAAGGAGAGCCACCTCTAGTGAACTATAGACCCCGGTCCTTTCTTTTACATACAATCTATAAACTGATTACTGCTTCGTGTTTACTTTCTGCAAACTATTACTTTCTCCCATTCGATACGTTTAATCCTTTGTTTTCAGCAAAACCAGTGAGATTGACAACCTCATCGCAAGTTGGGGACATAGTTCTGTGGTTGTTTTGTGTAGGTCTCCACGTTGCTACTAGCACCGGTAGTGCGCCTTGCCAAGGCTCAGCTAGCAACACCTTTGGGGTGTTTTCTTGCTCCTATTGGATTAATAACCTTGGTTTCGTACTAAGGAAAAACTTACTGTTGTGCTCATCATACCTTCCTCTTGGGTTCCCTAATGAGCTCGATATATTTTGGGCCAGCACCCTTTATCTCCGGCAATGATGGTGAATGTGTGGTATGCTGCACCTAGCTCTAGTCCACCATGGGCACCACGACTAGGGCACCCAGCTCCTCTGCGGACACGCCGACGCCTCCTCCTCAGAGAAGGTCGGGGCATGGCAGGACCCCGAATGTCCTCATCAGGGTCATGACCGTGGTATGGTGGGCGATCACCGGTGGAGAGGGATCTGTGGCGGTAGGGGATTAGCACACAGTTCAGCTCCAGTCTGCATCGTCGTTGCCGTCCTCCTTGCAATAGACGGAAGCCGGCGGGCTCTTTAGGGGATTTGGGAGGCAGCGAGCAAGTCAGGTGGCGGCGTGTGGAGAGGAGGCCATGGGGTGAAGCCTGCCGTCGGTGGTGCAGGTTAGGCGCCGCCGAGTGGGGAGGCGGCGGGGGATCTCGCGACCTGGATCAGATCGTGCGAGCCGGTTCTTTTTGTTTCTCATGTGTAAAGTTGGGCGGAACGCGGGTGGGATGTAGGCACCGGGCAGTGTTTCCTTCCGTCGCTCCATCGTAGCTATTTGCTAAGTGCACCGAGAATAAATATTAGACTAATGGAAATTGTTGGATTGTGTTTAGAGGGTTTGATCGTGCGATTATAGCATGTTCGTGTATGTTTGATGGATAAACTCTTCTTCGCTCCTTTATAAGTAGTAGAGATTGTTCTATTCAACAATATAATAAACTAAAAACTTATAAAAACTTCGTTTGAACTTTCAAAATATCTTACATATTTATTACGAATAGAGGTAGTACACGACAAAACGGCGCGGCAATACGGGCCTCATTTTATTTTAGTAACTCGTACTGTATGATGTTGCGTTGTTCATTGACACCTTACAATTTTGTGCATGTTGAAATCTCTCGGCAATGCAACGTGTCCTTTTCAAAAAATTCGACCAAGTGTCCGAAGTTTCAAATATCTCCATAACATGTTCAAATACTACTGAAAAGACACCCTTTCCGGTAGAACTTCCTAGAAACCCCCTCCTCGCCCCCCTGAGCTTCCAGACAATTCTAATCCACGACCGAACCATCCAGAAGCAGCCGCCGGCCCAACTCTAAAAGCTTCCTATCTCCGGTCTCCGCCCCCCTTCACCACGCGCAGATCCGAGTATAGAAAATCAAATCGAGCCCGGCCAAACCCTAGCACCCCAACCCCATGGCAAAGTTCGGCGAGGGCGACGCGCGTTGGATCGTGCAGGAGCGCGCTGACGGCGCGAACGTCCACAACTGGCACTGGGCGGAGCGCGACTGCCTGGAGTGGTCTCGCGCGCGGCTCTCCGCCCTCCTCGTCGGTCTCCCCGTCCTATCCGGCGAGGGCGGCCTCACCCTCCGCACCACCACCCTCGACAAGCTGGACGGCGAGGCCTATGTCAACATCCGCAAGGGCAAGGTCATCCCGGGGTACGAGCTTTCCCTCACGCTCTCTTGGGAGGCCGAGGCCACATCTGAGTCGGGGGTCGCAAAGGTCACTGGCGCCGCCGAGGTTCCCTACCTTGCTGACGAGAACGCCGACGAGGATCCAGAACTCCGCATCACTGTCCGCGGCGACGAAGACGCCCTCGCGCGCCGTGCCAAGGATGCCTTCATCGCCCGTGGCAAGCCTCTTGTCCTTGAGAAGATCCGGGAGTATGTGGCCACCATGGCAAAGGGTGGCCCCGCCAAGGACGAGCTAGATTCTAAGAAAATTCCCACCAAGACGGCCGCAGCGACTGGTGGCACGGCTACCGCCCCTGCTCCGGCAGTGAAGGAGGCGGCGGCGCCTGCTCCCGCGCCTGTATCTAAGGAGAAGAAGGCAACGGGGAAGGAGAAGGAAGGGTTCAAAACTATCGAGATGAAAGAGAAGTTCAACTGCCGCTCCAAGGACCTTTACGAGATCTTGATGGATGAGAACAGATGGAAGGGTTTCACGCAGAGCAATGCGAGGATCAGCAAGGAGGTTGGTGGGCAGTTTAGCCTCTTTGATGGGTCCATAACCGGCGTCAATGAGGAGCTGCAGGAAGGGAAGCTGATCGTGCAGAAGTGGCGGTTTGGGAGCTGGGCTGATGGCGTGTATTCTACAGTAAGTTCTATGTTCAGAACATTATTATTTTGGTACTGTCTTTGGTTGTGTTCTGTAATTATACTGCTCCACTATGCTGTGTTAGAAACGAAACCTTTAATCTTTGGTGCCTGTAATCTGCCCACACTGAAACCAGAGTTAGTTTAGCTTATCTAAGTAAGAAAGAACAAGTTTTGGTGTTTGATATGGCATTACTTGGATAAAGTTAGGCTTGGTGTTAATAACATACCATCTGGGAATGCAAGTTGGCATAGTCTTCCATCGGAGTGCCATATCTGCCTTCCTGCTGTTGACTTGCGGGAGTTTTCCTCTAATTCCACTGGATTACCAATATCATATAGATATAGATATTCACACTTGTTAATTCCCATTCTCACTTCTTTATACCTCCTGCTAAATACTATCTAATGTGATGAAGTATGTCCTCTCTAATTTTGAATTGTGAATAGGGAGAACATCTTTAGAATTGTGAATATGCGAGAACATTTTTTGAAGCGTGTAATATTATTATTATTCTTTCTATTTCTGTGTTGGTGGCTGAGATTAGTTTGTGACTATTATCTTAGTTGTCTCCAAGCCTGAACGGCAAGTTCTCTTTTCTCGAAAAGAAGAATGGAAAGGACGGGGTTCTAGGCTGTATATAGAGAATGACTCTGCCTCCTGTTGCCATATAAATCTGCAATCAGCTAAATGGCATAACAATTAGAACAGAGTTGATCAACGACTAACAACAGTTGCAGGCTCAAATGACTAAGAGCTCTTGGCACCAACTGAGAGACCCTATTGTCACTGATTCTAGTTAGGAGGCACGGTCATCTCCATGCTACGATATGCTCGTTTCCTATATGCCGCCATAGTGCTTTACCAGTTGATATTTTCATTTTGTTGGTGATGCTGTGTAGACATGAGAGACAAAGATGTGCGTAGCGAGCACATCTGTCAACACGATCTATGTTTTCTTGGCTCACATTTCCCTCTAAAAACATCACCTCATTGTGTTCCATGGAACTTAAATGCAGGTCAGGTTGGTATTTGATGAGCCCGAGTCAGGAGTTACAATCATAAAGCTCAAACAAACTGATGTGCCAGAGGAAGACAGGTATGTCCAGTTTTATGACTGAAATTTGAATCGGTCTGCAGTTCCCTGTCTTCAGAATCTTAAACTACCTGCCCCGCTACTGTAGGTATGGGAACTCAACTGTGGTGGAGAACACCGAGAGAGGCTGGACAGAGCTCATCTTTCAGAGGATACGTGCAGTGTTCGGTTTTGGGATCTAATGAACTCCCGTCTGGATTCTGGATGTCTACCTTTTAGGAAGTGATCCCTGGCTTTGTCATATGGCTCTCCCTGTTTTGCTGCCTTAGTTTATTTTATGCTGATAGACACACAAACTTCGAGAATTGCGAGAATTCAAAAGTATCTGGTACCCTGTATTCATCAAGCTGGATTTTACTGGATTGTTTGTGATATGTTGAATTCGTGATTCATGTTGCTGGCGCGAGTTAGCATCTTGTCAGGACCAAGACGTCGGTGTAGAATAAACTAGGAAAAGTGTCCTGTCCTGTCGTATCTATTCCTATATGAGAGGAATACTACAGGAATATTTTAGAAGGGAAATGCATAAAAAATAAATTTTAGCAAGAGGTCTAAGTGGATGTCTTTCAGAATTGAATGCAAAAGATTGTGTAGGAAAAAGTCTTAGTCCTTTGGACTTAAGATTTTCAAAGGAATTTTGGAAGAATCCAATTTAGAAGATTTTCTTATGAGAAAGCTCTTTGGATAAAAGGAATGACACATTTAAAATTCATATGGACTACATTCCTATATCTCAATACCATAGAATTTTTTTAGCATCCTTTCTAACCACTTTTTTACACTTTGTTCGCATTTTTTCTACTTCCTCTAATTCTAATTAATGTTCTTGGATTTGCTAGCATGAAACAAGACTAGGTATATCCGAATCTAGATAAATATGAGAACACTTATTTGGATCGGAGAGACTATTTTTTTTCCTTTGTTCTATCTAAATAGCTATTCTTGAAGAAAAAAATCTATCTGTTTGCAACCCTCTGTTTTATGTTTTGATAAAATCATGTTATCCAAAGAAGGCCAGATTTCATTCTTGTGAATAAAATGAAACTCTAATCTACTCCCTCCGTTTCATAATAATATGAGTGTATCTAAACATATTTTAGTGTGTAGATTTACTTTGAACCTACACATTGAAAGAGCTAGATACAGTCCTTTTATAAAACTAAAATATTGTATCTTTACTATTAAATGGGAGGGAGTTGGTGTACATGCGTAGTTAATGGGGCTATTTAATTACTTTTCTAACTAATTTCACCGCATGCAATAAAAAATCTTTATTATTAATTCTAGATCGCGATGTTCCATGATAATAGGCCATGTAGCACGAGAAAGAATAGTGCTCGGAGAGCCCATTTGCTGGTGATCTGTGGATGGCACACGGAACAACACCTACACGGCATGTCTAAAGCGCGTGTACGATACAACGGATGGTATGTCTAAAACGCGTGTACGCTTTAGATACAACGGATAGCGGAGGTGGCTGGCTCGGTACACAGCCACATATACGCGAGGGAAGATTTTTTCGAAACGACGGCTGCATTAAAAAGATGCATACGGTCTTGATTGCTTTATTAAAAATCGATCAATAAAGGAACTACAAATCATATACATCACCAAATCCGAAACCACCACACAACACTTATACACTCGACAATGAAGTAAAACTGTGTCAACAGGGCCCTGTGCCTGGAAAGACAACGAAGACACTCCACCAGCTAGGGGCCAGGAACAATCGTATACCCCGAGGTGCCCTCTAGGCGAGACGAGAACGTACATCTGAATTAGCTGACTCTTAGCGAGCACCTTGTGTGCAGGCCACAGAAGCCGTCGCCACCATCGAGCCTCTGAATAATCTTCACGATTAAGATACGCATAAACTTTGCCGGTCCTGTCGTCGACGCCACCACGGCGCCAGATAGTGACCCCCGCCCTGCGCGAGGCCATCATCACGACCACCGCCCTGCGCGAGGGAAGATGGAACGATGATGAGCCGACATCGCGGCAAAATACCATGGTCTGGACAAGATGGTCGGGAGCAACGGCGGGTGGAAGGTGTTAGAAATAATGGGCTAAGACATTAGAGCCATGAGCCATGTGTGATTTAAGATTTTCCCTAAATCTCAAAGCCCATGTGTGTGAAAGCCCATGTCTATGAAAGTCCATGTGTGATTTGGCCCAATTTGGTGGTAGCTCACATGTGAGTGGAGGGGGAGCTAAAGTTTAGTCCCACATGAAAAGAAGAGGAGAGTTACACCACCTTATAAGGTGGAGTGTTTCACCACTTAGTAAATTGAGTGAGAAAAGGAGACTACACGCGCTCCTCCTTCGACGCCGCCGCCGCTCGCCTGCCCGCCCGCCCGCACGCTCATCTCGTCACGATGCGCGCGCGCCGTGGGTTGCCGGAATCTCGTCGAGCCGAGCTTTATTTTTGCTTCTAAGGAAAACTGGTGCGGTTTTGAAAGACGTATCAACAGTTAGTAGATTCAGATCGCTCCCAGATCGTGGGCTATCTATAACCTACCTGAACATGTGCAACTGGGCTTGGTCCACGACGTGCCCTGTGCGGGTTTCCCGGCCGCTCTATATAAACGCATGTGCGACTTCCACCTCGGACACACCGAATCCAATCTAGGGTTTTGCCAACCTCTCTGCTTGCGCCGCCACCGTAGTCTCCTCCATCCTTCTTGCCGGCATGCACCGGCGGACAAGAGAGCAGGTCTCCGAAACCACTCGCCTTTGCGATCCTGTACGGAAGAGGGCGAATAAGGTTTTTGGGAAGCGCTCTGCGCGACTGCTCAAGTTTGTAATTACGATGTGTCTTCCTGGGCGATCTCCTAGTCTACGGGCGACTCGTCTTCAACGTCATATCCTACAAGAAGCTATTGCCGCCGCTGCACCAACGACGACTTCATCGACAACTGATCAGTACGTACATCGTGATCCGATCTGTTGTCATACTATGGCTAATTTTGTATTTACACTGCTGTTGTTCGTGTTGATTAATACATCTAGTATATTAGAGGTTAACATGATCGTAGCTGTTGTAGTTATGAATCTTTATTTTGGAATTAATTGTGGAAATTCTGCCTAATAATCTAACAATCCAAAAACTTTATTGTAGCCAATTTCCTGAGTTAAACATGGGACACTTGGCCGATGCAATGAAGCTAGAAAAGTTTACCGATTTTCATTTTAAGAGGTGGTAGTATAAGACCACTATGTGGCTGCAAGCTCTGAAAGTATTCGAGGCTAGTGAGGGTTTACCTAAAGGAACTATATCTGACGAGGCTCAGAACAAGTTCAAGGAAACCAATCTCCCCTTTATGGGATGTGTTCTGAGTGTTCTTGACAACAAATTGTTTGATGTGTACATGCACATCAAAGATGGGAAAGAGCTCTGGGAGGCGCTGAATGCGAAGTTCGGTGTAGTACATGCTGGCAGTGAACTGTACATCATTGAGAACTTTTATGATTACAAGATGGTTAACAACCCTTATGTAGTCGAACAAGCTCATGAGGTACAGTGCTTTGCCAATGAGCTTGAAATCCTTAAGTGTATCTTACCCAACAAGTTTGTGCCTGGGTGCATTATTGCAAAGTTGCCTTCTTCATGGAGGAGCTTCGCCATAACTCTCAAGCATAAGAGACAAGAGATATCGGTTGAAAACCTGATAGCATCTCTTGATGTTGAGGAGAAGGCTCGGGCTAAGGACACTACTGAGAAAGGAGGGGAGGGTCAGTCTAGCGCCAACATGGTGCAGAGGAGGACCTTCGGCAACAACAAGGGGAACTATAAGCCCTCCTTAAACAAGCCTAAAAAGACTACAACTTTCAAGAATAAGAAGAAGAAGCCAAACAAGATTGAGCTGGGTTGCTATACCTATGGAGAGCTCGGCCACTTTTCCAAGGAGTGCCCAGAACATGCAGATCGTAGTGGGAAAATGGGAATACTATCAACATCGTGATCGCTAGCAACACATATGGGTACGATAATTTATTTAATGTTCTTTCAGTGTTTCAATCACCATATTGGTGGATTGATACGGGTGCTAATGTTCATGTGTGTGCTGACATATCTATGTTCACTTCTTATCAGGTCGCTCGGGATTCCTCCGTCCTAATGGGGAATGGGTCACATGCTTCTGTTCATGGTGTTGGCATGGTGGATCTGAAGTTTACTTTCGGAAAGATCGTGCAACTGAGGAACGTGCATCACGTCCCTACTATGAACAAGAATATTGTTAGTGGCTCCCTTCTATGCAGAGATGGGTTCAAGGTTGTGTTAGACTCTAATAAAGTCGTTGTTTCCAAACATGGACAATTTATTGGTAAAGGTTATGAGTTTGGAGGCTTGTTCCGTTTTTCACTTTCAGAGTTTTGTAATAAATCCGTGAATCATATTTGTGGCGATGTTAATGATGATACCAGTGTTTGGCACTCTCTTTTATGTCACATTAACTTTGGTTTGATGTCTCGGATGTCTAGCATGAGTTTAATTCTCAATTTTACTCTTGCCAAAGGTTCTAAGTGCCATAGTTGTGTGCAATTAAAGCAACCTCGAAAGCCTCACAAGGCTGCCATGGAGAGAAACTTGGCACCTCTAGAACTCATACATTCTGTAACATCCCATGATTAGCACCCAGAAATAGAGAGGACACATGTGTGTGCATTGCATTCATGCATAAAAATCTGGAGAATTTTTACGCAAAACTAAAAGAGTGTAGAGGGATAGAGCTCTCCCTTGTTCTGTTGGAAACATCGGGATAAGTGCGATGGATTTTGACATGACCTCTATTGAATCATTGTGTTTTGAAGGGAAGATAGGTCGAACATGTATTTGAATTTAGAAAATTCACAAATTGAAATATGAAGTATTTAATAACTTATTGGATTTGAAACAAAATAAAACTGTGTTATGGATAAATATAGCATTTCATAATTGGAATAGAATTATGAATAAACAATATATACTTTATAATTCAATTTGTATTTATAAATAAGATATAAATAGTACAAGATTCAAATTACAAAAATAAAGAAAATATAACTTTATTAATATGATACATCATTACATTGTCAATTACATTATTCAAAGAAAAAAGAATTATAAGAATAATAAAAGAAGTCCTAAACTAAATCTTCATGTCTTAAAGATTTCCTTCTTGATCTTGATTCCTGCAAAAATTACAACAGAACAATAATAGAGAAGCCTGAATTAGATTTTACACTAATATCTTAGATGAAATCATCATCTCCCTGAACTTTTCTTTTCGCTATTTGAACCCTGGAAAAGAAACACTTAATAGGAAAAGAAAAGGAATGAGAAAGAAAGTAACACTACTAGGAAAACAGCTATAGGTAGACAATATACTATGTGGCGCATATGCAAAACCATGCGCCACAGAAACTAAATAATTCTATGGTGCATTTCAGAATCCATGCGCCACAGAAGTTATGTGGGACCCGCCAACCGGGGTGGGGCGACCCGCTTTCTGTGGTGCAAAATGACATATGGGCCACATAAGTGATAAGATCTGTGGCGCATATTCCCTTATGCGCCACAGAAAGTGGAGGCGGGCCCCACCACAGAATCTTTTTGACCCACTTTCTATGGCGCATAGGTGAATATGCGGCATCGAGATGTTTGGTTTCTATGACATATATTCAGAAATGCGCCACAAAAAGTTGACCTGGGTCCCACCACTTTAAAGTGCACCACCTTGTTCTGTGGCGCATATTGCAATATGCGCCACAGAAATTTGAACATATGTGGCACATAACAGCAATATGCGCCACAGAACAAGGCGTCCAGATCCATGTGCAAAAAGGTGGCAAGCTCACCCCCTCTATCCACCCCCACCCATTTCACATCTCTTCTTCCTTTCTACCTCCTCCCAGCTCGTCTTCCTCCTCCCTCCCACCCCATTTTGCCCATAGTTTCTCCATTTTCTTGTAACTAAATGTACTTTAGTTCATAGATTGGTAAGGGAAAGCCTCCCTGCAACTTGTAGATCTAAAAGCTCCTTACTTTTCTCTCCCATGTCTCTATTTTTTTACTAATTTCCTCTCCACCAACTTGTAGATCTATTTATCCACACTCTCTCATCACGCGGTCTCGTCTCGCTATTATTTAATCTACTAGGTGAGTACTTGGCCATGAACATGCATGTTTTTTAGGTGAAGCTTGTCGCGCAGGCGGTGTGTGCGATGCATGCAGCGAGACGATGATTGCGTGGTGCATGAATATTTGCATTGGGAGGAAGTTTTTTGTTGCTTGCTTGTTGTTGTCCTGGCCGGTGTGGTGCATGGATGTTTTTTGAAATGTTGATTCATTTCCATCTTGGAAAATTTTTGCACTACCATATGTCCTAATTTTAGGAAAGGTCATGCTGCATTTTTCCGGATATGGTGTGTGCATATGGTGTGGTTCTAACCTACTCTCTGTTGTGACCACTTAGGCAACCATGGTCGTCATGATGAGCGAAGGTCGAATTGCTAGGTACAAGAAAGACTCGAAGGAGGACATGATTCCATGTATAACATGCAAACTCCAGCGCTGGATCGACCCTGATTCTGGACAATTGGAGGGTCACCTGCTCAGGCGCGGTTTCATGCGCGACCTCAATGAGGCGCCGACAGGACATGGTGGTCACGAAGACGTGGGCGGGCGAGAAGACGAAGAGTCTCTCGGGCATGATCATCATGACGAAGGAGATGCCGGCGGGCATGATCAGCATGATCATCATGAAGAAGGAGATGTCGGCGGGCATGATCATCATGAAGAAGGAGATGACGACGGGCATGATCATCATGAAGAAGGAGAATACACGAACACACAGACGCTGCTAACTTCGGCCTTGCAGGACCCTCATGTTCAAGAACTGCTCCTCAAGGAGACGAGCAATGCCAAAGCTGCAGCCAGAGAGAAAGCCAAGATGGCCCAAATGGAGATAGACGGTATGAATCCATTGTATCCTGGGTGTTGCCTCGAGGATACACGATTGAGTGTAACGCTCAAGGCTCTAGAGATGAAGGCCGAACACAAATGGACCGATGTGAGCTTCAACGCGAACATGGAATACTGGCACGACCGAATTCCTAAGGGGAACACATTGCCAACAAGTATCGAGGAGGCCAAGTAAATCGTGTGCCCTCTCGGCCTACCACACATTAAATACCACGCATGCATCAATGATTGCGCACTTTATCAGAACGAGTACACAGATAGAACCACATGTCCGGTGTGCGGCCAAGGTTAGTACAAGAGAGGGAACAAGAAAGTTCCTCGAAAAGTTCCTCGAACAGGAAAGTCAGAAAATGAACATTCTCGGAATTGGATGGGACAAAAGCTATAGTGCCTATTTTTCTGAAAGACATTTGATGCCAGAATACGAGACGGATAAGAGCTGGGGGCCGGCCACACCACCTGGCCGCGCGGCCAGGCCTGGCCCGCGCCAGGGGGTGGTCTGGCCGACCCCAGCACCCCATCGGCCTCTCCTTCCGCCTACATATTGCACTCGGGATGAAAACCCTAAGTGCCCGATCAAAAATCCACGAAAGAGTCTGTAGCCGCTGTCATCTCCATCCCTAGATCGGGAGGGATCTGAAGCTCTTCCCGGCACCCTGCCGGAGAGGGGAATTCACCCTGGAGGCCTTCTTCATCACCATGCAAGCCTCCAGTGTGATGCGTGAGTAGTTCATCCTTGGACTACGGATCCATGTAGTAGCTAGATGGCTGGTTCTCCTCCTTTGCGCTTTCATGTCTAGATCTTGTGAGCTCCGTTCATGATCAAGATCATCTATTTGTAATCATACATGTTGTGTTTGCGGGGATCCAATGGATATTGAGATGCTATTTCAGATTGATTATTGATTCTATCATGTCTTTATTATTTGTGATCTTGCATGCTTTCCGTTGTTAGTAGCTATCTTGGCCAAGTAGATGCTAGCAACTCCAAGAGTTAGTATTTATGCTCGATAGTGGGTTCATGCCTCTGGTAATCCGGGGAAGTGACAGAAATCTCTAAGGTACTAGATGTGCTATTGCTACTAGGGAGAAAACAACAATTCTTTATTCATAGAACAATCGTATTGTTTACTTTACACGCAGTTCGTAAAGTAATAATCTGTTGCTTGCAACTTAATACTGGAGGGGGTTCGGATGATAACCTGAAGGTGGATTATTAGTCATAGATGCAGTTGGATTGCGGTCTATGTATAATGTTGTAATGCCCAATCAAGTCTCAAAGGAGTCAAGATGATTAGATATGCTTGTATGCTTTCTCGATGTTTGTTAATTACCCCGCTGTAATTTTTTCACCCAGCATGTTATCTATCTTAAGGAGAGCCACCTTTAGTGAACTATGGACCCTGGTCCTTTCTTTTACATACAATCTACAAACTATTTACTGCTTTGTGTTTACTTTCTGCAAACTATTACTTCTTTCCATTCGATACGTTTAATCCTTTGTTTTTAGCAAAACCAGTGAGATTGACAACCTCATCGCAAGTTGGGGACAGAGTTCTGTGGTTGTGTTGTGCAGGTCGCCACATTGCTACTATCACCGGTAGTGCGCCCTGCCAAGGCTCTGCTAGCAACACCTTTGGGGTGTTTCCTTGCTCCTACTGCTGCGATCAAACCTTGGTTTCATAACTAAGGGAAACTTGCTGCTGTGCTCATCATACCTTCCTCTTGGGGTTCCCAACGAGCTCTACAACAACACCGCACCAGCATTTTTCTGGTGCCGTTACCGAGCCATCATGAAGCAGCTCGACAGGCTACAGGAAGAGATCGTGCTGATACTATGTGAGCTCGAGATTTACTTCCCGCTCGCATTATCCGACATCATGGTGCATGTCGTGGATGACATCATCCAGCTCGGGCCGACATTCCTGCACAACATGATGCCGTTTGAAAGGCTAAACGGTGTCATCAAAGGATTCGTTTGCAACAGGTCCTGTCCAGATGGAAGCATAGCCAAGGGCTTTCTGATCTACGAGTGCATCTTCTTCTGCCAGAATTATCTAACCACCAAGAACGAGGATATTGGAATACCCAACAAGAAGCACCTTGATGACCCACAAGTATAGGGGGTGTATCGCAGTATTTTTGAGGGAAGTTAAACCCAATTTATTGATTCGACACAAGGGGAGCCAAAGAATATTTATCAGCCTTAACAACTGAGTTGTCAATTCAGCTGCACTTGGAAACAATCTTGCTCACAGCAGTTTATCAGTAGCAATAGTTTTGTAGTAGGAATAGCAAAAGTAACAGCAGTAGCAAAGCAAAGACAGTAGTAACAAAAGCAGTAAACAGTGGGATTCGAGTGCGGTAGGCATAGGGATGGATGGACGGGTGTTGCATGGACAAGACAATTCACATAGCAATCAGAACATAGGGCAATTGCAGATAAATAAGATAAAGCACCCAAGTACTAGACAATCCTAGGCATGTGTTCCATATATAGTCATACGTGCTCGCAATGAGAACTTGCACAACATCTTTTGTCCCGCCAGCCCGTTTGCAGCGGGGCCTCTAGGTTACTACTGGCAATTAAGGTGCTCCTTTTAATAGAGCACCGGAGCAAAGCATTAACACTCCGTGAACACATGTGATCCTCACACCAAAGCCTTTCCCTTCCGGTTATCCCGATTTCTGTCACTTCGGGGCCATAGGTTCCGGACAACAACGTGTGTATACAACTTGCAGATAAGACCAGAAACAGCCTATGGAAGAAAGTTCGTATCGTATTAGTGCGCTTTAACTCGAAAGCCGTTAGCTACAACCTTTGATCGTGGTTTGGTATCCAAATAGGAAACTATATCCAGTCCCTCGCTACACTATTTAGACGGATTGAAGCTTACTATCATGATGAATCAATAATAAGTTCAGATCTGAAATCATGGCACTCAGGCCCTAGTGACAAGCATTAAACACAACAAGTCGCAACAAAGTCATAAAGCACTAATAAAAGATACTAAGCACCATGCCCTAACAATCCGATGCCATTACATGAACAATCTCATCCAATCCCTACCATCCCCATAGCCTACAGCGGGGGATTACTCACTCATAGATGGGGGAAACATGGATGGTCGATGGAGATGATGGTAAAGATCGATGGAGATGGCTCCGGGGGCACTTCCCCGTCCCGGTAGGGTACGGGAACAGAGACTTTCTGTCCCCCGAATCTCCCCTTCGGTGGCGATGGCGCAGCGGAACTTTTCATGGAAAAACATTGAACCCCTCGAAGCTTTTAGGTCAAAAGGCTTCTTATAGGCGAAGAGGGAGACCGAGGGGGTGCCTGGGCCACCACACCATGCCCTGGCGCGGCCAGGCCCAACCCGCGCCTGGGGGTGGTGTGGCCAGGCCCTGGCCCTCCTCCGTCTCGTATTCTGGCTCCGTGAGTCTTCTGGAAAAATAGGCACTTTGGCTTTTGTCCCGTCCAATTCTGAGAATATTCATTTTCTGACTTTCCTGGAACCAAAAACAGTAGAAAACAGGCAGCTGGCACTGTGGCTCTTGTTAATAGGTTAGTCCAAGAAATCATATGAAAAGTACTCCAAAGTGTGGACAAAACACAAGAAAGTGGATAAAAACTAAACATGGAGCATCAAAAATTATAGATACATTTGCAATGTATCACACCTCGGCAGGCTCGTTGGATATGGTCACCGCGAGGGCTACCGCTGACTGCTGATGACTAGATTCCTGCACCAACAACAGGGTTATTGCAGTACCTGTAGCAGAAAATATTTAAGATTTTGTCCCGATGGGAGATCGTTGAACGGAAACAACACAACCCCGCAGCCACGTTATCAATGCGGCCACGTTTCACACCCAAACCGTAGTTTGGTAATAGCCTATTCTATAAGTTACTAGAACAGTGATAATTGAGAGAGGTTTAAAGTATCTAATAACAAAGAAATTTTAACAAGAACAAAATAAACTAAGACAGAAAGTAAATAGGAATATGAATTGAATTGAAGAGATTGTAGTTGTAGGATTGAATGGAATGAGAGAGGGCTTATAGGCTTTGGTCTCACTAGTACTAGATGGGCGAATATATGTGTGATCTATAATAGATTTCTCAGACAAATAAACGTTCCCCAATTTATTACCGGGCTGTCACACTGTGTGCACTATGCATGGCTCTCGCACGTCACCGCAAGGCAAAAGGCACTTCCGGACCAAAGGATCGCATAAACTCATCTTAGATCACAATAAATTCTAACTTAGCACACTAGATCATACCTCAACCTAGAATTAAATCAATCACTAACACATGGATGAACAACAAAACATATATAAATATATAATGATATCACAACCATGTTCAATATTACAATTACTAAACACAAGAGAGATGGAGATGGAGATGATGATGGAGATGGAGATTGATGCGTGGTGATGGTGATGTCTTCCTTCTCCTCCCCTTCTTCTTGCTTGGATGCCTTGATGGTGATGTCTTCCTTCTCCTCCCCTTCTTCTTGCTTGGATGCCTTGATGGTGATGGTGTTGAGGGAGATCTAGATCTCGGAGGTGTGGTTGAGGCAGAGATCCGGCGCAATGGAGATCGGATGGGTGGCGGCGGCAGCAGAGCTCCGCCCCTAAAGGGCTATGGCTTGGTGGCTCTTTCTTGGGTCCTCCCTCTTTTATATAGGCCTTGGGGGAGCCCTAGGGTTCCCCCAATACCGTCATATGACTTAGGGAAGGTTCTAGAGCTTTTCTGGGGTAAAATCCCGTCGTTTGCGACCTTTTTGGCAACTATATGGGCGGAGCTATACGACCAAAAATATAGCTCCGGCCGTATAGTTACTCGTTAAATTCTCTGCATGCTTTATTATTTTGGCTGCCATTTCTTCATACGGACTCCATTTTGGGTGTTCTTGGGCTCATTGAGTTCATATCATTGAGGGATACAACACTGTGGTCTTGGATCTTTATTTTGAGAAGTTGAAAAAATTCACTTTTCAACCTCTCAAATGGCTAAGTCCGGTCTCTACAGCTCCTCCATACTATGCTCTCTTTGTTCCATTTCCCTTTGTTTTATCCATAATCATCATCAACACCTACACACATGTCATATACAAGGAAAAGTGATAAAATTCTACCTAAACTACTAAATGTGCAAAGCTCATACGAAAGTAAATGAGAACTAGAAGTCATACATATAAGCCATAGCTATAGCTGAAAGAAACATGATATGAGAGATAAATGACTCATTTTATATGGCTAAAAGAGGTGGTATTTCACAGCCATCAACTGCATATCGGCATTGATGGTCGACACACCGACTTTGACAGGGCACACCGAGTCGCGCTATAGCACATTGAATTGGTCGGCCCTTGGGTGGAAGAGCACAAAAGCTTAATCGAGCAGGAGTACGTCGACCAGGACCGACCAAGAAAGAAGGGAGACGTAACTAGAGAGCACAACTCCAGCTTCACTGGTTGGTTCAAGAAAAGGCAACTGGACAATCCCCCACAGACGCCTTCTACGGAAGATCAAAAACTCATATTCTCCTTGTCGTAGGGCCCATGGAACAACCTAAGGAACTATCAGTCATACGACATAAACAGTTACAGATTCTAACCGACGAAAAGGACAGGAAAAGTGAATATGAAAACTCAGGAGTAACTATGTTATCCTTCGTTGATGACGAGACTACTGTCATGGAAAGATTCTACGGAAGGATCGAGGAGATATGAGAGCTCGACTGCTGTGGAGAGATCGTACCGATGTTCCATGTTAGATGGGCCAATAACGTGGAAAAAGAAGGCCGGTATTTCACCACAATGGTTATACCAGATGCCAAATCGACGAAGAACGCCTCCACAAAAAATGAGCCTTGGGTACTCGCTAGCCAAGTTGATCAATGCTTTTTTATGACCGAACCATCAAAGCCCAACCGTGTTGTAGTTAGGAGGGGCAATAGGAGCATCATCGGAATGGAAGGAGCCACCAACGAGCAAAACTTCGACAAGAATGGTGATCCGAAGATCGAAGAGGAATTCGACAAGTACTTCGACATGCCTGCTACTACTAAAGTAAGAAGGAAGACCACACTACCCACTAAAGGTTGTCCATTCACAAGAAAGAAATCTCAAAGTGCACGGGCTAAAGTATTCAACGGTGACGAAAAAGGGCAAGAAGATTGTGAAAAGACGCTAGCAATTGTGTGACTTTTTTGTGTATTAATTACATGTGTGCTCGCAAATATATATTAGATAGAGACTAAAATATATAATGTGATATTCGTGTGGTTATACAAATTCACATTTGTGTGTGACAAGCACACACACACACATATATATATATGATTCGGGAGTTTTTTTGAATAAGTATGCATGTCTATGTTCTTGCTTTTTTTGAATAAATATGCATATGTGTGTATATGTTCTTGATTTTTTTGAATAAATATGCATATGTGTGTAATTAAAAATATTTTTAAAAAAGGAAAAAAAGTCTGAGACAGCCAGGATTCGAACCTAGGTACCCCAGGTTGAGAGCTAGCAAGCAAGACCACTAGGACATGTATGCGTTCTTGTCAAACTACGACGCTGCGCTGTTTTGGACTACGTCCAAATTCTGTGGCGCATATCGTAGTGATGCGCCATAGAAGTTGGAACTTCTGTGGCGCATTCTGTAGAAATGCACCACAGAAGTTTCACACTTAGCCAAATAAACGGTTCGGCCTCTCCCCTAACCCCCCTTCTTCTCTCGATCCAATTTCTTCCCCTTTCTCTGTCGTCGCCCACACACAACCCTAGTAGTCGCCCTCATTGCCGGATCCGCCGTGGAGGAGAGCCCTTCCACCACCGCGTCGGAACCCTAGCACCGCCCAACAAACCGTTCCTTCTCTAGTTCTTCCCCCATGCGCAACCCTGGCTACCTCTCCTGGCCGCACGCAACCGTAATCTCACCGGAGCCCATGGAGGAGAGCCGTCGGCCGAGCCCATGGAGGAGGAGCCACCGGAGCCCATCCGCAACAGGAGGAGGAGGAGAAGGGCAGTGTATGTCCTCGCCGTTCGCAGCAGGAGGAGAAGGCCACCTCGCCGTCTGCAGAAGGAGGCACACCTGATACGTTGCTAACGTATCCATAATTTTTGATGTTCCATGCTTGGTTTTATCTACTTTCTTATGTTTTGTCCACACTTTGGAGTAATTTTCATATGATTTCTTGGACTAACCTATTAACAAGAGCCACAGTGCCAGTTGCCTGTTTTTTGCTGTTTTTGGTTCCAGAAAGTCAGAAAATGAATATTCTCGGAATTGGACCGGACAAAAGCCAAAGTCCTTATTTTCCCGGAAGATTCACGGAGCCAGAAGGAGAGACGAAGGGGTGCCACAGGGTGGCCAAACCACCCCTAGGCGCGAGTCCCCCTAGGCCATGCTAGGGCATGGTGTGGGCCCCTGGCTGCCCACCGACCTTGCCTCTCCGCCTATAAGATGCCTCCCGATGCAAAAACCCTAAATCATCAAGCCTCCAGCCATGAAAAGTTCCGCAGCGCCGCCGCCACCGAAGGGGAGATTCGGGGGACATAAAGTCTCTGTTCCGGCACCCTGCCGGGACGGGGAAGTGCCCCCGGAGCCATCTCCATCAATCTCCACCACCATCTCCATCACCATTGCTGATTCCCATGATGAGGAGGGAGTAGTTCTCTCTCGAGGCTAAGGGTTCTACCGGTAGCTATGTGTTCATCTCTCTCTCTATGCATGATCTTATTGAGATCATGAGCTTGTAATCTATAGATCTACCTTGCTACTCAAGTGCTTTAATAGATCTCTGATCTCCCCATGTGTGTGAAGTTGACAGTGTGCACACCATGGTGGCACTTAGGCTAGAGATTACAAATACTTGTTATGAGTTATATTTGGAGTTGGATGTGTTTATGAAATTGTGGTGTTTGTTCGAACCATCTAGTGCTCAAGGTGATAGTGTGGGGTTATCTAGATGGGAAAGGCTTACTTTGAGGTGTGCTGTTATAGCCCTACCATGGATTAGAGTGTCCAACCGGAGAGTAGTTCAGAGTAGTATCATGAAGAGAATATATTTATATGAGAGTGTTCACTAGTGAAAGTATGATCCCTATTCCTTGTTTCTAAGCATTGAAACACCGTTTGCAACTAGATCTGTTACATGTTTGCTTGTTTCCATCTTTATTTTAGTTTGCCTTTAGTCTCTTCCACGCCATCAAGCTATTTTCTATCACCATTACCACTTATAATTATCTATACCACTTGTATTTCACTATCTCTTCACCGAACTAGTGCACCTGTACACCTAACAAGTGTATTGGGTGTGTTGGGGACACACGAGACTTCTTGTATCTTGATTGCAGGGTTCCTTGAGAGGGGATACCTTTGACCACTTCCTCCCTGAGTTCGATAAACCTTGGGTGATCCACTTAAGGGAAAACTTACTGCTGTTCTACAAACCTCTGCACTTGGAGGCCCAACAACTGTCTACAAGAATAGAAGTGCGTAGACATCAAGCTATTTTCTGGCGCCGTTGCCGGGGAGGTAAGGTAAAAGGTACTCACATCCTCCGGTGTGAGTGCTCGAAGTTATTTCCTATAGATTCTGCAATTTTGTCTTTTTGTTTCTTGTTTTCACTAGTTAGGCTTAATGGAAAACAACAACAAAATTAGAGAGCTTTATAGTATTTATCTGAGTTAGGACATGAAGTGTTCGAAGAGAAAATTAAAAACCCTATGGAACTTTATTTGCATGCTAATAGAAATGTTGTTCGTATGAATTCTTTGGACACCATTATTACTAATGCTATGGAAAATTCTAAGCTTGGGGAAGCTAGTTTTGATGAGCATGATCTTTTTAGTCCCCCGAGCATGGAGGAGAAAATTTACTTCGATGACACTATGCCTCCAATATATGATGATTACAATGATGAATATGATATTTTCAGTCCACCTACTATTGAGGAGAAAATTAATTATGATTACAATATGCCTCCTATATTTGATGATTATGGTGATGAGAATAATAATGATAGCTAGTTTGTTGAATTTGCTCCCACTACAATTAATAAAAATGACTATGCTTATAGGGAGAGTAATAACTATTTTATGCATGTGGCTCATGATAAGAATGTTTTATGTGATAGTTATATTGTTAATTTTATTCATGATGCTACTGAAAGTTATGATGAGAGAGGGAAACATGGTTTTATGTATCTCAACAATATTAAGTTTCCCCTCTTTATGTTGAAATTTTTGAAGTTGCACTTGTTTTGCGTTCCTATGCTAGTTGCTTTGTGCTTTTATGACTTGTTTCTTTACAAGATTCCTATGCATAGGAAGTGGGTTAGACTTAAATATGCTTTGAATTTGCTTCTTGATGCTCTCTTTTTCTTAAATTCATATTTCTTATGTGAGCATCTTCTCAAACTATCATGCCTAACTTAAAGGCGTTAAAGAAAAGTACTTATTGGGAGATAACCCAAAAGTTTTAGATGAGTGTTGGAAGTCCTTATCCTTTTTATTTGCTTTTTGTGCCAAGAGTAACCTCTAATGAGAGAGAAGTAATGATTGGGAAAGTTGCTGTCCCGAAACAGATTTATGTGCTTCACCGTAAAAATTCGTGTAAAATCTCTGAACGTCCTTTTGAGGCGTGAATATTTGTGCTTCTGCCCCAGGTTGTTATCTAACTTTCGTTAGTTCAACACTTTTTTATTTGAGCAACAGAAGGTCTTCGAAAAAATTCGTCTTTACCTCCTGGTCTGTTTTGACAGATTTCTGCCATTTTCTGCATTTGCTTTTTGTTGGTTCCTTTTAAGTTCTTTTGGGGAATTGAGCTTTTTAGGGGAAGTGCTATAGTAGCTAGTGTTTTAATGGAAGTTTAGTGGTGTTAGAACTGAACCTAAGGACTTATTATCTTGAGTGCACTAATGTTGCTAATAAAGATTGTGTGAAGTTTTATATGAAGGAAGAATTTGAGGTGTATGGAGAGAATAATGTAATGAGATGAAGAATGGACTAAAGCTCAAACTTGGGGATGCCACCCTGTGTCACCCCAAGAATTATCCAAGAAGTACAAGCGTCAAAGCTTGGGGATGCCCAAGGCATCCCCTTCTTCATCAATAAAAATCCCAGGTTTCTTCCAAACACTTCATTTTTATTGTTTCATGCACAATTGTGTTGTTCTTGGAGCGTCTTCTTTTTCGTTTTTGTTTTAGTTTTTTTCATTTGCTTGGTTTGCTTAGTTTTTTGAATAAATTGGTTGGATCCCCTCTTTCATACATTGGTTTTCAAATAGTTTGGTTTGGATTAGAAAAGAGTAGGAAAGTTCATGCTTAAGTGGTAAATAGAGTTTGTTTTTGACTGTGGCCTATGCTTTGTCATGCCATGCTTGATATTGTTTTGGCTTTATGCTTAGTATTCTTTGCTGTAGCATGACTTGTTATAAACAATTGAGATTGCTTAATGTGCCTTGGAAGAATCATGCGTTATTTTAGCATATTAAAGCATAATATTGTGGTATTCTCCTTTGATGTTTTATTTGGCTTGACGTGGCACATGCTCACACCATGTTATGACTATCGCAAGTCACCATAAGCCTTGATGATCCTTTAGTTTTCAACTTGTAGTATCACTTGATGCTTTGATTAATGATGTTTTGTCTCTCTGCATGATTATGGCCATTATTGCTCTCTTAGTTGGTTGCTCCCAGTCTTTCGCTAGCCTCTGTAACCAAGTATGAGTTCCACTCATGCATCCAACTCCTAAAACCAAGTTATTCCAAAGAATACACCATACCTACATATTAGCTTATGCTATTCCAAGTATATTCATGTTTTTATCTACCTTCCGAATTAAACTTGTTATGAGAAAACTAGTGATTAAAGCTCTCACGAACTGGATGCCACACTTTACTTTTCTTGCCCTTAATAAAATTGAACGATTGTGTCGTCTATGTTGTATATGCTTGCACTTATATGTTGGGGATTAGCAGAACCATGTTGTCATGGGGAACACTTTCAACATTGCACTTGTACTTTGTACCTAGTTGATATCATGCTCTTTTGTCTATGGATGTCGTCGGTGTGAAATGAAAGGGGAGATTGTAAGTCCATGGAGTTATGTATGTGTGTTAGAGAAACGCCTAGGCCGCTGGTCTAATCCATGCTGTCATGGTGGAAACCTGCAGCGTAACCATAATGAGCTGTCTATGAAGCATTCTTCTTATAAAAAAGAGAGTCAGATATTGAGAAAAATAAAAAAAGAGATATGAGAAAAGAGAAAAGAGAAAAGAGTGAAAAAGCACTATTTTCCCATGGTAAATAAGAAGATTGCTGAGATGCTCGTTGTCTGCTTGCCTTGTCATTTTGATATGTGGATTCTTCCGTATCATCGGACAAGGGGTACCCCGTTGGCGGTTCTCTATGATACACATGTACTTACGATGACAAGAACTTACCGGTGACTAAACTTGAGTAGCATGAGGGTCGGCCCTCGTATTCAAGGGACATGAGATTTCCAAATTATACTTCGTCAAGCATATAGACCATAGTTTGTTCACTTTAACCTTAATCACTTCAAGATGCTTATGATAGGGGCAATGAGAGCTGAAAGCTAATAAGTACCATAATTTTTGGAAGCTCTTTATGATACTTGAATCCCTGCTTCCTTCTATGAAGGCCTTTCTTCCACTTATATGTTGAGTCTCAACCTTCTATCTTTATGCACCTACTTTGAGAGCATAGTGGCCATTATTAGTTCTATGTGCATTGTCCCAAGGCTTGTTAATTGATGCATAGCTTTGATATTGCTTGTTTTAAACTATTTGTATCTAGTCACTCTTATGAACTTTTAAGGTGTCCTATGCATTTGTGTTTGCTACTCTATGAGGGACAAGCTGAATGCCACTATGCTATGTTTTCTTTATGTGAAACAAACAAACGTCTTGCAAAGCATTGTTATTCATTAATATTTTGTTTGTGCCTTTTCATGTTGCAACATAGTTTCTTTGTCTTATTGCTAGAACTTTGTATTTCACGTTATGATTGAAGTACTATGATCCCAGCTATCAATATTTTACAAATACTTTGATCAAGTTTATGATGGTGCATGTCACCTCAAAAATTATTCTTTCTTTTTATCACTTACCTACTCGAGGACGAGCAGGAGTTAAGCTTGGGATGTTGATACGTTGCTAACGTATCCATAATTTTTGATGTTCCATGCTTGGTTTTATCTACTTTCTTATGTTTTGTCCACACTTTGGAGTACTTTTCATATGATTTCTTGGACTAACCTATTAACAAGAGCCACAGTGCCAATTGCCTGTTTTCTACTGTTTTTGGTTCCAGAAAGTCAGAAAATGAATATTCTCGGAATTGGACCGGACAAAAGCCAAAGTCGTTATTTTCCCGGAAGATTCATGGAGCCAGAAGGAGAGACGAAGGGGGGCCACAGGGTGGCCAAACCACCCCTAGGCGCGGGTCCCCCAGGCTGCGCCAGGGCATGGTGTGGGCCCCCTGGCTGCCCACCGACCTTGCCTCTCCGCCCATAAGATGCCTCCCGATGCAAAAACCCTAAATCATCAAGCCTCCAGCCACGAAAAGTTCCACAGCGCCGCCGCCACCGAAGGGGAGATTCAGGGGACAGAAAGTCTCTGTTCCGACACCCTGCCGGGACGGGGAAGTGCCCCCGGAGCCATCTCAATCGATCTCCACCACCATCTCCATCACCATTGCTGATTCCCATGATGAGGAGGGAGTAGTTCTCTCTCGAGGCTATGGGTTCTACCGGTAGCTATGTGTTCATCTCTCTCTCTATGCATGATCTTATTGAGATCATGAGCTTGTAATCTATAGATCTACCTTGCTACTCAAGTGCTTTAATAGATCTCTGCTCTCCCCATGTGTGTGAAGTTGACAGTGTGCACACCATGGTGGCACTTAGGCTAGAGATTACAAATACTTGTTATGAGTTATATTTGGAGTTGGATGTCTTTATGAAATTGTGGTGTTTGTTTGAACCATCTACTGTTCAAGGTGACAGTGTGGGTTATCTAGATGGGAAAGGCTTACTTTGAGGTGTGCTGTTATAGCCCTACCATGGATTAGAGTGTCCAACCGGAGAGTAGTTCAGAGTAGTATCATAAAGAGAATATATTTATATGAGAGTGTTCACTAGTGAAAGTATGATCCCTAGGCCTTGTTTCTAAGCATTGAAACACCGTTTGCAACTAGATCTTTTACATGTTTGCTTGCTTCCATCTTTATTTCAGTTTGCCTTTAGTCTCTTCCATTCCATCAAGCTATTTTCTATCACCGTTACCACTTATAATTATCTATACCACTTGTATTTCACTATCTCTTCGCCGAACTAGTGCACCTATACACCTGACAAGTGTATTGGGTGTGTTGGGGACATAAGAGACTTCTTGTACCTTGATTGTAGGGTTGCTTGAGAGGGGATATCTTTGACCACTTCCTCCCTGACTTCGATAAACCTTGGGTGATCCACTTAAGGGAAAACTTGCTGCTGTTCTACAAACCTCTGCACTTGGAGGCCCAACAACTATCTACAAGAATAGAAGTGCGTAGACATCAACACCTCGCTCTAGCAGCCACCTCGATCAGCGTCCACTGTCCCTAGGTAAATCGCTGCATCATCTCTCCTCCCCTTCTAGATGCTTTGTGCTTGTTATTAGATGCTCTGTGCTTGCTCTGTGATTAGTTCCTAGATGATCCGTGCCTGCTCTGTGATTAGTTCCTACATGACCTCCTCCCCTCCTAGATGCTCTGTGCTTGCTCTGTGATATATGCTCCCCTCCTAGATGATCTCCTCCCCTCCTAGATGATAATTTGTGCTCGTTCTGTTATGTGATATATGCTGTTATATGTAGTATATATTCAATATATATGATCTATTCTTGCTCTGTGATATATGAAGTATATATTCAGTAGAACGTATATGTAGAATGTATACATTCTATTATATACATTATGTTATATACATTCTATTATATATGTTTTCCGAAGCCTGTGGAAAAACTAAGATTTCCTCCTACTAATTAGTGTTAAGGTAGGGTGGCAAAATCATTAACTAAATAGAAGAAACTAAATATAAAATGTTAGCTAACTATAAGGAACATGCTTCTCTTAATTCAAGGAGTAACATAGGGTAGCATGCTTCTATTAATCTTGT
This sequence comes from Avena eriantha, assembly GCA_910589775.1. NCBI lineage: Eukaryota > Viridiplantae > Streptophyta > Magnoliopsida > Poales > Poaceae > Avena > Avena eriantha. Next base: position 235,748,960 of record OU342744.1, on the reverse strand, counting down.
AGCTGAAAGTGTGTGTCCATGCTGGAGATGGTTCGGTGCATCTCGAGGAAGTGGTGAAACCCTTCCTAGGTCTAACTAAAATATTAGAAAGTTATATGGACTATTTCACGGAGACTAATGATATCCCCGTCATGTGTTTTTACATTCATGTTTGGAGTTACGATGACCAATAGACGAACTAACCAGCAAACCGCATGGATGATAGATTAGTTGACTTGTGCATGTAGGTCTAAAGTTATGTTCATCTTGTTACTATCCTTCTTGCGAAAAAATGCAGGTTTGGGCAGAGATTTCTTTGGAGTACCGTTAGATCCATATTTTATTACGGAAAAAAAAGGAAATCATGATCAACAAAACCCTCAAGCCTTTACTTCTAGAAATTTATGCCCCTCTTACATACTTATCTGCTCAGTCATGTTGGTGCCTAATCACTTAGTCATTTCATGAACATGTTATTCCTCGATAATTTTTTATCGTGTTGATATGTAGTATTAATTGTTTACCAATCATAAGGTGGTAAATAAGAAATTTCATCGTCTTTTTATTGACAATGTACTTGAAACATTCTTACTCTAATTAAAAAATCTATCGTGTCCACTATGTACAGACTACTACAAAGAACTGAATGTAACTACTGATGTATCATGTACAGACTACTACTGATATCTTTAAGAAAAATAGTTAAGGAAATCAGAAGGCAATACTAATGTATTATGAAACTGACATGGTATTATGGAACCTAAAAGAGAAAGAAATGAAAATCGAACATGCTAGATATACTTTGCCATGAAAGCAGATCATATTGATGATCTTAGTAGAAACAAAGCAAGACTTTCTTTTTTTCCTTTCTGATTTTCTGGGTGCTGTTTTCATTAGAAAATTGATCGACCCACACATTCAATTTTCATGATTTTCAACGAAGTTTGAAACAAAAATATACAAGGGTTTCTCATTTCCAGAGATCTTCTCTAAGGATTGACAACATCGACATATCAGGGTTCATGAATCGAATTATCAGTTTCACAGGGAGTTAGCAATGATCAAACTGACATGTTATGCATACTATAGAATACAACCAGCACCTAGTTATGCAAAGAACACCAAAACAGGATTACCAGCAGCTTACTACATAGAGCGTATACATGTATCTGTATATACTAAATGTACGTGGAGTGTATATCTATATACTTGTACCTTTTAAGTTCTTAAAGTTCTTCTTATATACTGAATGTACCTGGAGTGTATATCTGTATACTTGTATTTGTTATGCTTGTTGTTTTTAAAGTTGCTATATACTTGCTGATGGTACCTGGAGTGTATATTTGTTATACATGTATCTGTTATACATGTAGCTGATGGTACCTGTTATATATATACTGAATGTGGATGATGGATGATGGATGCTAGGGTTAATGCATGGGGCTGTTAATATGAGGATGTTGTGTTTTGTCTTGCAGGGATATATTTCTTCAATTGAGTTACGCATTTCTCCCGAAGTGTCGATTCACTTCCGTTTCGGTTGAGAAATGGGCACTCCTAGGTCAAAAAATTAGCAAAGGTCATGCCAAATTTTTCGGCCGAGATTTGTGCTAACTTTTTGCCTCTTTTTAATAGAGTGCAAACATGTTGATCAACAACAAGGCTGGCCCTTCTAAGCAGAGCGTCGAAGAACAAGCTAGATAGGCCAACGAGTCATTATAGCGGGGGTCCCAACAGCAGGAGGAGGAGGAGGAGATGAGGATGACACCACCACCGGAGGAGGAGGCGACCGCCGCCAGAGCTGCTGGGGGCAATGAGGGAGGAGATGCTAATTACAAGGGGGATGAAGATGACTACGATGAAACTAGTGAAGGCGGCGGCGAAGAGGATGACACCACCGATGGCGGCGAGCGCACGGATGGCGGTAGCGGCAACCCGGCCGCTTCTCAGAAGAAGAAGAAGGAAACGAAGGATCAGAAGGTGCCAGTGCTCGCCACCGTCTGTGATGAGTTTACTGAAGTCACAGAAAGTGGCCTACCCATTGCGCCAGAGGCGTTTGCCAAAGGGTATGGCCTGCAACTCAGGTGCATCATTCGGGAAAGCATGTCGATCAACACGAACTATATCAGACATGCTGACAATTTAGCTTTGGTCGATAGCCTCCTTAAGAAGCTTCACAAGCGATATAGATTCCTAGAGCGGTTTAGAAACCTGGAGAGAAAGAACCCGGTGAACAAACTAGCCCTCACAAAGATGAGCAACTGGAAAACCCGGGTAAAGAATAGCATTGGCAAAAGTGAAAGCTGGGAGGTTATTAGTAAGAAAAATCTAATGCTCGATGAAGAGGAGTTTAAGATATTCAAGGCGGATATAGCTACCACTGACGCTATACATTGGACTAACTAGGGCAGGACTATGCGGGAACAGAACATAGGTAACCACTAGCTTGGAAGCCGTGGTTACATAGGGAAACATGCCATTTGGGACAAGGAGGATGCCGAGCTTGAACACCTGGTTAAAGACAACCCTTGGCTTAAAATCATAGACTTGCAGCTTAGGCACTTTGTCCGGGCCCGCTACTACCTAGACAAGGAAACAGGGGAGTTCATCACCGACAATCCGTAGGTGCAGGAATTCGAGAAGAAGATGGTAAGGAATTTATCGCAGATCTCAAGTCGATTGCATTCTAATATAAATAATGAAGCCAAGAATCTAAATGGGTTCATCTTTCCTTGTCTCTGCAGGAGGATGAACTGAACGCTCCCGCCAAAGAGTCATCCCAGGATTCGACGGAGCCGTGGGACACGGTTTTCAACAGGGCGACGAATGCTTACAAGAAGAGGGACAAGGGATTGCTGCCGTCCTCAGCTGGTCGTGTGTCCGGCTTCGGTACGAGCATGAAGTTCAAGGAGTACTACAAAGAGGACGCCAAGAAAATAAGGGAGAGGAATAACCAGACAGCAGCTAAGGATAAAGCCGATGTTGAAGAGCTGCAGATGAAGGTGTAGACAATGGAGGAGAAGGCAGTGGACGAGAAAACAGTGGACAAGTTAGTGCAAGAGAAGCTCCGTGCGATGATCCCCCCTGAGTTTTTCGAGGGGATAACTGCTTGGAATGCGGGAGGTCGACAAGGGCCGATACATCTTCCCAGCTTAAGTGGCAGCAACTCAGGCATCAACATTAACGTGTCGCTAGACCTGGTGACCCCGCCGGCCGTCAACACCAGGACGCAGCTGCTCGTTTTGGTCACATCGACGCCCCCTCCCGCCAAAGATACCATGGCGCAGCCGATGTCGATGGTGCTTCGTGAGGCACCCAAGTGGGAGAATGCAGATGATGATAGTCCGACCGTCGGCATCGGCCATGTCTCTACATTAGCCGAGCTCAACGCCATCACCAAGGTAACTAATTAGTTAGTGCACGTCATCTCCTTTATGCCTTTGATGCATGACTGCTGCCATCTCATGATGCCCAACAACATGTTTTGCCTCAGGACACTTCTTGCGTACTCCTGCTTAAAGATGTCGGCGGTCAGTTGAAGGATGTTTCCAAGGGCACTCTCATACAACCGGCGAGCCGCACAGTGCACAACAATCCAATGGATGATGACGTGATGTGGGTCAGGTTGGCTCGGGTGTTGCTAGGGTGCGATGACATGGACCCCCCTTTCAACCTCAGGGAGCCAACGAACACAAGACCCTTGGAGAATGCTACAATTGGCCCTTGACATGGCCGAAGACCTAGATTCATGTTGCGTGGGTGGTGGGAGCACCGACGCCACCTCTCGATCGATCGCCTGGCCACCACATCGGAAGCCAGCAGCCGCCATCGTCGCCACCACCAACTCTTGGCAGCATGTGTACCGCCCCAAGACGTTGTGCTGCAACCGCCATCGCCCCCGCTACCACCATCACATGATGGCACCCGTGAAGATGATGATGAATTGGTCAACGTTGACGACTTTGTTAACACTGGCACTGACAAAGGATTGTATATGTCTTCTGTGGATGAAGAACCCTTCACAGCTCGCGACCAAATGGTCGACCCAATATATGCACACAACGCCTGGTCTTCCATGATTTTTCTCAAGAGACGCCTCCGGCCGCCGATCCACCACAGGAGAAACCGGGATTGGTTTTCAGCCCCAACACACTCCAAAAGGCAGACGATGAGCAGATGGCAGTGGATGAAACTGTTGCGAAGAAGAAGCACAGGAAGAGAGGTAATAATAATAAGAAAGCTGCGAGCCAGCCTCCTCCAAAGAGGATCCGGGCTTAGGACACCGTCATTGTACCATCCAAACAATATGGCTTGCCCCGAGTGCATGTAGCTGGTGATCCGAAATTGACTCTGGATCTGCTCCACATCGCGGTTGGACCCATGTTAACTTTGCACGAGGGTGTCAAGACACTAGAGGGCATCCTTCTTAAAGACAAAGATTTGAATTACCCGGTTTTCACGGCCAAGGTGCCATTGGATGTGGGCTTCGTCGATGAAGCCCCCGCGGATCTATTCTTCATAGCGTATGAGGATATCTTCAAGCTGCTTCTCTCGAAACGGCTGGAGTATAACTTGGTCTGCCTATACGCACTTAATCTGGCAATCAAGATCAAGAGAGTACGCCGGAAGACGTGATAGTGGATCCCTACTACATACGGGACAGCCAGTTGGTCGAAGGATCAGTGACCCGGACCAAGGCAACGGCGTACCTCGAGAAGTTCATGGTGGACAGCAAGAGGAAGGACACACTTCTTTTTCCTTTCTTTCCTAAGTAAGTACACACTCGCTCATCGTCGCCGTAATTTATGCATTTCTTATAGATTTCTTCCTTTGCTCATTTTCCAACATTCTGTTCCAATTGTGTTGCGCAGAGACAAATACTGCACACTTATCGTCCTTGCCCCGAGGTATTCGCTAGCCATGTATTTTGACTCGGGGAGTTTGATGAAGAAGAAAGACTACACCAGAATAAGGGGTGTTCTCAATGAGGCTCTCGAGGGCTATGCCAAGAAGGGATGCACCTTCGTAGATAAGGGAGAATGTATCAAGGATGGAAAACACATGTTCAAGCACGTGCTCGAGTTCCCCTGCGTCAAGCAGCCAGCTACTGGTAGCGCCAAGGAGGCCTTCTACGTCCTCCATCACCTTAAAGTCTATGTTTCGGATTGCCATAACCTAACGCTACCATCTAGTCTCCGAGGATGGGCTGAAACTTTGGCGCAAATCGACAATGATGATCTTAGAGAATACTTCCATCCCATTCAGATGATGTTGTCGCAAATCATCATTGAAGATGTCAACTCAAGGGGGGGGGGGCTACAACAACCCAGAGGGTTGAGTAAGAGGGAGATCGAAGAACGCCTCCGTAAGCAGGGTTCCACAGGGACGTGGATGACGAAAGAGGGCTATCAACCGTTCCCGAAGCCGAGCGATAATATCAAGTCTTCATGATCGATGTGTGCCTAGCATGATCGAGTGTGTGTATATTCTCGATGGACGCCTGTTGTAGTGTGTGTGTGTGTCATAAACTTTACTATCTTGTGGTCGAAATGGTCGTTGTTATTAGACTTAAACTATATTGTGGTCGTGTTGTCGTTGAACTTATTACTTCTATGGTGATCGCAATGCTATCTTTTAGGTTTATGGATCCTTTTTTTTATATTTTGTGAACATATATATATATATATGCATGTTAACCCTTTATTAATTCTTTTCATTGCATGTTTTACTAATATGCCTTGTTGTATATAGAGATGGCGACGAGTTGGTATGTTGTGTACATGGGTAGGGTTCCAGGAATCTACGAGGAGTGGGAGGACTATCACAAACAAGTGAACAAGTTCAGCGGCAACAACTACAAAGGATACGCGACTAGAGAGAAGGCGGTAGCCACGTGGCGGAACCACCTATGGAAGAAGAACCGGATGAAGATATTGGTCAAGCTCATGCTCTTGCTCACCATCATCACAACTGTATTCTATTTGATCCTAGTGTAGGCGGTGACCACTTCATATTTGTAATGTGAGATGATATTAACTTTGTATTTGGCACTTGTGTAAAAATTTGGCACTTGACACTATACATGTATCTCGATCAGGCTCTAAGTGTGATGACATTATACTTGTGTTTGTATTATATGTCAGTTTTCATCTACTATATATGCAATGTACTATTTATACTGATCTGGATAAATACTGTTTAAATACCTGATTATACACCAGGAACGTATTCTATTTGAATACATTTAATATAGTCAGTGGTGCCTATAGAAAAAGTATCTATGGCGCATATACATTCTGTGGCGCATTGGTTTGCATGCGCCACTGCACATATTCCTGTGGCGCATATTGAGAAATGCGCCATAGAAGTCTGAGATTTCTGTGGCGCATATCTATATGCGCCATAGAAAGCAGATATCAGTGGCGAGGTAATAGTGGTGCATCACATATGCGCCACAAAAGAAGGATTTACATGCGCCACAAAAGAAGGATTTACATGCGCCACTGAAGAGGTGTTTCCTAGTAGTGTAAGTTTTGGTTAGGAAATTCTTAGTTTGGGGCTTAGAAGTGCTAAGCCAGCAATTCATCATCGAGTTTTAGATAGGGGCCACTTAGTATCTGTTCTTATCAAAATATTTGCCACAGCCTTGTGCATCACAGGCTGGGAGAAATCACATTTGGTAAGCAAAGGAAATATCCATGTATCAGATAATACCAAGCCAGCCAAGTCTAATCCATAGGCACAAGTCCCAGGGATGGAAACTTGCACCTATGGGGCCCAACTGTAAGTAGCTTACTCACATACAAGTGATATGTTGTCCATCTCAGCCCAGCAGTATAAAACCAGAGCATAGTCATAGTAAAGCATCTTGAGCCACCACTTCCATCTTATTCTCCACAACACCTCTCTTGCTCACACCATCAGCTCTTTCTAGTTAGCAAAACTAGCAAGAATACTTCTGGTTCTTCTCAGGTTATCCACAAAAAATAAGTTAGCCAACCAAAGAACACCATGATTACTCAGTAAAGCCAAACCACGGAGAAGGCTAGGAGAGAAAGGAGGAGAAGGACAAGCACTAGATCTCCAACATGCAATAAATTCCACACCAACATCAGGTAGAAGTCCATCAGTGCATCAATCAGATCATGCAGTACTTGTTCTTATTAGTTTGTATCATTCAGATCAAAGGGCAATAAAGGGAAGCACCCAAACATGGTACATCCAAATACCCTTCAACTAGATATAGTCTAGGAGGATGAGAAATAATGATTTCTCTCAGTATTGCATAGAAGTGCTATGCACAAACATCATAGAGAAATTAAACAAACCATCAAGTAGCATCTTTTCTTAAATATAGATCTTGCCTTAGCCTTTGCATCACAGACCAAGCCAAAAATCTAGCCGCAAACATTTAAATATGTTTACCACTATGCACACTCCTAGGCGAGGCACCACAGTGGAAAATCCAATGGTTCTAGCCAACAAAACTGATGATTAATCATGTAAAAGATCCATGCTACTGTGCATCCTCTAAAGAGGTACCACAATAGCCAGACCATCTATAGATGTCACTGAATCAAGGGTTTAATAAGCCAAGACATGGAGTACCTACATCTAAACCATAAGTCATTAGTCTAATCTCAAGGCAAATCATTTTATTAACTTTGAAAGCTAGGAGTCACTCAAGTTATTCACCATCATATTGTCAGTACCAAGTATAGGCAAGCCAGGCATACAAAGCATATCCAGAATAGGTCACTTATGTCCCTGGATAAGAACTGTTATGAATTATTCTCCAATTTAAATCTCTATCAATTTGAATAGGTAATAGATTAATCCAGACCATCATTTTAACCTGAGCAATTCACCCCAGTTCATTGTCATCTTTAATAGTCATAAGATTATAGAAAAACCACTCATTGAAGCAAGGCTTCAATAGATTAAAAATTAGAACAATAAGCTATCATGGACAATTTAGAATCCAATAATTTGGATCCAAACACTTGGTTTAAATCCAACATTTCTAATATAACAAATTCAGCCAAACAATTATTGGGAGTATATGCATAATATGATGTTGATCCCAGCTAAGCCAACAACTATCAAAACAAGATCATGCTCTTATTGATACTCTTGGAGTACAACCTATATAATACAACATAGGATTACTTACACTCCTGTATAGGGGACAATATATGGTTTTCCCTTCTTAGAGTAAACAAAAAATACTGTATCTATTGGGTATGCTAGAATGTTTACTTCAGTCACTTTTACACTCTTACTGATGTTCTTGAAAAATAACATGTACAATATTAACACATCAAGAATCTATGTAAGATTCACAGAAATTCTTAAACAGCAAGAACACAAGCTAATCCAAATTAGTGTTACCTTACACTAGTAGAAATAAGTTCACTACTAGGCAAATCTTAAGTTAAATTAACCAGAACAGAATTAGATTAATAACAAGACCACACAAGTAGTTACAAGATCAAAGTTCAGTCGGAGAAGGGAAGAACCCTAGGTTAGAGTACCATCTGAGAGAGAATGACAGGGAAGGTGGAGGAAGAGGTTGACAGAGGAGGTCACCTACCTGGGGCGAGAAATAGCTCGCCGAAAGTGGAGCAGAGGCGACGTAGACCTAGGCGGCATCCACGACATGGCGGCACAGGAAGCACCTCAGTGCTGCGCCTCCGCCAAGCCATGACCAGCAGGAACACTAGCACCAACAAGAACCTCCCAAGCACCAGGGCACCACATCGGGTCCAAGAAGTGAAACCCTAGGCACTAGCGAGATAGCAACATGGCCAGCAGAGGGCTTGAGCAAAGAATTGAGCAGGGTAGAATGACATAGTGTCGTTGTGTATATCGTCTTGTACCACGACAGCGAACAGGAATGCTGGAACCAGCCGAAATTGGGGAACGATCACGGCGGCGACACTAGGTCGCTAGAGAAGAGAGGTGAGAGAGGGGAGAGATGTTCAGGTGAGTGAAGGGGCCAAATGGGCCAACCTGATCCTATGGATCAGGGTTAATCCAACCAATTGGGCCAGATGGGCCAGGTCAGGCTGAATCCTAACCTAGTCCATTTGCTAGAATAATAAAAAAATAGGAAATTACCAATATACCCTTAAGTTTATTTTGGCTCTAGAAAAATATTGAAAATCCTACAAATACATATAATATATTAAAATGAATACAAAAATAATATATACATAGGAAAGTATAACATTACTTGTTTGAGTTAAATAAAATGCAAATAAATATTAACACCATTAAATCCTAAGTGAAATTTCATAAAATCAGGAAAAGTCCTAAAAATCAATAAAAATCATTTTGTGTATAAAAATAAATCTACTATTTTATAAAAATACTAACTTATTTCTTTTACAAATAAAATTTGAAGTAAATATTCAAATACATTTGATCTTTTGTGGAATTTTATAAAAATAAGAATAATACTTAAAAATAAATACATAATCATTTTTAGATGTTGAAAAAATATATTCTACTAAAAAATATTAAATATATTATTACAAAGGTTTTTAAGATTTTAAAAGTAATAAATCCTTATCTATTACCTATTTTGTAACTTCTTTAAAAACATTCCTTAAATAAGAAATAATCACAAATTTATATAAAACCTTAAATCTTTTACATTTAAATACTACTTCCAAAACCATAACTTGAGTCTATAATAATACTTAAGTGTAAACTATTAACTTTTAGAAAACTCTTTAAAACCATAACTCCAAATTAAACCAACAATTTTTAGTAAATTTTAAACATCATTCACTTATAATAAAAGTCAATGCTATTTATCTCTTAACCATTCTTAAACTTGATTTCAGACTTTAATAAATTATTAAAATCATCTAAATTTACTTTCCTTAATAAGATAAATTATATTCATAATAACAAATCACATTTAAACTCATCATTCACTTAAATTGGAAGTGAATGATTTCACACTCTTAATCATCCTGATCATAACCCTAGAACTTGAAAATAATTTAGACACATCACACTTAAATCTACTTATATTTTTAAAGTTAACTTTGGTCCACCAAGTTATGCATAATGTCTAAAGTATATTTATGTTTGTATAGTTAACTTTGGTATGTTCAAATTAATTCATAAGGCATCTCAAGTCCAAGCTTATCGAACAAACACACATGACATCGATCACATTCCATTAACCATCAAGATTGTTTAAATTTTATCAAATAAATCTTTTCTTCAAAAGTTATTCGTTTTGCCACTTCAAACAATAACCCTAAAACAAGTCCTTCACCTCTTAACAACTTAACACATTAGCTTTCATCTTAATTGCCAGATAGCGATTCACCTATATCTTAGAATGTTATTATACTTCATGTATATACTTTGCATGATAAACTCCCAAATGCTTTAAAGATGTAATTACTTGTGAAGTAAACTTGAAAATAACTAAATATTAATAGCACCACCTAAATTAAACTCATTCCGTGGGGAATTATCTCGGGATTTTACAAAATGCATTGCATTACTTATGCAGCTCAGCATATTGCTTCTTTAAACATTAGTCCTTACTGGACCAATGTCGTTGTTTTCAGATGTTGGATCTTATATCGTTTCGAAGACCGTGATTGCAGAATCTTGTAATCACAAAGGCAAGTTCACACTTGCTCATGTCCTTTGACTATCTTCTATCAAGTATTTGCAAATCAAATGTTGTCATCACCTGCATTTCAAAAAGGTTAGAAAACACTATTTTCGATAATAATGTAAACTATTGGTTACTGATCCAGGGTGATCAGCTAATCTATTAAGTCTGGAAATTGGAATACCATTGTCCAGGAATATATCTTCTAGGACTTAACAACCAATGTCGCCAGTGATTCTTGCGCCATACAATACACGTTAACCATGAGATTTGGAATGGGACGGAGAAGTCATCTGGATCTTCTTCCTCTCGCATGTCAACGGATGGCCAGGTCATGGATATAACTCCTCTAGGAGGGTTGGAATTATATGGGTGGGATCCTTCAATGTCCCATGGCTTCTGGTATCTATGACGGTTGTACGCCTTAGGCTGCCATTGGAAACAAGTTTTATCCTAGGCCTGGCATGTAATCCGTTGGGCATGCGGGGTCACGAAGAAGGACATCGAATGGCTTAGATCTTAGGTTGGGCTGCAAACCATGGAAGTTTGAATGGGAACATACTCCTGGCTATGCAACAAAGCTTAAGATCTCTTATGGGTAAAGTAACACACCTCTACAGAGTGTATAAAATTGTGACATATTACTCCCTGTTCTAGGAAGGAGGTGCGAACGCTAGAGGAAAGGAAATCCACGAAGTTCTAATCAACCTGTGAAGGCTGACGGACATAGCTTTTCAGAATAAAAGCAATCTTTGAAGAAATGTTTACAAAAACCTGCATAGCCTATGACCTATGGTTTACGGCTGTAGATAGTGCATCAAACAATCTTTTTTAGTGAACTTGCTGAGTATGCTCATACTCACCCGTACCTTCTTAACCCTTTCTAGTTTCTAAAGCCAATGAAGACAATATCAACACCAATCTATGCTCAAGAATGTTGGATATAAGCAATATACAGTGATCTACAGGTTGCTGTAATTAATCTAAGACAAATTAAGGTCTTTTAAGGGGCTTTTAATTATATCCCTTGGATGCCTTGATCAGGGGCATCCTGACCATCCATCTCTCAGGTGTGGTTCCCCTGGTGCAGGTCCTATATAAAGGGGCCCTAGGGTTTGAGGAGCACACACACACTCATACGGTTTGCTCACTCACTCTGTCCCCTGCTCACTGATCAAGCAAGGACTAAAAGCACCAGGAAGAACCACTCACAGCTGAAGATCAAGAACACAAGCAGAAGAAATAACAAGAGAAGGCCATGGTAGGACCTCCAGATCAAGGTACACACCCAGATCCTTCTCTTTGTGGCTTATCTCTTGATCTAGGTGATCCTAAGGGATCTAACAGTGGTATTAGAGCACCTAGCTGCAAGTTTGAGCCCTCTTTATTAAGGTTTTATTCTTAAGTGAGCTTGTTCTTGATATTTTTGATCAAGATCAAGTGTTTCGTTGCTAGAGCTATGTTCTCGTTCAAGTTCTTGCTTCAGAACAACATAAGGTTGATGTTTTAGCCCTAAAACTTCTAATTTTGAGCCATAACTAATCAAGAAAAGGTGCTAGGTTTTTTTCTATATCTCAAATGAGGGGATTTCAATTCTTATGCAATTCCTAAGTGTAATCTCCAATTTGACTAAAGAACCCTAACCCTAGTTCATCGAATCGAGGAACCCTAACCCTAATTTCCCCAATTACTGATGAACCCTAACCCTAATTCCCAAATCAGACGAACCCTAATCCTAATTTCCTAAATTAGGGAACCCTAACCCTAATTTGATGATCTAAAGGGCGGTGGACACTTACCTGATGGGCCTCGTCATCGTCGCCGGCCACGGAGATGCCAGAGCTAACCCTCTAAGATGGTAGATTTCCTCCGGCTCGGACCCAAGCCGCCTCGCTGTCCACTACATCGGGCCGTGGTGGCGCTTTCTCTGGCGCTTGTCATCACCGAGGCCCGTCACGGTGCTGGTCTTAGCATTGCGCCGTCGATGTCTGGCAGGGACGCATGCTTGTTGCGGCTGTCTCCGCGTAGAGGGCGCCGTCTAGAGCCGCTCGACAGAGGTGCACGCAAGCCAAAGCCGCACGTAGCTCCGGCGAGGGGGCCTGGTCAACGCCGTGTCTTCTTCTCTAGCGCTTGTTGCTGCCGTCACGGCTTCTCTCTCTCGCTCACAGCAGGGAGGCAGAGGAAGGGAGGGGGGAAAATGAGGCTAGGGTTTTCGCGGGGGCGTCGCCGTGGGTCGTTTTTGTTCCAGCCCGTGGCGTCCTCCACCGTTGGATTAGATCCAATGGCCTGCAGCACGAGCTGCTTAATGGGCCAGTGGGCCACTGAAAGGGGTGAGGGGGAGACGGGTGATGACCCACAAGTATAGGGGGTGTATCGCAGTATTTTCGATAAGTAAGAGTGTCGAACCCAACGAGGAGCAGAAGGTGCTGGCTAGTGGTATGGATCAGGAATTATCTGCAAATACTTAGCAAACGGATTTTTAGGGGTTTTTGATAAAGCAAGTAAACAAAGTATGAGTAAATAAAAGACAGTAGGAATAAATGCAGCAAGTGGCCCAATCCTTTATGCAGCAAAGGACATGCTGGTTTTATTACTTAAGATGACCAAACGTTCTCGAGGACACATGGGAAGACTGTCAAGTGCTTTCGCTTCATATAGTTGATTAATCTTCTCTAGCTTGCTAAGTTTTGTGTGGGTGAACCTGTGCTAATGTACCGCCCCATCCAAGACTAATACATACTTGTGATTATACCCCTTGCAAACATCCGTAAGTACAAGAAAGTAATTAAGGTAGAAACCTAACCACAGCTTTAAACTCTAAGACCCTTATGTCCGTTGTGCAATGGTTTCCTAACGTGGGTTCAGGTTTCTATTACTCCGGCAACCCCTACGATTAGTAGCCAAATACACAATGCATTCCCCTAGGCCCATATAGGTGAAGTGTCATGTAGTCGACGTTCACATGACACCACTAGAAGAAGTACACCACAACTTAAATAACAATCTATTGAATCTCTCTCAACACAACTCCACTACTAACAACATGACTTCTCCCATGTCCTCAAGAACAAAACGAACTACTCACAAGACATCATATGGATCATGATCAGAGATGGAATAATGATGTATAACAATCTGAACATAAACAATAATTCAATGGTTCACTCAATAGCATCAACTACAAAGAGTAATCAACACCGGGAAAGTTTCCCCTATGAACTAATGCAAGATTCAACTCAATTGTTACAACAATATGGAGATGGTCATGAGGGTGGTGATGGTGATGATGGTGGTGATGATGATGATGATGATCCCGATGAAGTCCAGCTTGATGGTGGTGTTGATGGCGACGATCTCCCCTCTCCGGGAAGGAATTCCCCCGGCAGAAATCTGTCTGCCGGAGAGATCTTTCTCTCTCGGTGTTTTCCGCCCCGCAGAGGCGGCAGAATCTTTCTGTGGTCGCTCCCCGAGTCTTAGGGTTTCGAGAGGATGATATACGCTAGAGGGGAGAGCTAGAGGTGGTCTAGGACGGCCACACCCCCTCCTGGCGCGGCCTAGGGCTGCCCGCGCCATGGAGTGGTGTGGGCCCCCTATGGCCCATCTCCACTTCGTCTTCTGGCATCCTTAGTCTTCTGGAAAAATAGGATTTTCCGTATATTTTCCCGGATTTTCTGATCTTCGTGAATTTTGCCTCCAAACAACACCTCTTCCATCAGAATCCTGACTACAGCGGTCCATGCTCCAAAAGTCATCAACCATGCAAAAATAGATGAAATAACATAAGTATCACCTCTCAGTACGAAATATATCAATGAATAATAGTGAATTAAGACATAGAATAGTGATGCAGAATGGACGTATCAACTCCCCCAAGCTTAGACTTCGCTTATCCCCAAGCGAAACTGAGCTCAATAAACATGGCCTCAGGTTTATGGAGTGAAGAGCCGATAAAAGAATACGGACAAGAAGCATCACATTCATCAAAAGCATAGATCATAATAGAAGACAACTCACTATTATATAACTCAACTTGTAATAGGTAAAGGAAACACAATAAAGATACATAAAGTGAATCATAATTGGGAATGGCAAACTTAGCTCTTGGTCGAAGAATAGTTGATAATTTGCTGGAGTTCACAAATAGCTGGTTTTCAATGAAAGCTTTCAAAGTAGCAAACATCAAGATAAGAGCAATGTGCAAAACAAGGAACATAAGAAACATGATTGAATAAATCATCATATGAATGAATGAAACACATCAACTCAAAATACTTGCTGAGGTAGAAGGGAATAGGTTTACTGACTCAACTACAAAGTAAAAGAAAGGCCCTTCACAGAGGGAAGCAGGGATTGCAAGTCTCATAAAGAGCTCCCAAAAATTATGATACTTACTAGCTTTCAGCTCTCATTGCCCCTATCATAGGCATCTTTTGGTGGTTAACGTTAAAGTGACACAACTAAGAGGATATGCTTGACAAGTTATAAATTGAAGTCCCATGCCCCTTACTTATGAGTACCGATCCTCATGCTACTCAACTTCCGTCACGAGCAAGCTCTTGTCATTGTAAATACATGTGTATCATTAAGAACCGCCAACGGGGTACCCCTTGCACATGACACGGGAGCTATCCCATAATCAAAATGAAAAGGTAAGCAGACAGTGAGCATCTCAGCGATATTTTTATTTGCTATTTGCATAGGTTTTTATTGAGGATGCTTCATAGAATGCTCACTATAGTTATGCTGCAAGTTTCCACCATGATTAGGCATGGCTTAGGCTAGCGGCCTAGGCGTTTCTCTAACACACATATAAACTCCATGATATTACAAGTTCCACTTTTATTTCACATCGCCGGGATCCATAAGCAAAAGAACATGATATCAACTAGGTACAAGTACCAATGAAGTGTTGAAAGCGGTCCCCATGATACATGGTTCTGCTAACTTCAACTCATAAAGCGCAAGCATATAAGCAACAACGAAGGACTCAATGGTTCAAGTTTATTAAATGCAGGAAAGTAAAGTGTGCCATCAAGTTCGTGAGAGCTTTAATCACTAATTTTCACATAACAAGTTTAATTTGGGAGGTAGATAAAACAAGAATTTACTTGGAATAGCAATAATGCTACTAGGTAGGTATGGTGGACACAAATGGCAAAGGTTTTGGTTTAAAGGAGTGGATGCACGAGAAGAATTCCCTCTCAGTACAGGTTTTTGGCTAGCAAGGCTAGGTAGCAAGTATATGAGTTGAAGGAAACAAACAAGCATACAAATGATAAAGACAAACATGCAATCTTCCTCGGAAGCACAAAAGATCTTAACTAGAGAATACTAGACTTATGAGCAAATCAAGAAAGAAAGATGATGATTTTTTTCTCTCTAGAGTACTTCTATCTTTTTCATTCAACTCTCAAAAATAGTGTGCTACTGACCGAGCCAGGTTTGCCAAAACCAACTAAATTAACTCAATGATCCCAAAGTGATACCAATACTAACAAAAAGATCAATCATATAACCACGAATTGAAAACTAATATAAGCTATGCAAAAGAGTGAATGATAGAACTTCTAATTAATATTCTATAATGGCAACTCACACCAAGGGATACATATCTAACGAGAGAGGGGACACTTCCATAATGCAAACCATCATACATAATAACTCCTATATTCATGATATGACTCTACTAAAAAGGTAAAAATATAGAAGATAGTGATATGATACCGCGGCACTCCCCCAAGCTTGGAACAAACCAAGGGGATGCCAAACCTGATGACGAATTACTCCTTTGGTGGTGGTGGTATCCTCTCGATGAGCTCTTTGATTAGTTTCCTAAAGTCCTCAATCTCGAAGGTGAGAGTACGAATCAACTCCGAGTTGTGCTCAATACGGCTCATAATCATTTCAGTTTGTGGATCCCAGCTCTTGTGATTCTTTTTCCATTCTTTCCTCTTGGAGTCTTCTTTTCCTGCATGTTTATGGATAAAGGTATGGAAGGGATTCTTGGTGTGTGGAGGAAGTGACCATGGAGCCAAACTATGACGAGGAGCTTTCCCCCCAGTCTGCATCCGTGCAGTCCTTCTAACCCTGGTAGGATTTGCCACCACTCCAATGCTTGCAATGGTAGTGCTGGTGTGCGGATGTTGGCCTTGCTCCTCTTCACCTTCACTCTTGATCTCATTCTCCTTCCCCGGGTCTTGGAGGTCTTCCTCCATAGGCTCCTTCCCGTTATCCTTGGCAGACACCATTGTGCTTCTAAGCCTTCAAAGTGTGCGTCCTGGCAGAAACAGATCGAAACGAAAACATGACGAAAACACGATATACGAACCTCGGGGGCTCTGGGGGGTTATATATTATGAAGTTTCATATCAAAAGGGAGGTACTGGGAGAAAACGAGTCGGAGGTGGAGTCGGGGGTGGACTCACCACCTGGTGGCGTGGCCAGGGGAAGGCCTGCGCCACAGGGTGGTGTGTGCCACCCTGGCTCCGTTTCTGTCCCTTTTTCGCTTCGTAGCTTTCCTTATTAACTGAAAGCTGCAAAAATATATTTGGATAGTATTTTTGCGGAACTTTTCTTACCAGAACTGTTACCTATTTGAAAACGGACTCTACAAGTCTCTGAATTTGGTATCTAGTAGATGCTTCCGGAGTCACCACTTGAATATCATCAATATCTTCATCTTCATACACTTATTACTTGAGTCATAAAACCCTTCTCTTCCTTATTACACCATTATCTCCACTACCTGGAAATTTCTTTCACACAAAACTTCACACAGTTCTCATTAGCAACATTACTATAAGTGAAGTG